>OX439045.1:68149631-68749631 GCA_949317995.1 Acholoe squamosa
AAAGCATTATGAATGTCTTCTGCAGCTGTGGTTCCCCCTGGACCCACTGGCATTCAGCAGATTTATAGTTATTTGGGAGTTTTTAGGCCACCCGCCTTAGTCCTGGATTGACACCAGGAACTAGGTCTCGGTGGTGTCGTTCTCCTGGGCCCTCAAGGGTTTGAACTGACCTGCACCCCCCGTGCAAAATTGTTCAGATTTTGCATGTTTTAGGCCCCCCTGGTCGATCTGTTGCCCCCTGGCAACTAATAGACGAGGGTTTGTTGAGTTATTTGCTGTAAAACGACTGAATCGCTCACAAATTGCTCATGTATCTGCTCGTCAAACTGTAACCATATCAGACACGTGAGTACAATTTTAGCGTGAGCCGCATTGGTTGCTACGTTAATGTTAGACCACCAATCGACACTCCATGCCATACAACAAATATTCCAGATCACAACTGCCTGCCAATCACTCCTGCCTAGTTATGAGTGCATGAAAACTTTCAAGATGAATAGCAGCACAGTGATGACAAAACGGTAATAAATATCATTCAATTTTTATCTAATTAAACCTTGTAAAACATGAAATTAATACAGAACAGACCTAACTGGGATACATTTTCATCAATCCACCACTTGGGGTGGAATGGTGAAAATGTACCCCATGGTTGTTCAGTTCTGTCTATGTGCCCAGCTTGAAATTATTTGAAAAGCAGTCATGGTTAGAAGAAATAACCGCCTCTCGGTCAATCTGGCACAACCTCAACCACTACTGTGAGTCTTTGCTGGCTTACAGGTACTTTAAGAAAAGGTATTTCTGCCTGGTAGTAGCTGTAGTTATACCATGTAGACAGGTACAGTGCATGGTAATATTCGCCACCAAATATGGACACACAATTCCTGAAGGGAAGAGAGGCATTCCCTAGAATGCGTCTTGCCATAAGATTGCCTCTCACTAACAACACATACTTACAGGTGGTCATCAACTGTTACGGTTTTGTCATTGGGATGTTCAGATCCTCTGTTCTTACCTGACCTTAGGTGAGTAGATATGCACAGGAGTGACAGGGTGGGGCACTGAGGGCTTCCCCTGCAGCTCCAGGGTCTCACTCCATGTCAGAGGATAGTAACTATTATATAGCATTACGCCCACTCCTCTCACTATGTCTAGAACTAGGGATCTCTATTTTATATAACATATTATGGTCTTTTTTAATCAGATGGCTCAGTGTATAGTCTACATTGATGCGCACATTAAGGTGTCACAGTCCGATGGTTTGGGCTCAAAAATCAATCTTCTCAAAAGTGAAGCAGGATGCTGACATAGATTATACGCCCTATTCTACCTACTTTATCTGCTCTCCTTCTCCATAATAAGGCTCACATTTGAAGGAATTGGTAGATTCATACCCAATTTCCTACTTTTGGGGTGCACACCAAAGGTCCATTCATTGGAAAAACAATGCCGTTCTAAGCCTTTTATAAGCTAAAGATACCAATAGCTGCTTATATTCAAGGCCTGCCATTATGTGAGACCTCAAGGTCAGTACAGTATGATCCTAGAACTTCATGCATCACACCAATGGGCATGATTTGGCTTGTATTCAGACATTTAGTGCAGGGAAGCCTCGTCAGGGATGCAAATGCTTTTAATACCAACCATGCCATCCATCATTCAGAGGTCAGAAAGATGAGAACCAATCACCTCTCTCCTTACATTGTAAGACGCAGGAGCAAAGATTCAGGGACAGCTCCTCCTGACCACAACTGCCCCAGTCAACAAAGCTTGTATGCTTGAGGCATGTATATGCAGAAAACTGAGTCTCTATAGAGGGAGATCCAGAGGCTATTGCAGACATGCTTAAAAGTACACTCAGCTCGAAGTAGCTTGGGTTAAAGAGTCAGCCACTGTTCCACCCTTCACCTTCCACTTACCTGATGATAGCAAAGAAGTGTTTTCCTAGAAATAGACTAGAAATAGACTGTAATGATTATGGAAATAGACTATAATTCTTATGGTTTCTCAGACTACGCATTTTGTGCATGTTGCTTCCTGACTGCTTTTGGGCAAAAACCCGAAAAGGGAAGGCGAGGTAATGCTTCAATGTAACTATCTTTTTCTATTCCAGCAAGAACCTCCATAAACACAGGTCCATATGCAAGTGCAGGCTTAGGAGACCCACGTGTCTGAAAAGGTGGTCATAAAGAATGCAGACCAGGATGGCATTTCTCAAGATGGTAAGACTAGACTTCTTCAAATCGTTGTGGGACCCTGCAATCTAATGCCATTACAGCCCTGCATCTCTTCGTGACTAATAACTGTACTGGTATGACTGCCCTACCATATCCTATGTAATTACTAGGCTAAGAGCTGGTCATACAGAGCAGTCGTTGCACATTACCTATGATCACCCATTATAAATTTGAGGGTTTAAAAATGCAGAGGCTTTGGACAGTCATACCATCTTGAGAAATGCCTTCCTGGGGCATAGTAGAACATACATAAGCTTCTTGCAGTCTAGTACTATTAGGCTGCTGTAGCTGAACTTAAAAGGCCCTCAATGTCCTCTTTTCTATACCATCCTTTAAGCTGGCGTATGTACAAGGTGTGTGGGTCACAGACACACAGATTTATCCATCAATTCATAGGGGGGGGGGGAAGAAAAAAAAAGGGAACCACTTTGTGGACAGTGTCTAAGCAGGACTTCAGCACCCAAGGCAGACCAATGAGCAGTGACCAGTGACCTGTGGGAAGAAACTTGTGCCAGGTCTTATCTGAAATAACCTGACCTCTTCCCCATTGGCTTCATGACTGAAGAACATAGTAGAGCCAATTTCTGTGATAAATCAAGTGTTAAGGTGCCTTAGGTAAGTTTTAAACCCTCTGAGCTAAATGAACTAACCTTGGCTTGACGCATTTCCAAGGTTCAGATGATCTAATTAGACCAGTGTGAAAGACCCGGACCAGCTTATGGGGCAAGAGGACCCCGAAGATCCAATTGGAGGATTAATGTGCGGTTAAACGTATTGCTTGCTGATGGGTCATTTTTCTGCCATCGTTTGGGTGATACCTTACTTATCTAAAAATCATTACATCATTGCATTACACACACACACACACACACACACACACACACATATATATATATATATATATATATATATATATATATATATATATATATATATATG
Organism: Acholoe squamosa; assembly: GCA_949317995.1. NCBI lineage: Eukaryota > Metazoa > Annelida > Polychaeta > Phyllodocida > Polynoidae > Acholoe > Acholoe squamosa. The sequence goes on from OX439045.1 coordinate 68,152,808, forward strand.
AAAATACCATCGGATTGGCAAAAGTTTGACCGTCTAATGGCAGTGGAACCAGCCCTTATTAGTTGCTTCTGCTGTTGTGGGATTGTTGTGGGATTTATGCTAATTCAACAACATTTTATATCACCAATATATAGAAAATAGGTGTTAGATTAGAAAATATCTGGACTACTGATGGTAATGGTACAAGCGCTTTATTTCATGTGCATAACAACTTCTCATAGGGATAGCATTGGACAGCCGCTTGCCCCACCCCCAGTGGCATAACATGTATCGATCACCACTTCTGGTCACGTGACCTATTCACATACTAATTTCATTGGTTTTAAGCATTTCTATATCATCATAACATGACATAAATACAGAGCTAAACTCAATGGCATACATTGTCACTGATCGACCTCTCGGGGGAGGCTGAATTTCCATCAGGCTTCGCCCTCGGGGGACACAGCCTCCTCAGGGTGGATCAGTGACAATGTACGCCATGTTTATCTAGTTCTGTCTATTTATATCTTACCCTGCATATCATCTTCTGCTGAGTCAGTGGTTCTACTCACCTGTGGAAATATAAACAGGATAACACATATTAATCACAATTTATCAAAGTTGTTAAAATGAAAGAGAATATTTATGAGTCAATCATTAAAAGCATTTTCACAGTAACCACTATTTTATCACATTGTCATCATCAAGTTTTAATACTTGTAGTTGTAAGCGCAGTCAATTTTTTTTTTTTTTTTTTGGTGCGCATAATATCACTTTACATGCCAATGATGTTATACAAACTAAATGTTACTGGATTAGACCCATCTGGGGTTCCTTTACCTCCCAACCTGTATTGGAACATACTGATGATGGGCAGGTAGTCATTCACGCATTGAAGCATCATTTTGACATCAATTTGGTAAGAACATCCTGAAATAATATTTTTGTTTCCTGACATTTCTGTACATGCTTACAGAGGGGACTAGGAATAACATGATTATATCCCACCAGACCTCGCAGTTCAAGATTTGGTCACCATAAATCCTCCAGACGTTCTACTACCAACAAATATGAAAGAATGATGAAAAAAAAAGATGAAAAAAAGAAACATATAAACCCCACAGTTATAACTAGATACAGCTGGATGCTATCTCTCTCAGGCAGATCCTTACTCAAAAAGAAGATGAGAATCATACTCACGACTATCCAGAATTTGCCAAAATAGATATGCTTAATGCCTTATGACCGACTGAGTTATTTTTGTTTACTGCCAATTCCATAACTAAGGTAATTCTCAAGCAGGAAAATTAGATATACCAATTGATAATGAGAGAAAAGATCTGTTCAGATCTCTAAGGTTGGTTTGAAGTACCCTGATGTTTTAGGCTGTATAGTGTTAAGTTCGAGAAGAATTGTGGCCGTGTTTTTGGATCCCAACCACTTTTGTCAATGAAGTGAATTCTTAGAGGGATGAATTTGTATTTTGTGACTGATACATAGATCTTAGCCAAACCCATGCATATCGACTTTACAATGTAATATATCAAGGTAACTAGCAGTTTGTCAAACAGCTACCTTAAGCTATAAGAAAATATACCTTCTCAATCTTTCTTCAGGTAGTAGTATATATATTCTCTATGCAATAGAAGAAAAAAGAACTGAGTGAGCCCTCCTAAGATTATTCACCCATGAGGTGGAAAAAAGCTACTTTTTCCCTAAATACATATGCCTCACTCGTTTTACTATGCAATTTCTTAGGTGAGATAGTACTAGTGGCCGTAAGGCCGGTGAAGTATGTAATTGAGGAACCGCTGACAAGTATTTACTATGTGACCCCTAGTTGAAAAAATGTCCTTGGACATCTTCCAACGTTCTCTCCCATCCTCACTTTTATTTCACACTGGGAAAAAGATCAGAGGAATCCGGCCACTGTCCTACGTGTCCATTATTTGTAGGCTATGGCATTTCGGGGCATGCTCAGTCAACTAAATAGCAGTGTAGGAGCTTGAGCTAGTAGTGTGCAATGTATTTCGATCTAAATGATTTCCCTTTGGTATTGGGTGGTGATAGAAATTTGGAAATTGTTAGAATCGTAAAATAACTGCCTTATAAATGGTCATATAATCTTTTTTTCTAACTGGACCCATTATATGTTTGCATCCATCCATCAGGATGAAAATTGGCCGTAGTGATGCACTTGCACCTTCACTGGTTTTCAATTAGAAACACCTATTTCTTTTCAGGGAACATTTGTGGTGAAACCCATGGGAAAATGAAACTAGCAAGATCAGTAGTTTTGAACAAATTAAATCATCATATACGTGCCCCAATAATGCGGACAGAAAGACAGCACAAGTGAGGATTCTACCACCGGCATGTAAGCTGGTGATAACCTCGGGTGATAGGCCTGCACCGGCAAATCAGTGTGGGCCCACTCTAACTGACAATGAAATGTCATAAGTTTACAGGTTTGATACATTATTGAAATCATACATGCCAACACTCCCGGATTGGCCGGGAGACTCCCGGATTTTGACAGTTTTTTATGGTTTCTCCCGGATTGAAGTTTTCCCCTTAAATCTCCCGGATTTTCACTCTTCTCCCGGATTTTGACAGGTTTATGCACTTTAAACATATACAATATCCCGGATTTTGATATGCCTTGGCCTTTTCAGGCTGAGAAAAGCATTCAAAGGATACCAAAAATTATGAAAATACTTGATTTTGTATCTAAATTTAACCCACTAAAGCACCCGACACTGCTTGATAAAGTCTGTATAGGGCATTTGGGAAATATCCAGGGTCTCCCGGTTTTGTCCCCTGAAATGTTGGCATGTATGTTGAAACCCCAGACAACCACCAACTTTAAAGCGCTGCATCATCCCCTTTGCTGTCTTATTACCAGCATTTCCCAAGCCCGTGTACGGTTGTATGTTACACTGTGACATCCAATCTGGCCCAAGCTCGACCACTAGCATGAGTCATCTCGGGCAACCAGCGTTTATGTGTAAAAATAGTTCTGGCCACTGGTTGCTGTAGTGGTAAAATGTCAGCAGGTACCGTGCATAGTAATATTCCCCCGAAAATGGTGATCAACAATGCCTAAACACAAGAGAGGGTATTCCCTAGAATCCCGACCAGACAAGACTGTGTGACATCCTCACATTACGGCCATTACTATAGACAACATTGAGCAGCCCTGGGAGCAAATCAGTCTCAGGGCCTATTAATTTTTGTCTTCTCCTTTTATATGCAGATTACACTGTACAATGGCAAAAAAAACGGAGACCAAACATACCAATTATACCTAATTTGAGGCTGCTGAATCTGAAAATGAGGTTAAAAAATGCCTGTTGGTTCTCAATTTTGAGATATCCATAGGGTGCCATATATGCTAACAATCACTCTGAGGGCAATAATTTCACTATGTTCACCTATGTGGTGTTGCCTAAACTTGTGTCACAATTTTCTTGTGTCATTTCTGACATTTGCCTGGGTATTATCAATAACTTTGACACTGCTGCAAATCATTTTTTTCACTCAAAAGTGGCCTCCGTTATTCCGAGTGTCGGAACCAGTTTTAAGGAATATTATGTGTTTGGTGTTAGCATGCTCCATATATGCATAGTTGTAGCAGTGTGGGTAGTCCAAAATCAAGAGTCCAACTTCGATCATGCCACTAGGGGACAAGATTTACATATATCCACACCAAATAGTCTCAATTTAATATACATTACATTTTAACCCCTGGTTTCGGGGTTATATTTCTTCATTTTGGTACAAGGGGAACCATCATATGAAACAGCCAAATTTCCATGTTAATTTCCTTGAAACACTGACTTCTGGATCATTTAGAGCAACCAGCCATGATTTATTGTGATTAAGGTTGTATCTTAACATCAGGATTATCCATAATCATGTGATTAAATTGATTACAGTTTGACATTATAACCACAAATAGGCTACATAGTAAATGGAAGTCATGGCTTGCCCTCAGAGCAGTCATAAGAGGATTTCTGTGTAACAACAGGCCTGAGGACAATGTGCAGTGTAGATACACCTCGGACACATCTCAGAAACTCAAATGCAAGATATCCTTGAAGATCCACTTCCTTGACCTGACCACGAATTCTTTCCCAAAAGAAGAGTGGCTCAGTAAGTGACATACATGGGGGAGATTCCAACAGGACCTCTCAGTAGGGTGGCCGGAGTATTTCTTTCTTTATGATTAACAATTATTATGCACTTACCTATAGGCCTGATATTGACATTTGATAAACATTTAGTGTCAAGTTGGTACCCTAAGTACGACTCAGAATAGATATTATTTGTATAGGTGGAGATAAAAATATTGGGAGGATAGCTTGAAGCGAGTAGATATATTTAAAAAAAAAGAAGCTTGTTAAAATGCTGATTTGCAGTTGAATGGAGGCCATTCTCCAAAAGGTGACACAAAGGTGAAACCTTGAAGTTTTTCAAAAGATTTCCCCATTAAAGAGTAAGAATTAAGAATAATGCTTTATATATGGGGTGCTCCCATCCAAGATCATCTTTGAGCACGTTATTAGACATATCCACATTGCTCCTATCCAGAATGGGGGCTTCTAGAAAAGTGACATTTACTATAGCATCAGACAGGGGAGGGGAAATCAGCCTGACCCTCCGGCCACCCTACTGTCAGAGAAGGAAAAATGCTAGCAAAGAAACTGGTTACCCTGTCTTCTAGTAGGCTAGTAATAGGATCTGAAGTGGGATGAACCCAACATTGTGTACGAGAGGCAGGCAAAACAGTCCCGAACAAGTGTCGACCGGCTAGCTTTTTGAGCTTATTTGTTACTTTTATGGCATATTACAAAGGATAAGCAAGTCATTATAGATACAGGGCTGCAATGACATCAGAGTTCCCACTACGATTTGAGGAGGTCTAGTCGTACCATTTTGAGAAATGCCTTTCTGAAGTCATTTTCTGTGAGCTTGTCAGATGGAGTGGGTAAATTCAGTGCAGGTGTGCCGATGTAGGGTACACTATTATAGGTGTGCTGATAGATGTTACGATATAGGTCAGTAGGTACCAGTAACCCAGCTAACCACATGGTGAACTTAACATCCACAGCATTGGTAAAGAAATCCAAAGGAACGATCTAGCCCAAAGCTCTGCCGTTCCTATCAATGTCTTAACCTAGATATCTGAGGTATATAGATCAATTCAACCTTTATTATATCAGTGTGTACATAAGAAAGGAGAGGAGAAAAATTGATTGTCAAATGAATTAGCCTAATGTCCTATTAACGTTATTTCCTCAGCTAATGGCTAAAGTTAGCTCCTGTTGGTTGTTTGGTGCATTTTACTGTTCCATCCTATAGGGCTCTTCCTTAGCTGCCCCACAGTGACCTGCCCCTTCTATGTATTTGGCGCGCATAAACACAATTATTTGGAGTTGCAAGCTGTGTCAGCAGCCGGGAGCGTAGCGACCCTAGCAACTCCATAATGTTTTCGGTTATTTCCCTATGACATCACCTATGACGTCATTGGTGACGTCATGCTGTCTCAGTGACATCACCCGCAGTGGCTAGTGATGAAGTGGCAACTCCTATCCATGGTCCTTGCCACACTTTTCTTGTTCATTTAGTTTTCTGGCTATATAAAGACAAGGTGTTCCTTATGAAGGCCAGGATATTCTAGAACTAAGCTGTTCAACAGCCAGCTCATCTTTGCACCTTATACGTTTGACATGAATCCCACTGTAAAGAAATTTTCATCAAAATAACGATGAATATATATACTCTTTTCCAAAAGTTGCCAGAGACCCACAGTTATTTTCATAGAGATTCCTTGTGCCACAGTGTGTGTACTGTACTGCTTCATTGTAGAAACTATACTGCTTCACTGCAATGCAATAACGGTGGTTTGTTGTTTAGTTTTACGATAAATTCCTGGTAGATTAAGGGAGTGGTCATTATTTAACAAGAGGGGGGTGAGCCCCCTCTCAACGGCAGTCAAAATCTTTTGTGCCCCCACCTCTCCGGAGGCGTGGAAAAATTTCGCGCCCCTCTTTGATCTATACTAGCACGCTGGCTTTTTTGCTAAAAGGAGGGTAAATTTATTAGCCCCCTCAAGAGGGGTCAAAATCTTTTTAGCCCCCCTTGGGAGGGGTCAGAATTTGTTATGCCCCCCCTCAAACCCACCAGCCCCCTTGTTGATAAATAATGACCACTCTCTAAGCGGTTATTTCTTAGAGTGCTTATATGCAAAGTGGCCCTTGAGAGGCATTACGGTATACACTTTGAGATAAGAGGGTTGGGGGGAGGGCTAGTTTATCAGGAGGATGATTAGTAAGCCTATACCCTTGATATGCACTCTATAGGGCTGATGTTGTCAGTTAGATACCAAATAAATGAGGTGAACATATCCATGTAGCACCTCACTAGCTACTGGTATGTGTGAAATATGGGTGAGATATGTATAAGATATTAATGGAGAGAGCAACTGATATACTATAACGCATGGGTCTCAAAAAAGCACCAGTCACAAATTAGCGCCATGGGTAGAGGGCTGTTGAAATCAATCACCAAAGCACTAAAAACAGTATTCAAATAAGCGCCTGTCTCATATAAGGACTAGGGGTACAGAGGTATTGAAATCAATGAGTGCCCCTGTGCTTAAACGGGCCACTACAGTTACTAATTTATCTAATGTTTTGAGAGTATCAATCTTTTCTTCTTATCTTTAGAATACTTCCTCCAATATTTTCCAATGCTCTATTCGTCATTACAAAAGTTCAATAGGTAATAAGCAAAAAGCAAACAAATAAAAGCACAAGAAACAAGAAAAATATCCACACACACACACACACACACACACACACAAAAAAAAAACAACAAAAAAACAGAAGCAAATCAAAGATGTAAGTTATAAGATTTATGTATCATGACAACTAATGCTCAAGATGCATGCATTTCCTCTCCACCATTACATGATTGAATCTAGCCAGCTGGTCTCCTACATTCAATTCCTGCATGCTACTTTTCACACGGTCTCTTTTTAAACACTGGTCTGAGTCCCCATGTTACACGATCGTGTTTTATGTAAATATATGTCTCATATGACAGGGAGTGGTCTGGATTATATTCTTCTGTTGACACCAGACGTGATCTTTTTTGTACACATATAGTCTATAGACAATATGTAATAGACAGTGTAAAGTCTTCATCAGTGTGTCTGTGTGTGACAAAAGGTTTATTGGCTTCGTATATCACACATAAGGGATCTCCTCCTATACCAGCCAGTACATAAAAATAGTACACATATGAGCCATTAGATACAGACAGACAATACAGACAATACATCCTACCAAAAAATGCCAACAGTGTGATTGTCATGTGCAAATTATAGCAATTGATATTGCAGATCTATATTTCATTATACCATGGTTATGGGTCATTCGCATATTTTTGAATTCAAGTTTAAAGATAAAACTCATGCAATTAACCTTGGCTAGAATGAACAGTAGTTGACACTAAACCGAAACATACCATGACAGCGAGTGACTCGTATCCTTTACTGTAGCGGACAGCGGGCTGCGCATCTTTGCCTTAGTGTCAACCTCTCCTGATGCGCTGCAGTCTCACCGTCTAGTGTATAGACAAAGTACCGTAATCTCCCGCGTATAAGGCGCGTCTTATACGGGGGGTTTTAGTTCTCATTTGATCCAGAAGGGGGACACCAAGACCTTTCTTTTGATATCTTACATGCCCCCTTGGTCAAAATAGGACAAAATGGGGCCCAGGAGGGCCCAAGGTGGCCCAAGCTACCCATAGATTTTTGAATTTTGAAAATTCATTCAGTAGAACCAAAGTTATGAATTTTTCATTTTTTTGAGAATTTTCCAAAACTCTAGGTGCGCCTTATACGTGGGCTGCGCCTTATACGCGGGAGATTACGGTACTACCTTTCTTGTCGGACGGCGAACCGTGACCGATTGAGGGAAACATTGAGGGACTAAGAAGAAGGCCTAATTTTTGTTGTGTGAAAACCAGGAGGACACAAGTGCTAAATGGTGGAAATTGAATGTACCGAACTATAAGGGTTATTGATCCACTCGTTGATTGTAGCCACTGCATACAATCAACTCAGGCGTATAAGGCCCTCATTGATTGTATCTGTGGCTACAGTCAAATCATGAATGAATTAATAACCCTTATTTAACCTCTAACTAGTGATTTAGTTCCCTCACAGTCGGTCAGATTATAACCATTTTCCTGCGTTTTGCTGTATTTCCCCTGTTATTAGACAGCTCATCAACGCTTCTACCATGAATCATATTCATCCTATACCACTGTATTTTCTGCCCAGAATTTGACATCAGCCTGACTAACCTAGGACTTAAATGAAAATCGAATGAAGTAACTGAAGATGACCTTTGGAAATGGGTTGACATAAATATTTGGCCATTTACATTTTTATCTGGACTGCTAAATCTAACATGGTGACATGTCCATTTCTTGAAGGGGCCCTGGCACCGCAAATTAACAACATGGGTACCGATTCAAACAGCGATCATGAAATCGTGGGGACCAGCGGAAAAAACCTCACTTGACATTTTAATGTGGGCATGCATTACAGTGACAGGGCCCCCTTTTAAATCGACCCACTGGCATCAGGCAAATAATCAATGACGTGAAACTTTGACATGAGCCATGACAGTTTTCTAGAGTTGACGATGGACAAAACGATCCAGGTGACATTCAGCATATCTTGAATAAGACATGACATGAGGACTCCCCCTTATCCAGTGCCCTTATATATATATATATATATATATATATATATATATATATATATATATATATATATACATATATACATAAATGTTACTGACTATGACCATTGATGTTCTTATGCGACACCCACTTAGGGCTAATGTCTTATAGATAGAGAAAAAGCAAGTACAAGAAGTAGTATAATAACACGGTTAGAGAGTTTTCAGTGCCGAAAATGGATAATATGAGTTCCTATATCTCGCGATAGAGCACCCAAAATTCACGGCAAGCGGACAGCGGGGCGGACATGTTGAAACCTACCTTGACACAAAAGTAAATTCTCCATTTTTGCAGCTTATGTACCAAATATATCGAAATGCTTTGGACATAACATAGTTGAAACCATATTCTACCTCTCTGTCGACTAGATTCCTTGATATTATGGCTGTATTTGATTATTAAACTTTCGAATCGAGCGACTTGCGGTGCGTCTTCCCCGTTCTGTAAACACTACAGGTGCCGCCGCCTAGTGTGTACAGAATGAATTATATTTTAGACTGGCGCAGCTCTGTCTCGACGTGTTCGCAGTAGTAGGTCTAAGAGAGTTGGACTTTGAGGAGTTTGCCAGCCTAACCATATGACAACATGAAACCAAGATGGCGGAGGGCTGTCTTGTCGACTCGCATAAGAAATGAATGGATTAGATCATTTTTGTAGGTAAATACTTAGAATTAAGTATTTACCTTCATGCTTCTATCACCCCCTGAAGCCAACTCATGCAAGTCTATGCATTATATATTACTTCCATACAGGGAGTGTGGATGGGGGGTCCCCCAAGTCACATGTCGATTTCAAGAAATGGTCATGTCCCATGTCACTTGAATCCCCATGTCCCATGTCACCTCTAAGACCCTGTCATGTCCCATGTTGATTTTAAGAAAGTACCTATGTCATGTCACTAATTTTCTACCTCATGTCACTAAGGCCCATGTCACATGTCGATTTTAAGAAATGGCCATGTCGAATTTAGTGGTCCACACCCATAATACAAAGCTATACAGTTCCCTAAGTACTAGGTAGTATGTCTGTGTCCTATATATCATTACTAGTGAAGACGACCCGTGTACAAAAGTAGCACATGTTAGTTATTTATAGACACCTCCCCAGGCTGAGCCAACTGGGATTGCCAGAGGACTGGGACATGAAACTATGGAAAACCATTTTGGAAGACACTCTGATTTTGATTTTAATCAGTCAGTGGAAGAAGGAGCGTCTTAGAATTTTGTGACTATAAATGATACATGAATGTAGGCCTGGCAGTTGAAACCCGTCCTTCAAAGGACTATTACCTATCATGCTGGCTTTTTACCATTGATTTCTGATCATTTCCTTTTTAGTGCAGTGATTTTCCTTACACATGATTGATGTTCATTGGCTGAACTCGGCCATGCACTTGGCCCATGAGGGGGAAATCGACACAGCACCAGTTTCACTGAAAGAGAAATTCGTAGGCTGTATCGCTTCTCTTTTTCAAATAGGGAAATCAGTTTTACCCCATTGGCCCGCCATACCTGTAGTTGGCAGGAAGAGGGTGTAGATGGCATGTTGGTTGTCATCATGTGGACCTCGTTGATGTATACATACTGGGTCAAACACCACTCACCCTTTTAGTGCTGTATGATGCATTAATGTATCATGCCCATAGATTGCAATAATACATGAATGCAGCCTCGGCTAGTGACTCGCCAGGTATGAATCCATGCATCAGGATGACCAGTGGCAACCATCATAATAAATGCTGCTGTCCTAGCAGGTGATTTGCCCGTTATATTAGTGTATCATATGGGGATCAGATGCTTGATACACCCCCAAAGGGTCAGCATGATGCACCAATGAAGTGCTGATGAGATTATTAACCAGCACTTCATTGGTGCGTCCATGTTTGCTAAGAATAAAGGCCATGTCAGATTTTGCCTTGTTGTGCATGTCGAATTTCATATAATATATTCTTATGTCTACTCCCCTGTCTGTCAATTCCCAAAGGTGACCTGTAGCCAGTGCCTTTTACCCATGTATAGGGTATGATACACCCCTGCATTGGCAGCACTTATGAGGTAAGGGCTGTTACATGCACTATTGCATGTTCATTGATTGCCATGGTACATGAAAGTTTCCCTGGTTAGTGACCTATCACAGCTGCGTTCTGGTAACCGGCTGACCAAGAGGGATTTAAGATGCGCTTCGATGATTGCCTTGATACTCCAATGCAGTGCTTTTATCCAAAGTCGCCAGCAGAGGAGTGCTGTATCATGACAACAAAGAACAATACCTTGAACCATTATCTAGCCTCTGAAGAGTTAGCCAAGTCCTCCTAACTGCGTTGTCTATTCTGCTCCCCAGTGAGACCAATAACATATGTATGGGACAGGCTAACAACAAAAGAACTGCAGGAGAATTGGAGTGTAGAAAAAATAGTGTTGTGAACTTTTGAAGCTGATCTTCAAAGATGATTTATTAGGTCCATATGCCTAGTTGGCAAAATGATGGTTGATCTTTGAAAAGCAGTTTTTGATATTATTAAGAGATGATAGTAAATAATTGTCAAAAGCAGGGCAAGAGCATAGACTGTCGAGTGTTATGTATCCTGAAAACTATGACATAGAGAGATTATTTTTTTGCTAATAACACTTCATATCCCTAACACTTAAGTGCTGAATTGCACATCTAATGTGGAATAACATCTCTCAATCTTAATCCCTGGTACAGAGCATCTATAGATGGTAACTTCATTCAATTTAAGCACCTTGAAATAAATGTCACATGAATTAATCACAGAGATTAAGGCCCTGGAATATATTCCCCAAATATCAATATAGATGCTAGGTACTCGAGGTTTGATAGGCTTATAAACATTGGAAGTGGGATCTATTATTCTTATGTGACCTGGTAGTACTACTAACATGACAGTCTGTAAATTCGAGTTTATCTTCGAATTTGTCTTTCTAGAGAAGCAAGACCAGTGGTATTACTAATATATATTGCACTAGCTAAGTAATTTGGTGTAGTTAGCAAAGTCTTGGTCTCATCCCCTTGTTGTCTTCCCCCTGGTGAGAACCACATGTGTACTTGTCTTTCAACATCAGGACTGAACAACACACACACCAACACCCCCAGCAAATTGTCGTCATCTGTCGCCATGATTGGTCATCAATGGTGACTCCTTTTTGAGTGATAACTCATTCTGTCATCTTTTGCCACTGTGTGTTAGACTCATGTGGCATAGCAATTGCTATTCCTGGTGATCTTGTGCTATATATAACGACGTTGTGTTCCATCTAGCGACATGTGTGAGCCACTTCACACAGGTTGACGAGGACTCACGACAATTTGCTGGGCCATTTCACAACACTTGTTAGAACCCAACATTTCTTCCACTCATAGAAGGATGATCACAAGACGATAACACGTTACAACAATATAACAGTGGTGAGTTTTTCATCAGTGGTTTCTAGCATTTGTTGACCTCTAGATATCACTATAGAGAGATTTATGTCCGAGCATATGGACATCATGTACATGAAGAACAGGATTGCAAAGATCAGAGTAAGAGATGAATGCGTGCTGCACATGCGCACACCAGATACTCAGAGAGGACAGAAAACGAAGACATAAACCCCTTGGGAGGCCGGAAGAGGGTTGGTAAAGTGCATGAGTGTAATAATGGCAAGGAGGTACTGCTGCCTCTATGATCATGAACCATGAAAGTTGACCTTTTAAAGGCTACTGATGCAGGAGTGCATCATACCCATTAGTTGTCATGATGCACTATTGAAGTGCTAGCTAGTCTGCTTGCCAGCACTCCATTGGAGCATCATGCCAACAATTCGGGAGTGTATCAACCCCGTCGGGTCGGCATGATGCATGAATGTAGCCGTGGCGAGTTATTCACCAGGACTGCATTCATGCATCATGACGATCAATGAGCATGATGCATTAATGCATTAGCGGCCCTTAAAGTGTTAATAGGCATGAAGCATCTGTACACTATCTGCTGTCAGACTGTTAATCAGTAAATCATCTACTTGCTGCATACTACTTGACCTTGGTAACCAGTCATCTTCCTGACATGTCCGATGACCTTGGCAACTTGACCTTCTCCACACCTGACCGTGACCTCAGAGCGCCATGACTTTGGACATGTGATTTTATGCTAAGGTGACCCTCTGCTGACCCTACAGCATATAAGAGGGACATTAGCCAGCCCTCGATCCATCCACGACTTGGTAATTGATGCGTCATCTACACCTAACCCTTTCAAGGCTATATGATGCATTAACATGGCAGTTTACCAACCTGGAAGGCACTTCCGAAGATGGTAAGACTACACTCAAAACCTGGCAGTTCTGAAAATAGTCAGTGGTGACGACTTTAGGTCCTCAGGTTGACAATACCTAAAACAACTACCCTAGGTGGTAAAAATGACAACCTAAGTCATCTGTATAACAATACTGACAATACAGAGTCATCATACTGACAACTTAGCTTGTCAGGTTGATGACCTAAAGTCGTCATTTTGACCACCTAAGGTAGTTGTTTTAGGTATTGCCAACCTGAGGACCTAAAGTCGTCACCACTGACTAGTTTTGGAAAATGCCAGGTTTTGAGTATAGAGCCGCTTCAAGTCCCCCACTCTGATGCCATAACAGCCCTACATTTATTGGTAACTAGCAATTGCATTTGTATGACTAGCCAACTAAACCCCTTATGTGATTACTACATTAAGGGCGGATCATACAGAGCTGGAGCAGTCATAGAGCATTGCCTACAATCACCTATTTTAATTTTCAGGGTTTCAAATCATAGTGGTTGTGTTCAGTTGTGCCATATTAAGAAATGCCACCCTGATGTATTAATTAAGTCCGTGAATGAAGGTGGCCCTTATTAGAGACCCCATCACCAAGCAAGCCACTTGCATCATGGCAGCAGAACATGTGTCTGCATACATTGTGCTGCCCTGAACAGATGAAATATTCCCGGGGAAATATTAATTCTATAGAAAGTTAACAGCAGGTTTATCAGATTGTCTTTCCCTCCGCTAGTCCAAAATAGGCAAGAATCGAATAGATAATATTTCATACAAATACTTGCGGTCTATATCTAGAATATAGTGGTAGATTATACACTCCCTCGCCTCCTATGATTGAGCAATTAACCTGGAATGGCAAAGCTACAGAGTATCGATTGGATCTTGCTGACTGCCGTTAGGAAATTAGATATAATGTTATTATTGAACTGTGGAACATACAAGTCAACTGAGCAGGGCTGTATTTGAGGGCTATTTGTGCATTATTCCAGGTGCATAAAACTGATAGACGTATTAGGGTCTGCATAATGCACTTATGCAGCAGGGTCAAGCTACCTCCAGAGACAAAGAGAAACTGCAATAAAACATAGCCAACAGCTAATGAACAACGTATAGCAGCAGCAATTGTATGACCTGAATGTTAATGTCTAATTAATTTTATCACCTTAGAGATGGTTGGCTGCCCAGAGGGGAGATAGAATACCTACACACTCTCCAAGTAGGCATTGGTTTCAAGGTCATGAACTATTTACAGGCAAGTTAACCACTGATAGGCAATCGCTTTAGGTGTCTTGCCCACCACCAAATGTCTTCATATTTAATGAATTCGGACCTGGAAACAAATTGCTAGAGCTACATTCATGAATTTTTATGTGACGGTGTCGATCCTCTCCCTAGACGTAAGCAGGGTATGGTGTGGTAATATAGGGGCCCTTGATGGGGGGCCCCCAATGTCACATGTCAATTTTAAGAAATGCCCATGTCCCATGTCACTAAGCGAAAACCCCTGTCACTAGTGTCACTGACTTGACTAACATGGCTAATCAAATAATTAAGTACAGGGGAACTCCCCAGAAAATTGTTGAATATTACAAGAGCAAAAGGTGCATTCTGGGGCTTTTGGGACAGCTGAGATGTCACTAAGGCCCCATGTCACATGTTGATTTTAAGAAATGGCCATGTCATCATGTCGATTTTAAGAAATGGCTATGGGTCTAGGGCCATAATATACCATGGATTATACGTGATGATTTATAGCAAAGATTTGTCATACCAATGGCAATGGAACCAGCAAATTTGGAACCAATGCTTTAGTTGCATCTAACAGATGATTTCCAAATTCAGAGTGTTCCTTATATTCAGAGAGTCGGCATGATGTGCTCCTGCATTAGCAGTCTTTAACGAGTTTAACCTCCTTAACCCACAGGGTACCTCAGAGATCAGTGCTAATCCTGAAGTACTAAAAGAGTCAGGTCAACCACTCACTCATGGGTTTTGATTAGAAACTAGCGCTTATTCATAAACTGATACTTAAGGTGGATGGCTACGATGCCAAACTTGTCATGTGCTCAGGTTTCTGCACATATGTACTTCTCTATGGCTATTGAGAGACTATACATAATCGTGGTAGGCACATGGCATGAAGCTGGGGCGAACCCTCAACCTTCTGTGTACTTACCTGGCTGACTTACTTATTAGGCCACCAAGTAAACTACTTGTACGATGTGTAGAGGTAGTACTGGTCATGTATTTTACATACCTTTAAATTCCATAAGATTTTTATTTCAAAATTAAAAAAAAAGATTAAAAAATGCCTGGGGCCATATGATGACAATTTACTTTCTGGTTGCAGAAGGTTGATGAGAATATCAAGAGAAAGTTATACAGAAATCTAACTACTCTTTAACGTCATTCTACACATAGTACCATTAAATGATGTAGAAACCTATGGTATGTTCACAGTATCTTCCTGGATAAAAATCTTTGAAAATTTGCATGGGACCCCTATATTTTCTCATCACCATTGAAAAGTATATATATCATTTGGATCTTGTCACAAAAGTTTGGTGAAAATTTAGCTACTTTGATATCATGGGCGCCATCCACCTTAAATGTGCAAATACAGTGGAGCACTTGATCACTACTGTAGTGGACCATTCAAGCACCCGTGCACTTATCACTTTCAATACCATGGCCCGTATTCAAGACGGGCTTATTTGAACATGGTTTTCAGTGCTTTAGAATATTTTCAATACCCATCTACCCCAGTGCTTATTCAAAACCAGCGTTCATTTGAGACCCTGGGGCTTCAACCCACCATTACAGTACTTCATCTCCTCTTTTACCCACGTTACCTCCCTCCTCCATTCCCATTACTGCCTCCAGTGGCCATCTGTATGAATGTATAGCTAAACCTGTAGATGGAGAATGGCCAATGAACATTGACACATGATAGCCATACGCGCAAAGGGTCAGCGACAGAAAGATGACAAGGCGTCTACAATGGCTTTCCCGTTATATAAGTTCTCATATCATGTGTCGTATGACCTAATGCCTTATGCTTCATGGCCCTGGGCTGCCCTGTCAATGATCTGCAGTTTGTTGAAGGATTACCAAAGTTTTCGTATTTATGCAGTTTGTAGAAAGATAACCGAGGTCTTCATATTGGAATGATCGATGAGAAACTATAACAGTTTCATCATGTTATTGAGTGGAAGTTCAGGGCCCCTTTTCCCCTATGTTTAAATGTCTTTAAATGTTAAAAAGATTATATCCGATACAGACAATTCATAGGGACATATATATGGACGTCCGTATGTGACATATGGACGTCGGTATGTCATTTTTAGGATACCACCTGGTACTCCCACTAATCGTATTTGATTTACCAAAATATAGAGGGTCACATGTAACACACGGATGTCGGTATCTCTCCATAAGATAAGAAAAAACAAGGCCCTGGTTTTATATGTAGAGGTAAAACAAGAATCCTTTATGATACACGCACAAACGTGAGTCTACTGCAGTAAGAAATCTTTCAGATTGTAGTGGGCGACATAAAGCATTCAATCTCTGCCCGATTTCAAATGAGGAGCTCTGGCACCCCAGGCCAATGATCTATCACTTAGCTAGAGAGCTGGCTGGGGATCTTGAATACCAATCTTTCACTACATTATGGTCGGTCAGGATCTAACCAGATGTACAATATCCAGCAACCTGCCCTCTAGAGAATCAAATCTTCCAGGGTCGAAAGTCATAGAAACAGAGCATATCCCCCCCCCCTGGAGCTGGGGTGGGGGGTCTGAGACCAAACCTAGGAGTATCTCAACGTTGTTTTTTTGTGGATAGTATAATTATAGGTGTTGGACTACGTACTCATGAAATATTATTAGTTAAATATGAAAACTGTTGCTATGGCAACACCGTAAAGGTATATACCCTAGAAACAGTGTCTTGGTGAGTGTAATTGGGGGTAAACACCCTTAAGGCCTCCCATATGTGCTTTTATATATTAATAATGGTCTTTTATGTTATTATTCTAGTACAACTGGGTCTTAATGTTTGGTGTAGGGAGTTGTGACAAGATATTCTGTGATTTTCGTTTGGTAATGGGGCATCTCCCTCCAGAGCTGACACTTGGATTTTAAGTAAAATTGAGAGAGGAAAAAGTTCATTATCTGTCATTCTTCATAAAAGGGAGAGAGAGATAGGTAAGAACTATCAATTATATGGAAGAGGATGCCCAAGACATCTACTTTCAGATGGTATATACCTTTAATGGGGGAAAAATCTTTGTATACCTAAGAATTTCAATTGAACATGGCATGATTCTCAAAAATCACTCGCCAAGACACTATCTTGCCCAGACAAAAATCTCCTTACAAGCTCTGCTGTTGCAGAGGATGGCCAATAAGTAATTATTTTACACATTGTTTACTTAGGTATTGATAGAGGAAAATTACTGACATATTTAGAATAGTTAAATATACCAACTGTATACAGCAGGGTCAAAATCATTTGTTTCCTTGGTAAGACAGAAATGGGAATGGAATCATGATAATTATTTATCAAAAGTATGTGGATTTTATGACAGTAAGGACACCTCTGCCAATAGTAAAAACTTGATTTTCATAATCTACAGGTCAAAATGGTCCAGATCTGAGACTTTTGTAATGATATGATAATTATTTATTTGAGAGCTCACGCCCTAAATGTGGCGTATTACTTAAAAATCACTCGACAAGACACTAGAGTCGACCCTCACTTCCTTGACCCTTTGATTCCTCAGATCCCTCATTACCTCAGACAGAAAATTTGGAACTGCCTCCATGTTTTCTATTATATTTGGACTTAACTCCTCAGATAATTTGCTTCCTCAGACATTTTATCTTGCATTTTCCATATCTGAGGAAGCAAGCGCCCAGACAAAAATCTCCTTCTAAGCTCTGCTGTTGCAGTGGATGGGCAATAAATAATCATTTTGTACACATTGGTCACTTAGGTATGTGATAGGGGAAAATTACTGACATGTTTAGAAGAGTTAAATATTCAAACCCTGAACAGGAGGATGAAAAATCATTTTATTCTGTCTTCCCGAAATTGTCTGCCCTAGAATGGCTTGTCTTGCTGAGATGAGGTATGGGCCTCTCCTTTCCATGTTTATCAATGGATCCCTCCCACTTTTTAACACACATTAGATATAACCTTACTCTATTTGTTAAAAGCATTTTTGAACCCATTGACCTCTCCGATTTTTTAGGGGAGGGGGGTATAAGGCTGAATCACTCGCCAAGACACACGCCTTCACCAAACTTCAAATGCTCCCATACTATACAAGAAGTCAGGCCAGGTGGGGGATGTTTGGCTCTGATACAATGCCCAACCACCAAATATATGTAACATAAATGGAAACACACATATTTGGTACCATTTTCTAAAAAAAAAAATAAAACAAGAAAAAATAAAAAATCTAAGTACAGGGGCAAACGAACTATAGAAATTACCTTTTTGCTGTGATATGGGGAATTAAGTCTACAATCCTATAGGGTATCGGTAGGAAAATCAGGACTACACTGGGGAGTTATTCAAATGTAATTGGATATTATTGAGCAGGCCAGCAGTATGAGTAGCTCATGAAAGGGCCATGGGCAATCCTTTCCCTTTGACTATGCACATCATGTAATACATAGGCAAAGGTTGACGAGTGTGCGGATCTGAGACTAGGCAAGCAGTAAGGGATACCTGTGAGGAGTTATACAGATTATCCTTTCTGCATGCCATCTCACATAATTTACACAACCATACTTTAATCACACATTGATAAAGCCAATTATTGACGCATTGCCTAAGGGTAAAAGTCACTGTGACTGTTTCTCATGTATCTGATTGAGCGCTGCTGATAAACTGACAATGCGCCTCAGGCTGATGCAGGAGTTCCCGGATATCATCTGTCACTGCATGGAAGTATAGTCGAGGTTGATTTCTGTCTAGAGGATTGTTGGAGAGCAGAGGAAATTTAGCGTTATGTATAGAGAGATTCACAATGAACAAGTGAACATTACCTTTGGCTACAAGGAGTTAAAGAAAATATAAGAGATCCAACATGTGAAGGAATAAGAAAGCAGTTTTAACTCATTACAGTAAAGTCTATACCCAGATAGTGGCATTATGTGTCGCACACCATCTAAGAGCCGCTAATTCATAAATGCATAATGCTGAATTGCTGTCATGATGTCATGAAGTAGCGTTCCTGCATCATGAAGACTACTCTTCATGTGTTAACAGGGTGCCAAGTCACTTGTAAGTCATTTCTGCATTGGCATGATGCATAAATGCATCCAGGTAAAATGACAGTGCTGCATTCATGTATCATGCTGCATTCACGTATCATACTACATGTGTGCATCATGCTGCATTCATAGTTGATGCTTCATTTGTACATCATGCTGCATGGATGCATCATGATTTGCCTCATTTATGCATCATGCTGTCCAAAGAACATAGTACAATTACACACTGTGCAAGTATTAAACAATTATTGGCCTGCTCCACCCTAGAACACGAGACAACACTGGGAGGTGAGAATTCTTGGTTTACTTGTTGGTGGAAGTAACGGATCACCTGTCTCATCTCTGAACCCCCTTAGAGCACGTCCTCTGCTGTTCAAACATGGCTTAACAGGGTGCTCTCTCATTACACAGAGAAAAGAAATGGAGTCACATTGACTCCCGATCTATCACTGAGGCGACCCCCTCTGTGACTCCTTTGTGACTCCTTAAAAATAGGGAGTCAATATTTGACTCCTTATGAATACAGAGTCAAGCTTGTAGGGCTCTCCATTGTGACTACATTATGGAGTGGAGTCACTTATATTGAAACAACAGATCATTCCTTGGTTATTTTTCTTTGGGCTCTTCATCTTTCATTCCATAAGAATGCACCATATTACAAGATACTGAGATACATCTATTTATATTAGATAGATGCATCCATCAACCCCAGTCATCAGCTTTCTTTATGCTATAACCTAGCACTCAGAATACTTTGAGGTAACACTATAACTAAGGAAATGGTGTCTATGCATCAATTTGAGTTTTGTTGGGATATTTCAGGGAGTTAAGCATATCACCGTATAGCTTGGTTATGTACAATAGCTTGTACATAACAGCTTATACATAACATCACCATCACCCACAATTAAACTAAATGAGATCCACTCTAACGTGTAAAACCCTCCAAACTCTATTGTGGGGCCCCCTAGTGAATGTAATGACAAGCATCAGCCACCTGTACTATAGAGTCAACACTGAATGATAGAGCCAACCATGTTTGACTCTATATGGTAGAGAGTCTGGCACATTTGACTCTATATAGAGTCTGACTCTACACAGGGAGTCCACCAGGTAGGGACTCTCCTCATACAGGAGTCCAGCTGCAATGACTCCTTATGGGTAGTCAAGCAGAGAACAGAAGAGAGTTATCTTGGACTTCTTTTTCAATTGAGTCACTATAGAGTTCAGATCCACTGACTCTTTTCCTGACTCTATTTCTATTGGGTTGACTCCATTTCTTCTCTCTGTATATGTAAAGGGACCTGCTTTATGTTGTAGACAATATGTCTTTCAATTTTCTCTTTTCTTTATCCATGGTGTTTCATTAATTGAGACACACATTTCCACGGGTATAGCATCATGTGAGGAGGTGCGGTTGATGAGGAAGGAAATCATAACAATTTCTCAAGCAGAAAATCCTTTATGGCTAGGATAGAAAATATGGCATGGATAATATATGTGTCTACTTAATACAAGCACAATTGCCATGACTCTATAGGTCTGCATGGCCTGGCGATATCTGAATGACAACCCTGAGGAAGTTGATCAACCCTGTAAGGTCAGTATAATACGTATGAATGTAGCCCTGGCGAGGTTCTCGCCAGGGCTCCACTCATCCCATGTGTCATGACAACTAATGTCATGACACATCAATGCATCAGTGGCCTTTAAAGGGTTAACTGTATGGTAATACTAGCATTCCTCTTGTTTTGCCTTTCATATTCAATGTATTTGGCCACAGGCCGAAACCACACACAATTTTAGGCTGCTCGTATTTGGTTATGTATATTATATATAGAGGCAAGACACTCTGGTTTGGTCATTTTGTATCACAGTAGGCGGCACCACTGTCTATGTTTCCCCCCATAGCCAGTGGTGCCGCCTGTACTGCAAAGATCAGGGTGGATATCCACTGTCATCTTTGCGGTACAGGCGGCACCACTGGCTATGGGGGAAACTATAGACAGTGGTGCCAGCTACTGTGATACAAAATGACCAAACCAGAATGTCTTGCCTTTACCACTACACCCAACATATTCAATAAGCAGCCTAGTATTCTATGTTGTTTGAGCCTGTGTTTGTGGCAAGTATAGTAGCTACAGTTTCAGCTATTTCTTCTATACTCAAGAAAGTCCCCAGGCAATCCAGTACATTTTATCATAATGTGTAATCAAGGAACATGGCATTTGTGGATATGATAATGACAGGTTGGGATGTGAGAATGTCAAAATATTCTCTCAAAGGTTTCTATGACAAAGATGAGTATTGTGAATGAGATGGTGTGTGAGGGCTTTTTACTGGCAATATCTCCAATGCACCATTTTATATTTCAGTCAGCCCTTTCTATGCCACCTATCCAGGAGTGCATCATGTCCATTGCTTGTCACGATACTCTCATCAAGTTCTAGTGAGGCTGCTTGCATGCTCATTTATTGGAGTATCATGCCAAACTTCTGGGGCTGTAACTCGATAGGGTCGGCATGATGGATGAATGTAGCCCTGGTGATTTGGTGATTTAGTGGTACAGACCAATAGGGAACATGAACATAGATACATCCTGCACCCCTTGAAGACTTATTGGTATCAATGAACCAATATGTAAGAATACGCGTAGGAAGTTAACACGGCGATTGTATATCATTTTCTTGTAGTGAGGAGCTTTACATAGTTTCATTATAAAAGGTACTTACTTAACTTTCCATACCAAATCGGATGAGCAATTACAGATATTGCCTTTTCGCTGTGATATGGGGACTTGGGCTTTGCAATCATATATACATGTATGGCATTGCAAGGTATACAATGAGAGACTAATTACATGCAATTGGAAGTAGCAGGATGGGAGGCTTATGTGAGAGCCCATGGGCAATCCTTTCTATTCGTCTTTCCACAGATCATATAGTGCAATATCATCTTATGCTTCTTATGACAGAATTGACAGTCCTATCGGTTGATTTCTGCTTCATGAATCCCCATTGTATTGCCACTTAAGTGATACTTCCCATATTTATAAATACTGTAGAGTCTCTAGCCAAATGTGTTAAATCATTGCAAGAAAAGTATTTGGAAAAGAGCAGCATTTTTCCTAGTTGCATCATCTAAAACTATTCCTAGAAAATAGTCCATTCAAACATCAAGTCACCCTTGATATAATAATATGCTACAAAAGGAAGAATTATGTTATCAAATATCAACACAATAAGCACTAGTAAATTTCTTTGATATAATTTGCTTATAGATGTTGTGAAGAGTAGTCTCAGGTATAATCCCCTTTGTATCAGCCTCATGGCTTCATATGAACCAGAGTAATGAATGAATGACCATCTTTATCAGGAAACAGGCAGGCATAAAGGATAGTTCATTCATGTTCCATCGACTATCCTTTCTGATTACCTGACCTGCTCACAATCAGTATTCCTCTAATGTACCGTAATCACCCCTTAATCAAGCCAATTATTAGTGCCTTGCCTAAGGGTAAAAGTCACTCTGTACATGCGACATAATAGTTTACATAATATTATATGATCTAATTGAGCGCTGCTGAGAATGCGCCTCTGGCTGATGCAGGAGTTGATGGATATCATCTGTCACTGTATTGAAGTATAGTGCAGGGTGATTGCTGTCTAGAGGCAATAGGGAGGTTAAGATACGAACGTGTAAGCCAACGCCTACGTGTAACGTCATAGGTCATGTGGAGGAATCCCAAGCTAGCAGTACACAACCTGTAGACTTGAAGTTTTGGACGTGTAGAGGATGTTCTACAATGTACATGTCGGGATACTAGATATACAATAGAATTAAATGCATATATGGATACCTGAAACTTATCCAATAAAGGATAGGTATATATAGGTATCCACTGATAGTATAGATTGGATATTGGATGAATATATCACTATCTTTATGTGTGGCCTTGCCGTTCCCATACAGGTACACATACCCATATCTTAACCTCTCTATTGTTCAGCGGCTATGGTCATGTAGGGTTTTATAGAGGGAGATTCTTAATAATCAGTCAAAACGAACTTTGGCTGCAAGGAGTTAAGTAAGATATAAGAGATACAACATGTGAAGGAATAAGAAAGCCGTTTTAACTCATTATAGTAAAGTTTATGTACATTTCATGTGCATGCTATTTGAATTTGTTGCTTTTAAATAAGGGGAATCAAAGTGGTTCTTTTTTATTTCCCTGTAGACCCTATTGTTCCCTACCTATACCTGAGCTAAATGCATTATTACTATAAAATAATGTAAAATAGGTCATCATGCACTGCACACGAGCTATTTTTAAAAGGGGTGCTCATACATACATGAATGCCACCAAACAGTTGTCATGATGCAGGAAAGCATCAATCATGTATCATAATTACCACAAATCATGTGTTAACAGGGTGCTGAGGAGCATGTGAGTCATTTTGATATTGGCATGATGCACGAATGCAGCGCTTGTATACAGGCATGATGATAGTACTGCACTCATGCTGCAATTGCGCATCATGATGCCCAAAGGACATAGTCCAGCAACACAATATGTAAGGATTAAACAATTGTTGGCCCGCTCAACCCAAGAACTTGAGACTACACTAGGAGGTGAGACCTCTTGGTTTACCTGTTGGCGGAAGTGACGGATCACCTGTCTCAGCCTCACCTCCCTGAACCCCTTTAGAGCACATCCTCTCTTGTTCAAACATGACTTGACAAGGTACTCTCATGTTACCTAAAGGGACATGCTTTATATTGTAGACAATGGGTCTATTTATTCTCTTTTTCTTTCAGCTTTTGTAATGAAGGCAACTCTCTTTGTGAAAAGCAATTCATTGACAGGTAGAGCTTCATGTTGGGCCTACCGGCAAAAGACATTACGACAATTTCTCCACTAGAAAGTCCTTTATGTCTAGGACATATAATCTATGACATGGGAGGTAAACCCATCTACCTATGATTAAAACAAGTATGTGCAGTTGGTATGACTCTATGTGTCTTTATGAACTCTATGATAGTGTATCTGACTGATAGTCACAGATCGTCATCAAATAGGTGAGCAGGGGGGGGGGGATCAACAATAAATATAGCAGTGGGATGAAATCCCTTTGTGTGGATAAAAAAACGTATGTTATGCTATGGACCCCATATATTGGGGAAGGTGAAATATATACCATTATCACAATGTCAAATTTCAGAGTTGTAGACATGTCCATGTCCTTGAACTCAATTGCCACAACTCAGAGATGCAATAAGACAGAATATCCACACTAACATGTAATGTTTCTCTTGCATTAAGGTATAAGGAACACGTGAGAGTTATTGTTGAATATCAAGGATCTTGCAGTTGTAGACGTATCCATGTTGTTCTCTTCAATGCTATAGCTCAGTGATTCAATCAGGGAGATCAACCAGACTTATATACAATGTTCCCCTCATATCAAGGTGTGATTAACATATAGCAAGGGCAGTTAAGTATCAAGCACCTTGGGATAAAACATGTCGATGGTCGTAGACGTGTCCATAGGTGTAGATGTGTCCACACTCTTGGATTTTATGCAATAACTCCAAGTTTCAGTAATACAGAATATTCACAGTAACATGCAATGTTCCTATCATGTCAAGGTACAATTAGTGAATAAAGAGGATAGTTAAATATTAAGCATCTTTCAGTAAGACTGCATTATGTGGTTGTAGACGTGTCCATGCCCAAACTACCCCAAATCCAAAGGATGGACCCTGGAGTGGACAATTATTCAGCAGGCTTTAATCATTTTTGTGTGTTATATAGGTTTATATTATGTCTCTATATGGTACACTTAATTAGTGTATGTGATATATCCATAAAGTGCCGAGAGGGTCTTTAAAAGGTCGTGCATGGACCTGCAACTATTACAAAAAAATTCTCTAAAATTCTCTATCCTAGGGGGGATATCATAGGTGAAATAAATAAGGGTTTGGCTCTTTATTTTTTTATTGGTAGCAAAAGGAAAAAATTCCTCATTTTTACCCAAAAAATCACCCTTTTTGGGTGTTCTGACCCCTGAGCTCACTTATTATGCTTCACAGATAGGTGAAACCATGGTTCCGCTTCAAGCCCCAAGCCTTGTCGATCAGAATAAGCAAATAACACAACTATATCTCTTATTTTGTAGAATTTATTGAATACGAGGCAAAAACAACCTATTGGACGACAATTTGTGACTATTGGTCATTTCATGTTGTGAAAGGATATCAATTTGAAACAAACCTAAATTATTAATTATTTGTCCAGCCAATCAAGGCAGCATTGTACCAGAAATATTCAGTAGTCGCTGTCACATTTAGACAAACCTATATAAAGGTGAATCAAGGAGCATCTATTTTGCAGATGCTCCTTTTATCTGTCATAAGGACCTCAAATCAGATCAGTTTACTGGGAGGCCACAGTGTAAATAGTTGAGGTTGTTAAGGATTCCAGGGGAAACTGCTGGACAAAACTGGCATACAGGCTCATTTTCAGCCCCTCTGTCAATCTGGATGGGATGCCGATGCGAAATTTCTTCAGAACTCCCAGAAGGACTTTTTAACCAGTGCAATGTATTGATTCTGGCAATGGGTGCGTTCATAAGATCTTTCTCTCTTATACTTAGTGTGCCATTGATTCCAGGTAAAACCAAGCAGAATCAGATCTAATATAACCATATAACTATTCTGCAGGGAAATAAATGTTGTTGAAATAAAGACGGAATCCTCATCCCAATGTTGCCAGAGATTGGTCTTTATTTTCACAGAGCTTCCTTGTACATTTGTGTACCACTGTGCCAGCCGGAGCTTCTTGTAAAAACTACATAGGATTGCTGCCATACAATTTAGGTGGTTCACTTTTAAGTTTTACAAGGATCCGTTGTAGATTTAACAGCTTTTTTCATAGTGTGGCCTTCATTTTGATATCTCGCCTTTGACCATGTTTTTCATCTGACCTATTCTGGTCTTGTCTGTTTGCCCTCACTTTTTTGATGTTCACTAGCCTTTGTAGGTACCATCTCCCCCCTAGGAAGTACCACCCTTATGAACACTGGCTCTCACAAAGTAGGCTTGTTCCACAGTAGGGCAGAGCCCTGATTGTGAATATGACATAAAGGAGCCTATTCAGTGGAAATTACCAATGGAGTTTTTTTGAAGCAAAGTATGTCTTTGGTTAATTTCTTTCTGGCTTTCTGGGTTTGAAGTCACCTTTCATTTTCCAAAAGTCTCAGGCTGATATGCCCAATGCCAACAAGGGAAAGATATAATGAAACAGACAGACATCAGATAAAGAATATTTACACACCATGGCTAAAAGCCACTATGAAAATTAAATGATGCTCATGAAGCAGAGTTAAGAAAGAAAGTGCTGACAAAGACCTTAAGATAAAACCATAATGTCAAATGTAAAATAGGACAGCAAGGTCTAGTTTTACGAGACATAGTTAGTGGTTGAGAATTGAACTACTTCTTTTACACAATGGTGGATATTTTACTCAACTTTCGATCACAATTTTTAAGATGACTGCACATTTAGAATGAAAATATCAGTAAGCCCTGCCATATCAGATTTCAGTTATTCAGAGAGCTTTTTGGCCGAGCACTGCTGTTTTCAAATGAGATGCATTTGACCTCAGTTTTTCTGAATGGTATCTAATTTTCAGCCTGTAATTTGAATTTCAGTATTTTCCCCAATAAGTCGATCAAGGGAAGTGAACTCACACTATCTATATGGAAACGGCATAAACTATATAAGAGTCTGGTCTTCCTCACACATGGATTAGACTACCAATGCATGGCTGCACTGTGTCTCAATTATTAGAAAACACCTCATAAATCACCACATTTGTGTTGTTTTAACTTCATTTTGGCTGATTCCTGAATGAATCCAATCAATCTGCTGAGCACTGGGATGGAATTGGTAACTTTGTGGGTAAGAGGGGTGTGACAGATTATAGTCACCTTCGAGCACAGCCAGGCAACCACAGCAAAATATGCACTAACTATCAAGGCAGTGCTGCATAGAGAACTTAACAGTCTTTAGTATGGTCATAATGGTGGGATGGAGTTAAGTAAAATCACTGCATTGGAACAGACCAATTCTTCTTGATTTGGTTAAAGGCAATCTTAAAGGGTTTATTTATCAATCTGTGCATTGAAATTGAACCATAAAATGAGGCTCAAAATACGATCTCATGCTATCAGAAGGAATCCATTGACAAATCCACACACCTATGGTCTATCTTTTACTTGTTATTTTATGGTCATTATAGCCTAAGCTGCTACTACCTGGTATCATGTGTAAGGGTGGACAACAACAGATGTTTTACCTTGAATTTCATTCTCAAAACTCAATGGTTTTCATAAGAAATGGCTGGATTCAGATCAGTGGGACAAAGTGCCCCTTTAATGTAGTTCTATTCACTGGTAGGCATTGGGAAGGCAGGGTGGTTAGTTCTGTATTGTTAGCCCGGACTCGATGCTTACTAAGTAGCTGAATAGTTCCAGCTGTCTGACACTGACAGTGGTCTGGGACACTCTGATATACATCTATTGTAAAAATCCATGCATCAACCCATAACTACCCATAATCCACATCCCAAATTTGGGAATGAACTACACTTTTGGCAGGAAAAGTTACCGATCCTTATCTTATTCTACAACTCTGGAACTGTGCGTAAAGAACGGGCCATGAGTTCTTGGAATCCCTATAAGACAAAGAGGATCAATCAAATGGTATATAATCTGCTGCTTATGCTTGGGGAGTAAGGGTAGTGGTCCTTAAATTTGTCATGCTAAAGGAACATTAGTAAAAGCCCTCAACCTAGTTAATGCTATTGGTTAGATATATCTGCTTTGGCCATGTTTCATGCATAGTTTTGGTTTAGAGACTGCTACCTCACCATCATGGTTGCTAAGCAACAGAGGTCATATAAGATGTGTGGCTCAAATAGGTATGTCTTTAGAGGAAGAATGATTTTGAGGCAGTTAATGAAATCTTTACTCATTTTGTTATGGACAGTGGGTTTAGCGCTGATCAGTATGTTTTTCATGAAAAGGCAAAAGGATAACTTCATTCTTAGAAAAAGAAATGTGATAGTCCTGTACATATTCTTAATATTTTTTTTGTAGCAAAAAGAAACTGACAGTCCTAATTTTAAATATCTATAGGACAATTCATTGTGTTTCGATTTTTTTTTGTACTTTACATACTTTAGTTTTGTATTTTTGGAACAAGTGTCCTTAGAAAGGTGATTTAGTTCTGGTGCATTGGGCATCTTGTCAGTTGAACAATAGGCCTCATTAGGGATCATTTCAATCAGCATGTAAGCAAAAGCCTCTGGCTGACATTTTTGTCGGAAAATGTCTCACTCATGTCAGAGAAGGTGCTTGAAACTATTACTGGTGGGGCACGAAAGTTCCTTTTCTTGGGCGCTCTAAAAGCAAAGCATCCTCAAATATCTCTTGGAAATCATTACCTTCATTTGCAGTTTCATTAGAGATGAAATACTATGGACTGAGCATCTGATGCCCAAAATACAATTTTTAAATCTTTATTTCCTTGCTCTACTCAAGATGGGTGAGGCAAGCTGGTACTTATGCTATATTCTCATCCTTCATAAGTGCAGCCTGTTAAAAAGCCATATGTAGGGGTGGATAGGCAACCAAGCAGGTCCATTATAAATAAATAGAGGATATGAATAGTATAATGTTGACATGATTACCTTCTGAATGTATGCCATGCTTTGTATTATCTCAAAGGTTATTCTTGATTTATCAGTAATTAGGCATTGACAGAGGATAGCCTGTTCATAGTTTCATTTGTAATGAATGGATGTAGGTTTGGAAGGTGGCTCAATGTTTAGGATGGGGATGGTTATGATGTGTTTAAAGTGGCAGAGTAAGGGCAAGAAGGCGTTCATCTCTCCATGACCTTACAACACCCGAAATCTGCCGATAAAGTTCCAATGCTTTATTTCAGCTGATATCTCCAGTTCTTAATGGTTCAAGTAACAGGCAATTCACAGTTGTGGTAAATGATGATAATAGTCCCACAATAAAAGTGTCCAAGAGTATATCTTGGTATAAACCTCCAGTATGTCTGGTATGAACCTCAAAGGTGTGCTGCAGCCTAAAGCATAGTCCAAATGGTAAATACTTACACAGTCCAACCCTGTGTTTCCCAGCAGTAAGAGTAGGTCCTCACAGCGAAGAGCATGGTAGACTCTTGCCAGCTCAGCCCTACTCACAGTGGGGACACCTATGAGCATAATTTGAATTACGTACATAGATTTGAATTGCTATATCAAGGGAAGGGGTCTAAGTTAACATACTTAGAAGGCATTATAACATTACAGCCATTACATCCACATATGCATAAAGGTTAGAACTATCAATTGGTCCATCATCTAAGGTGCCAAATGCTAAGGGTTTTATCTGAGAAGGCAGAGAAGTTTCTAAAGTATGAGCGTAATTCAGTTTGCACTCAAATCATGGTATGTGCGTAATTCATGACAGGTACGTGCGTAAATCTGGACAATTGTATCAGTTCAACTCCAATGTTTTAGCTTTAAATGGTATATTTCTCTTTCAAAGGTGTGATAATGGTGCCTACTATTCATAGTGAATCCCCTGCTACTATAATTTCAGGCCATCCATGCCCATGGAAGGAAACAGACACATGTTCGTCCGTAATTTTCACTTACAGAGAGAGTATGATCGTAATTCCCACACAGTCAGGCGGACAATATCTCCAGAAGCTGTGGTTGATATTTGATTGTGTTGATTGAAATCATTCACTAGATTTCAATTACGATATAAGCATACCCCTCTTCTATTTCCTACACAGGGGTATGCTGTTCATAAGAAGGAAATGTGTTTACCTTTGGCATTTTCATCTACCATGTGATATTCTATATATTTTTTTCTTCCAGTGTTATTCTGAGAGCTCTGTACTTTAGCATTGGCACAAAAATAAACTACAAGTAGATGGAATTGCTATATGTAAAAGATTCATTTAAAGCTAGCCAATTTTCTCTTTCTATTTTCAAGACAATAAGAGCATTAGAGCTATCTGTTGAGAAGAATATTAAATTAGATGATGTATCCACAGCAAAGAGCATTCCATCATATGAAAAATATGTTTTGGTTGTGAAAGCACATTCCTGCTCCCCTTAAAGCCTTCCCCTTCTTCATAATCCCCTCTAGATGAGAGCAGTCCTCCTGCCAGCCACTCCTCCAGGACTCGTGTATTATAAAGACATCTCATCTACTTTAGACCTCATGTATAATGTATGGCTTCCATGTGAGGGCCCAGTGCACCTTATAGAAGCAGACAAAGTTATAGGATATTTAACTATAGAGTACTAGGGTGGCTAAATAAATATTCTCAATGTGCCTAATAGAATGCTCCTGAACTGAGGATCTGTCTTCTAGGTAGCGTACAGTCATTATGCAGATACGGTACCTTTATATATACCAGATCCTCTCTATGAAGTGACTTTCTTCTAACCTTTAGGAGAGGCAATATTGGGATTATTGTCTGACACTGCAGGCCTAAGAAGAATATTTATATCCATGTGGTGATTGCTGTAATCCTGACTACTTGTTGGCATAGGAGCCACACAGGTTCCACTCCCACCCCACCCTACCCTACCCCAAAAAGTTACTCTTTTTATTGATCTGGGTTGGGGTCATGTTAACCTGGATTCTTTAATTGGTGGTCAAAACATCCTGTTATTGTCAATGATTCCTGTTGTGACCTGGAATCCCATTGGAGCTGTTCAAGTGTTGCATAATTATCGGTCTCTTTGCAATTGAAACCCAGGTCCCATGAATAAAAAAAGGTAAGGCAGGGTGCAATATGGCAGCCAAGACTTCATAACTATCCAGCTTATAGTTTTAGGTATATATGAGCAGAAGTGTCAACATGAGCACAGTTAGTTTATGTAAAAGAGATTCTGTAAAATGAACATTCTCTATATAGATGAACAGGTAATATTACCTTTTTTTCAGATTCCAAGAGAACAAGATAACAATCAATAACATCAAAAGTACTTGCTTGGGATGCCCTATAAACGTGAAGAATGGTACTTGTGGTTTTGATGATGCTGGCTGGATATAAAACCTTTGTTTCACCTCTAAAAGCTGGCTATAATATGATAAAGAAGCCTCATCACAATCTCATCACTGTCCATTAATTCTTTGCTTGCCCTCAGGATCATGCAATATGGGATAAAACAATGTATTCCCGGTTCTTCCATTAATGCATTTTCTCATTCAATGCTTTGATAAATTAAATCAGCACTGTGTTCTTATGGAAATTTAGATGATTGGAATAGACCTATAGATTATTGTTTGTTGCCTGCATATCTATGGTCCAGACATGTAGATCAATATTGTGAAAAGGTCCATGGGGTATCCTATCTGCTTGCCTGCTTACTCATGGATTCAGACTGCCCTCTCGATAACCCAGCAGTTAATGTGCAGTATTGTCCAAGCTGGATCTGATTCCAGAGATACTAATCACACCCCTGATGCTATTGCCTGAGAGCAGCTTTGAATATGATGACAAATGTGAGGACAATAGACTATTATATGATAAAATTGGCCATTCAAGGACCAGTACACTGTTCCATAGAGGACAGGCCTTGTTTTCGCTAAACTACTTTGCTTACTTAGTCCAAAATAGTGAACCCTGTATTGGTTTTGGTTTACCCAAAAATTCATATCATTGTGTAAGAGTTTTACTGGAAATGATTATTCAAAACACACATCTATATTGATATGACTCTCCTCTAATTTATTGGAACTGAAGAGTAATTCACCAAATTCATTCACAAAAAGTCTATGTTTATGGGTCATTCATCAAATCCTCATAACTCAGCTCAGGAGTTAGATGACAGTACCAAGTACACATGCATAAGGAAGTGTTGAGAGTGTACTGAGCAGCTTGTCAGTCAATATTGAGCAGCTCTGTGCAGTTCACAGCCATATATATGAGTCGACTGTAGACAAGGCCACTCTAGGCTGTCAGGCAGGCTGTTGAGGGTAATCGCATATGCCTCCAGAGGAGTCTTTAGAACAGTTCTTGCTTTCATCTTCATGAGAAAAAATAGGCAGGTAAACATTGATTACTTTACCTCAGCATATTTGGTTGATGTCCAGAGCATCTGGAGGGGCCTTCTAGGTTTAAATAACATTCTACATTTCATAACAAATTACCAGGATTACCAAATAAGCATCTCATGTGTATCAATTTATTTATACCACCTGTTCCTCTAAGAGACAGACATGTGATACCTCCCCATATCTAAATACATTATATAATGGTCCATCCACAAGATGAGAATCAAATGGATTCCCTAGAATGTGATGTATCACAGCTACTAATGGGAATACTAGTAGAATAGCAGTCAACACCTGGTAGTGAACCTTTACATTCCCTTTGAGGCATACTCCTCCTCAGTTACGTAATATGTATCTCTCACTTATGAAAGATGACAAGCACTATTGTATCAACCATTATCAATATGGCTGTCTATGAGTCTCCTGTGGTGCAACAATGGTGGTTTATCTGCTTCTGGTTTATATAGCCCCCTTCTTCTGTCGGCCTACCCTTTACATGGAGGATTCAGTATACCCTGGAAGTGTCTTAGTTCACCTGATGGCAGAAGTGACAGATCACCCGTCTCATCCTCGCCTCAACCAGCCACCTAACGTCATGTCCACGAATTAACAAGCATGACTTAGAAAAGTGCTCTCGTGTACGTTTTTATCATTCAGTAGTGTATCCCAAACCAAACACAATTTATATGCCCGTTTCTCACCCTATCTCACCTTCATTGGCTTGGGAGTTAGGGTTAGGATGGAATTTTCTTGTTGGGGCACTTCTGAGCAGGAGATTATCTAGGGATATTGCTCTCCCGTGAGGCAGATTATGTTGATACAGGCTCAAACCAAACAGGATCAGTACTAATATGGCCACACATGCTGTTCCACAAGATTTGTTTTACTTTCTTTTCTCTTTTCCCACCACTATGCATCCATCTCTTTGACCTGGGTGTTTTGATATTAGCAGGTCTTTGTGAAGGCCCTCAGGGAGCATCATAGGCACTATACATGTAATAAGCTCTCACATCCTAGCTTAATCAAAATATAGGGAAGGGTCCTGATCATAGATGAGAGTTTTTGGAATTTGAAATATAAAATGTCAAAACATTCTACAACCTCTGATGGCACCTTTCATAATCTTTATTTTTTTTAGACCTGAAGTTGCTTTGATCACACTTTTGGATAGTCCATGATTGTAGTGACAACTGAGCTAGGAGGTTAGAGTTGACTACCTATGCCTTATGTCCTGAAACCACCATACACCAAGTCCGTAGAAGCTTAGCAGGACATAGCCTCTGGTAGACAGATAGGTATCCAATATATGTGATGAAAGCCATGGTGTGATGTACTGGACAATTTGCAGATATACAATAGACGGTCTGTGAGCAGTGTGTAGGATGCAGTCCAGGCCTATGGTAATATCTTATTGGTTTTTGTGGTGTTATATAGAAAGATGTCAGAGGACATTAATCTCCATCGGGATACAAATGTACAGAGTCCAGGAAACACGCTTTGAAAACAAACTTGTGGACAGTTTATGACACCTTTAATGTTAGCCCCTACCTGTACAGACTGGTCAGTTTCACACATAGTGTCAGTAGTTTTGTACTCACCCGAAATTGAACAGAATTGGGTATTGGCAATGTGAATAAGGACAGAACTAAAGGTATACAGCAATATAGAATTTGAGAATGTTGAAAGACATGCCTTTGCCACAAAGAAACTCCCTGCTCTCATTGAGCTTTAGAGTATGATTTTCTTCATGACTTCAACAATAACTTCCATTTATCAAGTGATGTCATGTTATTAGACAGGCACTCTCAAATTCTATATAAGATAATCTACAATTTCTCCAAGTATTAGAGTCAACAAAGGACATGTATGAAAATACAAGATCTGCACTTCCCCTCTCTGTCTCTTCTAAGATTTGACAGAAACACTGAAGAACAAGCATTATTGATAACATGTGAGTAACAGACAGATATGTAGGGAATCACCGTACAGATTACCCCTGCTGTACCCTGGGGGAACCATCGGTCTAGGTAGAGGGCCTCTGCGACCCATGTCTAGGTCATTACCCTGGGCTATGTGCCTAGTAATCAGCTGATCAATGATTGTATCATGTCCCCTGACTCTAACGAAGCCTTGGGACCATTTTGACTCATCCTATGGAAGAGCTAGTTTTGGTGTCGACAACTTTATCCACTGTGTGCTAGTTGTTTGCATCGTTTATCACAGTAGTAAACACTAATTTTGATGTCATTGAATCAGGGAAAGATCTTGGACAATATTGGGGTCAAATTATTAATGGTTATCTGGTAAGGTATATAGCTACTATAATGACAGCCATATGCATTATGCCGGATAGATCTGCTTTGGATGTTTAGAAATGAACCTTGTATTTGGGGGTGATGATCCAGCTAAGATGATGTAACATAGGCCAGCTGATTGCACAAATTGTGTTCATTCATGGGATGTTATTTATCCCTGTGAATGTAACACTAGCCTGATGTTTCCACTGCTGGCCTACTAAACCCTAAATGCTTCTTTCTTATATTCTTGGAGAGGGAACTGTCCATCAAATTGTAGAAGGCCCAACTGAACTGAAAAAATACTTTATAGTAGAAGTCCTGCCACTTTCAACAAGGTTGCAATCCATCAGGACATACTATAAACAAATCTCAAGAAAAAGGTAAAACAACAAGGACACTTGATATCAAAAGAAAAAGAAAATCTTATCCAGATTCTGCAAAGTGATTGATTACAGGTTGATTGATGGATGTACTCAGGAATTTGTCACTGACAGATAGATAGAACTTAGAGATCAAAAACAGAATTTGGCAGTTATTTAAGCATTTTGCTTGAGCTGAGCTTACACCGAAGCTAATTTTCAGAAATTTGTTTATAGGGCAAGGTGGCCAATGCATTCTTAACCAAGGTTATTATTGTCAATTGTATGATTTTACCCAGTCTGAATTTATTTTCCATGGCAAAGTCTTAATGTACAGAGTCTGTCTAGAAACCTTGCTCCTGCCTAACACACAAATCACCATGACAGTGATCATTTCAATCAGTGACTAAGAAAGGCCCATGTTCATCTGTTTTATGGGAAAATGTCTCCCTCATTTTAGGCAGCACACAAAAACTACTCATAGTGAGGCTGCGAGTTTCCCTGTCCTAACTTCTCATAAAACGACAGAGCCCTCACTGATTACATGGGATCCATTAGGGTCATTTTCAGGTGCTGATTAATTAAGGTACTACTGGGACACTGGCAGCCGAAAAAGGTTTTCATAAAATATCCTGTTTCTTCTCCTCCCTCAGAAGGCAGTAGTCAATATATTAGCTGCAACCTTTACAACTTGGGTAGCGGAATTTTAATCATTGTCAGGAGAAACTGACAGTTATTTTCCCGTAAAGTTATGGCAAACACGGAGAGCCTTATTTTTGAAGTCCTTAGGTTAGGGGGCTTCATAGCATAGACTTAATTGGATCAGGCATCCTAATGCCATGTAAGACTTTGATTTTAAGGCAATGAGTTAATTCCATCTATAAGTATTTGTTGTTGAATTCACAGCAATTTTTTTCCCGCCTTTCTTTCCCCTGAATCCCTTGTCCTAGCCAAAGCCGTCTTGCATGTCAATACCTGCTTCTTCCCTCTCTCACACCTATGTTTATCCTTCTTTCTATCCTTTTACATCTTTGAAATAAATTGGCCAAAAGGTTTTTAACAAATTCTCAGCCTCCACAATTTTATATGCATATATACATTAAATGATCCCCTTGGAGTAACTGGAGTATAAAGCAGCTGATAAAACGCACACAAAAAAAAGTGATGGCAGAAAAATAAGCCATAGTGACAACAACAAAGCTGTCAGCAAAATAATATGGGTTTTTTGAGCAGACCCAGCTAAGAGTTACCAAGTTCTTTTAGGTGTTCCTTAAGTAACTGCAATTACTTCATTAAGACATGCTGCGAAACCTTTAGAATCCTGCATGGCTGTAATTTAAGTCATGGATCCCCCACCATTCCATTGGATCTTTTTGCAATACTTAAGATGTAACCGTATTTTGCAGAAAATTGGTTTAGGGGAAAAGAATTATATTTAATGTATTTGATATAAAAGGATCTTCATAATATATAAAATTAGGCCATTTTACTAAAACAACTTAAATTACAGATCCACCGCCAAAATTTTTTAAATCACAGAACCACCGCCAAAATTTCTGGTAAAATCAAAAACAATATTTTTTTTCACCTTTGGCCACCCAAAAAAGCCTGTAATCCAAGTAATCTGATTTAAATGGTCATGTGTCTTACAGCTTCTGGAGAATAAATCCTGTGAAACTAATTTGCCTCCGGTGGAGCTTAGGCTTAATATTTTATGGTTCTCCTAGGACTTGTCCTCACATCATACAAGATACACAACCTTGGTGCAAGTTGTCAACAGGTCGTTACATGTCATGAAGTGAGGTAACAGGAGTCCAGACAATTCAGTTGATGATCCAGCTTTATTGTAAGATTGGCAGGAGAGTAATCAATACGGTATACAGTATGGTACTCGCCAGTCTGGCCAAGCTATATCCTGGGGCCAAGGCACCTGAGTGTCGTAGGGTCTAGGTTGGAGAAGAATAAGATGAACTGAGCAGGATCCTTCCAGCTTATAAAGGGAGAAAGGAGCTGGTCGGGGTGACTCATGTCTGCGTATTAGGACATGTCCAGTGACTCAGTCTGGGGGTGAGCAGCTCGGCCCCAGTCCAGTTAGATCCAGTCTGATCCGGATTTGGGGGGGGGGTGAGCTGCTCTTCAAGGTGAGCCACTTGGACAGGTGGGCCTGGAGGTAGTGTATGAGTCATGCATTCCAGTGGGGTTCACAGGTGGAGCCTGGAGGTTCCCACTGGGAGAGGGAGGGGGTGAGTGAGTCACTCTGGAGTGAGTGAGTCACTCAGCCTGGTAGGCTACCTTGGGTTCTACAGGGGAAAGCTTGGTCGGCTTGGTTAGAGTATGGCGTTAATAATTATAATACATAGAATAGTCCCTTGACAAAGTGATGCAAACGCTTACTTCTTTTAGTGAAATAAATTTTGATGATAATTATGAGTTTCTAACTGCAAAATGGTCATCTGTCTCAGAATACTGTTGCTGGGAAAGTGCAATGCCACGATTACTTAGTTTCATATAAATGAAAGAAACATGAGTACTCAAAGTGTTGTAGTGAATTTGGATATATCTTAAAACGCTATTTGAGATGTCACTATAGGCAGTGGTTGGGAATTGGCAATCTGAGTACCTTCTTGGATAAGTAGTATGGGTTTTCCACGCAGCAATATTAGCCTACATTTAATGAGAAATATTGAATAACCTTCTACATGAAGAAATTAATCACTTAATTTTTCCCACCATATCATATCATGTCATTAGGGAAATAAAAGTTTACATTATTCATATTTGTAAACTTTAAAACTTTCCTTTCAGATTTAGATTTTTCTAACAGAGATATCAAGATCAAGAAGATTTATTTTAAGTATCACACTATACCCTGAAGTCAGAAAGTGCGAGATTGAAACGAATGCCAATTTGGTATTCAGTTACCCCTGTTTATATGTAATACCCTTAAACAGTGTTGTAGATGATCTCTTTATTTTTTTCTCTGTTTGGGGTAATCTGTCACTACACTGTCCTCATATAGAACCCTATACTCTTACAGCCCAGCTTCTCCTGATGAAATTACATAGTGCACATAGGGAGGTATTGAGAGTGCACTGAGTAGCTTGTAAGTCAATATTGAGCAAAAGCTCTGAGCAGTTACCAACCACATGCAGCTGCATAATAGCTATAGCTTCGGTGATTACATGTGTTCTACCAATCAAATGTGATACCTACATAGGCAGTTATGGGCTAGAATGTGAACATCAATTTTACCTAGAGATCGTTTATAAATACAATTCTTGTTTAAGTCTATGTATACTTTAATAGACGGTACTGTTTATCTTACTATCCCCACTGTTGTTGCTCCATCTTTGGGATGGAGAATGATGTTTTACTACTATAACATTAATCAGAATAAGTCACATATTATTGGATGCCTACCCTTTAAACATTTTACCTATACATATATACTTCGCCACCCTCTATCCCTAGTGGGTGTTTAGTAAGGCATCTTAGTTAACCTGTTGGCGGAAGTGACAGATCACCTGGCCTGTCCCCACCTCGATGCACCTCCCTCAAACCATCTTCTCTGCTGTTCAAACATGGCTAAACAAGGTGCTCTCACATGACCTGTATTGACCAACTTTTCTTGTATAAGCTATGCATCAAAGGTAATTTTCTATCATTTGATTTATCAAGTAAGAGTGGCCATAGGTAGGAAAAAAAGTGTCCACTGATGCTAATTGAGCAGAAAGTTTCCTTGTATTAAGTGATGGGTTATGCTCAACTATGATGAATAAACAATGATTTACTCTAAGTATTTAGGGTTGTTCTAAGAAAACCAGAGTTCATCAGATATATCTTTTGGGCCTATTCTGAAGATAAAAAAAAAAGAAAAAGATGAGCATATGTATGTACCGGTATCGCGTGTGTGAAATCACCACTTAGGGTCCTGTTTGACTGATAAGATACTGACCCTACAAAGAATCAGAGCTAATGTGGCAGGGATTTTCTTCAATACTTCTTTACCTCTTTCTCTCCCCTCCAACAACTCTGCTCATGAACAGGTTGATTTGATCTCAACAAGGCCTTGTGAGCCCCATGCCTCCCTCAGGGGGTACCACAGTCTCTGTGATCCGTTCTCACATCTTGGCTTCATCCCAGGGTAGGGAAGGGTCCTGATTATGTAATCAAATTGAGAGGTTCCCACCCTGGGATATATTTGGCCTTCACAAATGTTGATCCTAACAATCCAAGTGAAATTGATCTTGCATGTTAAAATGAAACAGATTTTCAATGACTTAAAGATACTGTGACGTAAGAATATTACCAAAGATGTACACAGGAAGTTAAAAAATGATCATGTGAAGAAAATTTTTTCCTCAAAGCTTTCAGATTTCTGCAAAGCTTTTTGCAATAAAAGAATTTTACTTTCCAAAAGTGTCAGGTTGATATGACTGACACCAACAAGGGAAGAGTAATGAAGAATACGGATGACAGAGCTGTATAGAATCCTTCTAAATCATGGTTAAAAGCCATCTTGAAAATTAAATGATGCTCATGAAGCAGAGGTAAGAAAGAAAGTGCTGACAATAACCTAACTCTTTACAAACACATAACAGTATGACAATAGCAGTTTTACTAGCCGTAGTTGGTGGTTAAAAATTAAACTAGTTCTTTAGCACAATGGTGGATATATCTATTTGTAGGAAAGTGGCATCAAATTTTCAAACTTTCAAAGAGTATAAAGTGCAAAAACCTTTTAGTCTAACACTACTCTATTCAAATGAAGATACAGTTGACCTCAGTTTTATTTCTAAATAGAATTCACTTCTCAGCCTGCAGATCTTAATTTGAGGACTTTTCTCACAATGCTGATCATGAGCAGTGTGCTCACACTATCAAAATGAAAATGGCATGCACGATAATATAATCTTGTCTCCCCTACCACCTGGCCATTTTCCTCTTATTCAAGACTATTGCCAATGCAGGGCTTTAGTTTCATTTAGTTTATTTCACCTTGACTAATTGTAATTAAAGTGTGAAAATATGAGCAATATGCACAAAACTAGACATCATTGGACGTGGATGTAACTTTTATTAGTGGGATTTTTGTAACACTTAGATAGGGGGGATTCTTCATTGAGCAACGTTTCGAATAACTTAATTATTCTTCATCAGGCTAGTATTGTAATTAAAAGCTAGCAGAGAAACTGTGGGGTTTGGACATAAAGTCCTTTCTTTTCTCAGTTTGGACAGGTATCTAAAAGCTGCCATGTGACTCAATCATAAAAATTCACCTCACAAATCACTACTACTAATCCAATCAATCCACTGAGTACTGGTATTGAAGTGGTTACATTGCTAGTAAGAGGGGATATTAGCCAACATCAAGCAGAACCCATCAACTAACACGAAGTATTCACTAATTCTCAATATAGCACTGCAGAGAGAATCTAATGATCTGGAGTGTGGATATAAAGGCTGGGATGGAGTTAGGCAAGGTCAGTGTATTGGAACTAATCAATCCTTCTTGATTTGGCCATAGCCAATCTTGAAGGGGTTAAGGGTTCAATCCGCACACTCAGGGTGAGGCTTATCTGTGGGTGCAGCTTTTACTTGTTGTTTTACTGCCATTTTACCTTAAGCTGCTACTACCTGGTATCATGTGTATGGGTACAGAACAACAGATGTTGTACCTATTATTTTCATAACTCAATGATATTCATACGAAATGGCTGGTCCATATCGGTAGTACAAAGTGTCCCTTTAGTCTAGTGTGTTTGAGAAAAGTAAGATGCCCAGTTTATACACAGGACTATACAGGCCAAGCAACTAGAAACCAAGGACGCATGTAGTTTATTCTAGCTAGCCAATCCACAATGCTAGTCTGTTCTCTGGAGTGGGCATGAAAGCAGGGTGGTTAGGTCTGGATTGTATCTGAGGGCTCTATGATTACTAAGTAGCTGAATGTTCCCAGCTGTCTGACACTGACAGTGGTCTGGGACACTCAGATGTACATTTATTGTAAAACTTCATGCATCAGCCCACAGCCATCCATAACATTCATTCCTAACTTGCAAATGAGCTACACTTGAAAAGATGCCATTCCTTACTTTAGTCTACATCTCTCTCTCTCTCTCTCTCTCTCTCTCTCTCTCTCTCTCTTGGTTCTCTTGTCAAGTAAACAAACAAACCCATTAGGGATCATTTCAATCAGCCATTAGGAAGAAGCCTCTTTGTGCCCTTTGTATGTAGTAAGTTCTTCCTCATGTCAGAAAAGACATCAGGATTGCCCTTCTTGGGCTATTTCAAAATCAAATTACCTTACAAATCTCATTACGATCATTTGCAGTTTGACAAAGCAGAAGCATTTTTCCTTGCTTTACACAGGATGGGTGAAGTAAGCTGGCACCCGATGCTATATTCCTCCTGCCTGCTAGGAGCCATATAGGGGTGAATAAGTAACCCAGTAGGGCCAGTCCTTCATTGGTGTACCATGATGTTAACGGCTAAACATATGGACTGCCGTAGCTAAAATGTTGCCATGCTAAGAGCTCTACAACGATGGGACCACAACCAAAGCAAGACACTCCCCTGGCTGCTACTTGTCCCATGGTTGTTGGTTTCCTGACACAGCTGCTACTTATAATGCCCTCTTTATGCAGACGTCAGCAAGTCTCCATATCTTTGTTCTGCCTGGCAAATGTAGGCTTATACTAGACCACACAGACATTAAGGAATTGGTCCTAAATGGGGGCATACAATTTGCTGTATTGGGGTGGGGGTAGAAGTTCTGCATCCACACTTTCACTTATGTATGGGCGTATGATAAAGCAATAATGTTATTGCCTCCAGGATTGATGTAAACTCAATTCTTGTCTCATTTTCAGGATATTGATATATGACAAATCTATTACAGAGTGTTCTATATTGGCATTATGCCTGTCCAAACAAGTATAAAGGACAGAGAGAGCACAGCCCATAGTCCTGAGGACTATTGGTTCTAGATGGGGGCCTAATCATCTGAGCAAACCCCTGTATCAGGCTGGATAGCCATGTACACAATGTACATAGTATGATCCTTTTGCTAGTTTGTGCATTTGCAACTGAAAGCAGCTGTATTCTTGTATGCAAAGTATGCATGACCAACTTAGCAACTGATTGTGAATCTTTATTTTTAACTTGTGATCTAAGACAATTACCCTCTGCAGTTTTTACACTACTAGCAATCTATACTCTGATAGGATTTCATGGAAGAGATAAGGAGGCTTATGATAATGAATGATCAGTTAAGTATTAGAATATTCTACTTAAACAGTCTACAACAGTCATCACCAAACACGTCTTTTTACAATTGCATCATACAGTTCCATCGTTCTGCTTTTTTATACTATGTGTACATTCAATTATGTATGTGCGCAAAGTAACATGTGCTACAAACAAATCTGGTTTGGTTTATATAAGCAATGTTTTATTTCTGAGAGAAATAAGTACCATCTAGCCAGATGAAAATATCACATTTCATCTAGTCTAATCAAAATAATCTAA
Source organism: Acholoe squamosa (assembly GCA_949317995.1). Lineage (NCBI taxonomy): Eukaryota > Metazoa > Annelida > Polychaeta > Phyllodocida > Polynoidae > Acholoe > Acholoe squamosa. Next base: position 68,195,547 of record OX439045.1, read on the forward strand.
ATTGGTGAATTGACCATTAAAATTGAACAGAGGAAATGAATAGGAGGATGTTGGCATGTTTACCTTCTGAATACATAACATGTTCTATGTTCTCACCAAGGTTATTTAGTAAGTAGGCATGGACAGAGGATAGCCTGTGCCTAGTTTCGTTTGCAACTCTTTCTATTTCCCTGCAACAACAAAGGACTATTATATGTACACTGATCGTATCACACATCATACATTATATACTTTGGCTAACGATGAAAGCTATAACCAACTCTAAGACTGTCCTTACCATCCCATTATTTAACACTATATATAGTGGGGCATCTTCCTCTCACACTGTCTGACCTTACTCTTCTATTTCAGGGGTATGCTATTCATAAGAAGGAAATATGTTCACCTTTGGCAATACCATCTAACATATGTTATTCTGAACATATGTGACAGTAATGCTTCCAGTATTGTTCTACACAGAGAGCTCTGCACTCCAGCATTGTAACAAAATCATTGCAACTAGACAGAATTGCCATAAGTGGCATGTTCCTTTTTAAGAACACAGTCAATTTTGAAGAAACAAGATAAGAACATTAACAGGCTTGGGGAACATTGGCAAGCCTCCCCCATACGAGGAGGGGGAAAAAGTTGGTCTATCCTCTAACATTTTTAGTTGAATTTCATATACTGTCAGGTTAGGAATAGAAAAATCAATTTGTGCAATACAATAATGATTCGTGCAAAAAGGTTGAACTGCATAGGGGTAGACCTTGTTACTATCCAGGTTTGTGTATGAACACATTCAAAACAAAGTTGTATATGATGAATTATGCTGCATTTACTCTATGAAAATGATTTCAAATTATGCATTTTCTGTGGACTCCATACCCCCCTCGCTCACCTCCCCAGCTGCTTTACTCCCACTGTTGGAGAATGGTCCAACACCTGCACTAATCTCTTATCAGCCATTGTGTTACCTTTTCCCAAGCCTGATTAATGAACTTAGAAAAAATATACATTCTATTTCTACAGCAAGAAGGAATTATATGAAAAATGTGTGTTGGTTGTGAGAACATCTTCCTGCTTCCATCAAAGCCTCTCCCGTCTTCATGATTGGAATACCTTTAATAACACGGAGAATGTTAATTATGCGTGGTCTCTATATGAAAATGCAATAAGAACAATATTAGATAAGCATTGTCCTGTTCCAGGGGGGGGTACAGGTGGGTTATTTTCGTGGCCCAGGGAGTCTTTACTGCTGAGTAGTGGGGGTAGTGCCTTAGCGCAGGTGGCTATGGCATTACGTGCGAAGGTAACACCAAGCTGTCAGGCTGGGTAGACTGCCATAAATCGACCATCTACCAGCAGTTAGTCAGTGCCATTTAGTGCCATTTAATGGACTGTCTGATTTGGTGTGCAATCGACTCCCATCACGACTGCTATGAAAGAGGCTAGAGCCTCTTCCAATAATGGTCCCTCCCCAAGGTGAGACTGAAATGAATCTCCTAGAATTCGATGAACTCACATGGTTATTGTGACATGGCTGCAACTACTGATGGGAATAATAGGCCTAATGGAATAGATGTTAACTATACAATGGCAGTGTCTTAGTTCTACCTGATGCCAATTGTATAATTTCATCAAGATTCTTTCAATTTCCCAAAGCATGGATTAAAGGTGCTGAGTCCGTTTGGAGACACTGCTCCTGCCTAACACACAAATCACCCCATCAGTGATTGTTGCAATCAGCGACAAAGAAAAAGGCGTCTGATTGTCTGTTTTATGGCAAAATGCCTCCCTCATGTCATGCAGCATACAAAAACAACTAATGGTGAGGCAGCAAGATCCCCTCTACTATCTTCTCAAAACAAACAGAACCTTTTCTGATCACATGGGATCCATTAGGGTCATTTTCAGGTGCTGATTAATTAAGGAACTACTGGGACACTTGCAATCAAAAAAAATTTAATATATTTGTTTCTTCTCCTCCCTCAGTAGTCAATACATTAGCTGGAACATCATTAATGTAGTTAGCAGAAGTATAACCATGGACAGCTCATGATGAGAGTTTTACTTTATTTAAAACTATGGCAAACATGGAGAAATGTCTAAGGGGCCTTTGTTTTGGAAGTTGTTATGTCAGGAGTCTCATTTCATTGGCTTAATTGAATCAGGTGTCCTAATGCCATTTACAATTTTGAATGATTGAAATCATTTATTGTTCCTAACCCTAACCTCAACCATCACCAATGAATTTTAAAGTTTTTATTATGCAAATCATTGAAAAGGAGGGCAATGAGATAACTCGTTGATTTGTTGTTTAATTAACAACACAGGAAGTATTTTCCTGTCTGTCCTTCCCCTGAATCCCTTATCCTACCCAAAATGTCCTTCACGTCAACACTTGCTTCTTCCTTCTCTCACCCTTGCTTTCACTTTTTAATATATATCCAACCATCTTGTTTGTTAACAATGGTATGAAGTAGGTGGTAAAACTAAGGCACGAAAAAGGTAATGGCTGATAAACAAGCCTTAGTGACAACACCACGTTGTCAGGAAAATGAGGTTTTTGAGTAGACCCAACTAAGAGCGACCAGATTCTTGCAGGTGTTCCTTAGGTAACTGCAATCTACTTCATTAAGACAGACTGTGAGACTACAAATTAATTAGGTCTCTGAATCCTGCACGGCTGTAATTTAAGCCATGGATCCCCCACCATGCCATTAGATCTTTTTACAATACTTTAGATGTAATTATTTTTTTTGGTAGTAAATTGGTTTTAATGATTATGCCTTATGCTCTGTTCTTCCTATTTCTACCTCTTCTTTTCCTTCTACCAAAGAATAGGAATATCCCATAAAACAAAGTTATCTACTCATAGACTAGTAAGTTTAGAAAGGAAAGGAATTAAATCCATTGTATTTGATATAACAGGATCAGTCTTCATAATACATATATTCATATCTTACACCCTCTGGAGAATAGGTCCTGTGAAACCTGCCACCTGCGAAACTGAGGCTGAGTGTTTAATTGTTCCCTTTCTCTTGGGACATAGAACTTATGATTTAATTGTCTTTATTATCTGAACAGCAGATAGATAAGCATGGTGAAAGTGATATGAACACTTCTCTCAGTGAAATCAATTTCGCTTCACATGGGGTTCTGACTTTCTGTCAGAAAAGTCGTCATCTGTCTAAGAATAGGCAAAGCAGTAAAGTATAATGATGTGCATTTAATGTAACTCCTTGTAAAGTAAAGTGGGGTGAGTTTTCTACCTAGCAATATCACCCTGCATGTAATAGGAAATAGCCTTCTGCATAAACAAAAAATAATCACTTAATTTTCCACACCATATCATATCATGTCATTAGGGAAATTAAACTTCAATCATAAATTGGTAAACCTTAAACTTCGATTTTAGATTTAGATCTTTCTTACAGATATATCAAGTGAAGGAAAGTTTCACCATTCATTGACATTTATTGTAAGTGTTACACTATACCCTTAGCTCAGAGACTGTGAATTTGAAAATAAAACCATTATTCTGTTAATCTTGCATATGTATGTAATACCCTAAACAGTGTTGTAGATGATCAGTTTTTTCTCCCCTCTGTATAGGGGACTCATCGCTGCACCCTATACTCTTCCAACCCAACCTCTCCTGACAACAGTACACAGTACACATAGGGAGGTGTTGAGAGTGTACTGAGTACCTTGTAAGTCAATGTTGAGCAGCAGCTTTGAGCAGTTACCAATTATAAATGGTTGCATAATAGTTCTTCCTTGTATTATTGATTTGGTTTTATAAAAGTGCAGCATTTATCATAATGACATTAAGTTCTGAAATCAAATTCAATATCCACATAGGCAGCTTTAGGCTAATATGGTAGCATAAATTCTACATCTAATTTTGAGAAAAGGGGAAAGTATGCTATAATAATATAGTGCTACTCAGACTAAGTCACATATTCTTTGCCACCCACCCATTAAAACGTTCACCTCTATACAACCGAAATTTCCATCCATAATTTATGTTCTAATGCAACTTAGTTTACCTGTTGGTGGGAGTGACAGATCACCTGTCTCATCCACACCTAGATGCACCTCCCCCAGAGCACATACTCTGCTGTTCAAACATGGGTAAACAAGCTGCTCTCATATTACCTGAAATGACCAGCCTTTCTTGTATAAGCTCTGCATACAAGGTGATTCCCATCTTAAGGATTGGTCATGGATAGAAAAAAAAGGTTTCCAATGTTGCCAATTGAGCAGAAATCGTCCTTGATATCAGACGATATTATGGTTCTTTTTGGCCTATTTAAAAGACAGAAAATGGGAGTATCAGTTAATAATACATAGGGTGAGTCAATCCACCACTGAGAGTCATGTCTGACTAATGAAATACTTAAACCACACAGAATCAGAGCTAATATGGCTATGCTGTGTAGTTTCTTTCTACAACATTTCTTTGCTTCTTTTTTTTTCCCTTCCAACAACCCTGCTCATAGGCAGGCTTTTTTTTTATGTTAACAGGGCTTTGTGAACCCAATGTATCCCTCAGGCGTACTACAGTCTCTGTGATCAATTCTCACACCTGGGGCTTTATCCCAGGAAAGGGAAGGGTCCTGATCATGCAATCAAATTGAGAGATTTACCACCCTGGGAGATATTTAGTTTTGCAAATGTCAGTTCAAGTGAAATTAACCTTGCATGTCAAAATAAAACAGATTTCCATTGACATAAAGATACCATGAATGAAGAATACTGTTTCATGTTTAATACATTTACAAGCTCCAGAAGGATTCAGTGAACAAAGGTTCAACTTTTTGTGTCAGCAACTAAAGGTAAGAGTCCAAAGGCAAAGAGCAAAGATCAAAATATTTTCATTTAATTGAGAGCTTGCAAAACAAAAAAGAGAAAGTGTGCTCCTGCATTTATCTTTCCACTCATAAACATTTTCTTTAATGCTCTATGATTATTAGCAAGCTGGATCAATTTTGTGATGTTGAAGAAAGCTGTCCTGTCTGTATTATGTTGATCAAAAACACAAAGCAGCCCTGGGAGCTTTGATGTGTGGCTAGGCTGAGAGCAACAAAGAGAGAGTAGCAAAACAGTGTACTAGTGGCAAATTGTCTGCAGTAAAATCTTCTGATGAAAATTTAAATGCTTATAGATGTTGTTTTTGTCATAAGCATGCCCACTTCAGGTTGAACTCTACCAATGCTGACCACAGCATGTTAAGATTATGGTTATATGCAAAATAACACTTCATCAAAGCTTTGAGATTTCTGCAAAGCATTTTGCAGTAAAAGCAATTTATTTTCCAAAAGTGTCAGGGTGATATGAGTAACACACAATGGAATACAAACATCAGAGCTGTATAGAACATTTGTACATCATTGTTAAAAGCCATCTTGGAAATTAAATGATTTATTTTTGGACTTGTTCCTTGCACCAATGAAGTGTTGTGCTCATTTAAGTGATGCTATAGAACAGACCAATTTTTAATATTATTTTCAGTCAACAAATGTAGAAGCATATACAGCTCCACATATCATGACATGAGTCATCAATGTATACAGTTGACAAACATGGGCTGGTAAGTGACTTCAAAAATCAACAGCATGGCATTCCAAGAGGACAATAAACAACATATCATATCCAAGAAATTGATGACATATGAACAGTACAATACTATTAAGGCATAACAACAATTTATACAGAGAATCAACTCGCAATTTAGCACCAATTGAGATTTGAGGCCTCATAAATAATTACATAACTTGAGAAAAAATACATTCAAATATGATATGAAGTGGCGCGGTATCTACACCTGCTTCGAGCATGAATTAATTATATCCTAATTTTAAACCAGACCTCAAATCTTTTAACTTACTGACCTCTGCTTTAAATTTTACCTTTGTTGTAGCTCTTTGGATGCTTATGAAGTAGAGTTAAGAAAGAAAGTGCTGACAGTAACCTAACATAAAACCCTTTACAAACACATAACAATAGGACAGCAAGCTCTAGTTTTACTAGCCATGGTTGGTGCTTGAAAATTGAACTAGTTCTTTAACACAATTGTGAAAATATTTATTTGTAGGAAAGTGGTACCGTATTTCCAATCTTTCAAAGAGTGGAAATTGCCAATACATTTTGGGCTACCAGTACTTTGCTCAAATCAAGATGCAGTTGACCTAATTTCTTTTCTCAATAGTATTCATCTCTCAGCCTATAAAATCTAATTTGAAGACTTTTCTTACTAAGTTGATCACACTATCAATATGAGAATGACATTCACTATAATAGAATAGAATAGAATCTGCTGAGCACTGAGATGGAAGTTGTAACTTTTCCCGTAAGAGGGTTGTGATGGATTATAGCCACCATCAAGCAGAGCCAGTTAACCAGCACAAAATATGCACTAAGTATCAAGGCAGTTGCACAGAGAACTGAACAGTCTTCAGTATGGTAATAAGGATGGGATGGAGTTTGGTAAAGTCAGTGCATTGGAACAGAACAATCCTCGTTGATTTGGTCAACGCCAATCTTGCAAGATTAATTTTTAATCTATGTATTAATATAGAACCAGGGAATGAGGCCCAAATTAAGATTGCATGGTATCTAAGGGATTTCTGTGATCAATCTACACACTTAGGGTGAGGCTTATTTGCTGGTCCAGATTTTACTCATTGTTTTAGGTTCATATTAGCTTAACCTGCTACCTAAGCTGACCTAGTATCATGCATGAGGGGAGAGAAGAAAAAAGAAACTTCTTCCTTCAATTTCATTTTTTAAGCTCAATGATTTTCATGAGAAATGACTGTTTCACTTTGGTGGTACAAAGTGTCCCTTTAGTGTAGTTGTTACCTTTGGGAGAAGTAAGGAGTCCAGTTTATACACAGAACTATGCAGGCCAGGCAAATAGGAACTGTCTAGCTTATTCTAGCTAGCCAATCCACACTGCTATTGTGTCCCTTGGGGTGGGCATCGGAAAACAGGGTGGTTAAGTCTGTATTGTTAGCTAGACCTCTATGCTTACAAAGTAGCTGAATGTTTCCAGCCTTCTGACACTGAAAGTGGTCTAGGACACTCTGATCTACAATTATTGTAAATTATTATGTATACGCCTGCATCCCATCCCCAACTTGGGTATCAGGTATAAGCCACACTTTGGGCTGGAATAAAAATTGGCATTCCTTAGGTGGTCTATAGACAAATTATCCTGACTCTGACCATGAGTTCATGGAAGCCCTATAAGACACAGTAGACCATTCAAATGGTCCATTAGCTGCTTCTGATACATGGGGAGTTATAATGCATCTGATGCCCAAAGGAGCCATATCAGGGTCAATAAGTAACCCAGCAGGGCCAGTCCTTCATTGGTGTACCATGATTTACAGCCGTCAACATATTGACGGCTGTAGATAAAATGTTACTATGCTAAGAGCACTACAACAGCGATGTGACCACAGCCAATACAATACAATCCCCTGGGTGCTACTTGTCCTTCAGTTGTTGGCTTCCTGACACAGCTGCTGTTTATGATGTCCTTTTTATACATACTTCAGTCTGTCTCCATATCTTTGTTCTACGTATATTAGACCACTCAAACATTAAGGAAGGCGTCCTAAAAAGGGGGGCATACAATTTGTTGTATCATGGTGGAGGTAGATATTCTGCATCCACACTTTCACTAATGCATGGACATATGATAAAGCAATATGTCATTGTCACAAGGATCAAGACTCCATGCCTGTCTTGTCTCATCTTCAGGGCATTGTTATTTGAGGACACTATCCCATATAAGCATGTTGCCTATCCAAACCTACATTACAACAAAGAGACTAGACCCCATAGTCCTGACAGCTATTGGTCCTAGATGGGTGCCAAATAATCTGAGCAAACCCCTGCCTCTAGCTACATTGCCATGTACAATATCTATATAGTATGATAGCTACAGTCTCCAGATCCCTTTTCTCTCGTTACATTTTTAGCTAAAAGCACTGTAGTCTTAAATGCAAATTATGTCCCTTTGCATGGCCAGCATAGGAACCAAATATAGATAATTTTTTAACAATTACTCTCTGCAGTTTTTACACTAACAGCGATCTTTGCTCTAAGTATGTTTTTTTGCAAGAAATAAGGAGGCTTTTGGTAATGAATGATAGACTAAGTAGTAGAATATTCTACTTCTTTTTCATTTAAGTCTTAATTTGAATCTACAATAGTAAGATGTCACCAAACACCTCTTCTTATCATTGCATTACACAGTTCTATTTAACAATCATTCTGCTTCTATAAATATTGTGTCTGCACTCAACTATGCCTGTGTTGTTGATGTTGTTGTTGTTTTTGAAATACTTCATTTTATCTACATAATTTGATCTCAATAAAATCCAAATACATTTAGGACAGAATGCATGGCCAATAGCCAAATTCATTATTAAATCACCGAAATGTGTCCACCTTGAACATTTCCATCTAACATATATATATATATATATATATATATATATATATATATATATATATATATATATATATATGCCATTCTCTTCATTTTCTTCTTGGGAATGTTTGACAATCCTTCATAATTCCAGTGTTATTCAACTAGGATGCTAAGAGCTCTGTACTTTAGCATTGCCTCAAAAATAAACTACATGACTCAATTATCAAAAACCACCTCATTAAGCATGATTTTTGCATCTTTCGGCATTTCAGCTGATTCCTGACTTAATCCAAGCACTGAGATGGAACTTGTAAGTTTGCAGGTAAGAGTGATGTGATGGATTATAGCCATCATCAAGCACAAAATATGCACTAGTTATCAAGGCAGCACTGCACAGAGAAATAAACAATCTTTAGTAAGGTAATAAGGGTGGAATGGAGTTTGGTAAAGTCAGTGCATTGGAACAGATCAATCCTTCTTCATTTGGACAAAGCCAACATTGAAGGGATTATATTACAATGTGTGCATTGATATCAAACCGGAAAAATTAAGATCTTATGATGTTGAAAGGAATCACTTAAGCAATCAACACACACGAATCACTTGAGCAATCAACACACTGCATTAGGGTAGAAAACGACAGATGTTCTACCAAAACTCACTGATTTTCATAAGAAATGGTCAATTTAGTTTAGGTGTTCCCTTGGAGAAAAGTAACAGGTCCAGTTTATACACAGAACTCTGCAGGCCAAGCAACTAAGACATTGTATAAGTACAGGAGAGGGCACTAGATGGCAGGCTAACAGGTAAGACCTCTATATTTTGTGCACAGAGGAGTTCCCACACACTGCCTGATTTTGGTCTAACAGTGACCTTAACTTACTAGATTACAGAGTGTTATCTGGCTTATTTGAAGGACAATGAACTGGATACCAAAAACAAACCATCTGTAAAAAGATCAAGCTGAGCTTTCTAGTCTATTGAATGTGATTTATCAATCGGTATACCTTTCATGGTGCATACTGAACCCAATATTCACCATCCAATATTATTTGCATAACAGGGGTGTACTTAAGTATGACCTAAAACACATATCTTATGGAGAAGTTATTTGATGCAAGCCCCTACAAGCTAATGAGGATTTAATGTGCATATGTGGATCAACACAGGAAAAGGAACTCTGTGAGGGGCCTCCCGGGGGTCCCCTTCTATGGTTTATGTTGGTACAGGCAAACTCAAACATGTGTCTTAATTGGTGCTATTTACTGTGTGACCAGACAACCCTCTGCACCTGTATGGACTGTTCTTTCAGGACATGATCTATTTACAGACCCTAGCGTGCTAAAAACCCTGCCTCCTCTTAGCTGGAGTGTGCAGGCCTAGTTGTTATTTAGCCTGAACTGGCCTTGCCAGACTGCCTGCAGACACCAACTCCCAGATCACAGTTTCAGAGAACATACACACTACAAACTAGTGTTCCCAAAACACCCATATCCAATATTTTCAATTTGATTTTCTCAGCTTCTAGGTAACTTGAGACCAAAAGAAAAACTGATTTGGACCATGGCTTGCATGGACAAACAAATATTCTGACATCAGAATTATTAGATGGATTCTAAAATTCCTCTCCTGTTCCTAGCTTGTAGGTTAGTCCAGCTCGCCTATCCACACTGCTATTTTGTCCCCAGGGTGGGCATTGGGAAAACAGGGTGGTTAGGTCTGTATTGTTAGCCAGGCCTCTATGCTTACTAAGTAGCTGAATGTTTCTAGCCTTCTGACACTGAAAGTTGTCTAGGAAAATGTTGCCTTCCTTAGTTTAGTCAATATATCACTCTATGTATATGTTATGTAAAACTTTGCCTATGGGCTGGACCCTGAGTTCCTGTAGGCTCTCTAAGACAAAGTAGAACATTTAAATGGTCTGAGCTGCTGCTTAAATACGTAGGGATTTATTGAAGTGGTCCTTGTAAACTGGCGTGTTCTAGGAGCAGCCTTTATGCTATATGTTAGAGCTATCTGCATGGACCATGTTTTATGCATAGTTGTTGTTCTCAGCTCCATGGTTGCTAAGCAACAGAGGTGGTATAACCGATGGAGATCGGAATTAATTTGGCCATATCTAAATTCTGTTTACAAGAATGCTTTTAAGGCAGTTCATAAATCCTTAGTGATACATCTTTCCTTTTTGTTCTGAACAGTGAGTTTAGTACTCAGTATGTTTATCATGAAAAGACAAAACAATATCTCACAAATGAAATATGTGTCAACCCCACACAAATTCGAAATGTCCTTTGTAGCAAAAAAGCTGGGAGCGTTAATTAGATATATCCTTATCTATGTTGGGGTATTTTGCTTAATTTAATTTTCTATTTGCCATTTTGTTCCAGAAATTTAGTAAGCTACTCAGACTGTTGAACAAAAATACAACACTAAATGTGTTGTGCTCATACATGGATCTTGCAAAGAAACTGAGCAGAGAATTTTAGAACCTTAGATACAAAAACAAGATCCTGTTAGATAAATCAGTTAATGATAAAGGAACATGAATAGATTTATTTGTTCTTGGAATGTCCTAATTTTTGGTACTCCCAATATCACTTAATGCCAGCAAATCCTCTGGGGGAGTGGGCTACATGCCTTTTTCTATGGGTATTTGATTTTATACTTGTTGTAGTGAACATTGGTTCTTTAATGAGTGGTTAAAAAGTAAACAATTTCTTTCATTGCTTCTTTAATCAGTGTAGGCTTTATGACCTATCTAGGTTCCCATTGCATGTCTTCTATTGGTTTTGTAATAACTCTGCTGACCTCTGAAGTGGAACTTATAGCATTGGTCATGTAACCCTTTCAAGTCTGTATAACTCTATTGCAGCGTTCTCTAATGGGAAGTGGTATCACTGTTGCTTTATGGGTAAGGAGTTTGTGCCTTCCTTTAAGAATGTCCCATACTCACAGGTGAATACCCGGAAATTTCTGCTAGCAATACCTAGATTGAGGCACTGGATAGGAATGTATAGGGCTTCTAAACATGACAAACTCTGAAATTGGGGGAAAGTTTGGAGAATTCCATCCCTGCTGTACTGTATAGGAAGGTGGCATTCAAGCTGAGTTCAGCCATGTCAGGCTGTCAGCCATCTTGTTAATCCAGACTTCACTTGCAGTTCCTGCTGTAGGCAGTGGGGAGGGCGTAGGGTTGTTAGCCCTGGGTTTGGGCCGTTATCCAAGGCTGTCTACTTACTGATCAGCTGATCAGGGACTGTAGCCAGTTTGCTGACTGTAATGACATCTTGGACCCACTTGCTTTACCTTTTGGGTATTAGGTCATAGTCCTACTGCATCTAATAAAAATCCATACATGTTATCGAAGTTACAATTGAACCAAAAGAATAGATTTAATAGCCACATACACTGATATAGTGACACTTAAGGCATTTCAAAAGACATTGTCAGATTGACTGAAGGAAATACCAAATTTCCTAAAGAAGACCAGTAATTTTGCTCCTCTTGCCTTTTGCTATGTCAGCAAGGTTATCAAGGCTTAGGGGTCCGAAGGTCTTAGTCTTAAATGAAGATATATCCTACCTGTTCTCTTTCCTACACACAAATTTGTTGTTGTCATACCCCTACATATTTGTTCCAAATTGTTCTAATTACCTAATATATAGTTGTACAGCCCTTCAGCTTTAGGCCATAAAGACATAAAACTCATTGCTAAGGTATAGGTACCCTTGTCATGTGTTCAGAATGAACCAATCAGGGATGCAACAATTAGTAAATGAAAGGATAACCCTGATTAACTGTTTCTTTTCTTTAGGAAAGTACTTTCTTCTTGTTAGTAGGGATGCTGAAAATTGACTATGGCAAGAACCAAGGTAATTGATAAAGATTTCTTTGAAAGTCAAACAGAGAGGGAGGATTTGACATATATAATGGTGGTTTCATTCTTTATTTCTTTACATCCGAAGTTGCTTTGATCACACCGTTGGATAGTCCAGGATTCAAGTGGCAACTGAGGTAGTTGTTCAGAGTTGACTACCTATGCCTTATTGTTCTCAAACCACCTTACACAGTCAGTCGAAACTGAGCAGGACACAGCCTGTGGAAGATGGATAGGTATCCAATAGATGTGATAAAAGGCAGAGTGTGCTGTCCTGGACAATTTGCAGATGCAATAAATGATCTGTGATCAGTTGGAAGGATGCGGTCCAGGCCTTTGGTAATATGTTATTGGTATTTGTGATGTTGTATAGAAAGATGCCAGAGGACATTAATCACTTTTGGGGACATAAATGTGTGTAATCCAGAAAATGCTCTTCACACTACCATATTGGGATCCATACCATCTAAGCAACTTTGGTTACTTTTGGTAACTTAAGTTCCTTAAATTGTCACTTTACGCAATCGGAAATATGCTTAAATCCCAACATTCATGCAGAGATATAGTTCCTACCTGTGCAGAGTGGTCAGTTAAACACATAGTGTCAGTTGTTTTCTACTCACCTGCAATTAAACAGAATCAGGTATCAGCAATGCGATAAAAAGACAGATTTACAGGTAAACAGCAAAACATGTGTGACAGTTGAAATGACTGCCTTTGCTACATAGAACCTCTCTGCTCTCAATAAGCTGAAGATAAGTTATAGTTCCTTTGAGATTCTAATAACTTTCTACAGCAAATCTTTAGAAATTGAGTCTGTCTGGAGACACTGCTTGTCCTAAACATAGAGATTACTCCATCAGTGAACATTTCAATCAGCCAGCAACTAACGAAAAAGCCTCTGGTTATCTGTTTTATGGGAAAATGTCTCCCACATGTCAGCCAGTACAGAGAAATAACTAACTTCTCAGAAAAAGACAAAACCCTTGCTGATCACATGGGATCCATTAGGGTCATTTTCAGGTGCTGATTAATTAAGGAACTACTGGGACACAGGCAGTAAAATGCAGCTTCCTATAACTATGATTATTCTCCTCCCTCAGAAGGTGGTATTCAGTATACAGGCTGCAATGTCAATAATGTAGTTTCCACCAATAGAACAATAGTCAGCTCATAATCAACTCATCACTAATGAAAATCAATGATGCAAATCATTGAAAAAGAGCAGAAGGAGGTGATTTCATCTTTATCAATTTGTTGTTTAATTCATATTAAATATAGTTTACATTTTCCAGCCTTTGAGGTAGATGAGTCATAAGCCTGGGACCCTACGGATACCATATATATATATATATATATATATATATATATTTATTTATTTCTATGTCAGTGAATGCAGAATGCCTTCTGATACATTCTAATGCATCCTAAAGGTGCAAACTGTGGTATAAACGCAATGTGTGATGATTATGCTTGCACACGGGCCTTTTTTGTAATTGATAGAGGCACTTGGCTCCACCTCATGCATCTATCAGTACCTAAAAGGCACTAGTGCAAGCATAATTATCATATATTACATTCGTAGGAAAGGGTCCTGATCATGTAATCAAATTGAGAGGTTGCCCACCCCAGGAGATACTTGCCTTTTGCAAATGTCCATTCAAATAATCCAAGTGAACTTAACCTTGCATGTCAAAGTAGAACGGATTTCCATCGACTAAAAGATACTACGATTGAAGAGTATTACTTCATGTTTAACACATGTGCAAGCTCCAAATGGATTTTGTGGACAAAGGTTCGACTTTTTGTGTCAGCAAGTAAAGGTATGCATAAGGCAAAGGGCAAAACACAAAGAACAAAATATTTGATGGAGAGCTTGTGAAACAAAAGAGAAAAAAATGTGCTCCTGCATAGATCTGTCTTTCCACTCATTAACATTTTCTTTAAAGCTCTATGATTATTAGAAAGCTGGATCAATTTTTGTGATGTGGCAGAAGGCTGTCCTGTCTGTACTATGCTGATCAAAAACACAAAGTAGCCACTAGGAACATTGATTGATATATGGCTAGGCTGAGAGCAACAAAGTGGGAGTAGCAAAATAGTGCACTAGTGGCGAATTTTCTGCTATCCTGCATAAAATCTTCTAATGAAAAATTAAAAGTACATAGATCTTATTTTCCTCATAAGCATGCCTGCTTCAGGTTGAACTCTACCAATGATGAACACAACATGTTATGATCATGGTTACTTCATTACACTTCATCAAAGCTTTGAGATTTCTGCAAAGCATTTTGCAGTAAAATCATTTTATTTTCCAAAAGTGTTAGGGTGATATGAGTAACATTTAATGGAATACAAATTTTGGAGCTGTGTAGAACCTTTCTACGTCATTGTTAAAAGCCATCTTAAAAATAAAATGATGCTCATGAAGCAGAGTTAAGAAATAAAGTGCTGACAACAAACTAACATAAAATGCTTTACAAACACATAACAATAGGATGGTAAGCTCTAGTTTTACCAGCCATAGTTGGTGGCTGAAAATTGAACTAGTTCTTTTACACAATGATGGAAATATTTATTTGTAGAAAAGTGGCATTAAATTGCCAAAACATTTTGGCCTAGCAGTACTATTTTCAGTTGACCTCATTTTTTTTCTAAATAGTATTCACTTCTCAGCCTGTAAATTTCAATTTGAGGACTTTTCTTACTTAATTGATCACACTATCATTATGAGGACATACACTATATAAGATAAGAATAGTGCCTACCCTACCACCTGGCCATTTTCCTCTTAGCCGAGACTACTACCAATGCAGGGCCTTAGTTTCACTTTATTTGGTTGATTTTACCTTAATAAATTGTAATTGAAAGTCAGCAGAGAGCAGTGGTTTTCTGACATAAAGTCCTTTCTAAAGTTTCTCAGTTTGGACAGGTATCTAAAAGCTGCTATATGACTCTATTATCTAAAATCACATCACAAAGTATGGCTTTTGCACTCTTTCTACATTTTGGCTGATTCCTGAATTAATCCAATCAATCTGCTAAGCACTGAGATGGAAGTGGTAACTTTGCCCTGACAGGGGTCTGATTGATCCTAGCCACCATCAAGCATAGCCAGTTAACCAGCACAAAATATGCACTTATTATCAAGGCAGTGCTGCACAGAGAACTGAACAGCCTTCAGAATGGTAATACTGATGGGATGGAGTTTGGTAGAGTCAGTGCATTGGAACAGATCAATCCTTGTTGATTTGGTCAATGCCAATCTTGCAGGATTTATTTTTCAATTTATGTATTGATATAGAACCAGGGAATGAGGCCCAAATTAAGATTGCATGGTATCGGAGGGACTTCCATGATCAATCTACACACTTAGGGAGAGGCTCATCGGCTGGTCCGGACTTTACTCATTGTTTTAAGGTTATATTAGCTTAAGCTGCTACTTAAGCTGACCTGGTACCATGCATGATGGTAGAGAAAAAAAAATGTTCAACCTTCAATTTCATTTTCAAAGCTCAATGATTTTCATGAAAAATAACTGGTTCAGATTGGTGGTACAAAGTGTCCCTTTAGTGTAGTTGTTACCTTTGAGAAAGGTAAGGAGTCCAGTTTATACACAGAACTATGCAGGCCAAGCAACTAGGAACTGTGTAGCTTATTCTAGCTAGCCAATCCACATTGCTATTTTGTCCCCTGGGGTGGGCATCAGGAAAACAGGGTGGTTTGGTCTGTATTGTTAGCCAGGGCTGTCTGCTTACTATGTAGCTGAATGTTTCCAGCCTTCTGCCACTGAAAGTGGTCTAGTACATTCTGATCTACATTTATTGTAAAACTACATGCATCAGCCACCAACCATCTATAAGCGGCATCCCAAATTTGGGAATAAGGTACACTTTGGGCTGGAAAAAGTAGCCACTCCTTATTTTAGTCAATATATCACTCTATGTATATGTTATGTAAAACTTTGCCTATGGGCTGGACCTGAGTTCCTGTAGGCCCTCTAAGACAAAGTTGACCATTTAAATGGTCTCTGAGCTGCTGCCTATACATGGGGAGTTAGGGTAGTGGTCCTTTAGAATTGGCATTATTTAGGAACACTGGAAGAACCCCTTAAGTTCCTTAATAATTATTTGTTAGAGTTACCTACTTGGGACATGTTTTCTACTCATGCATAGTTTTGGCTTGGATACCCCTATAATCACCTCCATGGTTACTGAGCAACACAGGTTGTATAACTGATATAGCTCAAATAGGTTTTACCATATTACGAGAATAATTTTAAGACAGCTCTTGAATCCTTATAAATATGGATTTCCTGTTTAATTTAAATAGTTTAGTGCTAGTCACTATATATTTATCATGAAAATGTGAAACAAAATCTTGATGCTTATAAATAGAAATGTAGTAGCCTCACACAAATTCTAGATATTCTTTGTAGCAAGTACAAACTGCCAGTGTTAATCAGATATATCTTTAGTACAAGTCTGTATTTTGGTACTTTGCATACTTCAGTTTTTGTATATTTGGACCAGGTGTCCTAAGACAAGTGATCTGGTTGTGATGCATTGGTCTTCTTGTCAAGTGAACAATCCACCCCATTAGGGATCATTTCAATATGCCAGTAAGAAGAAACCTCTGGGTGCCCCATTTATGTAAAAAATGCCTCTCGCTCATGTCAAAAAGGATGCCTACAACTGCTAATGGTGGGGCATCAAGATTCCTTTTCTTGGGCTACTCTAAAAGCAAAGTACCCTCACAAATCTCTTGGAAATCAATACCTTCATTTACAGTTCCATTAGAGATGAAATACTATGGATTGAGCATCTGATGCCCAAAATATAGTTTTTACCTTTCCCTTGCCCTACTCAAGATGGGTGAAGCAAGCTGGTAACTTATGCTATATTCTCATACTGCGTCAGTGCAGCCAGTATGGAGCCATGTTTATGTGTGAGTAAGTAGCCCAGTATGGTGGGTCCTTCACTAATGTACCACAGTGTTAATGGCTGAAACTATTGACTGCTGAAGCTAAAATCTTACTATGCTAAGAGCGCTATACAACAGAAATGTGACCACAGCCAAAGCAAGACACTCCCCTGGGTGCTACTTGTCTTGGCTTGTTGGCTTCCTGACACAGCTGCTGCTTATAGTGCCCATTTATGCAGACTTCAGCCTGTCACCATATCTGTGTTCTGCCTGGCCAATGTAGGCCTATCCTAGACCACTCAGACATTAAGAAAGGGGTCCTAAGTTGGGCCATATAATTTGTTGTGTTGTGGTGGAGGTAGACTTTCTGCATCCACACTTAGGATGCTGGAAGCTCTGCACTTTAGCACTACCACAGAATTATTGCAATTAGACAGAATTGCACAAGTGACAAGTCATCTAAATGCAACCAATTTCCAAGAAAACAAGATAAGATCACTAATTGACCAGGTCTGAGACGAGGCTGAGAAGAAGACCCTGGCCTGTACTCAAAAGTATCAACATGGATATATCTGTAGACAGCATTAGAAGTATACCCAGGGCCATTTTTGATCCTAATTGCCTGTGGTCAGTGGACCATGACAACCCTGTACTGGTGTGCATCCAAGCAGAACATGAGTTGATATGACTGTGTGTGTGATAGCCTACTGAGGTGTGAGTAGGGTGGACAGCCCTTCATTCAACATTCCCTTCCATATGTGTCACAGTGCTAAAGACCTCAACTTTACACATGCCCTGGACTGTCTGTAATGGATGCAGGGCACCTTATAGCCTATCAGTAGTACAGGAAGTGTCTAAATCTTTAGGGACATGTAAAGTTACAATTGGTTCATTCACTAAAAAGGGTAATTTTAGGTAGGGGAAAGATTGCTAACACCAACATTTCTCTCTGACCTGGGACACTTTTTCTGGTAGGATTAAGGTGTAACTAGCTAACTATTATAGACCACCCCCCTGAACCCCCACCAATATATAGGCCAACCAAAAATTATCAACATAGCGCTTTGATTCATAGCAATATTTCATGCCACATTTGTGTTCTGGGTATTTATTTGTAGATACATTCTATTTGAAATACCCTCCTTAGGCAGGGAACATGCTGAGAGCTACTGCCACCTAGAGGTATGGTATAACGCTTTAAAGAGCAATCAAGTTCAATCACCCATTAGTAGCAGTAGCCTCTATGCACCCAGTGGCACCACCTTATGACCACTATGACCAATTTGAATGGAGATACAAGCTGGTAATTTTGACAGGTTCATTTTCCTGGAGAGGGTACTTTGGAATGTCACCTACAGTCTACCAGATAAGATAGAAGTAAATGGATTGCAATTCCAGAATCCACTTTATTAACTCTACCTTACATTGAATACATGATACAGTCAATCAAGTATTTCAACTCTTGTTATCCTAGCTAGTGTGAGTTTAGCCCCCTTCCACCTATCCCTACCTACTGTACTCTTAGGGAAGCCAAATTTAAACATATTTTATATCAGAAAATTGCTAATAGCTCGAAATGGAATGTTCATATCCTAATCATTTTAATATTTTCTCGTAGAGGAGGCTTTGAACTTTTACATGGACTTAAGATTTTCTTTAGCAAATCTAACACCAAAATCGGAAATATGTTTTAGTGTTGGCTACAGGTACACTTTATGGTCATTGAGACACAGAATCCATGACTTACTTTACATGTTTACTGTGATTCTTCATGCTGACTATGTTCCTGAGTAAATAAATGTTCCTTTTGTATGTATAGCTATCATCAAAACCATAGAAATAACAGTAACTGGTAAAAAGATGCTTTATTCATATCACTTTAAAATCATCCATGGCCCCATTATAATGCTGAATGCAGGGTTAAAAATGGCCATGGGCCTAGATCTAGGCCTGAGGTGATAAGGAGTGCAGTCTTCAACCTGTTGACTCAAAATAATGTACTTTTTCCACAGCAAAGATTATTCCAAATCATGAAAAATATGTTTTGGTTGTGAAAGCATGTTCCTGCTTCCATCAAAGCCTTTCCCTTCTTCCTAATCCCCATCTAGATGAGACCATCCCTGCTCCCAGCCACACCTTCCAGACAGCTACATTATAAAGACAACACATCTACCTTAGACACCATGTATAAGGTATGGCTTCTGTGGGAGGGACCAGTGCACCTTATAGAAGCAGCAAATGTTATGGATGTGCCTTACACCTGAGGATATTAAATTATAGAACAGTACTAGGATGTCTAGAAAGAGATTTTGGATGTGACTAATAGGCTGTTGCCTAAAGTTGTGTATCATAGGTGGATGCTGTTGTCATGCGGGGTACGGTACCTATATATCCTGACCGTATTCGCTTTATGAAGTGCCTTTCTTCTCACCTTTAGGACATGCAATAAGTAACGATTACTGTATGGTACTCCTGGGCTAAGAAGAAGCTTTATACCTATGTTGGGATTGCTGTAATTCTGACTGCCTGCTTACTTACAGGGTCAACCCCCAGCTACTTGTTAATGCTCAGACTTGATAAAGGGAGGTTGTTGACCTGAATCTCCTTCTTTGGATGGTCAAAACAATCTGTTATTGTAAATAATACATGAGCTGGCCTGATTGAAGGGGGTTACTGGAATCCCATTGGAACTGTTTCAAAGTCCAATGTTTATTTGTCTCTTTGCAATTGAAACCCAGGCACTATAAATAAAAATGTAATGCAGGGGTTAATTGCAGTCCAGATTTCATAACTATCCAGCGTACAGTTTTAGGGAGGTAAAAGCAGAAGTGTGTTTACATGAACATGGGGATTTATATAAAGACATGTGCACAGTCAATAACGTTTTTTTTTCTTATTTCAAGATAATAATATAAATATAGTGTCTGTAAGACTAGGTCTAAGGAATCAATAAAATCAAAAATAGTTGCTTGCGATGCTCTATAGGGCCTAAGAGTTAAGAAAGTGCTTTTGGCTGTTATGATGCTGGGTGGATATAATATCTATGAGTTATTCCTAAAGGCTTCCTTTGATATGATAAGCGGTGACAAATTCACTTCCTTATTTTGGTATGATACCTAATCACATCCCAATCATCGCCTATTGATTCATTCCTTGCCCTGAGGATCATGCGATATGGGATGACACAATGTATTCATGTTTCTCCCATTTAGCATTTTCTCATTCAATGCTATGATAAATTAAATCAGCATGGTGTTCTCATAGAAATTTAGATGATAGAAATAGGATTACTTCTACTGATGCAAAAAGACTGTGATGCTGCCAATGCAGATAATTGGTATTAGACAACAACCGAGTACCAATCTGGAAGAATTATGTTGTCATTGAAGGCATAAACGATCTGATTATTCACTTAGCTGGGGTCAGCGCCAACCACTACAACCTGAATAGATATGCAGTTATAGCCATCGGCTATAAATCCTTATGTGTTGCCTGCTTAATCATGGTCTAAGGCTGACCTCTCGATAACCCAGCATTTCATGTTCGGCACTGTCCAAGCTGAATGTGATTCCAAAGATACCAGTGACACCCCTGATGATTTTTCTCCTTTCCCACAACTATGCATCCATCTATTTGACCTGGGTGTTTTGATGTTAGCATGGCTTTGTGGAACACCTCAGGGAGCATCAGACCTACTATCAGACCCATGTTGTTTTTATTCACCACTTCAAGATGATTGTCATTTTTTCAGAATATTTTAGATGCTCATGAAAATGGGGGAGTGGGGTGAAATTTTAGTGTAGATTTAAGCGGTGAGAAAATTCACTTCCTTATTTTGGTCTGGATTTTACTACACTTCAAGACTGTTAAAGAAGGGTATAAATTTGCCATATGGACTTTGCAAAGATATTTAGTGAAATGCCTTGGACCCTTAGATATATACAAAAAAAACAATATCCTGTTAAATCAATCAGAACTTTAGTGGAACATGATTATATCTATTTTTTCTTGAAATGTCCTCATTAAATTTTGTAGTTCTCGCAATATCATCAAATGCATGCAAACCTTCAGAGGGGATTGGGCTAGATGTTAGTCTTTTTCAATGAATATTTGAAAGATTTTATGACTTGTTGGAGTGATGGTTGGTACCGTACTTCAATGAGTGGTTACAAAGTTTTTTCATCATTTCTTTAATCAGTCCAGAGCCTTAGGCGTTTTTGACTTATCATGGTTCCGATTGCATGTCAAGACCTTGGTATTGTTTTCTCTATTGATATTGTAATCAATCTGCTGACCACTGTGTTGGAAGTTATAACACTGGTATGGGAACTTTTCGAATGCTACAAAATCCTGCAAAACACTGCGGCTTTCTGTAATAAGAAGTAGTATCTAAGATGTTTTTTATTGGTAAAGTTGCCTTCCTTCTAGAATGTACCATATTCAGATATGATTTCATAAAAAGCTCTTTAACACCACTGAAGTTGAGGCCTTGGATAGGAATGTATACATAGGTGATGAAATTAGGAAGACTTGCATCCCTGAAGTCTTGCTGTATTGTGATGGAGGTATAGACATTCTACATCCACACTTGCACCAATGCATGGACATATATGATAAAGAAATATGTCATTGTCACAAGGATCAAAACTTCATGCTTGTCATGTCTCATCTTCAGAGAAGTGTTATTTGAGGACACTATCGCAGAGTGTCCCATATAGGCATGTTGCCTATCCAAACCTACATTACAACAAAGAGACTAGACCCCATAGTCCTGAGGGCTATTTTTCCTAGATGGGTGCCAAATGATCTGAGCAAACCCCTGCCTCTAGCTACATTGTCATGTACAATATCTATATAGTATGATAGCTGCAGTCTGATCAGCTGCTGACCCATTTTCTCTCTTTACACTTGTAGCTAAAAGCTGCCATAGCCTTAAATGCAAATTATGTCCCTTTGCATGGCCAGCAGAGGAAACAAATGTAGATCACCTCTTCTTACAATTGCATTAATAGTGCATTACACAGTTCCATTTAACAATCATTCTGCATCCAAAAATATTGTGTCTGCATTCAACAATGTCTGTGTTGTTGTTGTTGTTGTCGTTGTTGTTGAAAAACTTTATTGGCTCATTTTATCTACAGAATGTGATCTCCTCCAACAAAGCCAAATACATGTAAAAGAAATGCATGGCCAATAGCCAAATACATTATTAAATCACTGATTGTAGAAAACATGCTGAAAATGTTTTACCTGTGAGAGAAATGGGTACTTTAGCCAGACGGAAATAATACATTTCACCTAGTCTAATTCTAAATTGGTGCATTAACCATTACAATTGAACAAAGGAAATGGTTAGGAGGATATTGGCATGATTACCTTCTCAATGCATGGTATGCTCTATAATTATTATCTCAAATGTTATTCTTGATTTATCAGTAAGTAGGCATGGACAGAGGATAGCCATTGCATAGTTTCATTCGTAGCTCTGTCTACTCCTCTGCAACAACAAAGGACCATTATCTGTATACTGAGCATATCATACATCATACATATATACTCTGGCTAACGATGAATAAAGCTTGCTATCTAAAGCTGTAACAACCTCCAAGACCGTCCCCTCCATTCCATCATTTATCACTATAGTGGGGCAGCTTCCTTTGTCACTGCCTGACCTTCCTCTTCTATTTCCTACACAGGGGTACGCTATTCATAAGAAGGAAATATGTTCACCTTTGGCATTTCCATCTAACATATGTTATTTTCTTTTTGGAGATGTTTAACCATCATAATTCAAGTGTAATTCTACTAGGATGCTAAGAGCTCTAGACTTTGGCATTGCAACAAAAGTAAACTACATGTAGATGGAATTGCTATATGTAAAAATTCATTTAAAGCTAGCCAATTTCTCTAGAAAATAAGAACATCAGAGCTATCTGTTTAGAAGAATATTAATAGCTAAATATAAAGAAAATACTGTGCCCACAGCAAAGAATATTCTAAATCATATGAAAACTGTGTTTTGGTTGTGAAAGCACATTTCTGCTCCTACCAAAGCCTTCCTCTTCTTCCTAATCCCCCTCTAGATGAGATTAGCCACATCTCCAGGACTGGTACATTATAAAGACACCTCATCTACCTTAGATACCATGTATAGGGTATGGCTCCTATGTGAGGGACCAGCGCACCTTAAAGAAGCAGCCAAAAGTATGGGTGCACCTTATATGTGCAGATATTCATCTATAAAGCAGTATTAGGGTGGCTTAAAAAGATACTGGAAACGTCTTATATATAGGATCTTGTTGAACTGAGGTGCATCTTATTTACTGGGCGCAACTTATATGCAGGGTACAGTGCCTATTCAATCATACCCAGATCCTCCATATGAAGTGCCTTTCTTCTCACCTTTAGGAGAGGCAATAAGTGAGGAATGTTATCTAGTGCTCCTGGGCTAAGAAGGATCTTTATATCCATGTGGGGAATGCTGTAATCCTGTCTGCCTGCTGATATAGGAGCCACACAGGGTCCGACCTCAAGTAACTTGTTGTTGCTCAGCCTTGATCAAGGGGAGGTGTTGACCTGAATCTTTCTTTGGTTAGTCAAAACAATCTATTCTTGTCAATAATACCTGAGCTGGACTATCTGAAGGGGTTTACTGGAATCCCATTGGAATTGTTCCAGTGTCCACTAATTATTGGTCTCTTTGTAATTGAAACCCAGGCCCTATAAATAAAAAAGTGAGTCAGGGGTCAATATGTCAGCCCAGACTTCATAACTATCCAGCTTACAGTTTTAGGTAGATTAGGACAGAAATAAAGACACAGACAGTTTATGTAAAGAAAACATTTCGGTAAAATAGGCATTCTATATCACATCTTAGGTGAACAGGCAGTAGTGTCTTTTCTTTCTAAAAGAGAATAAGATGAATATATTATGTAAAGTGTCCCCATGACAGGTAAGAAAGGCACTTTGGGCTGTGATGTTGCCAGGTAGATACAATGCCTATGTGTTATTCCTAAAAGCCTTCTTTGATATGATAAAGAAATCTCATCACAACCCAATCACTGCCTATCGATTCATTCCTTGCCCTCAGGATGATGCAAGATTGGATAAAACGATCTATTGTCATCCTTTCCATTAATGCATTTTCTCATTCAATGCTGTAATAAATGAAATCAGTGTTCTGTATATATACCAAGCAGAAATTGAAGATTGCAATAGGCCTAGTCTACTGACTGTGATTCTGCTAAGCAGCCTGCAAGTAAAGATAAAGGATATTATGTCAACAAAGGGGTATGTATCTGGAAGAATTATGTCCTTAAAGATCTGATTATTCACTTCATCTGGAGTCCGGCTGGCTACTATAACCTGAATAGACATGTAGTTATGCATCTCTCATCCGATAAAAGGATTGCCCATGAAAAGGTCCATGGGCTATAGATCCGTGTTTGTCACCTGCTTATTAATGGTCTAAGGCTGACCTCTCAATGACCCAGCAGTTCATGTGCAGTATTGTCCAAGCTGGATCTGATTTCAAGGATACAAATCACACACTTGAAGCTATTGGCTGAGGGCAACTTTGGACATAATGACATCAATTCAATGACATGAGACATTTATATGATAAAATTCATCATTTAAGGATGGCATACTCTTCCATAGAGGGCAGGAGTCTTTAGAACGGTTCTCACTTTCATCTTCATAAGAATATATATATAAAGGCAGTGTAACCATGTATTATCTACCTCAGTGTATACTATTTGAGTTTCTCCGCATCTGGTAGGGACTTTCTATGTTTACATGCAAATATATACTTAAATTAGTTTTTTTGTTCTCAACTTTATGTTCAAAAACAAATTTAGTCCACACGCGATTTTAATCTGTATGCGAGGTCGATCTTACAATGAGCATCTAAATATGACTGGGCTCAAATAAAGGGAAATGGAAGGCGCACCCTCAAATGAGCAACCCCTGAAGTTGTTGGGGAAAAAATTGAAAATGGTACAACATTTTTCTTTGAATGAATCTTCAAAATTCAAAAAGCTATGGGAACCTAGAGGGCCTTGATATCCCACTATGGTGCTGGAACAATTGGGAAAATATAGGGAATATGTCATACCTTAACCCTGCCCCCCACCCTTGCTCTTTCCTCATGAATTGTGTTCTCGTACTAGCTGCGGCTTATACGAGAGAATTTACGGTAATTCTATGTAAATGGCCTATAGAAATGCTCCAAACAAAGGCTGTGGCTTAAGGATGGGTATCTAACACATAAGAACAGCACTCTAAACTTTTGATTTGTATGCCCAAGTGGTGGCTTATAGTTCCTTCCACTCATGGTGTGGATTATAATTATGCAAGTGTGGCCGTCAAGCAAGAATTTAGGGTAGTTATTCCTCCTCGACCAGATCTCTGTTAGGATGGAGTGTAAGACACTCTATAAGGTGTCAAGATTTTATATATACACAGTGCCACTCTACCGTTGGCGTTTTGCATGAGAATAGTCAAATTGTCGATGGTACACAGGGCCCCAAACATGAGCCACAGCTTGAACTGGAAACCCAAGCCCATATATGCCCTCTAGGATGTCCCTGAACCTGGGATTCAGCTTATATGTGGGATATAACTGAATTCAAATTCTATTAGACAGCTTAGAATCAACCCCCAGGTTTGCCCTAGAAACTTATATGAAAGTCAAGCTTTGCCTCATTTTCAAAAATGCCTTACTAAAGCCTAAGAGGCAGAAATAGTATACCTCTCCATATTTAACTATGTTGTAGAATGGACCCTCCACAAGGTGAAACTGAAATGAATCTCCCAGATTTATGAACGCTCATGGATATTGTAAGGTAGAAATAGAAACTAATGGGCATACTAGGCCTAATGGAATAGCAGTTAACACATAGATAATGAACCATAACATTTCCTTTGAAGCATACTCCTTCTCGGTTATGAAATGTACACTTACTCATTAATGACAGATAACAAGCACTAACCTACCGACTGTTCCTTAACATGCCTGTATATGAATCTTCAGTGGTGCAACAATGGCGGATGTAAAATCCCGGGTGAACAGAAATGACGTAACAGAATGCTGTCATCTATATTTTTCTCAGGAATCTACTTTATCTTCTGGGCACCAGCCATTGACTTTTCATTCAGTAGTGTATTCCTTACCCTCACCCTTTCTATCCCTGTGCCTTTATTTCTCATTCTTCCTGCGAATATATGCTTGTCTATTTCGCCTGGGTGTTTTGATGTTAGCAGATCTTTATGAAAAACCTCAGGGAGCATCACAACCACTATGTGATAAGCTCTTATATATCGGCCTCATCCAAATGCTGTAATAAGTGTGCGGTTCAAATATAAGATGTGATGTATATGGGGAAGTTTATTTTCAGCCAGATTGGCATTACCAGGCCAGACATACAAGGAAATGTGCCCTGCTGAAGTGGCATATTTTTTTAAACATATTTTAATTAGGTCTATTTTTCCTCAATTAAGTCATTTCTTTTCCATTTCCATGTATCGGTCAAACAAGACACAAATAACATGATTATTATTGTTACTGTTTATCACTCGTCACTTGAAGATTACTGTTTTTTTTTTTCAAAATACATCCAAAGCCAATGCCTGTGTATATAAGTTGGAATCAATCTCACATCAATATTTTGGTCCAGAAATTAAGTATGCTACACAGACCGATCAAGAAAAATAAAACAATTGTTTTTGATTTGTACTACTCCCAATATCATCAAATGACAAGCAATATGGGCTAGTAGATATTGGTCTTTTCCAATGAATATTTGATAGATTTTATCAAATTTTCAATTCATCAAAAGGAGAGATGTGTTGGGGTGAAGGTTGGTACTTTGTTGAGTGGTCACAAAGTGTTTTTTTTTTTATTGTTTCTTCAAACAGTGCAGCGCCTCAAGCTTTTATGATTTATCAATGTTCCCATTGCATGTCAGGACCTTTATGCTGCTTTCTCTTTTGATATCAATCTGCTGACCACTAAGGTGGAAGTTATAGCATATGTGAGGGAACTCTTTTAAGGCTGTGTAATGCTGCAAAACACTGTGGCATTCTGTAATGAGAAGCAGTATCACCATTTTTATTGGCAAATTAAGTGTTTTGCCTTCCTTCAAGAATATCCCATTCTCAAAGATGAGGCCCTGAAAATATTTGTCAGACCCTTTTATATTAATAAAGGCCTTTGATAGGAATGTATAGGTCACCTGAACAGGACAAACCCTGAAATTAGGGAAGACTTTGAATGCTTCCGTCCCTGCTGTACTGTATTCAAAGGGGATGGTCGAGCTGAGTCCAGCCATGTTAAGCCTCACCATCTTACTAATCAAGACTTTCTTTGCTCAGAGTGGACCTTGTGGAGGAAGAAGGGTTGTTAGCCCTAGGCTCGGGTCATTACCCAAGACCGTCCGCCTGCCGATCCGCTGATCAGGGACTGTAACCAGTTCAATGATGTTTTGGAGCCCCTTCCTTTAACCTGTGGGGATTACGCTGTAGTCCAACTGCATCTATTGATAATCTATACATGTTATCAAAGCTAATGATGAACGAAAAGAGTAGCCTTTAAAGCCCCTTAAAATTTTGCTCCTCCTGGTTATTGTTATATCATCAAGGTTATAAAGGCATGCAACTATAAGGGCTGTAGCCGTAAATGAAGATA
The DNA here is from genome assembly GCA_949317995.1 of Acholoe squamosa. Taxonomy (NCBI): domain Eukaryota; kingdom Metazoa; phylum Annelida; class Polychaeta; order Phyllodocida; family Polynoidae; genus Acholoe; species Acholoe squamosa. The sequence goes on from OX439045.1 coordinate 68,223,465, forward strand.
TACCTCCATGTTTTGTTTCGACACAGAATTTTGTAGTCATTGCCTAGCAATCAGCTTAAAGATCTCAAATTGCTAAGTAACTGACTCAGTTTGAAGGTGTTGGTACCTTTGTCACTTCGAAATCAGCCAATCAGGGACTGCATCAATTACTCAATAAAAATATCCTTCTGATGATCTGTTTCTTTTCCTTTAGGAATATACCTTCCTCTTGTTAGCTGTTAGGAGAGATGTTGAAAATCGCTTATGGGAAGGTAGCATTTTTCTTGGCTTTCATAAGGGTCATGTACAGTTGTCCATTACATAGACAATACCTAAAATATCTCACTGGGTTCCTGACACACAAAATAGTTCTCATCTAATATTTAAATTTCCTTCATGATCTTCCACAGGTAAGCACAGACTAAAAAAAAGTCCCTAAAATTTTGACAGTATTTCGAACATACTTGTTGGCCCTGGCCCCTCCTCGTCCCCACAAAGAAAGCTTCACATTCTCAAAGAATAATCAAAAAAGAAAAAAAGAATCATAGTGCAATCTTCTTAAGGCTAAATCTGCTGGGAAACAAATTTCTTTGCAAACTATGGCATGTTCAGGACCAACACAATAAATAAAGAACTCTTCGACAGACAAAAGGGGAGGGAACATTCAACATAATATATAAGATTTAGCACCATATTTTGGTGGTTTCAGTCTGTTTGGTCTTTTTTTTCACCTAACGTTGCTTTGATCAAGAGGTAGGAAGATCCCATATTCTTGGGACAACTGAGGTAGGGGGTCAGAGTTGACTACCTATGCCTTTTTGCTCTCAAACTACAATACATACAGTCAGTAGAAGCTTAGCAGGACACAGCCTGTGGAAGACAGATCGGTATCCAATAGATGTGATAAAAGCCACGGTGTGGTGTCCTGGACAAGTTGTGGCTATATAATAAATGATCAGTGAGCAGCGTGTACGATGCAGTCCAGTCCTGTCGCAGTTTGTTATTGGTATCTGTGGCGTCATACAAAAAGATATCAGAGGACATTACTCTCTATTGGATTTTCTGGCCATGTTCTGCTAGAACATATAGCACCTATCAGTCATGTGCTGGTTTTCAGCGTCCCTAATATCGGGGAAATAAATGTATATTTTTTTTGGATTGATTTCTTTAATGATAGCTTATGCCACTTTCCTTTTTAATGTAACAAAGGCCTTGACCTCAGGTAGATATTCCCTTTGTCCCTTTCCCTACAATTTTCTTGGCATCTAATTTTTTTTTTCTTCCTTCCTTCTTGCATAGATTATGACATGAGTAAGCCATTAGATTAGTCCAATATTCCATCCGAAGATCTATATTGTACATGACAACATCATTGAAAGAACTTAAAACTACTGCTAGGTAAAATTAATGAAAGGAGGCGTCTGACTGAGACAAAAGCTGTTATCAATGAAGGTTCTGCCTCCACCAGCTCCCATAGATCAAACCACAATCAGTTAGCCTGTTAACTAGGGTGTGAATAATAATGTCATGCTAACATAGTGAGAGTAATAAAATGAAATAAATTGCATCTTGGTGACAATAACAAAATTGCTAGGAGACCGAGGACTAATTTACAGTGAACCAACTCACAATGACATAGTTCTATATTTAGAAGGGGTAAAAAGAAAGTCGGCATCTTTCTCCTGTTATCTAACCTGATACACTACCTAGAAGCCATGTGTTAAATAGAGGGTAATGAGGTACTATATTACCCCACATTTTATATGCAAGTATAAGCCCCTGGTGCTCCTTATAGGAGGAGGAAAAGCTGAAGGTAAAATCTTCCCAAGGTTCCCATTAGTTCAAAATTGGTTTTAGGTCATTGGGTGACATCTGAGCTACCCATAGGCTTTTTTTTCATTGATCTAAAAAAATTATTTTATTTCAATTTTTTTAGCGCCTCCCACGCCGCGTAGCGGCGGTACCGCGAAGCGGTACGGGAGTGCGCTATGAAGATTGCATTTGCCCCATGTGATGAGGTCTCACAATACAAAATTACTGAATAGAGAAATTGATAATTGTGAGATCTTCTTTATGTCTGCTTTTATGAGACATGTCATCAAACACTGGTATACCGACATTAACGGCAGGAGGCGTTTTTTTACGCGGTCACAACCGCATTTCTTGTTTCTAGAACGTCTTTGAAGTCGGAATCATAGTGCAATCTTCTTAAGGCTAAGGTCAAGGCCTTTGTTACATTAAAAAGGAAAGTGGCATAAGCTATCATTAAAGAAATCAATCCAAAAAAAATATACATTTACAAATATAAATTTACATTTATACAAGAATCATAGTGCAATCTTCTTAAGGCTAAATCTGCTGGGAAACAAATTTCTTTGCAAACTATGGCATGTTCAGGACCAACACAATAAATAAAGAACTCTTCGACAGACAAAAGGGGAGGGAACATTCAACATAATATATAAGATTTAGCACCATATTTTGGTGGTTTCAGTCTGTTTGGTCTTTTTTTTCACCTAACGTTGCTTTGATCAAGAGGTAGGAAGATCCCATATTCTTGGGACAACTGAGGTAGGGGGTCAGAGTTGACTACCTATGCCTTTTTGCTCTCAAACTACAATACATACAGTCAGTAGAAGCTTAGCAGGACACAGCCTGTGGAAGACAGATCGGTATCCAATAGATGTGATAAAAGCCACGGTGTGGTGTCCTGGACAAGTTGTGGCTATATAATAAATGATCAGTGAGCAGCGTGTACGATGCAGTCCAGTCCTGTCGCAGTTTGTTATTGGTATCTGTGGCGTCATACAAAAAGATATCAGAGGACATTACTCTCTATTGGATTTTCTGGCCATGTTCTGCTAGAACATATAGCACCTATCAGTCATGTGCTGGTTTTCAGCGTCCCTAATATCGGGGAAATAAATGTATATTTTTTTTGGATTGATTTCTTTAATGATAGCTTATGCCACTTTCCTTTTTAATGTAACAAAGGCCTTGACCTCAGGTAGATATTCCCTTTGTCCCTTTCCCTACAATTTTCTTGGCATCTAATTTTTTTTTTCTTCCTTCCTTCTTGCATAGATTATGACATGAGTAAGCCATTAGATTAGTCCAATATTCCATCCGAAGATCTATATTGTACATGACAACATCATTGAAAGAACTTAAAACTACTGCTAGGTAAAATTAATGAAAGGAGGCGTCTGACTGAGACAAAAGCTGTTATCAATGAAGGTTCTGCCTCCACCAGCTCCCATAGATCAAACCACAATCAGTTAGCCTGTTAACTAGGGTGTGAATAATAATGTCATGCTAACATAGTGAGAGTAATAAAATGAAATAAATTGCATCTTGGTGACAATAACAAAATTGCTAGGAGACCGAGGACTAATTTACAGTGAACCAACTCACAATGACATAGTTCTATATTTAGAAGGGGTAAAAAGAAAGTCGGCATCTTTCTCCTGTTATCTAACCTGATACACTACCTAGAAGCCATGTGTTAAATAGAGGGTAATGAGGTACTATATTACCCCACATTTTATATGCAAGTATAAGCCCCTGGTGCTCCTTATAGGAGGAGGAAAAGCTGAAGGTAAAATCTTCCCAAGGTTCCCATTAGTTCAAAATTGGTTTTAGGTCATTGGGTGACATCTGAGCTACCCATAGGCTTTTTTTTCATTGATCTAAAAAAATTATTTTATTTCAATTTTTTTAGCGCCTCCCACGCCGCGTAGCGGCGGTACCGCGAAGCGGTACGGGAGTGCGCTATGAAGATTGCATTTGCCCCATGTGATGAGGTCTCACAATACAAAATTACTGAATAGAGAAATTGATAATTGTGAGATCTTCTTTATGTCTGCTTTTATGAGACATGTCATCAAACACTGGTATACCGACATTAACGGCAGGAGGCGTTTTTTTACGCGGTCACAACCGCATTTCTTGTTTCTAGAACGTCTTTGAAGTCGGGTTTTGCATTATAAGTGGTGTGTTCCTAAATATGCAGGGTATTGTAATATAAGTCTTTTTTCAATATTCATCGTAAGATTGACTCAAACTTCATACCAATCTTCTTGTACATACATGCTGATTAAAATATATTGAACAATGTCGACTTTGTATGTTTTTTTCATGACCATTACAAACAACGAAAATGATGATGTGGGTTTTACATTAAAATGATCGGCCCCAATTGTGAAGGCTGGTATATCATAAATACAGTAGGTTTCTTGAAATATTATTCAGATTGACAAAGTCTTACACTTAGTGAGTGTCAGTGGTCATTATGCACCTAAACCCAAAGAGGAAAGTTAACTTCAGCCTTCTAACAAAATGTTTCAAAAGTCTCTTGTAGCTTCATTTTATTTGACATAGTAAAAGAAATCTTCTCAGGTAGGTCCTCGTCAATAATCCTCTAATAAGATGTAAAATGTTCAAAAGTGGGTCTCTTGTAACTTCATTGCATCTGACATGGTAAAAGGGATCTTCTGAGGGCAGTACTTGTTCATAACCTCCCCCATGACTTTTCCTATGCTATCTTAGGTCTTTCCCATCATGGAACAGGCTCTTGTAGCTTCAATATAGATTAATTAACTACTTGACTGATTCTTAAAGTAGGCTGAAGGATTTTATCAAAGGACTCTTGACATCACTTCCTGTCTGTAGACTATCAAGTACGGATTATAAATGCCAATATTAATTGAGAAGGGAATTTCAAAAATACAAGCCATGCCTCTACCTTTTCAATTACCTGTCTCAACTTAGTGAGAGCTCCTGTGCTGTGTTCAGATTTCTGATTACGCAGTAATGACATATCTGATGTATTTATAACACTGCTTGAAACAATGTTTACCCTTTATGGGAAACACACTGATTATAAAAATCACTGTGCATTGGTCAAAATGAATAATAGTATGGGAGTTTTGCAATTTCTAAAGGCCAAGCAGCAAGTTTCCGCCTAAAGCCAGTTTCTGGTGAGTTTTTGTATTGACTGAATGTTTTATGCTGAAATTATAATCATAATATATACCTTGATCCCTGTCTGGCCAATATGATGCTCCAAAACAGTAAGGAAATGATGTATCATGATGACAAAGGAACATGATCCTGCAGGCACTTAGATGATGAACCTATCTTTGATGACCGTCTGAACGAAGCCCCAATCCAGAGAATCACTTTGGGTGCTACTTGTCCTTCGGTTGTTGGCTTCCTGACACAGCTACTGCTAACAGCTTAACTTAATATTCCCCCGGCTTGTCATTGTACCTTTGTTCTGGCCTTCCATCATGGTCCTGCCTGAAGCTAGGGATCCACTGCCACGAATTACTTGCGACTTGCACCCATGCGTGTCTTCTCGTAGAGCACTCGCAAATATCAAATTATTTTGATTTCTGCAAATCTAGTCGCAGACCGCGCGGGCATCGCATGAGTTCTCTCGCAGCAGCTGGTCCAGTGCTGGAATGTTTTCTGCGAGAACACACGCACGAGTCCAATTCGCAACAAAAATGCGGCAGTGGATCCCCCACTTGAGCCTAACCTTAGTTGTAGTACAGGGCACTGACAATACTTCTCTGTTTTAGGCAAAGAGGGAACTTTATGCCTTAGCCAACAGGATATGCAGGGAAGGTAGGCATCCTATACATGTGACCCACCATGATAGTACAGATTTTTTTAGCACTCACGAACACCAACTTGCCAAACTTCTTTACCATTGTAGGGTTAGGAAATCGACTTATATTCACATTGCAGTCTTTTTCTTTTGTATACATTCGATGGTGCTCATCAAAATATATCCATAGATGTGCTTGGTTTGCCAATACAACCAATATTTGATTCATTTTTAAACAGCAGGCACGTTGTCATTTTAATAGACACGGCAGTACTTTGCTGAGGTGAAACAAATGTGACTCCTCCTTTATCTGTTTACACGCTGTCAAAAAGAACCTGTTGAATGTACCAGGGATCCTTGTAAAACTAAAGAGTGAAGCACTGTAATTATATAGCATTGAGCCAGTGTAGTTTTTAGATGATGAATTCTATCCAGAAGAATTGTTATGTAAATGCCGATTAACATTTTGACTGTACAAAAGCTCTGATAATGTAAAGATAATTCCCTTTGTAGGTTGCATTTTCAGGCTTTTCCTAAAACTGATTCATAAAGACTTTAGGGAAATTCCTCTCTTTAATAATTCTAAGATGGCCATCTACACTCTTATCCTTACCCAAGTTAGTCATCCTGCCCTACCATTAAAAAGACACCTGCTTTGTGAAACAGGCTGTCAGTTAGGCAGAGCACGTTGTACACATCCCACTACAGCAATCTCAGCAAACATTAATTACACAGCACACAGAAATGATGCAGCTTGGGCATTCTGATCTGGGGACGACAAAGACAGCACCTCAGCTTTGTAAAAGTGGCATGTATTGGATGAGGGTAAATAAGAGTGTCTTGTCAGTGGTTGTCTTACAACTGCTGACATGTTTTTGCATCTTGCCTTCTAGACGTTGGTATTGTAGACATGTGATCTTTTACATAGATTATGGAACCAATAATTCATCTATATATGTGTCTCTGAGACTATTTTTTTATGGATTTAAGATTTGCAGAACAACCAGTGTGACTGTTGGTGCTATTATGTCAGACAGTCAAAAGCTGTATTTCATATTATTCTGAAATGGAAATTCACTCGTCACATATATCAGGTATTTATATTCACATATGTCAAGCTCTTTACAGAGAGAAGTGTGTACACATACTTGTATCAAGATAAATGAAGGCTGTCATCTTTGCCGATAATACCTCCCACCGCCTCCTTGTCTGTTCCCACCCTTTGCTCCTTTATCATAGTAGAAGAGCAGACTGACCTGATACTGACCACCCACCCTCTTCTCCTCCATTGTCTGTATAGTACACTATAAAATAGTGTCTTCAAAATAATAGTGAAATTTTTGTCCCAAAGTTACCAGAGAGCTATTGTTATTTTCATGGAGATTCCTCTTACCACAGTGTGCACTGTATTGCTGAATTGTAGAAACTACACTGTTTCACTGCAACACAATTATGGTGGTTCGACGTTCAGTTGACCCCTTGTAGATTGAGCAGTTATTCCATAGAGTGTATACACTGTACACCTAGACTTTGTTTTGAGGAAAATTACATTTGTCACTGTGTCACAGAATTTTAAACATTTGGAAGTTAATTCAATCAGTTCGTTAACATATGCAACAATATTAAGGCAGTAATGTGTTTGTTATGTTTTACCTATTGCAAGAAAATGAGTTCAAAACGTTAGTTTTTACTTTAAAACTTGTTTGATATCAAAATACAGGCTGCATACACAATGAAAGTAAGTGAATTCCCCATAGAAGGAAAACAACTGTTTTGATACTTTTTTGATAGTAGGTTTAGTGTGTATAGCATCACGCAGATGATAGTGATTCATAAGAACCCACCCCAACCATTACCTTCACCAAGCACTAGCCTTCTGCGGGTCCCTGCCACTTCAGACCAGCCTACTGCCACATTCCTCCCTATATCTCCTATATCCCATCCACTTAAACCATGATCAAATCATTCCCTATATCATCCCCTACGAGCCATTAAAAAAATAAGGAATTGACCTTTTGCTAAGCATTGTGGGGGTTTAGATTAAAATGGCTTAATGTAAATTTCTCACAGTTCAATTAATGAAAGAAAATGTCACTGAATACCTGTGTTGAATATAGTGGCAAAATCATATCCTCTCATAGTAAACTGAACAACTAAAGTCTTGGTTGCTCAATGCCTTTAATGCTTAAAGGGAACTTGTGCTATCAGCAACAAATGAAAGCATAATAGGACTGTCCAAGAAGATCAGCACCAGGATAAAGATTAATCATAAATGAATGACCGAGCATGGAGCTATGTGCTGATGTTTGGATTGATAGTTTTAAGTTAATCTTGGTAAGTATGAGACGGAAGGTAAAAATGCTACTTCTGATTCATTTCACTTGATTGAAAGCAATGCATCTGAGTAAGTCTACTATAATGGGGTATTGAATCAGATAGACAAGTCATTTACATGTATTCTGTGGTTCCTGCTACACATAGAAAATTTTGATACTCACCGTGAGCCTGATGTTAGCCTCAGGCAAAAGTCGCCAAAATGAGTATATTATGATACTCAGGGTGAGCCTAGGGTGTAGGCATACTCCAGCAATACCTGACACTCTTTTCTAGATTGTTTATGGCCTAGCTGTACTCTCTCTACTGCCATACTCTCACAGTGCAGGAGTCTCTTTAGAGCCAGGCTCAGGGTCAACTAGAATAACATAATAGAAGAGAATAGGACATTGCCTGAGTATCTCTGCGATGAGGGTCCAGCAATGCTGGATCCTACCTGAACAGGCTCCAACATTGCAGGAGTCTTTCTTACCAATGGTGTAATACTCTGCCAGAGTATCCCAAGACATAGGATCACACTTTGCTGGATTCTACCTTCAGAACACCTCCAGCAACACTACCCAGTGGGCACAACCCCACTTAATGAGTTACTAATCAGCACTGCATTGTAGGGCACTGCATTGTAGGGCTTACAGGTCTAAATTGTAATGGTTATGTAGTCCTGCATTTGTAGCCCTCATTAAACTACTCAGCTGTAGGGTGTATTTGAGTGGTTTGTTAAACACTATAAAGAAATATGGAAATTAATGTCACCGTATGACAAAAGCCCATTATTTCATACACACAAGGATTTCAGATGGTTGAACATTCAACTTCCTAAGGCAATCTAATTAATTGATGAATAGTTTGTGCATTCCTGGTTTCAGTGTCCTTATTGCTCCTTAGTGGAATTTGAACCTGGTACCTCCTTATTGTGACTCCTTTGTGCTCCTATCTGTGCTAGCGGGGCAGGTGTTGAAAGTGGCACTATCAATATGATATTTCAACCATAGACCTACTACAGTGAGATGTCATTTTATATATGAGGCCCAGTAGACTAATAGGAAACACAGACTGGAGTGACCATAGTAAAAAATGCCCATAGTAAGGACAAAAGTTAATGTCCACAATGTCCTCAGTAAGTATGGCACAGTCCTATTTATATGCCTATTGAAACCTGGCTCAATTGTTGTAGCGCTGGAAAAGAGGTAGGATTCTCGCTTTGCATGTGAGGGGTCGTAGGTTCAAGTCTTGGTGTTGCTGAGAAACATTTCTCATTTTTTCAGTTTAAAAGGAAACATCTCATCTATTGCAATGTATTTTTCTAAGACCTAACCTTGTAATTAATTGAAATAGATGCTTGCTTGAAAACTGACAGAATCTTCAATATCTGGCAAGTCAGAAAATAGCAAGAAAATAAATTCTTGGCATAACAAAAAGATTCTGGTTGAAAACTTGCAGTGTTTGACGAGCATCCCTGGGCTGGAATTGAACTCAAGGTCTTCCCATATGAAGGTAAACGTGTTACGACTACACCATCTTGAAATCTCATATGATCTGCTCCCTCTGTGTGTTGAAAGCTGGTATTCTACCTTTTTCCAAGCCTCAAAACATTAGAAATATGTCTGGGACCATATATCACTTTTGCATTTACTGCAAAGATATGATCATACTCTAAATGTTTAGTGATTAATTCCTATTATATTCCTATATAGATAAGATTATATTATTAAATATCATGGTAACAAGGACTAGAGGTTAATAGAAAGATTTTTGAGTATGTGCAAGAATGGGTGAGAGGGGGGGCCTTAATAGGGAACAATTTTCTCACAAACCCATTATGAATGCATATTCATGCTCACATTGTCCCAAAAAGATTGACTTACCGAAATAAAAAATCTTTACAAAAAATCTGAATAGGGCTTGAACTTGCCACCTTCAGATGCAAAGTTCAGTGCCGTATCAAATGGGCTAATTAGGCACACGGTGTGGTTGGTACTAGGATATGAAATAATCTCAGACATCAGTATAGGGGCTAGACCCCTGCTTTACTGGAGTATTCAGTTAGATTCAGACTGAGTATGGCACCATGCCTGAGCCTTGTGCCATGCTCATGCTGATCCTTTTTCCCAATGTGTGGCATTGAAGCAGGCTCAGCATGAGTATAGCATGTCAGAGGAGAGCCTCTAGCAGAGGCTCTCATGATACTCAGGCAGCGACAGAGACCAGGTGAAACTCAGGCCGATGCTCTTTTTTTCGTCAGTGTACATTTTAACAGGCAAGCTCCTGCTATGCAAGGTAGCTCCTTTACTACTAGGTCCATACTGATATTTGAGTAATCAATCCTCACTTTCACCCCTACCCTCCCACCCATAAATAAATAATAGTCTGTGTGACCTTTCTGAAGTCAATACAAGTATTGGTAACTTGAGATAAGTAAGGTTGGCACATTGTACAGGGAGGGTTTCCAGGTGAGTGGGGATTTGCCCTAGGTGTGAGAGATAGAATAGGCTTTAGTGTACGCTCCCTGCCCTCTGGCCTCCATAGTTCTCCCTTCACACTCATGAGGGCACTTGTTGTCTGTTACAGTATATTGGATCCCATTGTGAAAACCCTGCTTCGGCTGATTTCATCTCAGCTATAGCCCTCTCATTGGGCAGTATAATACATCTTTAAATATTTTAATCTATTGTGGTCAGTCATTCTGTCAGTTAAGATTCCTCAATGATTCCTTCCATAAAAGTGGATGGAACAGTGATGAAATCAGGACAGAAACATGACTGACAGAAAGAACTATGTCAGTGGAATTACCCCTTGATGCTTCTTGTCAAAGTGCCATCAAAGTTTGATTGAGAAAGAGCTTGTCGACGCATAAACTTGCATGATGTGATTCCCATCTCACAATGTACGAGCTCTACAATGTAGGATGTTTTAAGGATGCCAGTTGTTCCAATGCAGGCTAAATTATATCCCCTCATTTGATGACACTGTCAGGGTGGAGAATAAGACTGTTCCTGGATGGACCTTCTCCACATATAGGTGAAAGCCCTGCCAGTTCTACAGACTCTGGTTATGATTATGGTTGCACGTGACCACTGCCATTCTCTCATTAGAATACAGGAATGCAGTCAAAGAAAATGTAAGTATCCTTCCAGGACCGCATTCATCATTCATCATACCCAACACATGGATATGAATTCTAAATGCAGTACCAAACCTGACCAACAAAGCAGTTCTAGTATTTATTATTGCTGTTTCTATTGAGTGACATCCGTAAAGAAGAATCCTGTTGTACTTTAGTATGTAACACCAGTAATGCACCCATCATGGTTGCACAGTAACTGTATAGAGTGCCCTAGGAGGGATATTCACTGTCACAGAGGTCAAGGATGAAATGTCAATGGTCAAAAGCCAAGAAGTAAGTCTCCTGCAGAATTCACTGCTCGCCCCACTGAAGTGGCTTAGGCCAACTTACATTCATGTCATCGTGAAGCTGTTTTAGGAGAGCATTATGTATAACGAAAAACACTGATACTATAATGATGGTGGCTTTAATAAATGTAGATGTAATGATTTGAGAATATTAATACTATATTGGCAATAAATATCAAACTCCCATTTAGGTTGAATTACAGGTATACACAATTCCTCTTTTTAGAGCTACAATGAAAATACCCAGGTCTGTGTGCTTTTCTGTAGTAATGTGTTCGTTGGTATCCAGATTGCCTCTGCAATAACTGTGACCTGGCTCAAAGACAAGCCTCCTTTGTTGTGTAGTTGAGATAAAGCAGGCGGGTCAAACACAATTTCCCTAGTGGCAATGTGTGGGTAGATATTAGGTTGATTAAGGCACACCTTTGAGAGTCTAACCTATCAATAGGATCTCTGTACAAGACTAAATCATTCACTCAAACGTAGTGAATGTACATTGTCTGATCTTTAGAAGAAGCCACTTGAAACATTTGACATGTTCGCTTTGGTAAATGTTTCTCACTCTTCATGTCAGCTTGATAAAAATTATGAGGTCAAAATCATACCAGGCTCTTATAAAGTAGGAAATAAGCCACAATGGAGGCCACAACTAATGCTTGTAATTACAGGGTTGGCAGGGTTCTAGAGTGGCCATACTTCAACAAATAGAATGGTCAGTTAAATAGATGCTGCAATAAAGAGAAATAGGTTTTAAAAATGAATGAATGCCAAATTCAATCCTGTTGATGAATAATGACTGGCCCCCTGATCATTGACTCCTGTTGTGAATGCTACCAAGCCCTCTGGACATCATTTGTGATTCATCAGTTCATGTTGATTTGAATTGAGGAAGATTCTATATCTGGCAGGCACAGGTGACTGATACCTGTACCAAGGTTTAGATTACACATTCGATTCAAGCTGTGTTTTATTACTCCATACCCACATGACCAATGTGATTAGATAGAGCATTGTTCCCAGATATGCCTGAGGTAGAGTTTGGTCAATATAGGTCTGGATCCAACAACCTATTAGGGCTTGTGATGCCTTGGGTGAGTATTGCTCCTGTGGCTCATGAAGTATGAGTGCAGAAATAGCATGTTACTCACCATCACTGTGTTGCTTCATAAAGTTATGTTTAGGTCAATCTTTACTTTGCTTGTAGTGGCCACATGTGCAAATGACCGACACCAATGGATTCATGTGACAATTAACTTTCAAATAATGGGTACTTTGTGGCGGGCCTGACAAGGAAAATTTGCATTCTCAATAGATTTCCTCAAGAAAAGACCAAAAACCTATTAAACAACTTCTCTGAAAAGTCACCCTTTCTTGCAGTATTGATCTATAGTCTTCTATGAACCTCATTACTGTATTGATTATCCATGATTATAATAATCATGCCTTATAACATCAATCTACTCTGAGGCCTTTAGATGGCTATAAATATTACACAGCTTCCTGAGGTGTAACTGAGTAGATATGAGTGTTCTTTCTATCTAACCCATCTTCCTCCAGATGCTGGGGATATGTAGCTACATCTTATATACTGTCTTTTGGCTTCTTCCTTCCTCTGCAGCCCCTCCCAGAGGTTACCCATCAAACACCATGGGGCTGGCAGCATAGATCATTCCCTGCGCTTCGGGTGGTTGAGCTAACTAGCTTATGGAGGTGTTCTGAGAGTAGACTACATGGTCTTTAGACCTGTTCTGAGATTGCTAAGTATAGCCTATTGACCAAATCTGATAATTTCATGATCAGCTCCCTTTGAATATCGAAGGGTTAGAATGGTATATCAGCACATTACTAACCTATGTGAAACACATAGGAGTAATGAGGAAATGTATATGTAGCGTTTAATCAATGTTATGAGACAGCACGATTGGCTCTATGGTTCAATATTCCACGACCCGCACAGTGGGGAGTGAAATATTGAACCATAGACCCACAAGTGCATTTATCTAACATTTATCTCCATTTTGTATCAATTTCTTACCTAATAACCCCAGAATTAATCCAGGAGAAGACATTTTGTAAGTGCATGTGATTCGCACAGTTTGCCAAGCGGTCGTGGCAATGTTGTCGTTCTGCCTGATATACCTCCACCTTTACACACATTTTTCTGGTATAATCCAAGCATGCCAGCTCCTGTACTTCTAATGCCAGCAAATATACAATCTCTAGTTGGTGTTCGCCTACATTTTGTCTCCATTTTCTTCAAAATAAATGAGAATCCAATGGCATAGCGATCCAACGCACACGGCCCGGTACACGGCCGTTGCATTTTCTTTACGTAGCGGGGAGGTGCCAGGATGTAAGAACTAGGTCAGATACGCATCGAACAAGGAATGGCCGGATGGGGCGGGTGCCAACCTGTATCGCTATGGAAAATCAATGGATTCTTATTTATTTTGAACAAAATGGAGAAATTAGGCATGGCATGTTCATATAGGATATCTAAGGATGTTTCTCTGTTAATAACTCCACCTGGCACTATTGGATTCTATGCTAATGAGGTGTGTAAACTTCAGGTATGTCGGAACACTTTTTCAAATCCTCCATGTGCATTGTTTTTTTCTAGCACCGGTCGGCTTGGTATAGTAGACAGCGAGCTCGTCTCCTGCCACAGCGGCCGGGGATCGATTCCCCGTTGAACCCTCAACGGTTTTAATAGGAAATCAATGGCGTAGTTGACTTTGTATGCTTTGCCAATTTATTAACATGTCCAGGTTGAAACCAGCACCTTCTTGAAGACGAACAAAAAATCTCAGAGTGCTGTATAATGCACTGTGAGTTATAAGAAAAAAGCCCAAATCGTTAGATAATAAGAAATAACCATGCAAGCTCTGAAACTTAGGGTATTAGTCCATGGTTAACCTGGTGTCACCGCAATCATGTGAGCTTAAAAAGATACAAATGGAACAAATACATTGGTTCCAATATGGTTCACTCCAAGTTAAGGTTCATGATAACATCATTGAAAGAAGTAAAAACATAGCTGGGTAAAATCAATGCATGAAGGAATCACTGAATACCTGCATACAACTGTTATCAATTAAAGATTTGCCTTCACTCCTCTGGATTGATTGAGTCACACTCAGTGATCTGGTTTGTTAATTCGAGCATAAATGAGGTAATAAAACCAAGTCAACCTAAAACAGTGGCAATGATAAGATGAGAGAAATAAATCCTGCTGACAACCAAGTCACCAAATGCTGAGGACCAACTCATAATAAACTAATCCATAGTGACCTATTTCTATGAGAAGAAGAAATGAGATCTTTCTGTCTGATACTAATCTATGTACATCTGTTAAGATTACCAATGAGGTTGAGGTTTGAGGTTTAACAGGTTTTATTCAGCAAAAGTCATACATGCACGCTTTTCAGGTTAGCCAAAAATGCGGCAACAAAAATAAGAGGAAAAAAATGTTTAACGCTCAATAAGGCAGTAGGGTGCTAATGTCATGGTGAGTTGATAGATACACAGAAGATAACATGTTATACCTTTTTGTTAAATATCATGTGTAACAATGTACAACACGGCACTTAAGACAACAATAGATGATGCAGTTCAGGGAAAAAAGATCTTGAAACATATTAGTGGCACATAATTGGCAACAAATGCAAATAACCAGACAGGTAGTCCGTCTGTAGAATGAAATGATCTATCTAGAAACAGATTCGTATCTTGCTCAGGAAGTCTTTTTTTAGTGCCAGTATGCTGAGTATTTAATGGAAGCTCGTTCCATAGTACAGTCCCACTTAACAGAGGAGATTTATCATAAACCAGGCACCTTGACCTGCTAACCTTGAGTCGTTTTTTAACATTTCCTTGAAGGTTGCTCGCCGGAACATGCGAATTCACAGGATTGCAAGAAACATCATACATGATAGATAACAGGCTCTTATCTCGTGTGTCATACCATAGGTCCTATGGGTCATACAAGACACAGATAACATGATTATAAGTGTTACTGTTTATCATAATATCATATTTAATTCATTACTTGCAGATGACTATTTTGTTATTTTCAAAATACATTCAATTCCCATGCACGTGTATGTAAGTTGGGAACAAATTCACATCACTATTTTGGACCAGAAATCTACATAGACAGTTCAAGAAAAAAAAACACAATAAATTTGATATGCTCAGACACAGGAACTGAGCAGAGAGCTCAGACACAGAAACTGAGCAGAGAACTTTAGACTTTAGATCAAAGAAATCATCTTAGATTAATCAGTGATGGTAAAGGGAACTCATGAATAGATCTATATACTCGTGCATTATTCTAATTTGTAGTACTCCCAATATCATCAAAGGACAAACCATCTGAAGGGATACGGGCTAGTAGATATTAGTCTTTTTTAATGAATATTTTATAGATTTTACCAAATTCATAACCAATTTTAATTATATTCACCAAAAGGAGAGATATTTGGGGTGAAGGTTAGTACTTTCCTGAGTTTTTTTTTTCAACCAGTGCAGTGCCTCAGGCCTTTATGATTTATTACTGTTCCCATTGCATGTCAAGACCTTTGTGAAGTTTTCTCTATTGATATTGTAATCAATCTGCTGACCACTAAGGTGGAAGTTATAACATTGGTGAGGGACCCTTTTAAGGATGTGTAATGTTGCAAAAGACTGCAAAGTGGTATCACCAATGTTTTTATTGGCAAGGTAAGTGTTCTTGCCTTCCTCAAGAATGTCCCATTCTCAGAAAGGAATCCCTGAAAAACGCTGACAGAACCCGTTATATTAAACAAGGCCTTTGTATAATTCCTTTTCCTTCAATTTACTTGGCATCTGAAAGTCTTCTCTTTTTCTATCTTCCTCCTTGTTTTTTTCTCACTTTGCCCATTCCTCCACTGCCTCTTCCTCTCCTATTATCACAGAACTTTGTTTCCTCCTCAAGATATTACTGTTCATTAACTTGTCAATAGTAGCAACCCATCTTTGGACTGATGGCGAGGATGGCATAAGCAAGGAATAAACAAGATAAAGCTAAAATATATCATAGTTTATAACCTGAATCATCCAATGAATTAGTCCAATATTCAATCCAAAGATAAGGTTCATGACAACATCATTGAAATATCCTAAAACTAGTGCTGGGTAAAATTAATGAAAGAAGGCATCTCTGTCACTGTGACAAAAAATGTTATCAATGAAGTTTCTCCCATAGATCAAACCACGATAAGTGAGCCTGTTAACTAGGGTGTGAAGTAACTGATAAGAACAAGTCATGCTAACACAGTGGGAGAAATAAGATTAAATGAATTGCCTCTTGGTGACAATAAAAAAATTTGTCAGAGGAGTGAGGCCTAATTCACAGTGAACTAACTCACGATGACACAGTTATATATTTAGGAGTGGTAAAAGGAATGAGCCAAGTCCTCATCTGCATCTGATCAACCTCACCATAAGCAGTAGAGGTATTGAGGTACTGTGAAACTCCTTGTATAAGCCCTTGGTGCTCCTTATAGGATGAGGAAAGGCTGAGGGTAAAATCTTACAAAGGTTCCCATTAGTTCAAAATTGGTTTTAGGTCATAAGTGGAGATATTAGCTACCCTTAGTATTTTTCCTTTTTTTCTCTCTTTTTTTTTGTTATTGAAAATCCATTGATTAAAATTAAGAATTATTTAGTTTTGAAATTTTCTAGAAGATCCTTGAAGTCTGGTTGTGCACTATAAGTGGTGTGTTCCTTATATGCAGGGTATTGCAGTATAAGTCTTTTTCAAGATTCACCATAGGATTGACTCAAACTTCATACCAATCTTCTTGTATATACATGCTGATTAAAATATATCGTACAGTGTCGACTTTGTATGTTGTTTTTTTTCATGACCGTTACCAACAATGAAAATGATGATGTGGGTTTTACATTAAAATGATCGGCCCTAAAGGTGAAGGCTGGTATATTATGAAGACAGTAGGTTTCTTGAAATATTTTTCAGATTGACACAGTCTTACACTTAGTGAGTGTCAGTGGTCATTACGCACCTAAACCCAAAGAGGAAAGTTAACTTCAGCCTTCTAACAAAATGTTTCAAAAGTGGGTCTCTTGTAGCTTCTTTTTATTTGACATATTATAACGAATCTTCTCAGGGTGGTCCTTGTCAATGATTTCCCCCATAACTTTTCCTATGCTATCTTAAGTCTTCCCAATAATAGAACAGGCTCTTATAGCTTCAATATAGATTAATTAACTACTTGACTGATTCTTAAAGTAGGCGGAAGGATTTTATTAAAGGACTCTTCACGCAACTTCCTGTCTGTGGAGTATCAAGTATGCATTATAAATGCCAATATTATTCGAGCAGGGAATTTAAAAAATAAAAGCCGTGCCACTAACTTGTCAATTACTTGTCTCAACTCAGTAAGAGCTCCTGTGCTGTGTTCAGATTTCTGATTACACAGTAATGACATATCTGGTGTATTTGAAACACTGCTTGAAACAATGTTAACCCTTTATGGGAAACATATTGATTATCAAAATCACTGTGCATTGGTCAAAATTAATAACAATTATCATAATGCTCAGGTTTTCCCCACACAGGTCATTCGGTTCTGCAGATTTGGTTCTACAATACTACAAGATTATGACTTCCGGGAAAGAATGGACAAAAAACAAGAATCAAGTTATCATTTCAATCACTTAACTCTTTAAAATTTAACAAATAGAAATTTAGTTTGTTTTTTTTTTATCTTAGGCTGTAAAAGCCTTAATTATGGTTCAATTGCAAGTTGTAAAGAAACAAATTGTTGCCCCAGGTCTTTAAATTGCATCTGGCTTTTTAGTCTGCGATTTTGGCAATTTCTGAAGCACCAGCAGCATTTTCCCGCCTAAAACCGGTGTTAGGCAGGTTTTCATATTAACTGAAAATGTTATGTTATATTTATATGTATGTCCATCTTGATTCTTGCCTGACTAATAGACATGATGCACCAATATTACTGCAGTGGGAAAATGATGCATCATGATGACAAAGGAACCATCTGGGTATTTAAATGGAGCATGTCTTTGATGACAATTTAAGAGAAGCCTCAATCCTGAGAATCACTTTGGGTGCTACTTGTTCTTTGGTTGTTGGCTTCCTGAAACAGCTGCTGCTAATAGCTTCACTTAATATGCCCCCTGCTTGTCCTTGTACCTTTGTTCTGGCCCTCCATCACAGCCATTCGTAAGCCTAATCTAGGAAAAAGGTCCTGACAGTACTTTTCTGTTTTGGTCAGAGATGCAACTCTGTGGCCTAGACAACAGGATGCAGTGAAGGTAGGCATTCTAAAATTTACAATGATTGAGTCAAAGGTGTTTAACTAGATCTATTCATGTGTTGCATCCTTTCATTCTTTATAATTATGTGATTGAGTATAATATATGTAGTAACTAATATGGATAACCTGCTAACATTGGACAAGCTGATAGCTGAATCCAATTCATTGAGTTCCAGGCTACACTAAAAATCTTTAAAGAGGTATTTTCAGGTTTTTCCCAAGACCGTAAGGACATTCCTCCCTTTATTGATTCTAAGATGTCCATCAACACTCTAATCCTTACACAAGTCACTCATCCTGACCCACCATTTAAAAGACACCGACAATGTGAAACAGGTTGTCAGTTAGTCAGAGCACGTTTTACCCATCACACTACAGCAATCTCAGCAAACATTGATTACATAGCTCACAGAAATGACGCAGCTGGGACATTCTGATGTAGGGCTGACAAAGACATCGCCTCGGCTTTGTAAAAGTGGCATGTATGGCATGAGGGTAAATATGAGTGGCTTATAAGTGGTTGTCTTACAAGTGCTGGTTTGTAATTTCATCTTGCCTTCTAGACTATAGCATTGTAGAAATGTTCTATTCAGAACATGCATTATCTTTTACATAGATTGTGAAACCTATAACTGATCTATGTTAATTTTGTCTCCAATACTAGTGTTTTTGGATTTAACTTTTACAAAACAACCTGTGTGACTGTTGTTGCTATTATGTGACATATTTAAACACGGTTTTCATCTTATTCTAAATGCAACCTTTATCATGATATCAATGTAGGACTTTACTGTTACCTATAACTTCTTAGGATTCCAGTATGTGAAGTTTACTCTGACTTCAGATATTTTTAAGCACTTGTACAGAGATGCTTGTACACATAATTGTATCAAGATAAATGAAGGCTGCCATCTTTGCGGATAATACCTCTTACCGCCTCCTTGGCTGTTCCCACCCTTTCCTCCTTTATTATACTAGAAGGGCAGTCTGCCCTGATGCTGACCACCCTCCCTCTACTCCTCCACTGTCTGTATGGTACACGGTAAAAAAAATTAATGGTGTTCAAAGTTCTTCTCCCAAAGTTGCCAGAGAATCATTGTTATTTCTATGCAGATTCCTTGTACCACAGTATGTACTGTACTGCTTCATCGTAGAAACCACATCACTTCACTGGACAGCAATTACAGTATTTTATTCTTTCATTTTTTTGGGATCCCTAGTAGATTGAACCGGTATTTCCTAGAGTGTAGACACTGTACATCAAGATGTTGTTAGGAGGAAAAATACATACATTTTTCAGTCACTGCATTAGCCTTTTAAACATTTGGAAGTTAATTCAACGTTTTTTTCTAAAGTAAATGCAACAATATTGAGCCAGCAATGTGTTTGTCATGGTTTATCCATTGTAAGAAAACTTGTTCAAAACTCCAGCTATTACTTTCAAATGGAAATTGATTGATATCTCAGAATAAAAAAGGCTACATACCGAGAAAGTAAGTGTGTTGTCATTTTTGACAACTGTTTTGATACTTATTTTGAAGAGTAAGTATAGGTCGTATAGTATCACCCAGCTATGTGGCAACTAAGTGGCAATTAAAAATTCACTAAACATCACCCTGCTAGCCTTTACTCTGCTCTCCCTATCTGCCAGGTCCCTGCTGGGTCAAACCTGCCTCCTTTCACAACCCCCCTACATCTCCTTTGTTACATCCACTTATACCATGACCAAATCGTTAACCCAGTGTTGTTGTGTCCTCTCGCCTTAAGAAAGGCCATTGTTTATTTTCAGCTTTTACACACACATGCAAGAAAGGCTTCAGTTAGAGTTAAACTTTGGCATGACAAACCTCAGCAGATGCAAACTGACAACACCATGTCATGTCCTATATACATGAAGAGGATAAGAATATGACCATTTGCTAAGCATTGTGGAGGTTTAGAGTAGGGTGGGTTAATTTAAGCTTTTGGCTATTCTATGAATGGATAGGATTGTCATTGAGTAGCTGTGCTGAAGCAGGTGATCAAATCTAATAGGTGTATACTGAGCAACCATGGCCTTGGTTGATTAACTAATGAATGGGATTTTCTCTTATCAGTGTCATAAGGAAGCTGGATAGAACTGTCCAATCAAAGACGACCAGGCATGGCGCTGTGTACTCCTGTTTGGATTTATCAAACTTGGTGAGTGGGATCTGGAAGGTTAACAGGGCTAGTTACATGAACCCTTTTGATTTAGTTCTCTTCACCAAAGCGATGCATTAGATTAATATTCTATATAAGGGGCACTGAATCACATAGACAAGTTGTAATTATACCTGTATTATGTGGTTCCTGCTGGATCTAAGCACTCATACTGCTACTTTACAAGGTAAATCCTATATTTTCAGGCCCATACTGATGTTTGGGTAATCAATCTTCACTTTCTCCCCTCCCTCCTACCCCTAGGTGAATAATAGTCTGTTTGACCTTTCTGAAGTCAATATGTGTATTGGTAACTTGAGATAAGTCAGGTTGGCACATAGAATGGGTATTCACCCTAGGTATGACAGATAGAATAGGATCTAGTGTATGCCCCCTGCACACTGGCCTCCATAGTACTCCCTGCACAAACACTAGGACACTTGATAGCTGTCTGTCATAGTGTATTGGATGCCATCTTGAAAACCCTATTTAGACTGCTGATTTCATCTCAACTATAGCCCTCTCCTAGGGCAGTATAATGCATAGAGGGCCAGACTATATGCATTGCCGTCAGTCATTCTGTTAGTTAGGATTCCTTCATAGTTACTGCATCATTCCATGCACTTTTTAGGATTAGATCATGATTCTGCCCATAAAAGTGGATGAAACTTCCTCCATAACTTTCCTTACGCCATTTTAGATCTTTCATATCATAGAGCAGCCCTTCGTAGCTTGAGCGTAGATTAACTGACTAATTGACTAATTCTTGAAGATGGCGAAGGAAATTTATTAAAGGACTCTGGAAGTACCTTCCTGGCTGTGGAGTATCAAGTACTGATTATAAATGCCAATATAATTCAAGACGGGAAAGACAAAAATACAAGTGGTGCCACTACATATCACTTAGCTGATGAACACATCTTGTATGACGATGTGAACGAAGCCTTGGTACAGAAAACTACTTCCGACACAGCTGCTCCTAAAAGCTTCACTTAATATGCCCCGGGCCTGTCATTGTGCCTTTGTTCTGGCCTTCCATTATGGCCCTGCCTGAGTCTAACTTTACAAATATATCTCAGATTTCCTGCATTTACGTCCACATGTCTGCTATTAAGCACCATCTTTGTCTTAATTTTTGTCAAAACCCCTATTTAAAGAATAGGGGGTCGTTCTGTATAGCCAGACATCTATAGGGCGTGGCATGGCCCCCCACAATAATATGTCTAGCAGTGTCTCTGTTATGCACAACTATCAAGATCATTTCTCAAATGTCCAGTCAGTCCATGATAACAGTCATAACGGAATTAACAAGAAGTGAGGGCCTGCTGGGTCCCTGCTGTGTCGGATGAGTCTTCTGCCAAGCCCCTCCCTAGATCCCCTTTGTCACACCCACTTATACCATGGCCAAATCATCCCTACACAGCGTCTCAGCTTAAAGTTGGGAGGACCATGACAAAGATAATTATTGTATGCAGCTACATTCTGATAACTTACAGACTTAAAACACTACTCAATAGGCCCTTCAGAGAGGATAGGACGTTGGCTATTCATATAAAATATCCTGTAAGTTCAGGTCAGAATTAGGGTGAGATGCATGGAAAAATTGTCATTGATTAGCCTCGTCGGGATACCTCTAAAGGCATACTGAGTAACTTATAACATTCTGGGAAATTCATGTCACCAATGCCACATGGAAGTATGGTAGTTCTGTCAGAACAAAGAGAGCCATGATAAAAGTGAACCCCATTTGTGTGTTGCAGCAAGCCTGTTGGCACGGTCCATAACCAGCCATCGAACTGTGTGCTAGTGTCTTGATTAATACTCTTAGAGGAGCCTGACAGGAAGGTTCATCATCAAACTAACATCAAACAATGCCTGTATCCTGAAAAGATTAATAGTCTCAATGACCTCTCCCTAGTCAACACAGGCATTGGGAACCTGAGATAAGTAAGGTTGGCACAAGGTTTGAGAGGTTGTTTGCCCCAGGGAGGAGAGATAGACCAGCATTAAGTGGCTGATCCCTGGCCTCAGGCATCTGTTGTGCTCCTCTGGCATACTTGAGGGCAGGGCACTTGATAACAAGCTGTCACAGTGTATACCGCAGGGGCGTAGGAAAAGGGGGGGGGCAGGGGGCCTGCCCCCCCCCCCCAATCACAAGGGAGGTGGGGCCTGAGTATGTCTGGGCCCCCCCCAAAATTTGCCATGAATTCATAATGAATTGAACAAGTACCCAAAACCTAGCATCTCAAACTAGATTGATATAGCAATGCAATAGGAAAAATGGGGGTCTGGGCATCAAGTCAGATCTAAAATTCATAAAATTCTATAAAAATTATATATAGTTATGTATTGGCGCTATTATGCTTGAGCCGACAATTCAAGGTGGCCTGCTGCCCCCCCCCCCAAACAAGACTTGCTTCATACACCTCTGTATAATACAATTCCATCTTATTTCTCCTTTCACCTCTTTACTGCACCCTTTTAGAATGGATTCTTCATCAAGATATGTCAATGAAGTTCAAGCGACTAAATTGCCTGCTAGGGAGTGGTCATTTTTTGTTGAGCTCTAGCCACTCATCAGTTTTCATCTTGACAAATGACACCTTTGTGACTGTACACCCATCATATAGAGCCTACTTTTCTAAGGTTAAATATAATCCCATCAGCAAATATGGCAGTCAGGCTGTACTGTGTGTCACAGGCACATTAACAATTTATGGTGCCAGACTGTACAATAGGAGCATCCAGTCCTCAAGGAGAGATATTCGGTGTTGCATAGGTCAGGCAGGTTAAAGGTGAAATGTCAATGGTTAAAGGTAAAGGAAAAGGTCTCCTGTAGAACTCACTGCTGGTCATTCCTGAAGTGACTTGGGCTAATTTACATTCATGTCATGTATATTAGGCACTTTAGCGCAGGATGACCTTGGGCCAATGTAGCTTATCCTTGACAGGCAGTCCATCCTTACATTATGAAGTGTAGCTCTTACTTATCAAATTTAATAAATGGTTAACCCAGTTAAACACAACGAGTATAATTATCAGCATCTTACTAACCTATGTGAAACACATATTGCATATGAGCAAAGGTGTATAAAGAAATAACCATGCAAGGTCTGAGGCTAAGGGTATTAGTCCATAGATAACCTGGCATAAAGGTGACAGTAATTAGGTGAACTACTTTAAAAGATAGAAATGGAACAAATGTATGATGCCAACATAAAGCTAACAAAAATTGGTCCCGAATTGATCCAGTCCAAGTTAAGGTTCGTGACAACATTATTGAAAGTGCCTAAATCATTGCCAGCTAAAATTACTGCATGAAGGAATCACTATGATTTGCACAAAACTGTTCTCAATGATAGATTTGCCTTCACTCCTCTGCATTGAACATGTCACCCGCAGCGACCTGGTTTGTTTATCTGGGCATGAAGGAGGTAAAAAATTGCGTCAACCTAAAAGATATAATCCTGCATGCCCCTCATTTCTGCTGAGGCCAAAGAATAATATTTAAAATTATCAGAACTGGTACACTTGGTGGTAGTCACTCCCTCCTACACTGTACCAATCCGCTAGGTGATTGGAGGGTGGTAATGTCATGCACGAGGTTGTGGTCTAGTGGTATGATGCCTGTCTGGAGATTGGGAGATCTATTTGTGAAGAGAGCAGATGCCTATTCAAGTTGCATGTTCTCACGACAATTCGAAATAGTATATGTGATTGAGGTGTCACAGTACTAATTTACCCCAGTAAACCTAGGACATCTAAATAGTACCAACTAGAAATAGATTTGTGCTTGTTATAACCAGTGACAGGAGACCTTACTTTTATCACAGATTAATAATTCTGGTACCAGAGAAAGGGGGAAAAGGTGGCAAAGGATTTTTGGTCACCATGGAAACCTATAGTGTAAGAGAGGGATCAAAAGTCACATTTATGACTATTTGTAACCATGTTGAGAATAAAAACTTGACTTCAGCTTTGATACGAGCCTTTATTCATGAATGCCATAAAATTATAACCTGACCTATGCCTACATGATGGTGATGGGGAAAAAATCAGAACGTCCTTGGCTCTATTAGTACCTTGACACCCAGTATATTACTACTATATCTTTATGAAGCACATTCGGTTGGCAGTTCTGCCACAGTGGCATTTAAGTGGATGGGTAAATATGTTATGTGTACATGTACATGTAAATATACAAAGCTTATTGTACATAGGGTAGAGGCACCCATTTCGGACGCTCCTGACCACACAGGAGGTGGCCATATTTGGTGCTCTAATCTTGTACCTTTAAATGGGGTGAATTCTACTTTCCATTGCCCCAGTTGATTTATGATACTTTACTCCCAAGATCCATGAAGAAGTTTTGATCAAACTCTCCAATACCAATGATTAAATATGCTGTACATATTTAGTCTGCAAAACATCAAATTGCACCTAAAGTCGGACAGCACATGCCAGAGGTGACCCTAGAGTCAGACACCATGTTATCTAATTGATAGAGAATCCAAACTAATACAATACTCCTCTCCAGGACACTCTCAGGTGTTTAATTTTGCATAAATGTAACAGCTCAGTCTACAGGCCCAGATGGCCTTGACTTCTATGGGCAGATGGAGTAGTGATTAGATTTATGTATTAGATATTAGGTAAACCAAACACAGATTAAATATCCCTATCTGGGAGTACAGATATATCATGAAGGATTCTGTCCATTGTAAAAGTATTGAAATCATGATATAATTGTGTCCAGGGTGGGGTGTAATTGGTGTCTGACTGAAGCTGTAATGTGTAGGTCCTTGATGAATAACTCCCATATTGTAACATGAGGGATGTTTTCAGACATAACAAATTGACAAATTGACAAATCAAACCAGGATCTCCATTCACTCACCATTCTTCATCCTCAAAATATAATAAAAACACCCAGTGTTTGCAATGTTGTAAAACCATGTATGGCAGGAGTTTTACATTTTATTCCTCATTTTTTGGAGGGTATGATACCTGAGTTTTCATGTCTAATTCAAATGATAGCTGAATTATTCATATCTATTATGTAATTCAATGCAAAGGGTGTCCAACTTTAGGTGTCTGTCCGACTCAGGGTGCCTCTACCCTACATCTATTAAGATAAATGAATGTTGTTGTCTTACACCATAATACCTCCGAGGTAAATAAATCCTGCTGACAACAAAGTTACCAGGTGATGAGGACCCAGCAAATTGTCGTGAGTCCTCGTCAACCTGTGTGAAGTGGCTCACACATGTCGCTAGATGGAACACGACGGCGTTATAGCACAAGATCACCAGGAATAGCAATTGCTATGCCACGTGAGTCTAACACACAGTGGCGAAAGATGACGGAATGAGTTATCACTCAAAAAGGAGTCACCATTGATGACCATTCATGGCGACAGATGACGACAATTTGCTGGGGAACATGTAATGATGAATGAGTTCAAAGTGACCTATTTCTGTAAAGAGAAATTAGATCTGACACCCTGATCTAGCAAATATATACACAATGAAAATTATAAGCCCATTAGGATATCCATAATACATCTGTACAATCTGCATGCTTCTCATTTCCGTTGAGGCTAAAGAATAGCAAAGTGAACATTGTTTTTCAGTCATCAGACTCTTGAATGGTGTAAGTTCTATATCCCTCCCCAGGTATATCAACCTTGAGAGGTTGGGTCACGTGTTGGTAGTCACTCTCCCTATAATAAATCTACCATACCAACCCTCTAGGTAATTGACAGCTGGAAATAGGGTTGTGGTCTAGTGGTAGGTTACCCATCTACCCATTGGTTGTCATAATGCACCTATGCAGTGCTGGTGAGACTCCTTGCCAGCACTTCATTAGAGTCCCTTGTGGACTCTATCAACCCAGAAGGGTAGGCCTGACATTTGAATGTAGCCCTGACAGGTTATTCGCCATTACAGCATTCATGCTTCATGGCAACTAATTGGCATGATGCATTAATGCACCAGAGACATTTAAAGCGTTTAAATAGGTTAGGTCCTACCTGCACATCCTGGTAAGCACATCCTGGTAAGTCTTACCGTCAATGATTTATGCATATCTTTCAGGTTAGCCCACACCTGTACCAATATGCCATGGATAGCTTAATATTTGTACTCACCTGCAATTGAACAGAACAGGTATTAACAATAAAGTATTGCAGACATAAATAAAATGGAAATGAAATATTTTGTTCATGCCCATGTATTCAGGTTTTCAACACACTAGTATCTATTGAGTTATTATCTACATATATGATCATCACCCCAAAATGAGCTTTCCACACTTAGTTTTGACACAATTAAAGGAATATTCTTAGTAAGTTCACTCCTACCTATACTATAATTCAATATCTATCTATGCCCAAGTCTACGTCAGAGCTTTTCTTTTATGAGGCAGACATTTTTAGATTCAGCATAGATTCTATCGGCTGTGCTGATTACAGATGCCAATATCTAACCAACAGGAAAGGTCAGCACTGCTATTACCTTGTCATCAACATGTCTCAAGCCTCTGACAGCAGCTCCAGTGTCATGTTCAGATTTGCAAAATGATATGCTGATAACTGCACCTTCGCACATAGAACTGCTGTATTCAACACATTCAAAGATATGTTAACTAGTATGGGAAACAAGATGCTAACTAAAGACAATTATATCCTCAATGATACATATATGCACCATAAACATTGTTTACCTTAAGGGGTCAGCATGATGCACCAATACAGTGCTTACATGTAGACCCAACACTAAATTAGTGATTCCCGTTGAAAAGAATCTAAATCTGTAGGCTACCTGCTGAACTTTAACAGTTAATATAAACTTTAGATAACAATTTGAATGCACTGTCAATCCAGAGAATCACTTTAGGTGCCACTTTTCCTTTGGTTGTTGTCTTCCTGTCAACCGGCTTGTCACTGTACCTTTGTTCTGGCCCTCGATCATGGCCCTGCCTCAACCCACTGTTACACAGGAAATAGTCCTAATAGTACCTCATGTGAAAATGTCATAATTTGCATGTTCACAATATTGAAAATTACTGAGCAAAAGGTATTGAACTTAATTGTAATGATAAACTGCTATTGGTTATTTTTATTTGATCAGATTCTGTAAGGGTAATATCTTATTCAGACAGACTTATATAGTTCGATCAGCTGGTGGATAGATCTGTACCCACTCCAAAACAAACTAATGGAATCCAGAACTAAGGGCCTAAGGCCTATTTGATTTAAACGGTTGCCTGTCCATTTGAGCAAACCCATACATGAGTCGGTTAAGCAGGCATATATATATATATATATATATATATATATATATATATATATATATATATAGATTCTGTAACGGCTATAAAATTCTATAGCTTTAGAGGTATTTCTAAATGATAAAAAGTGTTGATTGAAGGACCTACTGGAAAATCTCTCGTATCTTAAAGTTCTAAGATGGCCATGAATAGTCAATTTCTTTTTCTAAAAAGCCAGCCTGCCCTAGCAATCAAAAGACACCACTAATGTGACACAAAAGGAAGAGGCTGTTAGGTAGTCAGAGCATGTTTTATTTATCACCCTGGTTTAGTGACCATGTAGGAACTGCTCTACAACAGCAAACCTAATATAAACAATCCTGTTTTGATGAGAACACTAAAATACTGCAGACAAAGTGATAGTGATTGAGTTAACATCTCCATGCCAACCCTTGACCTGGCTCTCTCCATCTGCAGGTCCCTGCTTTGTCAGACCAGCCTCCTGCCAAGCCCCTCCCTAGATCTCCTACATGTTTTGTCACCCCAAGGATGGCCATTGTTTATGACCATTGTTAACATGACAAGGATGCATCAAATCATCTTTAGCATGAAAAAGGCATACATTTGGATACTTTTTGACCTTCAGGTCAGGATTGGACTGAGGATTAAACTTTGAATCCTCAATTCATGGAGAAACAGTCATAAACCAGCCGGGTTATATTGGGACAAAAGGTCATGTGCTTTAAATGGTTACCCCTTAGTAGCTTGGGTGCATAACTGCCTAAGGGGATTGATCATGGGGAATTCATGTCACCAGTGCCAAATGGAAGCAGGGTAGTACTGTCCAATCAACAAAGGGCCGGGATAACAGTGAGTCCCATTTGGGCGCTTGCTGCAGTTCTGGTGTGATGGCCTATAGCCATGCTTAGAACTGTGTACTGGTGTTTCAATTAACACTGTAACAAATATAATCATCATTCAATGGATCCTTGATACAGTGCTAAGAGTCGGCATGATCCTAGAATGAAGTAACTAGACAGCACCATAGTGCATAATGCTGACCTTACAGTTTCATACTCTTTAAGGGCCGCTGATGCATTGATGCATCATGCCCATTGTTCGTCTTGATGTACCAATGAAGTGCTGAAGAGTAGACCTAGCAGCACTTCATTGGATCATCATGTCGACCCTCCACATAGTACATGAATGTAGCCCTGTATTCATTCATTATGACGACCAATGAGCATGCAGCAGCTCTTAAAGGGTTGTTTTGAAATTTCGTCTTTCACCTAAGGGGGTTACTACTAAACCTGGGGTAGTATGACAGGGAGGTCTACCAGGTTCCTGTCCTGGAGAGTTTCAATCCATGGTGTTGTATAGCAACACACTATACCCGGTGTTCAATGAACTGATGTATCTGATCGAGGAGGTACTGAATTCTACATACGGTTTGGCAATCACTTGTTTTATACAGCTTCTGTGGTGTAAGGTAAATCCTCTACTAGTAGATGAATAATGCACTATCATTTGTGTAACCAATGATTGCCTCATGGTTTGTGTAGCCTATGCGTCTGGTCCCAGCCAAAATCAGTAAGGATGGCACAGTGTAGGTTTGAGGGGTTATTTGCCCAGGATTCGGACAAGCCATGAACTTGTATTATTTGACACTCACTGAATTTAACCTAGTAACATGCAAGGTAGATCATCCACAAGTAGTCCAATAGTGTGCTGTAGTTTTAGCATCAAGCATTGAATAGTTCCTTAACAGATTGATAGACGTCATGACCTTTCACAAGTCAAGGCAAGCTTTGGTGACTTGTGATAAGAAAGGTTGGCACATTGAAGGCTTGAGATATTATTTAATCAAGGTCAGACAGATAGGCCAGGATTAAGTGGATGTTCCCTGCCCCCAGGGCATCTGTAGTTCTCTTATCACATACCAGAGGGCAGGGTGTTTGATAACAATTTGGGCCCATCTACAAATGACATCATACTGGAGGGGGTCAGCACTGGAATGATGGGATTAATTCTCCTGGAATGATGGGATTAATTCTCCATATACCGTCAGCCTTGTAAAATTGGCAAAATTCACGAGAAGGGGGATGGAGGGACTTTGTATGTGGCCCCTTTGTGATAGTGTATTGGATTAAATCTTGTCTTCTTGAAAGGTCTATTCATCTCTACACTGGAGTCAGTTTCTTCATCAAGCTGTGCCAATGAATTTCAAGTGATTGAATTGCCTGTTGGGGAGTGGTCATATGCGTTTGATCTCTAGCCATTCATCAGTTCTAATCCATTTTTTTCAATAGTGAACTACCTGTAAAGCTCTCATGATTATAGGTCCTACCTCTTAAATGTTTTATCCCAACAGCACAAATGGCAACCAGCCTTATTATGTGTCATAGGCAATGCAACCATTATGGTGTTACTGTATCTGACCATACAGTAGGACGATCCAGTCCTCATGGAGACATATTGGGTGTCACAGACACCAGGGAGGTTAAAGGAGAAATGACAATGGTCAAAGGCCAAGGAATAAGTCTCCTGAAGGATTCACTGCTGGTTCTCTCTGAAGTGGCTTAGGCCAACTTATGCCAACTTACATACATGTCATGTATTTTAAGCAATGATTGTCAGTCCATATCCACATCATGAAGTGCAGCTCTTACTTATCAAAGTCTCAATCAAATACTGTCAACATAATGACTTTTAAACATCAAAACACCAAAGTGGTCAAGCTCAGGCAATGCAGACTTTATTTGTGTTAAGTTTATTTGATTCCTAATTGATAGGACAAAAGGATATTCCATTGAGATATGTAAAGGGACATTGGTTAAGTACAAATTGAAAACATTCATTCACTAAAGCCCAGCTCCTACTGATTGCAGCTATATCTTTTCGCTTTGGCACACAGACCTGTCCATAGCCAGGATCTTTATGTTTGCACTGGGAAGATATGACACTGCTGACAAATGAGAATGCCTGGAGAAGGAATTCCAGGGATATATAAATGAAGGTTATCCTCTTAGGCACCAGTTCTAATGTGATGATGCCTATCTCAGCAAATTAGGCCTCCAGCTTGGGCCTATGAACAATCCTGCAACATATATTGCCTTGTTTTAGGGCACTAATGACAATGCCTGTGTTATTATTCTACATAACAGCCTGATTAATGATATTCATATTGGCCCTGAAATCACCATTAGCTGATTGCAATCATGACTTCATTTGCCATAGAGTTAACATACAGCACGTCAGCTGGGTAAAATAAAAACATAGGGAGATAGAGTTAGATAGGAAGTAGACTAATAAAGTTGTCCTTGAATAATATGGTCTGAAATTAGGACAGTCTGTGCCTGGCCGTCCTTAAACTAAGTCAATACAGGAGAGCAGATGAGAGAAATAATTTAGCTTTTCCAAATCTGTCAAATTTCGCCACTGCTTCTGGATAAAAACCAGTCTCTTAGTCATTAAGGGCAATCTGCTAGTAAGAGAGTAATGTATGGGCTAACGGGCACCGAATTCCCTGTATGGTAGGATATCAAAACGAGTGGGCCCCATACCTTACTGTCTTTATTACATGATTAATCAATAAATAATCAATAGAATATCAATATAATATTAATAAAAACAAATGAAGCCAAAAAGGTGGATCAGGCCAGGACACAAACGCCTGTACCTGGGGTTTGGAGACCGATGCGCTATCCACTATACTATCAGTACACACACCTCCTTCCAACCTTGACCCATAACCAGACCAGTCGTGCACAGTACTGTAAGCTGTCGGCGCCTACCATAGCGGACACAGAGGTAGGGAGGGGTTCACAACCCAGACTGCAGGATATTTTCACACTTTGAATATATACTAGTTATATGTGAGTGACCTCCCCGGGTTTATATATTATCTCATTGACTTGTAGAGACCTGGTTCTAGCCATCCACTTCTCGTCAGTCCCTGTGGCGCAATGCATAGGGAGTTGGTCTTCCAACCAGGAGGGTATGGGTTCGACCTCTGCCCTTGGCAATATAATTCTCGTAGGTTTTAACATGTAACATATGACATGTAAGGACATGTATGGAGTGCTGATATCATGGATATCAGCACTCCTAGAACTGCCAATATCCATGATATCAGCACTCTTTACAAACATGCATCATAACATGCAATATTTATTGACAGGTATCAGAACGGGAATATCCTGAAAAAGCACCCAAAATCACAGAAATCGTGTAATAAACACAGATATGCCTGAGGTGGGGTTCGGTCAATATAGGTTCAGATCCAATAATCTATTAAGGTTGGTGGTGCCTTAATGGGGGGTTCTTACCTAGCATAGGGATGCATCAACACCCTGACTACCATGGCTCTTCCTGCCAGTTCCTCAGGAGTGAACCAAACCCATGAGGCCAATATGATGCACAGAATCAACTATGGTGAGCAACTCACTTGCTTTGCTTTGTTGGTGCATTCTGACTGGTGCAAGTCTTCATCAATGATTTAACCCAATAGAGTTGATATAATGCATGAATGCTGACTATAGATCAATACGGACAGAATGTGTGAGTTTTCGGAGAATTTGTTGATAAGGTTTTTGGACTTTTCTATGGAGGATGCAAAACTATAATTGTCATAGGGCCAAAAAAAAGGTTATTTCTAGTTACAAGATCTGCAATGCTAGGGTCGGTAGGTCGGAATTTTTTTTGGGAGGGAGGGGGAATGGGAGAGGAGTCTTCCCCCTGTCCAATATAGGCAGGTTATATATAAAAAGTAAAATAATTTCAAGGTGAATCTGGGAGGGTATATGTGGCCACAACTGCCCATAACATTTTGGACCCCTCCTGAGGGGGACGTAAAAGATTTTGACCCCTCTTGAGGGATGGCATAAAACGTTTAGTCCCTAATTAGCAAAAATGCCTGCATGCTACTACCCGGGTACAGTTAAAAAGGGAGAGCAAAAAAATAATCGACTGCTTCCCAGGGCAGGGGCATAAGAAGTTTTTGCACATCTGCACAACATCATCCATGAGGGGATAGCAATTCTTCTTTTCTTTTTTTTTTGCCTCTGGCCACCCAAATTCTGAGCTTAAAAAGTCTGTGATACAAGTTATCATGATAGCATGGCCTTGTTATATATGGAAATATTTTATCTTTATACACTTGATAACTCTACACATATTTCTATTGCTATACATTGTACTACGTGTACAGGACCATTCCCTGTACACACACCACCACCTTTAGTTACAGATACCGCTGATAGGGGTCGCCCCAGTCGCCACCATAGATAGATACTGCGTCTTACCTGTAACCTCCAGACCAGCATAGGCCGATAACCTATACATTACTATCACTAAGACAATATGCTGGAATAAATACAACTACATTATCAACTGACACAAGGTTTTGCCTTTTACTCATGTATACTTGATAGCATTTATAGCACATCAAGTATGGAAGCCGTGAAGGGCCACACCAAAAAAAAAACATGCACTTCAAAATCAGCACGATTTTCTTACAACCACCAAGATGAAGTTTAAAAAAATTATTGCTGTCAACATGATATTTTCCCCTGTCAACTGTCAAGTTAGAAAAAAACTTGCTGTCAACTGTCAAGTTGACAGCAAAAAAATCATGTTGACACCTGATAAGAAAACATGAATTTTCCCCTGTCAACTGTCAAGTTAGAAAAAAATCTGCCGTCAACTGTCAAGTTGACAGTTGACAGCAAAAAAATCATGTTGACACCTGATAAGAAAACATGAATTTTCCCCTGTCAACTGTCAAGTTAGAAAAAAAATCTGCCGTCAACTGTCAAGTTGACAGTTGACAGCAAAAAAATCATGTTGACACCTGATAAGAAAACATAAATTTTTCCATGTCAACTGTCAAGTCAGAAAAAAATCTGCCGTCAACTGTCAAGTTGACAGTTGACGGGGGAAAATATCATATTGACACCAGATTTCTTTTTCTACTTTGACAGTTGACAGGTGAAATTTCAGGTTTGACAGTAGTTTTTTATGTTCCATTTTATGTTGTTTCCACA
Organism: Acholoe squamosa; assembly: GCA_949317995.1. Taxonomy (NCBI): domain Eukaryota; kingdom Metazoa; phylum Annelida; class Polychaeta; order Phyllodocida; family Polynoidae; genus Acholoe; species Acholoe squamosa. The sequence continues at coordinate 68,257,619 of OX439045.1, forward strand.
TTGGAGATAAAAATATTCAAGTTGAATTTTTTTCAAGGTGTGGCCCTCCACGGCTTCCATACTACAAGATATGACAGCCTAAGCTAAATAAAAAGGTGTATTATGAACACTGAAATCTGGCTTAATCAGTGGATAGATATCTTTTTACAAAAGGTGGTCTGCCATTTTTGTACCTCTATTGGTACTGTAATTATGATCCTGTCAACAACTGAAATAACAACAACAACAACAACAACAACAAAAGAAAAAAACGGCCCTGTCTTGCTAGGGTCGGTCAGGAAACTGGAAACAAACCTTCTTCTTTTTTAGAGTAGGATATACAAGGTTTTTTTCGGCCTAGCTTCCTCCCGGTAATATGTAGCTTCATCTTACTGTCTATTGGCTTCTTCCTTCCTCCGCAGACCCTCCCAGAGGTTACCCATCAGACACCATGGGGTGGCAGCATTGATCATTCTCTCAGCTTGGGGTGGGTCCTGTTCTCAGAGTAGACTATATGGCCCATAGACCCATTCTGATAGTAGCTTACATGACCCATTCTAGTTATGTACATCATTTACAGGAAAGTGCACTGTCTTTAGTTTAATTTTGTATTTTATTGAGAAACCATGAAGTATATACAATGGTGCCATTTTGCATTCTATCCTACAAGCATCCCACTATATAGCACCTAAACTGCATATGAATTAAACTTGAGGCAGACCCACACACGTGAAACTATGCCTACAGTGTAAAAGAAAGTGTCAAAAAGTCCTTGTCCCAAAATTGCAAGGGATCCGCCATACTGTCATCTGGGCCTTTATCATGTTAAGTGTAGAAACTAAACTACATCACTACAATATGATTACGGTAGTTCACTGTTCAGTTTTACAAGGATCCCTGATAGATTCGACAGTTATTTCTTTATGGTGTATAATACTTCACTACAAGGCCTGAAGGCCCATTTCTTCATCTTCTAATCCTGAAGTTGTTCCCTGTGAACACGTTGTACGAGCCTTGAAGCAGGGCGTCACTAACTTCATCAGAGCCCTCGAAGCACCTGATGCCACCATCACCGGCCTGCTTCAAGCCACTGATGATGTGGGGAGGTCATGTGACCATTCCCCCTGTATATAAAGAAAATAAACTGACAAACCAACGGCGAAATTAACGAATGACTGACGGCCGTCTCTGACTGATGGATGGTGCAGGGCTGCATCCTTATGGGTGCAGACAATCTGATTGAGACCCAGGTTTATCATTAAACACCTCTGATTGGTACAAACTTCAAGTACAAGTATCACTCTCACAACACAGTCTTATTAATAAACGGGGGTAAGGATGGCTAGATTAGCTAAGGTGATGTCACCATCATTTAGCAATCAACTACCAGAATATCCCCTGTATTTATAAGACATCTTATAATAATTGGAAAAGTAATATATTTGTACATTGTTGATACGAGCAAGTCTCATATATAAAAAGATAATAAATCAGAGGTTGAAATGTGTTAATGCAGGTGTGATAAGATCTGCCACTACGGTACATCACATAAAATTTATATAATAATATTAACATAGAGAACAAAGGCTTTCCGTTTGCACTGAAGGTGGAGGTCAGAAAAGCCATGGAAAATGAATTCCATGTAAATGATACCACCTCCCAATATAGCATCAGTATACTTAGAAACATGCCTTCGGTCACATCTGTTCATTAGCCCCTAAAGGTCGCTTATACATTGATGCATCTTGCCAATTTGCAATAACGATGCATGAATAGGGCCCTGGTAAGTAACTTTACATCCGTGAGTCATGCCGATCCTATGGGCTGGATTCACTCCCAGAGGTTCAGCATGATGCAGCAATGAGCTGCTGGTGAGCAGCACTTCATTGGTGCATCATGACGACCAATGGCATGATACACTCCTGCATTAGCTGTCGTTAAAGGGTTAAGTGTAGAGATTCTCACCTGCATGTCAGTGTAATACATCCCCACCTCCTGTCTTTCCTCAGGGGATATCCGTGTTATCTGATAGCTCCTGGTGGTCTAACTAACCCTGTAAGGGCTGGATAGTGTAGTAAACATTTAAGGGCTGCTGATGCAGGAGTGCATCATACCGTTTGGTCGTCATGATGCACCAATGAAGTGCTGGTGAGACTGCTCGCCAGCACTTCATTGGAGCATCATGCCGACCCTCTCGGTGCACCTCAGCACTTCATTGGTGCATCATGACGACCAATGGGTATGATGCACTCCTGCATCAGAGACCTCTAAAGGGTTAATTAATGCACCATGTCCCAAATTGTTATTATACTGCGCAAATCTAGCCTTTGTGGGGTACCTGTTACATTCGTGCATCATTTTGATCCTGTTGGGACTATACAGCCCTCAATGAATCGCACCATGGCATGCATTCGTGAGATATCAGACGTGATGTTGGCATCGGAGAATCACGCCAATCTAATGAGTATGATGCTTCAAGATTATGCAGTAAAAGAGTTAAATGTTACCTGTCAAGTGCATCTTTTTAAGGTGTTTATGTTTTATTTTCTTTTATTTGACCCTTGTAATAGCTTTATCAAGGAAAGGTTTTTACACTCCTAGGTACTATTGCCTGAATATGCAAGAGCAGTGAATAACATATGATAGTATGACATAGAAGAAAATAATGCTTAGGGGAACGATTGAGAGTCACCATTGCAAAGATGCATAATTATGATTTAAATAACCTAATTTCAGAAGGCATGTGCACGAGTGTCCTATAAATAGCAGAAAGTCCCATGTGCATTAATTATCCTTCCACAATGGTCCTCTAAACAACCGAAGTGACCATCCAGATAAAGTCTTTAATGTACAGTATTCATTCTTCATGGCATCAACCTCTGAAGACTTCTTGTCTTGAAAAGAGATTACAACAATTGCTTTGACATCTCGATGCAAGGGTAATTGAGGTTTAAAAGGGGAAGAAAAAAGAAAATGACACAAATTATCTGCAGCAAAACTTTTTTTTTAATTTAGTTGTGAAAAGGGTTAAGAGGCAGAGGGTGACAGTGACATACCAGAAACAACCCTAGAGGAAACCCAGGCAGGTGTAAAAACGGCACAACCCTTATCTATCACTTGTCCTAGAATGGCACTGCCATTTAATTGGTATTTTCCCTTGAACACTGCAGCTATCTGATGGGGAAATCCTTAACTGACGACAGCCCCTGAGCTCTCTTCTCAATGCCACTACCCCCACCTCCTTCTCCTCCTCTCTCTGCTGAGTTCAAATTCACTAGATATTGATTCACTAGATATATTCTTAATTTTTGTTTTCTCACCTTATTTCATTTCCCTCATATCAAGATTTACAGACTTGAGCAAGTGTAGAAAAGTCTCTATGCGCTGGTAAGAGACATATGAGGGGGAATTCCCTATGGACTGGGTTGCCATCTGTCACAGAATTACCTATCGACTGGGTAGCCACCTGGGTAGCCTCCCAATGGGCTTGGGGGGAAATTGAGGGTAAAGTCCATCTTGATTTCAGACATATTATGGTAAATTCCCTTCAGACTATAAAAGTATCTGTGACAGTATCTACGAAAAGGGCCCTTATTGCAGGGTACATTAAAGTCCCTATTCCCAGTACATATCACAAATCTCTGATTGGGAAGTCCCTATGCACTGAGTAGCACTTGACAGGAATTTCCCTTTGACTAGGTAGCGATCTGTTTATAAATTCACCTTTTACTGGGTAGTGATTGGCAAGGGATTCCTCATCCATTGAATATATAAACTAGGCAACCATCTCATAGAGAATCACCTAGATATTAAAAATTGATGGTGCACAAGATAGACAACTGACAGGGAATGGCTTTCAAAAGCCATCTGGCATTAAATAGCCCATGGACTTGGCATTTTCCCTATGGACTTCCAAATGGATTGGTTAAAGTGCAAGTTTACCAGGTGTGCCAACCTGGTAAACTTGTACCTGAGAGAAAAGCTGTGGTGCCTCGTACTCACACATGACATATCGTATTGTCACACTTAATCACCAGAATTTTGAATAAATGCCTGTCTTGAACAATGAATTTATAAGGGCAAGGGAAATCACCCAACTAAATCGTTTAGCACCAAGGTGTTTTTTTTTTACAACGATCTATACGGTAGTGCTTGTCAACACTTGTAAGGTCGCCTGCGATATACGCACGAGGACGTATTATACAAACGACCATGATCGTGCGTATTGTTTAGAATGGTGCAAACCAAAGACAATATTGAGGTGGGAAAGCCCCCTGGATGACATGTACTTCCGGTCATGCGTAGTTTTGAATAAAGCACTCAGCACCAGCACCATGATGGAGTCAGATGTGGACTTGTGAATCTCCCTCATTTCACCTCTATTCTACACGTATAATATATTCTTATACACACAAAAACAATCTTAGAAACGGGACAAAAACTAATCTTAGAAACAGCACAATTGAATATCCCGTTTCTCATATTCTAGAAAATGTCTTATTGTAGCATGTTGTCCCGTTACCAAGATTATCTTAGAATTATATAGTCCTGTTTCTCAGATAATATCATTGTATCCTGTTACCAATATAATTGTATGGTCCTGTTTCTCAGCCAGTCGTGTGTATAGTGGGTAGTTATACACATGACCTGGTGTGTGTAAGTGTACATTATCTGCACATCTGTCCTGTTTCTTAGATGGTTGTGTGTATAGTGGGTACCTATATCCACGACCTGGTCATGTGTATAATACTTCAAATACACACGACGTGGTCATGCATATATCATCGGCCTTGTAAGGTCCCTTTTTTTCTCTACTGCTGGTATTGATCGACCCACCTACCCTACTGGCACCCAAACCACCTATATAATGTGTTTTTCTGCACTGAGAGCTTATTCAAGGCTCTATAATAACAAGATGCCCTTGTTGGTTTTATTGTTCAGCCACAGTAGCTTCTATGGTATCTTGTGTAACATTGATACCCCGGTAGGCCTCTATATATGAAATGAAGGCTAAATCACGCTATGGCTAAGTGGACTATATAAGGATTTAGTGACACGAGCAATTTACCGCCTTAACGCCAGTGTAATAGCAATAAATTGATACAACTGTTTATTGCAGTAAAAATTTACCCTTAGAATAAAGATTTATTATTATATGCTAAGACAGTGATACATGAAACCTTAAGAATCACATAACAACAAAGGAAGACGATGATATTGTTCTGGCCACCAATATCTGAGCCAATATTGCTGGGCCCATCAATACAAACATCGTCATCTGCACCAATCAGGGCAGAGCACTTTCTTTCATAACAAAGTGAAATCTACATATTACCAATCATAGTGTTGAGAACCCAATCAAGAGCAGACAAAATCAAATCTATCTACCAGACACCATGTCTAGCTGCCCAGACACAATATCTACCTGTATTGTATCATTGCCGCCAATCCTGTGTATTTATTGCAGTAAAACTTTACCCTTAGAATAAAGATAAAGTATTTTTGCCGGTTTAAGTTGCATGGTGGCCCTGGCCGTATGTTCATCTGAGGCTCCTGCACTTAGCCCTTATACCCTGGTGTACCATACTGATTTGTCTTGATGATGAAACAATTGATGCCCAGAACAGCCCAGTGGGGTCAGCGTGATGCCTGCAGACATTAGTGACCGTAAATGGGTTCATTAGGGATGGTTAAATGCTTCACTCAGGGGGGCGGTTTCATTGAACATCCAAATCTTTTGTTCTTTGGTGATCATTGCTCAGGAAAAGTAAAGAATAATCACATTTTGCTGGCGTTCGATCTGCAGTGAAGCTGATTGGGCACAAATCGCCCTGACCAGAAAGAGTTGGGTTGAGGTGAGAGGGTGGGGGGGGGGGGTGACTGTGTAGGGGGATGAGGAGGGTCGCAGGCCTGAGGGGTCACTGATCATTTCTTTGATGGCAGGTACAAAGAGCGAAACTAAACAGCCCACCCACTTATTTGGTTATTTAGCAACGCCTACTATTTAAGACAGCACGATTGCTGAGAACTAATAAAAGATAAAGAATCCATTAGCGGCTCTGTACAACTGACCACCATCCATCCCTTTTTCATATACAGGGTGGCTCTATTGAACATGCCATTGATTATTCCGCCTTTTCCTTTTAAAAATGATCCCTGGTATTTTTCGATGATTTTGTTCAATAACTTTGTGACTTTTCTTTCAAAAACTTTATGATTTTTTTTTTAATTGTGCATTTAGAGCCCACCCCAAACTCAACAGTAGGGAGGGCCCAGAAACATTTGACTACTGACTGAAATAACTGCCAGTTTGGGCACAGTCTAGTGCAACTTTGCGATGGGAGGGTTGAAATCGAGGATCGGTAAGATGGGGTTAGGGATGGGGGGGGGGGGCTCACATGGTAACATCCACAATTTACAGAATGATGTAATCAATATCATTATGTAATATTGATGTAATTATTAAGATCAGCAACCACGGGTGAGTACGGCGGTACAGACCCCCCCCCCCCCTTTGCTGGGTGCATGGTTAGAGAGCGTTGACTCCCATGTGTCATTTATTTCTCAAGAGAGGTCACTTGGAGCATGATTTATCGAAGTGTAATTACTCCTGCAGCTAGCAGATCGATCTAATTAAACCATGGAGCAACTCCATGTTGGAGAAATAATGCTAGTTTAGTTTCCATTACGGACATTATGATCTGCCTTAAAGTGTAATGATAATTTTTCATCAGTGAGGATTAAAGCGATACTGATGAATAACGTTCAGGCGCATGGAACAGAAACAAAAGAAAAAATCCAACAGTCTAGATGATATGGTATAAAAAATGGTTTCAAGCTGGAATAAATATGGTCCTCTTTTGGCGGGGTTGGAAGGCTATTAATAAGTCAAGTGATTATCAGATATGAAATCTAGTTGGAAACGATTAGAGTGGTAAGAAATAGAAATCATAATCGTTTTGATGCTATTCACAACATGCAATATTGAATTTGCTATGAAATAGTAATAAATGATTACCATGAACGATTTTCATTTCAAATGAAAGAATTACTTTCAGTTTGCCTTTATAAGTCTTTTCTTCTCATGTCCTGCGGTCAACATACCTTGAGACAGCAGTGCAGGCAGTTATTTTGCCACATCTGCAAATGTCTCCTCTGTGCTTTTGACATCCCACCAATGATCAAACTCCCATATTCAAATTACGGTAGGATCATTTGCTTACATAGTTTAATATATAATGCATTATCAAGGTACCGTCTCACCTAACTTAGTTGATACAATTTTGACAAGATTGATGTTTTAAGCTTCTCAAAGTATGACTTAAACTTGGGTTTACTTTCAATTATAATACCCAGCTGAACTCCCCCACTTTTTCCAGGGGGGTACACAACATGGTGATATTGACTGGTAGATTTCAGGTTTGTGAGTGCCACCATAACAGCATAATATTTTGGTTTGATCAGTGTTTACAGTGAGCTTGTTTCCTGCACACCATGTAGTGCATCTATCCTGATCACGCGGTAAATTATGTGCCATAATCCCAGGCTCTTCAGTGCTACCAGTGTAGATCACCAAATCGTCAGCATAAAGTAAATATTGACACTCAGTAATCCGTCTGGCAACTGAGTTAATGTAGATTAAAAATAGCAATGGCCCAAGCACTGATCCTTGAGGGACTCCACATTTGATTGGTCTTGGGCCAGATATGCTATCGTTTGCCCTGCAGCATTGTTGGCTTTCAGATATGTATGATCGAACGCATGTCACAGAGTCAACATTTGTGCCAATTTTTTTGTAATTCATCGAGTAAAAGGGAGTAGTCTACAGTGTCAAAAGCCTTCCTTAGATCCAAGAAGGCCATGACACTGCAGCCACCTCCATTCCTCACATTATATATAGATATTACACAAGTGAGAAAATAGCATCAGCCGTTCCATGTTCCAGTAGGAAACCAAACTGCAAATTTGATAATAAACTGTTGTCTTGTAACAATGTCAAGAGCTGCTTATGTACTGGCCTTTCAATTAATTTGGATAATACATTCAGTTGACTCACAGGACGCCAATTTAAGACGTCCTTACTATCACTGGGTTTTGCTAGTGGTATGACTGCTATCTTCAGTTTCTCGGGGAAACATGAGGTTTGAAAACTTGTATTTACAAGCCTCAAAATAGTTAGAAACAAGAAGAGGTGAGCTCCCCTCCCTTGTTTCCCAAATGTTGGGTCCACCACTTTCTTGGTTCTCCATAATATTATAGCACCGAGGCAGTGCCAAGGACTGAAAGGTTTGCTGGCACTGTAGCATCAAAGCTACCTCGTCTAAACTGTAAATACGTGTTGTCAAAATAACAGCAGAATCATTGTCCATAAGTTGCCAGAGATTCCTTGTACATTTGTGTACCACCACACTGCCACCTCGGGCTTCTTGTAAAACCTACACTGGTCTACTGCACAATGCAATTACCGTGTTTCACTTTACAGTTTCATGAGGATCCCTGTTAGATTCAACAGTAATTGCATTGTCATGTGCGCCTGTAAGCTACACTGCTTTTTTTTTCTGTAGAGATTTCAACTTTTTCTCCACCAAAGAGCAGATTACTGAGACATTGTCTGCACTGTAGAAAAAAATGCCGTTGAAATAAAGAAGGATTTCTCATACCAAAGTTGCTAGAGATCCGTTGTTATTTTCACAGAGATTCCTTGTACCACCACAGAGCCACCTGGAGATTCTTGTAAAAACTACAGTGGCCCTCTGTTGTATAATTACGGTGGTTCACTGTTTAGTTTTTTTATGAGGATCCCTGGTAGATTCAACAGTTACATTTTACAGTGTGTGATAATGTTTATCAGTAGGTAGCATCAAAGATTCCCTATAGATCTACAACTGGGGGTTATGAGGGGACAGTGCTGCGACATCGTGCTTAATTATCACGATACTTTCATACGCACAGAATCTATCCCAGACAGGCCATACTCAAACCAAGTCACATCCCTTTCCCTCCCATCTAATTTCCACCATGTCTCAGCCTCTACTATCCCATCTCCCACCACTCTGAGGTAGATATAATGAAACCATGGTGTCTGTCACCTATGGGTGCTATACTGGTGTGTGCAGCCGTGAAGGTGTATAATCAGGGGGGCTAGCGTTATGCCCCCCTCTCACTAAACCTTTAGTTGCAGCATGCTGCCTACTTCACTCTATCACTTGTTTTTTTTTTGTTATTCTGATGGTTGGATGAATATATATAGCCAGCCTGGAATGATGGGGTATGAGCAAATTCTGATTGCTTAGATCGGTTATTTAAGCAATCTTAAACTCAGTTAATGCCACATAAATTTGCTTGAATGTCATCATGACATTTAGGTAACTTAAAGCTGCTTGCATAGCCACTTTAAGCAATGCAAAATTTTCCGAAATCTCAAATGTCCATGCAGTGTAGATTCACAAAAGATTAGCATGATGGACCAAAGAACTCGTACCAGCACTGCATTGGTGAGTTAGGAAGGAGGCATGAAGCAACCAGAGACTGCCCTGAAGTGGTTAACACAGACTACCAGCCTGTCGATGGCTTACAGAAAGACCAAACCTGTGCTTGGAGTGTGAGGAGACCAACTAAAAGTCTAGTGAGTCTGCCACCTCTACAGGCATTGATTGTTCACCTCCCTTATCGTGGAGGGGCCAAGACCTCCCAGACAAAACTCTATGAATGTTGATGACTGATGGGACATGGGTTCCAAATACAATTTGAACACAGAGTTGACTTTCAAAGAAAAAGTAAGAGGGCAAATCAAAATGGAATGATCAAATTTAATTTCATCCATTGCTGTGAAACCGTCAATCTATCAACCTTCTTGTACAAACCAAAGGAATAGAGGTACCAATTACACCATAGTATGGGAAGGTTAGGCAAGAACCAATCATCCCAGATTTTCAGATCGAAGTTAATCAGTCTGATTAGATGATTCTGATCCTATGATGTTAGATTCATTCAATGTTACCCAATTGAATGGCAAAATGAAATGATACCCAAATGGACCAGTTCGCTGAAGGGTTATAAAGAAGCCGTTGAGGCACTAGGACACCTTTTCTGAGCATACTAAGAGACAACCCTTCAAATCATGCGCAAAAAGGAATAGCATTGACTTTTGTAGTCATAGAGCTGTAAGCAATCGGAATACCTTAGGAAATGGCTACCAGAGTAGTAATCAAAGGGTGGCAGGGACCTTTTAATCAAGCGACAAGCCGATAGCCGGTGGTCATTACCAGCTGAGTGTTAACTCTGGATGCGATACAAAGCTGTGTTATATGGGCCACATAAAGCCTCGAAAGGACCAGGAGTACTTTGAGTTTCTTATTTTCCCATGAAGCGTACTTTGGGAACCGCATAAACCGTTGAGACAGCTTATTGCTAATTAGGATTTCCAAAAAAGCTACCGAAATCCTCCTAATGGGATCCATCAAATCTTTCATCCGGAAAGGGGAATTAGATTTTGTGGTATCCATGGGCGCTTAATGCTGCATAGCGTTACTAATTGCAAATACCTTCACCACAGATGGTTTAATTATCCAATAAAACCAATGGTCATCACCTTGATCACTAGGATGATTATGACATAACTGAGTTATCCCAATGTCATTATTCCATATCGCCCTTTAAGGGCTGCTCATGTAGGAGTGTATCTGTGTCAGTATGATGCACCAATAAAGGGCTGGTGAGTCTTCTCACCACTTCATTGCTGCATCATGCCGACCCTCCAGGAGTGTATCAAACCTGAATGTAGGTCTGGTGGTGAGTTTCTCATCAGGGCTGCATTCATGCATTGTTACGGGCTATGGGCATGATGCATTCATGCATCAGTAGTCCTTAAAGGAATAAGGGATAGCCCAGTCAGGGACGGGGTGAGATCATTCAATAATCATGACGTCATTCAATAATAATGACGTCATGGGTATGAGATTAGCCAAACACAATTAAGCATGACCTTGGGCAGTGTCAGTGGAATAATACCTAATAGGATATGCTAGTATCCCCTTATGATAGCCCTCGTACTTAACTCAGTAACCTTTCCCATTGCATAGTTAGTATCCCATCTACTATCGAGTTGTCGACAGTCTGTTCAATCTGAGCAGCTTTAAATAAATGTACTACCGTTTTCCAGGATGCTCTCAAATGAATGAATGGGTTATCAAAACTGTATTAAATCATTATGAAAGCCCCCAGTGTTAGATAAAGCTGTAACTTAAACCTCAGTGATTACTAGCAGAGTTCTCACACACACACACAGAAATGAAGTCGACATGCGATTGAAATATATACACATGTTAAGGGTTTGGATGAACTCTAATAGACCACAACAAGAGTTAATGTAAAAGGATTGTATCTTCACCTGGAAATGGAATGTTCAATAAAAGGTAACCTGTAATATGGACTTATGATTATTGATTAGGTGCATTAGTATCTTACCAGAGCTACTCCCTCTATAAGGCGCTGATAATGATTGTACCTCATAATGGAGCAGATAAGGTAACCCAAAGTCTTATAGCGCACCATGGGCCTTAACTATATAAATGCACCACGTCTGCAGGTTGTCCTGATACATGAATGCAGCCCTGTCGGGTAACGCACCATGACTGCATTTATGCATCATGCCAAATCTATGTAGTTGATGCACTTTTGGAGGGTCCATATGATTTATTGATCTATAGGCATGATGCAACAATCAATGCATATCGGCCCTTGAAGTTTATTATGTATGCTCTTTTGTTGCAACTTGCCATATGATATGAATGATATAAAGTCCAAAAGTAAACTGGTTTATGATATATGAGGTTGTACCTTGTCATGGCGATCTATTCTCCACACTTCGGACCGTCCAGGATGGTCTTGCCAAGAGGAAACAATAAACCATTATAAAAGGCTGGTCCCACCTCCAATACATTGATCAGGTGTACAAAAATATACACGTTTAATTTTCTTATTTGGTTTTAGGCAATACGGACATGAAAAATTGCTGAGAGAAAAAAGGAAACATTGGAACATAGTATAATGCAGTCCTGTGGTTCTTGTTTTGTGTTTGGCAAGACCTCCCAGCTCCTACCTGTACAGCCTGTGTTCAATACGAGGTTTGTTTGCACTCACCTGCAACCAAAAATAAATGCACTTTAACAAAAATCGTATTCGCAAAATACATTCAAGTAGTTAACAGGTACCATTCTCAATTTTGTTTACATAGCGAGCTGGCTAAGCTGTTGGATCGTTCATTTCTGAGTAGCATTTCACGATATGGAAGCACTTTGAATTTGAATATATGTGCTAGAAATATCTTGCTTTAGTGACATCATGAACGATTCTTTAGGTGAGGCTCCACTACGCAATATTTGCAGAGAATCGGAGCTATTCTCACAAAATGGGACACAAACACAGCCTAAAGAGAAGTGTTTATTAGCATTGCAGGGTAGAAATTGTATGTTAAGGGAGCCATTTGTTTATCTTGAGATGTCATTGTGTTTGATCTCAGGCATGCTTGTGTTGTCGAAAAGATGTTCTTGTTTACTAAATCAATCTGTTGTTATTAATATTGCAGACTTTCACATTAGGGAGTCTCTGCAAATCAATATCAGACAGGTTTGATTTCGACCTGACAACAACCTGCAATTTAAGTTTGTTGTTGGACTGCTGTATGTTGTTCAAACCATGGTCACACCTTAGAACAAAAGAGTCTCACTCTGAATATATCATGTAACCTGTGTATAGAAATGTCTCCCATATACATTAGGTGTGACAAACATGGACCATGGTTTAAAGCAGATAAACGATGGGTTTAACCAGGTTACATAATATCTACCCGTTGCTTCACACCGGATATATATTCACGTAACCAGGTTAACCCATCGTTTACTCATACAGCCGAAGAGGATTGACCACAAACCTCTATTTGATCAGTGTGGAGTCTCAGTCTCAGGTTTGGAGTAAATGTAAACAGGACTATAGGTAAACACACTCCCTGTTGTACCCTCAAATCTTATGTTTACAATTGTAAATCTCATGTTTACCATTTAAGACTGTCAACGGTCTATACCTGGGTGACATTTCATGAGAATTCTCCAGAAAATTGCGAAGTGAAGCGTCCACTTTTGGATATGTATGAAGCTTAGGTGGTAACAGTGATGTATGATTTATCTAACACGACATATATAGCAACTGTTCTCATTTATAGTCAAAGGTGACATTTTCAGAGTTGCCGCACAGAGCAACGTTTAACTTCAAATGAACCATTTGCCAGACTTGAAATCTTCTTTGGATGTCCATTTATTTTCAAAGATGAAGAGCTAGACTTTGTAAGATCCAGCGCAAGGAGCGACACAAGTGGAGATTAACCGTGCCTAATGCACAGGGCGCACGCAAGGGAGATTTTCTTCTGTTATTCCTGTGGACACCATTCAAAACACTTCTTCTATTGCTTTAGGAAGTGTTTCATGAAATGGCCATAAAACGTGAAATGTCTTCTTTGGGACCAAAGCGGCCAAATCTACAGACAAGATTTGCTGATGACTGCTTATTTATGTAGCTGCTGGTTATAACATTTAATCCTTTAACCTTTTAAGCCGCTGATGCGTTGATGCATCATGCCCATTGGTCGTCATGGTGCGCCAAAGAAGTGCTGGTGAGACTGCTCGCCAGCACTTCATTGAAGCATCATGCCAACCCTCAGGGAGTTTATATGCATCTCACAGGAACGTTGCACTAGTCAATGTCCCCCTCCCTAACCCAATAAAAAGCTTCCCCAAATGACACCCTCCATAAGACTAAACCCTCTAAGGGCCGCTGATGCTGCTGAGGAGTGCATCATGTGCATTGGTTGTCATGATACATCAATGAAGTACTGGCAAGACTGCTCGCCAGCACTTCATTGGAGCATCATGCCGACCCTCCAGGAGTTAATGCATCAACCCCATAGAGTTGTCATGATGCATCAATGAAGTGAGCAGTCTCGCCAGCACTTCATTGGTGCATCATGTTGACCATTGGGCATGATACATTAATGCATCAGCGGCCACTAAAGGGTTAAGGGCTGGTAATGCGTTCATGCATTCTGCCCATCAGTCGACATGATGCTTATAAGACAGCCTTGGAGATTAACTCACCCACGATACACTCAGGCATCATGCCACCCTTATAGGGTTGATCCACTACTACAGGGTTGTATAACGGTCAAACAAAGTGTTGATGAACACCAACAGGCCATTGGTGTATCCTGATGACCAAAAGACATATGTACTCCTACATTAGCGGCCATCAAAGGGTTAACCTTATAAGTGCTGATAGCATCTTAATATGATCCCTCAATATTTCATTCCCCTTGGCGGGCATTAATGCAGCCTTGTATATCAATTCTGCATTATATGTACCATGCCACATCTAAAAGGCTGCTTCCACTACCATTGATCACCCCAGGGATGTTTGCTGATTCGACGATCTTTCATACAGAAAATGTTTAAAACAGAACGCTGTTAAAAACTTCCCTAAATTTAGCATGGAAATTCACCGTAATTAAAAGAATGGTGATTTCCGCTATCTTTCACCTACCTAAGGTTCACTGTATGGGGATTCTTTGCAGTTTTCAATAGTATCAACGGTGATTAATCACCGTTTGTTTGGTGATTTTCTTCTATTGACCGTGAATCACTGGATTAGCAGATTTTTTTCTAACCAACGCCAATGAAGGGGTTGATTTAGTGCTCGCGAATGGTCAGCATTATCCATGAATATTCCCTTCGCAATAGGGTCACATTCATGTAAACCAATGGGAATGATGTTATAATGGACTTTGTAGCCCAAATGAGGTTAGGTAAAGGGTTTAGCAAGCTAGAGGTCTGCTGTCAAGATGGGGACAACATGAGGAATACAATGTAGCTGTCTTGTTGCATGGTCAAAAAGGGTGCAAAGATATTCTATTCCTAGTTGATGATACCAAGACAACATTGTAGTATATGCTCGAATATTGAGATACTGCCCTGGTGCAGTTTCTGAATAGTACTTTCAGGAATTATACAACCTTAAATAGGGTGACCTTATTGTAGTATATTGATGAATTGAAAAAGAAAGAATCTCAAGTATTGGTATCAACAAAATGTAGCTATTAATTGACTCAATGCCTGTCAGTAACTGCTGGATCTACCGTGCATTCTTGTAAAACTAAACAGTGAAAAACCATCTACAGTTCTAATGCAGTTAAGTGGTGCAGATCTTGAACTTTCTACATTGACGACCCAGCTGACAGAGCAGTATAAAGCACCATGATACAAACAATATCCATAGAAATACCTTAGTGAAACAAGTTTCACAAAGCTGCCAGAGATCCATAGTCATTTTCACCAGCATCAACCAGACTTTTACCTTAATATGAGCACAGGCGAGTCAATGGGGGTTTAATGGCCATCCTAATCTTGTAAAATGAATGTTGGCTGAGAAAGCAAAGTCTATTTATGGTCAAAGCAGTTTAATCCTCAGAAGACCTTCATGAGATTTCAGTTCGAGGGAGTTGCATGCGAGCGCTTGCTTCTCGTGCTGCTTAACCCTTTCAGGTTCGCTGATGCAGGAGTGCATCATGCCAGGAGTGCATCATGGTAACACTGCTCAACAGCACTTCATTGGTGCATCATGCTGACTCTATGAGGTTAATGCATTAACTCCCAGAGGGTCGGCATGATGCTCCAATGAAGTGATGGCGAGCAGTCTTGCCAGCACTTCATTGATGTGTCATGACAATGGGCATGATGCACTCCTTAGCAGCATCAGCCACCCTTAGAGGGTTTAGTCTTATTGAGGGTGCCATTTGGAGAAGCTTTTTATTGGGTTAGGGAGGGGGATAATGACTAGCGGAACATTCCTGTGAGAGTCCAGCAGAGGCAATGCCATGCAGTCCCGCAATCTCCCTTAGAGAGAGCTTTATTTGTTCTTGCACTTATAAAATAAGGGCATCTTTCTGAGCACTAATACTCAGGACTGTCGTTCAATGCTTATGCGTCTTTTTCTCTTCATCTTTCCTGCTGTCCTCATTTTTGAAAAGCCTTTTCTCTGTTTAACTGTCTGTTACCTGTGTTTGGTTATCTGTCTTTCTGCCTATTTCTCCGTATCTACATTGCCCGAAACTACTGCTGTTTATCGGGCAGTAAAATGTCAGCACATCCCTGCACCCCTTTTTCTGTTCTAATGATTAAGAAAAAAACCTTTTCTTTGATTTAAATCCAAAACATAGTCCCAGAAGATTGATTAAATCACAATCTAGCCATTGGCACAAGTACTGACTGATAAAGCACAATCTACCACATAGTCCTTATCTACCCTTTTCTCTCCTTCTCTGTCTCTGTCTTTCTCTCTCTCTCATTGTGTTTCTGTGTCTCTGCCTGTCTGTCTCTGTTTATCTCTCTCTTTTTTTTCTGTCTCTGTCTCTCTCTCTCAGAAATGTCTTTCCTTCCTTCTTTGTCAAATTTCTATATGGAATTGGAATTTTCCTTGGCTATATTTATTTGTGACTCCCCCATGTCACTATCCGTATACTCTTCCTTTCCATATCCATCTACGAACCTGTGACATCATTCCTAATCCCTAGGCCTTAATCTGTGAAATACTGGACAAATAGATCCTTTTGCACTTCTTTACTTTGAGTATTTCGGCCCATAAGGGAGAGAAAGAAGGGCCAGCCTTTCATCTGAGGCAGCAAATAACAAATGAAGCCACAATGGACCCCAACCTGTCTTTAATTGTCGAAGTATCCAGGATTCTAGAGTATACTCATGGGGCCTAGCGGAGGTAAGGCAAAGCACCCAAGGTAGGTGTGAACTCATTTATTCATTTAATGTATAAATGTTTTTAAAGACCCAATAAGATACTTAAAAAGAAAGTATTGTTGAAGAAAAAAGCTCCTCAATATATGCATCCTAATTATTGAACCCAAAAAGACTGACAGCTTTGCTTTCTCCTTTTTGTAATTTCCTCTTTGCCCATTTGCAGATGTTATCTGCTGGCGGAATCTTACTTCAAAGGTTATCTACTTCGATGAGAATAAAGGATATTTTTTGCCAATGAGGCGAAACCTATATATCTTAGTCTTGGCAGTCTTTATCTAAGACTGAGCATTGAATGACAACATGCAGTCGCTGCAGCATGGGCAACTTAATTATAATTTTTACAGTGTGCTATAATTAGGGAATAATGCACGGGGCATGGCTGTTGGAGTGTTCTAGCCTACATTGAGATATTGAGGGGCCTAATAGGCCCTGAGATGTCTCAATACAGTCTAGAGAACAACCACAGCCATGACCAAGTGCATTATTCCTGTTATAACACAGAAAAATCTCCCATCAGCCACCTGACAACACATGAATGTCAATTTTGAAGTGTAAAGGTGAGATGAAGTTAACCTTCTTTGCCAGGAGTGCATTATCCATCTAGATAATACACAGTGAATCAGCCAATCAGAATGCAGCATTCAGGATAATGCACTCTGACTTCACCCAGCAGTGTTATAAGGGCCACTAAGGAATTGATGCATCATGCCAATTGGTTGGGCTACATTCGTGCACCCTGCCGACCCCTATGGTGATTATCTGTAGGGCTGGTATGATACTCTAATTAAATCTGCTTCATTGGTGCATCATGCCTTTCATCATGACAACCGATGGGCATGATGCACTCCTTCATCAGCTGCCTTTAACGGGCTAATTAAGAAACACTTTCCTAGTCCAACTGTCTCAAAGATAAAAACGTATCACTGAGATAAAAAAAAAACATGTACCTGCAGTATACAGTTAAACCCTTTAATAAGGACCACTGATGCCTGAATGCATCATGTCCATTGGTCGTCATGATGCACCAAGGAAGTGCTGGTGAGACTTCATTGGAGCATCATGTCGATGCTCCTGGAGTGTATGTTCGGCATGATGCTTTCAAGAATATAGCCATAGTGAGTTACTCACCAGGGCTGCATTAATGCATCATGCTAGCAAATCGGCATGATGCCTTCCTGCATCAGCAGGCCTTTAAGGGTTAATATAGGACGTAGACCCGGTATAAACAGCTACCTTATTTGCCTTTAAGGGTTAATATAGATTGTAGACCCGGTATAAACAGCTACCTTATTCCCCTTTAAGGGTTAATATAGATTGTAGAACTGGTATAAACAGCTACCTTGTTCCCCTTTAAGGGTTAATATAGATTGTAGAACTGGTATAAACAGCTACCTTATTCCCCTTTAAGGGTTAATATAGATTGTAGAACTGGTATAAACAGCTACCTTATTCCCCTTTAAGGGTTAATATAGATTGTAGAACTGGTATAAACCGCTTCCTTATTCCCATTTTAGGGTTAATATAGATTGTAGAACTGGTATAAACAGTTACCTTATTCCCCTTTAAGGGTTAATATAGATTGTAGAACTGGGGTATAAACAGCTACCTTATTCCCCTTTAAGGGTTAATATAGATTGTAGAACTGGGGTATAAACAGCTACCTTATTCCCCTTTTAGGGTTAATATAGATTGTAGAACTGGTATAAACAGCTACCTTATTCCTCTTTAAGGGTTAATATAGATTGTAGAACTGGTATAAACAGCTACCTTATTCCCCTTTTAGGGTTAATATAGATTGTAGAACTGGTATAAACAGCTACCTTATTCCCCTTTTAGGGTTAATATAGATTGTAGAACTGGTATAAACAGCTACCTTATTCCCCTTTAAGGGTTAATATAGATTGTAGAACTGGGGTATAAACAGCTACCTTATTCCCCTTTTAGGGTTAATAAAGATTGTAGAACTGGTATAAACAGCTACCTTATTCCTCGTTAAGGGTTAATATAGATTGTAGAACTGGTATAAACAGCTACCTTATTCCCCTTTAAGGGTTAATATAGATTGTAGAACTGGGGTATAAACAGCTACCTTATTCCCCTTTTAGGGTTAATATAGATTGTAGAACTGGTATAAACAGCTACCTTATTTCCCTTTTAGGGTTAATATAGATTCTAGAACTGGTATAAACAGCTACCTTATTCCCCTTTAAGGGTTAATATAGGTTGTAGAACTGGTATAAACAGCTACCTTATTACCCGAATGAGGCTGACATAGTTATGCACTTTCTATGTCCCCTATGCATCACTTTGATGGTGTATTTTAAACACTAAGACATTAAGATAGTTGCTTAACAGTGTATCGCACTTCACACAAGCCGGTACAAAGACAAGGAGGTCAACTAATGGGAAAATACTTCAGGTGGGTTAGCATAGGGTGTGGGCTGCCTCCTCTCCCCGCCCAGATATTCCAACTCGCAAAGGAAGGGGACCTGAAAGTGCCTGCTTAAGCCACTCCCTCTTCCCCTTTAAGAAAACGTCAACCAAATTTGCCGAGAATGATAGGATTTTACAAAAAGACTTCCGTCATAAATTAGATCAATATATTAATGGAATAAGGAAAATCAGGTCTGAGCCTCAAATCAGATCTGAAAATCAAAAAAAAATACTTTCTCTACATTTATTCTGTGAGGCTGAATAGCCGTCATCAAGCTTAAGCAAATAGTTCAAGGTGGTCACATTCGAGCCCTTGTACAACAACTATCTGTGTAAACGACCGCTATCTGAAGTACCACATTTAGAGGTTGACCATCCAACCACTATCTGTAGTTACTATCCAACCACGATCTGTGTAAATCAACACTATCTGTAGAAACCTTTCCAACAATATGCTAAGGCACACATGCAATATGGATACACTTAATGTAAGGTCAGCCTCTAACTGTAGTACTACAGTACTTACTGTAACCCCCTTGCATAAGACAAATCTAAGATATAAGACGCATAGATTCTATAACATACTACAAGGGGCTAACCTTTTCTTTACAATGTGCCTCATATGTGAGGTACCATCTTGCCCTTTTTTATAGTTCCTAATTCGACAATAATTCCATGTTCCCATAAGACGGAAAAATCAGGCATCAAAAGAAACATTCATTGCGATTGGAATGGCAGACTGTTTGTACATATGTAATTCGAATGAATGGATTTGATGGAATCATTGTATACGTATGACACAAATATGGCAGATGGCACAGTGAGTCTGCATATGTTAAGGCAGTCTCAATATTCTCCCACAGTTAAAGCTTCAAGGGTCAGTAATGCATTAGTGCATCATACCCATTGGTCGTCATGATTCATGAATGAAGCCCTGGTAAATTAGTCGCCTGGGGTTTGTTACTCAAACCCTGATCATGCATGCAAAATGAATTTAGGAACTCTGTGTGGGCCTTGCTTGGTGCTCCCAGGTAAACACAATCCTTCACCCTGAGTGCAAAAAAAAAAGATGAGAATACAGATAAGATCAAGAATCAAGTGGAATCATAAATGGGACCAAGAACCTGGTTACTTATGGTCTCATGATTCCTGTAAGATCACCTAAAAGCACAAATTGTGTGCTCATCAACCCTGTAAGAGCACCTAAGAGCACCAATCGTGCTCTCATCAGCCCTGTAAGATCATCTAAGAGCACCAATCGTGCTCTCATCAGCCCTGTAAGATCACCTAAGAGCACCAATCATGCTCTCATCAGCCCTGTAAGATCACCTAAGAGCACAAATCTTCCTCTCATCAGTCCAGTAAGATCACCAAAGAGTATCACTGGAAGATCACCTAAGAATGAAACAGATCCCCTAAGATCACACAACAGATGGTGCAGGTACCAAAATATTTTAGGTCCTTCTGAGTAATAGACCCCAGGGCTACACTCTTACATCATGCCGTCACTACAGCCTTGATACGCCCCCAGAGGATCGGCATGATGCATCAAAGAAGTGCTGGTGAGCAGACCTGCCAGCAACTCACTGGAGGCAATGCACTCCTGCATCAGCAGCTTTTAAGGGGTTAAAGCTTCTTGGGCTCTTACAGCAATATGTCCAGCTAATATGATATACGTCCCCTAGACTGAAGGCAATGTTCTCTACCCTAAGAAGAATGGTCGCTGAAGTGCCGGCCACTAGTCTATAGATAAATCCTGCAGCACTAGGGAGACTTTGATGGGTAGGGACGGCAGTAATGACGGCCATGAGCGGAGAGGCCCACACTCTAAAAGATAAATGTTGAATCTAATGATCAGGGATCGTTGTAAAATTGAACTGTGGACTACCGTAATCGTTTTGCAGTGAACCAGTGTGGTTTCTACCATGAAGCCCCAGGTGGCAAAACGGTGGTACAAGAATTCTCCATAAAAATAATGACAGATTTCTTGGCGACGAATGATTTTTTTTTATTACAGTGCATGTATTTATAAGCCAAACCCTCTAATAGCGAGCATCATATAGACCCTCTGTATTAACCCCGCCGGGTCAGCATGATGCTCCAATGAAGTTCTGGTGAGCAGTCTCGCCAGCACTTCATTGGTGCATCATGACGACCAATGGGCATGATGCATTAATGCATTAGCAGCCCTGAAAGGGTTAAAGGGTTAAACCCCAAACCATAAGCCGTACCCTGAGTTATTTAAAGTCCAGTAGACAGCTCATGGTCTATAAGCCATGTCTTACAATTTATATACTTAACTACCTTTTGTTTACTATATCCGGCAATAAGACAAGTTGAATTTTGGTGTGAAATTCAAAACCGTAATTATCTCAAAACCCTTCTGATCAATAAGCATAGGTTTTCCATGATGAAGATCTGGTTGAAGAGAATCAGGTGGCCATTAAGACTTCAAAGATATGAATCCAACTCTATTTCACAGGAAAGATTTTCTTTTTGTTGTCTTTTCCTATGTAGCAGCATAGGTCTCTGAACTTATTGACTGTTGGCAGAAAATACGATTTCTTTTTTTAAGAAAAGGGGGGAACCATACGTCCCGTGAGTGGGACGTCTTCCTGTTTACACTGTCCCTAGGGTAGTAGTGTCCCGAGTCCATTACTATAGTATAATATACTGCCACTGGTAAACCATTAACCCTTTATGGCAGGCCAGTTACTCGCCAGGGCTATATTCCTGCATCAAATCGACCCTACAGGGTTGATACAGCCCCGGAGGGTCAGCTGGATGCACCAATGAAGTGCTGGTGAGCATTCTCACAAGCACGTCATTTTTATGTCCATTGGGCATTATGCACATCTGTATGAGCAGTCCGTTAAATATAAAAAGCGGAAGTAAAAATAAAATTAAAAGCATGCTGGACTCTTAGATCTCAATGTATTTAGTAAGCAAAGTCAATGCTGACTAATTCGACGCATTTATAAGGTGGCATGTGATACTATATCAAAAGGACTAAGCAAGTGCTCCCAGCAACCAGATACCCTTTGCAGAGAAGGATCTGCGCTTATGTTTAATTCTCAAGAAGAAAAGTATACCTTTTTATATTGGTGAGAATAAAAAGATCATTAATTGTAGACATCACATCCATGTAGACACAGCAGTATGGACCTTTACGTTAAGTATCTTTTTGCTAGGTAAGGCTGGGCTTATAGGACACACTTGAGTCCTTTTATCGGGATTGTGTTGTTGGACATTTTGTGGGTACATGTAAATATAGCATTATCCTCCACCTCTGTGGCGGAGTGTTTTTCTTTCCATGCTGAGCATACCGTGAATTATATTAGC
The DNA here is from genome assembly GCA_949317995.1 of Acholoe squamosa. NCBI lineage: Eukaryota > Metazoa > Annelida > Polychaeta > Phyllodocida > Polynoidae > Acholoe > Acholoe squamosa. Next base: position 68,280,226 of record OX439045.1, read on the forward strand.
TAGTATACCAGTGACAGCCACTGTTGTGGCAAAGCATAGATAGAGACTTCATGTCGAGAACTAGCCTTACTTTAGAATAGTATGGGATGTCCCATTTTATACCAAGCTTGGAGAAACTGAATCTCATTCTCCGCTGCCCTTTTCTTCACTGTGACGTCATCTGAATGTGTCAAACCCCTTACCAAAAATCCTTTTTGAGTTATTACCAACAGAACATGAAATAGATACAGAGTTCAACTCAGATTTGTCTTTTAAGGCTTTCTTCACTTGTGGATGTCAGGCTGAAATGACATATATATCTGAGTTGAACTCTGTTTATATCTTCAGGGCTATGACTGAAGCATATGTCATTGTATAGAATATAGAGGAATGCGTTCAGGAATCCCAGCCTACTCTATGTTTTTACCTTAACCTAACGGCGTGTGAACCTATTTCTTCGGGTCATTTTGCCTGAAACCAAGATCTTCTCACAGTACAAGAACAACAAAACTGTACGTAGCCGGCTAACTCATTGGTGTTTAGAAGGGAGTCTGCTAAACCCACTATACCAATACATTGGGGAATCCAGATTCCAGAAAATAGAGCCTAGATTGAGGGGGCATATCCTCAATCTAGCCTCTATTTTCGGCTAAATGTAAGGCTTGAAATCAGAAATAAATAAACCGATAACTACAGGCAGACTGTTGGGGTTCTAATCCCCCCATTGCTGATGGGACATGCGGCAACCAGCAGCAGTTCAATAATAGGGGATTGGATGGCGGCGTGCTAGTGAATCCCCTTTAGCATCCTATATAACTGTCAACCGAGAAGCAAAGATTGTTTTATATTACGTGTTTGTCTTTTGTGTTTTCGTGATGAACATACAATATTTGCCGACACAAAGCACGTGATTACATAGCATGGGGACGGCGTCTTGGGAATGTTCACCATGAACAAGTTGTCACCAGCCAAGGACCCACTGCTGTCAAGAAAGGTCTAGCCTACACCAGCGTCACTTTGTTACCTTGATATGAACCAGTTCATTTTGTTCTTTCTTTTGCATGAGTTCCTGCTCTCAATTAAGCAGGGGTTCTACTACCGTCAGTCGGGCATTTATTTTTGCTCGTCCGCCCGATTTCTTCTATACTTAAACTATCTCTATTTGATGTCTATAACGACAGAATGGTTGCACCTTTGTGATGATAACAAAAATGATTTAAGAGATGGAAAATTAAACATTACTATAAAACCCGCATATAAGTTGAACCTACATATTATCCGCGCCCATTACAACTCTGCATATATATATAAACTGATGACTTATAATTGCACTGGTACGACTGTCGTACCAAACTGCTTGTAATTATTACATTAAGTGCTGATCATACAGTCGTACTACAATAACCCCCTGATCCTTATTTGTGAGTTTCAAATCATAGAGGTTGTTTTCAGTCTTTAATTTCTTCAGCAGGACTCCTTCCTCATTTTTGTTTCCAGACCCACCTGGAGGTGCGGCTGGAGGGTATGTCTATATATATATAGGTTTTCCCACACCCACTGACTGAGATAGGTAATTGTGTGTGATGCTTCCTTATGGTTAGACATGCTCCACTTCTTATGGGACCATGCTGAGGTGTGGTGGGTGAGTGGGGGGTGTACCTTATACTGCTACAAGTATGGCATGATTGTGTGAGCCATATGCATCTTTTTTATGTACATCCTGGTCCCTGCACTCACCACTAACAAGGGGATACTATTTGTATTTTTAGATTTCAAATATAGGCCCTATTTCCTCCTCCATGAGCTTTTGTCTATAGATGCATTCATTTCTTGATTGATTTTCGCCTCCTGTTGGTTTCGAAACTAAAAGTGCTTGGCACCAGCAGCTAGCTCCGTATCACGTGACCTACTTCGTCGAGCAAGGTGTCATGGAGGATCAAAACAAACCGAGATGACTCTACGCATTAAAAATAAGTAAATATGGTTGTGTTTCTTTATTTTAAAGCAAGTTTACCCCCTAGAGCCATGGCATAAATGCAAATGTCAACGATCATGGAATATTTTGGCATCGTATTCCCAGAGGTGCTTCTGCCCGTATTCAACGAGGCCTTATGCTTGCTTGTATAGTGCTTGTCTCAGAGGTAGAAGTATAACACATTATAGACCTGGTCTATAATATAATATCCTCATCCGACTTCTATTCTATCTATAAGGCGCAGTGAGATTTTATCCTTTCGCGTAGGCTGTCCTTATATACAAGGTATTAAAAGCTCATATAGGGATGCATAAGCTTGACAACACCCATAAGTGAAAGTTCTGCTATGCGACACAGGGGAGGGTCTGCAAAACGCTGAATTGTTTCAAATCCATTGTTCTATTTGTTTTTGCTTATACTGAGCATTAATTCTGCGTGAATATTATGTAACACTGGTCAATACATACTACCGTAAATTCTCTCATAGAAACCGCATCCCTCATATAAGCTGCACTCCCGACTTTGGGAGATTAAAGGTATAAGTCTCACCCAAGGCTTGGAATGTAAAGGTTTTATACTGTTCAATAAGATTAAATACCCACCTACAAGCCGGGCTGATCCTATAAGCCTCATTTTGATTTGGGTTTTGATATAAGCCGCCGCTTATATATATATATATATATATATATATATATATATATATATATATATATATATATATATATATATATATGAGAGAATTTACGGTAGTACCACACAGAAAGTGATGACAAAATTTCTTAGAACTATGTATAAAAGGTGTCGTGGGTAAAGCTAGGGATCCACTGCCGCGAGTTTGTTGCGAATTGTACTCGTGCATGTCTCCTCGCAGAGCACTCGCAAAAATCAAATTATTCTGATTTTTGCGAATGTCGTCGCACGCCGCTCCGTCGTCGCATGAAGTTTCTCGCAGCAGCAGATCCACTGCTGGAACGTCTTCTGTGAGAAAACACGCACGAGTGCAAGTCGCAAGAAACTCGCACCAGTGGATCCCTAGCTTAAAGCAGAATCCCTGTGCCGTGAGTGTAGCTCTCGCTAAAGGTGTTCAGAATTCAGGAAAGGGGGGGGGGGTAGATTCCCTGCATCCAGCCTTTAGGCCTTGAAAAAAAGATACACCCCTTGTTATGAAGCTCAAACAGCTTTCCCTAGAGAAAATTACCTTCGTAGAAAAGCTCACAGAGTTCACTTCAGTAAAAAAAAAACTTCAAATTTTGGAATCAAAGGACAATGCAAGTTCATTATGAACGACACTTCTTTACATAATCCTTAGAATGCAGGAGATGCGTCCTATGTCAGATATGTGTATGAAGTGTAGGGAGTGACAAATACCAGATGTTCTCTCCAGGGTGACTGGCCCTTTGAGGAAGGCTACCTGTCCATAGTTCCTCCAGCTGCTATCGTTCTTTCTATGCAGGAGTGCATCATGCCCATATGATGCAGCAATGCTGGTGAGTCCACTGACCAGCACTTCATTGTAGCATCATGCCGACCGCCTGGGGCTGCATTGACCCTGTAAGGTTGGCAAGATACATAGGAAAATGTCCATGACCATGGAATATTTTGGGATCATATTCCCGAGGTGGGACTGGCTGGAATTGGGCCAGTCCCACAGAGGGGAATACGATCCAAAAATGTGCAATGGGAGTGGACGTTTGCATCTATGTCATGACTCCATAGGTTTGAAAGCTTTTAGAAATTCAACAAGATTTAGCTATGTTCATTGCAGCAGGTCACATGATAGTCAGCCATTGAATACGACCACATTGTATTGTATGACCCCATTGAATGCAACATGTCCAGTACTGTTCTACAGTAACGATCGTATCTGCCGTGACATAAATGAATGTCGCCATGGCAAGTTACTCAGGAGGACTGCATTCATGCATCATGACGCTGAATGATGCATACCGACCCTTACAGGGTTAAAGCAATGCTTCAAGACCCTTACAGGGTTAAGGCAATGCTTCAAGACCTTTAAAGGGTTAAAGCAATGCTTCAAGACTCTTACAGTATTGAAGCAATGCTTCAAGACTCTTACAGGGTTAAAGCAATGCTTCAAGACCTTTAAAGGGTTAAAGCAATGCTTCAAGACTCTTACAGGGTTAAAACAATGCTTCAAGACCCTAACAGGATTAAAGCAATGCTTCAAGACCTTTAAAGGGTTAAAGCAATGCTTCAAGACCCTTACAGGGTTAAAGCAATGATTCAAGACCCTTACAGGGTTAAAGCAATGCTTCAAGACCCTTACAGGGTTAAAGCAATGCTTCAAGACCTTTAAAGGGTTAAAGCAATGCTTCAAGACCTTTAAAGGGTTAAAGCAATGCTTCAAGACCCTTACAGGGTTAAAGGAATGCTTCAAGACCCTTACAGGGTTAAAGCAATGCTTCAAGACCCTAAAAGGGTTAAAGCAATGCTTCAAGACCCGTAAAGGGTTAAGGCAATGCTTCAAGGGTTGAAGGAAACCAGTTTTCCCATGTCTGATGGCTGGTATATATAATCTATGTAATTGGTGTACCACTCAGACAAAGTAATTTATTCCTCCTTCTTCAATACGTATAATTATGGTTATTTCATTGGCACCTCTCCAAGGGGAAGATCATAGGAAGCTAGGATGAACAGTCAGAAGGACGATTTATTGTTGAGCGTCCCTATTTCTGTGGTACATTTTCCACCTTTTATTGACCCTGATAGGGCCTATCAAACTTTCCCGAGTTTGTCTCTTTTATTTTTGTCTATATATATAGGCAAATGTCAATGACCATGGAATATTTTTGCATTGTTTTCCCCGAGGTGTGGCTGGCGCATTCCACGAAGCCATTATATACTGTCATGGCCTTCAGGGTTAAATTGCTTTTTTAACTCAGCGGTGGTTCTAGTACTAATCTATAGTGACGTTCGTATTAGCCATGACATAGAATCTGGAGGCTAACTCACCAGTAGTTTCTAATGTTAAAAGCATGAGTGAAAAGTGAAAGCTGGCACATGGTGATTGGCAAAGCCCAATCTCATATAAATGCTCCGACTACAAATATAAAAATCGACTTAGAGTGAACGCCTGTTGTCCACATTATTACTTTAGGATGTTCAAAGTTTTAGTTATCGATTTCCGTCTCCACATAACACTGTACAGTGCATCACTCTAAAATACGATTTAACTTATCTAGGATATTTCTCTGTGAATTTGAAAATAAACGAAATAATCGACAATGTTCTCCACTCTGTCTAAAGGGTGCACATCATGCCTGCTTTGCTTTTCTTAAGGACAAAGATGTCAACTTCAAACTTTATATCTGGGCAGATTATGGGGATACTGAAGGGAAATCAACCAGGTAAGACTATAGTCATAAAGGAACCATGTCCTGGATTAGGAGATGTATGGTAGCTGACACATATACCTACGGTTTAATCACATGTTCCATACAATCAATGATTGGTAGGATCAAAATAAGAAGCCACTCCATGTTCCTAACCCAGGGGTTTGACACAGTGACCGACATTCAGGATTAAAGTGTGACAGATCAATACCTGGCTAATACCTTACCTGAATTTGGAAGAATAAGCTTAATAGTTCCCTTCAGGTATTATTCATTATCTCCTCCCTCTCTGTCTCTGTCTCTGTCTGCCTGTCTCTCCTTCTCTCTCTATCTCTTTCTGTCTCTCATTCACGGTCTCTCATTCGCGGTCTCTCTCTCACTCTCCCTGTCTCTCAATCTTTCTCTCTGTCTCTGTCTGTCTGCCTCGGTCTGTATGTCTCTGTCTCTGTCTCTGTCTCTCTGTCTGTATTCATGTAGATCTATTGCCCCCTCTGACATGGCTCAATCTGGCCCCTTTTCTGCTTTCCCTTCATCCCCCCCTCCCGACGACTGTGCTTCCCTTATCCCATTCTATATAATTATTGATGTGAATCTAATTGCAAATTGTAAATGCCTCCACCCTGGGCTGGACATAGGGGAACCAGGTGACCTGTAAATATTAATAATGGATGACTTGCGTATCTCTCCTGGGACCAGTGGATGAGGCATGAGATAGGGGTACAGCGGAATAAGGGATATCAAGATATCATAGGTACAATAGAAGCAGGGAAAATGAAATGATAATTATAGAAAGACTCCTGTTGACAGTTTAATTCCTAACACTGCCACATACCAATCCATTCATGAATGACGGTGTAACAGAAGAAGAGTTTATGTAATTTCGTGTCCAAAACACAGCATTGATCTAGTCACCCCATATAATGTGAAGGGAGAGTATTATGTGCATGAATGCATTGCTATCAAGCTATGCTCATTTAAGACACGTCACCTACACAGCAGGCCACTACGATTTGTTATTTGATGCCACGATGCATGAATGCAGCCTTGGTGAGTCACATTATGGCGGTTTCCTGGGGTTGATGCATCCTTAAGGGTCGGCATGATGCACCAATGCAGTGATGACACATTCCCAGCACTTATAAGGGCATCATTACTACAAGGGAGCAAACAAAGTAGGACTCTACAGCCCAGAAAAGGTACAGCAAGTTTTAACCCATTAACCCTTTATATAACTCCCTGTACTGCATATGTATGCATTACTAGTATAGCATTGTATGTGGGAACCACAGGGATGGAAAAGGTTAATTAAACGCTGCTAGTGCAGGAGTGCATCATGCCTACTGATCAGCACGATGTACCAATGAAGTGCTGGCAAGCATGCTTGCCACCATTTCATTGATGCATCATGACGACCATCCGGGATTTTATTAAACTCTAGAGGGTCGGTCATAGCATAATACATGAATGCAGCCCCAGCAGACTACTCGCCATGGCTGCATTCATGTATCGTGCAGACCAATGGGCCCGATGCATCAATTTGCTAGCAGACTTCAAAGAGCAGGATAGGTTGGTTGTGGTTGGAGAATGAGGTGTAAGGGAGTGGTCATTTTTCGACAACAGGGGGAAGGTGGGGGGGGGGGGCTGGTGGGTTTGAACGGGGGTCAGAATGTTTTCGACCCTTTGACGGGGGTCAGAATCTTTTCAACTCTCTGAAGGGGTTCAAAATAATTTCGCCTGTCTCAGTGAAAAAAGATAATATAGGTTAAAAGGGCGTATTCGTGTACAATTTTCATCCCCTAAATGGGCAGGGGCTCAAAATTTTGACCCTCAAGAGGGGAAGGTCAAAATGTTTTTGGCGCATCTGTGTGCAAACCTACCAACCACCCCCTCCCCTTGTTGTTATAATTGATCACTCCCTAAGAGTATTGGCAGATGGAGAAGCGGTCATTAGCATTCCTCGACATGCCATGTGACATAATACATCAAGGTAATCAAGGTTTGGGACACCAGCCAGCAAATTAGGGTGACACAATTGGTGCGGTCATGTGTTAGAAACATGCATGCAGAGTGTTGGAGGTTTGCAGCATGTTAAAGTTCCTTGGCCTGTTAGTTGTTGCGGTTTCTTTCTTGGTGATTTGTCACAGATATACAATGCTAGGTTTTACAAGGATATACAATTATTTGTGAATAACAGGTAAAAAATTAGAGAGATGCTTGTAGGACGTTCTGTTAGGCTTGCCTGGCGAATAAGGAAATATCGTGTACTGCGTTTATCAGGTCATGTCGTGACTTCGTGTTGTAGTGTCATATTTTCATTCAGTATTACACATACACTTGTGCTATGGTCTTTTATGAAACGATTTGGGCTTGGACAGTGGATTTTTGGGTATAACCCCGATGCACTATTAAGCTATAACACTACTCTGAGACCTTTTGTTCGTCTTCAAGTAGGTGCTGGTTTCAACCTTTTAGGTTAAAAGGTTAATATCATAACATTTCAACATAACAAATTGATTATCCACATGCCAGGGCCCTGCCACGAAGAGGCTTGGGAATATGGACAAGAAAGCACAGGATGACTTCCACTGTCAACATGGTGAGGATTATTTTTCTATCGCTTGGCCTAACAAAATGCCTTTTCCGGGATTTATTATGGGGTTATAAGGTAGGAAATGAATACAAAATGGCTCGAGAAATATGTAAGATAAACACATTAGTCAAGTTATGAGACAGCACGAGTGGGTTTATGGGTTCAATATTCCACTCCCCGCTGCGCAGGTCATGAAATATTGAACCCATAAACCCACTTGTGCTGTCTCATAACATTGATTAAACGCTACATAGCGGCAGCATAGTATTGCACCCTCTGTTTGTGTGTCCCCTATCTCTTCTTTCTGCCTCTCTCTCTTTCTCTCTCTCTCTGTCTTTCTCTTTCTCTCTCTCTCTCTCTGTATATATATATATATATATATATATATATATATACATGGGCCAAATTTTTGAAAATGGTACTTTTAGCATTTTTCAGGGTTTTTAAGCTTTACCTACCAATAGGGTCAAAACCTATGCACTTGCCTGGTGTATTTTGGTTTCATTCAAGAGAAAATATCCTAAGCTTTCAAATGAGTGTAAACTTCAGCGAAATGGACCATAATTCTTTTGAGTTATGGGTCTACAGAGTTGAAAAAAGACCAAAAAGTGTGTACTGTGCTGAAAAATACAATTTTCACCCCCCCCCCACATACTGCTTATACTGTAGAACACCCCTAAAAATCACTTTTGGAATTCAATACCTTTGTTCACTCTGAGATCCAAAGGGTTTTAACCTGATGTAAATGATATATTTTTTTTCTCCCCCTTCATACTGAATAAAGGCAGCATTATGTTACTCCCTGCTCAAAAATAAACCTCCTCAAAATACCATTGAAATATTCTGTTTCTACCATCCATGTTACACTTAATTTTAAGGGACCCAATACTTTTTAGTCCTGGGTCTAAAGTGTATTTGCATACACATTTTTGAGCAGGGAGTAACATTTTGGATAATGAATCAAATTCTACTGCTTCCATACAGTAAATCTTTGCTTTGCATAGAGTATTGGCACCTCCTAATAAATCATGAACACAAATTGGTATATATATATATATATATATATATATATATATATATATATATATATATATTTCCACCCCTATGCATCTGTCTCTGTTTATGTTTCTCAATCTGTCCCTGCCTCCGTCTGTCTACCTGTGATTCTAACACTTGTTTCTATCTCTTTTTCTTTGCCTGTGTCTTAATTCCTTTATAAATACCTTTGTGGGCCTTTGAGGTTCTCAAATAAGCACCGGCCTAGAATTAGCACCAGATGTGAGTGGGGATTGAAATCAGGTTTAAAAGCATTAAAAAGAGTATTCAAACAAGCGTCAGTGTCATATATAATAAGGGCCGGGAGTACAGGTTCTTCTTTCCACCCAGCCTCTATGTCTCTCCTTTCTGCATAGATGTTTTTTATTCTCTCTCCATCTGTCTCTCTCTATTAATGAACCAAACCTCTTCGACAATGATAGATAGTAGGCGTAATAAAGAAGACAATGCTGCCCGTGGTACTTATTTTATGCAAATAACTACTTCTCATAGAGATAGCATTGTAGGGCCGTAACATGCGCTGATCCACCACAGTGGCCAATCCAGTACTGTGGCCTCATTCTTGGTACAGGTAAACAAACAAAATGGCGAACCACCGCTCGTACAGGGAGCTACGGTAACGGATTTTGTTAAGTTTTATTTAATTAAACCTTCTAAAAGCAGAAACTAAATAGAGAACTAAACTCCCCTGCTGTCCTCGGTGGCTGATCCACCTCTGGGGGGATGTCTCCCCCTCGTGGTGGATCGGCCACCTTGGTTGTTTAGTTCTCTCTTTTTACCGGAATACCCGGCGTAAAAGGTGCATCTTATACACAAGGAATGCCCCCTAAAGGCTTCCCTCCTTATTCAGAATGGTATACATGATGGGGCGTGGGGAGTGTTAGACTACCCATAGGTTTTTGAATTTTGAAAATCCATTGACTAGAACAATAGTTATGCATTTTTTTTCACTCTTTCTAAAATAACAATAAACGCTGGGTGTATCTTAAATGCAAGGTACGCCTTATACACGGGCTATTATGGTAGTGTCTTTCTGTAGCCTATGTGAGTACATATATCTAACAATAGAGTAGCTTATTTAGTCCCTTTTAAGCCCTATAACCATCTTGGACATAAAAGACGCAGCTAACTTACTGACTCAATATAAGTCCTATGATCTATAATTCTTTTTATCTTTATTTCCTTTGAGCATCAATGGACTTGGCCAAGACATTTAATTCGCTATGACTACTTCGTTACACTATTTTGACTTTTTTTTTCTTGTATCAGTAGACATGAGCGAGAGTGAGATCTTATCTTGATGGTGATTTGAGCATTTCTATTGGCATAAACTTCACACATAAGTTCCAGTCCTTTTTTTCAATTCCACGAAATATGTACGTACATATAAAGTGTTGGAGTGTCACCTCTGGATAACTAGACCCTGCACAGTACATTTCCCAATATCTGAATAAAACATCAAACAAGAATAGATGTATTGACGACTATCTTGTATGATGGGACACTGAGGAAATAAGTAAAGATGCTTTAGCCTTTTCAGGACTTCAAAACATCTCAAGTTTCATATCAGCTTATCGATAAGGCTTAGCGAGTTATAGACAGAGATCCTTGAGAATTACTCTAAACTGAGTGTTTCTTCACAAGATATCCTCAGACTAGAATTCCACTTGGCCCCTACTCAGCGAATGCTGCTTTGATGCCATTGAGTGAAGAAACACTCACTTTGGGGTACTCCAAGTGGATCTCTGTTTTTATTTCATGTTTTGTATGTGAAAAAAACCCTCAGAAATCACCTTTGGTGAAGGGGTTTGAAGTTAATCTAGGAAAATCACAGTTGAGAATGGGCTCATTGAGAATGGGATTCAGTTTCCCCATGCCACCCGTGAATAATGAGTCTTCTCAGAAGGTTCTATGGCTCGTTTTCAACAGGAAATAAATTAGCTGCCAAATGTCAATTACAACCTTCCTGCACTAAGGTGACAATGAAAGGTGGACCATTGAACCAGACTCCAGCAGGTCCTATCACATGTAGCTGAGGGCAAACTGTACTTGAAGTACAATTCTTTAGATTAAAATCCTCGCATGTAAGGTGCACCTCTGAGCAAAGCACAGAAAGTGTCTGTCAAGCCACATATTGTAAGTGGGTATTGCTATAGTATCCATTTGCCATGTTTTAAGTATCATGCCGCAAATTGATTGTTTGATTGATTTATTTGTTTAACGTCCAAAAGTGGGACACCACTTTATGGGACTGCCTCATTATTTTATAGACATTCTGTCATTTCTTTCTTAGTCTGAACAGGTACTTAAAAGCTGCTTGTCCAAAACAGGAAGACAGGTATATATATATATATATATATATATATATATATATATATATATATATATATATATATATATATATATATATATGGGTCAGGTCACTAGAAAGCAGTAGATTTTGTGTTTGTGGGTCATTTTGAACTTTTATGGCTCTGGAGAAAGAAGTTGTGAACCAATCTTGTCTTACAGAGACCCATTTGATATAGGACACTTAGGGCTATCAGAAAGATGTAAATTTGTGGTCATTCATCAAAAACTCGAAGACTCGAAAAAATGGCCAAATTTCTTCTTTTTATACTTTTTGTATTTGTGTCCTGTATTGAATAAAGAACATCTGGAATATCCCAAAGTTATTTTTTGTATTGTATATGATCATAGGTATCATTTCCATGAGGTTTGGACATGTTACTGACTGAGAACTTTTCATTATGTGTCTTTCAAAATGGAAATCTGTAGTTTGTAGTGTCCGGTACCTAAATCTAAATCAGTTATAAACATGGAAAAAAATGAAACTTCAAAATTTTTGTTATTGCCCACATAAAGGGCCCTATTGTCCCCTACTATGGTTGAAAAATTAAAGCCAGTCAGACTATGAGTCATGTCTTTAAACCTGTAACCTTTTAAGGGCTGCTAATGCAGGAGTGCATCATGCCTATTGGTTGTCATGATGCACCAATGAAGTGCTGGTGAGGGCTTCATTGGTGCATCATGCTGACGCTATTGGACTGTATCAATCCTGTAGGGTTGACATGATGCATGAATGTGGCCCTGGCGAGTTACTGGACAAGTATGTCTGCAGGAATGGCCTAGGAATATGTTTGCCAGCACTTCGAATTAATTAGTACATACCGACTGTATGAGATTATATAAACCCCTAGGTTCAGAATAACGTATGAACGTCCTGTACCATGGCAAAATGTTAATGTCAAATAAACATGAACTAGCAGGCGCATATGGCAATATTCCACTTTGGATCCTTAAAATGCCACTAATGCATTAGTATGCAGACCTGGCGAGTATGTTTCATTCATGTATCAAGCCAACCATACAGGATTGATATATCAACAGTCGGTCGGCATGATGCACCAATGAAATCCTGGCGAGCAGACTCACCAGCACTTCATTGGAGCATCATGCCTACCAATGGGCATGATGCTCTACTGCATCAGCAGCCCTTATAGGGAGTTACAGGGTTAAAGCTCTATGTTGGCCTCAAAGTTAAATGGGCCTTTTTTTGTCCGTCAAGCAGGAGTATTGTTGGTGTAGATGTGTGCGCTTGACCTATTTCTCTTATATATAGTCAAAGTGTGCTAATCCTTAACACACTTCTTTTTCAGCCATGTGAACATTTCTGGTTCATATCATAAAAAGCCATGTTAAACCAACCGAAAACTAACTCCACCTTTTCAACATGTAGATAAGGAATAAGTTAGGGTGAGAGCATTTTAAACAGTGACTTTTGATAATCAAGATATTCCGATTCTCTCTATCTCTGTCTCACTTTGTCTATCTGTCTTTTCAGTCTGTCGTTCGGTACATGTCTATCTCTTTCTCAGTCTCTGACCCTCTTTTCGTACGTCTCTCTGTCTGTTTCTCCCCCTCTCTGTCTCTGTCTATCTGTCCCTGTATGTCCCCCTTTCTCTGTATGTCTTTGTCTGTCTGTCTGTCTCTGTCTATATCACTGATGGGGTGGCTTGATTTGATGTATACACTACAAGCGAGTTACTCACTGAGATGGCTTTGATGTATTGCGAAGACACTTTGACATTAAATTAGAGACATCCTTCTAAAATTTGATATTGAAGGGTTAAATTATTGACCCTTTTAGGGTGGCACGATGCCTCCCAGTTCTTGTTTCGCTATCATGATGCACCAATGTAGTCTTCTTGTCGGTACTGCATCATGCCTGACCTCCTCGGTGTATCAGACCCACGGAGCCCTTCGCATGATGCATGTATACATTCAGCCCTAAACTCCTGCTCGCTAATTCAGACCATTGCAGTAATGAGTAGCCTACAGGAAGGCAGGCTAGGTGATTATGTACCTCAGGTGCTGGGAGATATCAAATTGCATTACTTCTATTATTATTCTAAAGGAAACAGCACTCATTAATCACGTATTGAACCTTTTTCAGCTTTTGAAGCATTCAAAGAGCGCCCCCTAAGCCCACCTCAGAGACATAATTATACACACAAACAGTGGTACCAATAACCATTTAAAGGCGGCTGCTGCAGGAGTACATCACGCCCACTGGCATGATGCACCAATGAAGTGCTGGGGAGACTGCTTGCCAGCACTTCATTGGTGCATCATGCCGACTCTACAGGGTAGATATATATATTTACTCCGCAAGATGCTCCAATAAGGTGCTGTAGTAACATGTCAGGTATCTGGGTGTATTGACTGGTTTTGTTCTGAATCTATACATAACATTTTTTATGATTTAATGATTGGAAATAAATTGATTTTAATTTCTTTTCAAGAAACGGCAATTTTCGGCAATTTCACGCATGTTTTGACGGACAAGAGGTTGATTTTTTAAATTAGCATGATTTTTTTGGGCTAGATAAGTCCCTCAAACCTTTTGGCACCCTTCAAGCTTAAAATGGCCTCCAGCTCCTGGACTACTGGAGAGCAGTCTCGCCAGACTTCATTTGTGCATCATACCGACCAATGGGCATGATGCATTAATGCATTGGCGGCCCTGACTGAGTTAAAGAGAAGCTACCGTATATATAGGCTGTATAGTCCTCAGGAGAAAAGGACAAGGAAGTTCATGAGAGTCGATTTTTGTTCCAACAGAACGTTCTATGACATGTCTAGATTGTTCGGCTTGTCCATCCAAGCACCCCTTTGGAATTCCCCAGACATTTTTTTCTATTCCAGCACATCAATCAACTCAGGAAGCTTCCAACTTGATGTCATTTTTTTCTTCTCTGAAGATTTAAAATATGAAATGAGAAAATGGATCCATATATATATATATATATATATATATATATATATATATATATATATATATATATATATATATATATATGGATCCATTTCTATAAGTCAAGTCCTTCAGACCTATGCCTGCAGGGATACTTCTACACTAATGGAGCTTCTATAAGTGTTATCGGCGAGATGGATTGACAGGGCGCCTCAGTTTTTGTCCAAAAATAGTAAAAAAGGGGTGGGTAGCGTATCGAATGTGGAGATATATCTCTTTTATCACGTGCCTTTATTGTAGAGATATGTGACATCTAACTGTCTTGTCATTTAAGCTCTACACAGTCCGGAGGGGAAACTGTCATGCGCACAGCGTAGTATGCTAGTTCCAGCGACATCCGCCTGGGGCTAGGGGTGGTGGAAGTTGCTCAGATGTCGGTGCGAGTAACGAGCAATCTGACAGCACAAGCCTGTCTGAAAAAAATTGGACATGAGCTTGTTGATTCTGTATCAGGATGACTCTCTAAGGATTCGCCAAAAATACTTAGAAAATGATGCTTCGGAATATGTGCAATATATGTTGGAAGTAGGCGACCGTTGAATGTGGAGCTAAAAAAAGCACGGTAACTTAATGCATCAGCAGGCTGATGCAGGAGTGCATCATGTCCATTGGTCGTCATGATGCACCAATTAAGTGCTGACCCTCCACAGCTGCACATCAACCCCATAGGATTGACATGATGCATGAATGCAGCCCATGGTGAGTTCCTCACCAGGTCTGCATTCATGCATCATGATGACCATGGAATGCATCAGCGGTCCTTAAAGGGTTAACTGAGAATAGCTGACAGAGCAGGATGTGTGGGTAACAAAGGGGCGTATACCATTACATAAGGCACCGCATGTCATCTACATAGGTACAGGGGCAGGGGGCAGCC
Source organism: Acholoe squamosa (assembly GCA_949317995.1). NCBI lineage: Eukaryota > Metazoa > Annelida > Polychaeta > Phyllodocida > Polynoidae > Acholoe > Acholoe squamosa. Next base: position 68,295,373 of record OX439045.1, read on the forward strand.
TCACTGACAACCATACCACATGCTGAATGACAATACTTCTAAAGGATTCTGGTCCGTATACAACACCATCATATCCCTAATTATCACATATCCTTTTTGGTGTATCGCTCCTTGTATTTGAGGGCGGCCTTATATAGTAAAAGGTCGCAAGTGAACATATATATACGTAATTTTAGGTATAGGCGAAGTACTTCAGGAAAGGTAGGATTGTGAATACTACTGTTACTCCAAAACTTGTGGTTAGCATATAAAAGGCTTTCAAAAGTAGGGTATTCAAGAATACTCTATCAACAGTGCGGAACAGCTAAAAGTGTCTAACCCCAGGAGGTCGTTACACAATTAAAGAGAATAGACCAATTCTCATTGTTGATACTCCAAACCGTTACACAAATGTTTTCTCGTTGTGATATTTGGGGTAGAATTTCACAAAGAGAAAAAAAGTGTTACACAAATAAAAAGTCGTTATGCAAAAGTCTTTGTGGCTTATCTTTAATGTCAACAATGAGAAAAAAAAGGCAGTTACTCCAGAGGTACTGCCTTTTCCATCTTTAGCATTGGTTCCTATGGGGACCTTTGTTGTAGCTATTTCTGACATCCTATGTTAATTCTAAGGCCTACCTTGAATATTTCTGACCTCATTTTGTTCTGGTTATTTACTATTCATTCCACGATCTGTTCTGAACTCTCCTATTAATTTCACGATCTGCTCTGGTCATTTCTGATCTCTCCTATTAATTTCACGACCTGTTCTGGTCATTTCTGATCTCTCCTATTAATTTCATGACTTGTTCTGGTCATTTCTGATCTCTCCTATTAATTTCCTGACTTCATTTGATTATTCCACACTTCTTCAAGCTATTTCAAACCTATTACATCCGTGAGATACTATTAGGTTAATGTAGTTGCACAAAGAGGTTCAAATAACAATGTGGAGCCATCTAGAGGAAATCATGGGAACTACCGTTTCGTGATTTCTGTGTTGATTTTAAGAGAAAATCTACAATCTGTCACTGTTTTCTCATTGTAATTAGTTAGATAAGATGTTAAAGCATCCATGTGAAACTTTACAGCATGTAAATCGGACTAGAAATAAGGATTTTCAACAGGAATCATCAGAGATATCATGGAACCGAAAATGGGCAAAAATCTCGTTGTTGCCTAAGTAGGTCAAGTTACACTGGTTCCCGGTGCAACAACGAGGAAGCAACAACGATTCTCGTTGTGAAAAGGCAGAACCTATTGTGTAACAGGTACAAAATAATCACTTAGTGAAAATCGTTGATATAAGAGGATTTTCAACAACGAGAGTTCAATCTTTGTGTAACGACCTCCAGGTGTTCTATTTTTGCATTCCCATCAACCTGATTGCTTCTAATACATAAGATGCCGAATGCACACGAGGATTTCCAATATCACCCTTTTCTCTCATAGCATACACATTACACATTACGTTAGCCTTGAAGGGTTATATTAAAAAAAGAAAGTATTTCCTAGAGGAAGGTTCAGCATAGCAATAAAGGACGTAATAACAAAGCACAAAGATACAAGTTTTTACCCTGACCCTCGGACCGAGGGCCGAGGGGAGGGTACAAACTCGTATCTGAGGGCTTTGTTTATGTTTTGACACGAGAAATAACTTTGATTTTCCTCAAAATTATCACCAAATAATACTGAAACCTGCAAAAAGGAAGTACTTCTCCTGCCGAGTACTTCAGTGTCCCCTGACCTAGCACAGGCTCTTGATGAATCAGATTGCTCGAAAGCCGACCCAAATGCACTCAAGTGTTAGAACTGAATACCCAGGGCTGAATAATTCCCCGTTAGTGTTTTTCTTTTCAGTCTATTTTCCTTGACAACCACTGAGCGGTCTCTTCTCTTAGTAGGTGTTTTCCCCCCCTTGCCTATCTCTCCCACATCAATTCAGTACAAAAAGGGTTGACTGGGGGGTCCAATAAGAAACGCCGTATTATAGCTTGCAAATCCCTGGTAGCTACCGCTGCACTATGAATCATTCACTGTGAGGAATGTGACGGTTTGTACAGCATTAGGGTTTTTTTCTATATCAAAATTCTTTGTATCTTAGACACATAACACATATGAACATATCTCCTAGGATGCAGTGGCCGTGGGGCCGTTAGGGGATGCCCCCCTCCCCCGTTACGCTACTTCAGGTTAAAATAGAAGTATAAACCACAACAATACAACACCCAAGTGCATTTTAAAGCTGCATTGTGACTGGGGCATGAAAAATTCCAAATGATCACCATAATATAGGCCTAGTGTGAAACGCTGCACGTCAGCCACACCCTGACTTTAGGGTGATCCCCGGAGCTTGATCCTTTCTATACCGAAGACCTGAAATGGTCTGCGAGTCCTGCCTGATACATGGGGTTTCAGAGTGAACCCCCAAAGGCATGTGGTTACATCACACCCTTAAGGCCTAATGACACAAATGAAGCAATCATGTCTACCATATATGATTGTGATTGGACAGGGGTGATACTGACTAATTACCCTACTGCTTCAATTAGCACGGTTTGTTCTGCAGGTAACGACCAGGGTACTTATTACATAGGGCCAAATAACTCTTTAAGGGCCGCTAATGCATTAATGCATAATGCACATTTATCATTATGAAGCAAGAACACATCCCTGATGGGTTGAGTGAAAAACTCGCCATGACACCCTATTTCTCTTATTTTAAAATGTTTGTATAGATGTTTTATATATTCAGAGAGTCCTGGTGCCTGTAGATATATCGGTAGGAGTAGACTGACAGCGGCTCATTCACTGGGCCTATAGCAGGAAAAAAATGACATTTCTATGGTTAAGGCATTGTTTTTGTTTAAATAGCAATACAATGAAAGTAAGCACTGTAATGGGGATTTCTTTTTCCATTTTCCAATATATTCATACTCCAATATATTTATACTCAAGTTATTATTATACATAGTTATTTGAGATTATCAAAGAAGATGAAATATTCGTGAGCCTATAGCGTTTGTCTACCCTTTAAAGGCCGCTGATGCAGGAGTGAATCATGCCCATTAGGGCAAAACAAAAATAAAGGTGTGTTTCCAGTTACATGACTTGAAAAGGGAGGGTCGGTAGGTCAGATTTTTTGTTTGTTCTTTTAATATTCTTTTTACATTTATATAGAAAAGTGTAGGGCACATATCAAAGGATTTATCAAATTCTTTAATTACATTGTAGAATAAAGACGGGAAAATGATAACTGTGAGGAGAGGAACAGGCAAAGGATACAGGAAATGCATGAAAATATGTATTGAATTTTTTTTTCAAAATATAAAAAAAGAGACAAATTTCTTCAAAATATAAAAAACAACACTTTTTTTGGGTCATGTTTTGGTAGGGTCAGTCGGGTAACTGGAATCTAGTCGACATGATGCACCAATGAAGTCCTGGCAAGACTGCACTTCATTGGAGCATCATGTCAACCCTCCGGGGTTGATACATGTATACTCCTGCAGGGTCGGCATGATGCTCTAATAAAGTATCACCAGCACTTCATTGGTGTACCATGATGACCAATGGCCAGGATGAATTAATGCATCAGCGGCCCTTAAAGGGTTAAAGTAGCATGCTGTGCATAAAGAGGTATAGAGAGGCATGACAACCCTCGACTGCTAATTCAGGTACAGTAACATTGGCACGTGGCAGACCAAGGTCGACTCACTCATTTAGGGAGCCTTCAGATATGATATAATGCCAGGTCTGTGAGCTTTCCCCAATACATATCTCTTTCCCAAGATCACCTTCTGAAGAAATTGCACTACCATGATCCTTCACTCACGCTTTCCATCCAGCCCATGTCATTCATTCGGCATAAATAGGGATGCCAACATTTTAATGTAAATAGATTGGTAAGAAATGTTGGGGCAGAATTTGTTTATCCTATTCCCAATATTGATGTACTACTAGTAACTACTCTTCTTTAGCATCCAATTGGAAGGGCAAATTATCCCCTGAGTAAATAGCTTTTATGTATAGTAATGGCCTGTTTAAGCGCCAGTTTATCAAATAAGCACCGGTCTCAAATAAGCGCCGGTGGTACGAGGGTATTGAAATAAGCCTTACGCACTAAAACCAGTATTGAAATAAATGCCTGTCACATATGAGCAATGAGGATACAATGAGAATGAAATTTATGACCGCCCGGGCACTGGTACAGGTCACTACAGTAGCTGGGATGCTCGGTATTAGGCTATATTGATCATCCGTTTCGTTACGCTGTTAAAATCTCAGGTATAGTCTTTCACCTGTTATATCATGGTTATCACATTTCAGAACGATTTTGGGTGCCAAAAGTGGATAATCTGAGTGCTTATATCATAGGATAGAGGCACTGAGTTGACACTTGAATATGGACAGTGTTCTTTTTTATGTGCTTATGTGACAGCAGCTATGACATAGCTTTGACAGTGGTTCATACTGAAAAGGCTCAGCATGGGCCAGGATCGATCCAGGGAACTTCTGATCTAAAGTGCTTCGTGGGCAGGTCCAAGCAGATAGGTCCATTTTGTCCCTCCATGAGACTTCCATTTTAGAATCTGGAATCCACATCTAAAAGAATAAAATTATTCCTTTGGTTGGGAATTCATCTTTATTTCTAGCACCAAATTCCCACCAAAGGAATTGATTTTATTCTTTTAGATGTGGAATCCACAGTTTAAAATAGGAAATGTCGCGGAGGGACATCTGCTTGGACCTGCCCTCATCCTATCCATTAGGCAATGGGGCTGGACAATGGTGTTGGTTTCTTTTTTTGTTCCAGCCTCACCACATCATTTTCATGATTTTACGTGGCTGCCGAACCTTTATTTCCACAACTGACTCTTGACATACAAAGCAATCCTGGAGCTTACACACAATATAAATTTTCATCATGTGGATAGACTTCAAATAACATAGAATAGTAGGAGTAAAAGGTAAAACGGTAAAAGTAAACACTGTCGTTAGGTTTATACACGATCAGTAGAACCTCTTCAAAATATGAGAATGTATTAAATAGTACATTGTTGAATAACTATATAAAACACCCCTAGACATTCTATGTATCTAATTGGTAAGTGAATTACATGATTTAACATGTAGAATTACATGATTTAACATGTAGAATAGGACATACAGATAGAACAATAGTTTTCAGGTATGTGGGTCATAGTTTCCTCACCCAAAGGTCAATTCAGTGCATTGGTTTGTTTACCTGCAGAGGCCTATATATATATATATATATATATATATATATATATATATATATAGGTGAAATCTACATCTGTAACTCACGCTAGTGATAGTCAGCTTGTATGACACCAACCACCAGCATGAACACTGTGGGGATAGCAATGTCCGTACAGCACTTTACGGATCTCGATTCAGTGGAGCGACTTTAGACCTCCTATACTTTAGCATTGCAACTGATGTACCATAAAGCTATTTGCCAAAATTGGCAAGGATCTCCTTAAAGCATTTAAAAGATCTCTGTAATACGAGTGATAAACTTGCTATAACTCCCTTTCTACCCTTTCAAATTGGAAATTGTGTGGTTTGGGACAACATATATACACTGTGGAAACTATTTTTGTTGTCATATTGATGCATTGAGTAAAAGAAAAAGTATGAAAATACCTTACTCACAAAAGTGATCACCGTAAAGTGCATGCATGAACACATGCTAATACAGGTCCCACTCATAGTTTTACCTAATATAATTTCTCTGATATTAGAAGGGATTCTGGTGATGAAAACCAGAGCTATTTATATGCTATCATTGAGGTTTAAGTTGGGTAAGGGCTAGATGTGTTGTCAAAATGAATATTGAAGGATCTCAAACTGGACATCCATCTTTCTCGTCCGGTTTACTCTAACCACAGAAGACACTGCTTTAGGTAAGTAGTATGTTTTTGCATAATGTGTTCTCAGATGTAAGGTAGTACTCTGCCTGGTAGATGATGTATACACCCCAATTATGATCAGTCCCAAGCTATACCTCTGTATGGTCTGAATTAAAAGCATGGATTTGAAAAACACTTCTGCAAGATGACTCCTATGGTTAATAGAGTGAATAAAGGTGCCCAGAGGGCAATCTGGAACAGTTTGTTCCCATTTTGATAGGGATATGCCAATAATATTTACCACTCTTTTTACAGTACCCCCATGTTAGCAAATAATTAGAAAGTTCAGTTGCAATGACCACCGGTACCTTCCTTTGACTGCCTTCACAAACCCATGGGGGTATAAAATAAACTTTACACCAATTGCTGAATTTTACACTCCAGAGCCTACACATATACAAAGTACTTAATGACCTTCCCCTGGGAGGGCTGAGACGAATTTGCTATTTTGGGCCATTTTTTGTTACTCATTTATAAATACACCAGATGAGGTTCTTTTTAACCAAAACTGTAGGATTGAAGATCCTCTGCAAACAACAGGATTTCAAACCACAGGGCACAGTTGAAAATACAACTGACCCCCCACTGACTACATAGAGGGTCAAAGGGGAAGACACAGAGCCCTTACCTAGTTGCAAGCTTCTGACACTTTACGGAGATCACCTAATAGTAACACAGTTAGCACATTATGAAAGTATGCTTTAAGGTACATCAATAGACAATACATGCATTTAGTGCTCTAAGCATATATATATATGACAATATTATGACATGGGAAGCATTACTAATTGGTCTAATTGTAACACGTTTCAAGAAAGTTGTCAATGCATGATGCACATAGTAAAGGGGGAAACTCAACAAAATGCTCCACTCCTGGTAGACCTGTAGGCTGTGTTCCTGGAGTGTGCAGGTAAAACCTTGGACACAGTGACCGCTTCATGGAGATCATCAGTAAAAATAGTCTTACACTTTATGGTACATCACAGAAATGCTTTACGGTACATCAGTTGCAATGCTAAAGTATTGGAGGCCCCAAAGTCGCTCTACCGAATCGAGATCTGTAAAGCGCTTTACGGACATTGCTATCCCAACAGTGATGACCCGCCAACACAATAACCTTACAATATATCTATAGGCTCTATCCCAGACTGTAGTTAGTCATCCCAGACGGTGCTTATTATAGTTCTGTCTGGGCCAGTGCCGGAGTGGCTTGAATTATGTTAGTTGCACCTTTTACAAATAGTTTACGGTACTCCTAATGGTCACCAACACCAGACTGCCTACTTTGGTGCCCTGAGGTATAAACCCTCAGGAAACCACTGTACAGGAAGCAGTATTGGAAGCAGCAAAGCCTAGTGGGAGTACACTAATTTAATTCCCACTATGCCTCACTCATAAGTAGGCAGGAACTGAAAATACTCCTCACTCTTCAATCATAGGTTGTAATTTCCTAGTCTGAAACATATGCTTGAAGAGTGTCAAGTGAGGTGACATGGTGGCAGTCACTAGTGCCTATATATGGCAATAGGTACGAGTGTACAGACTGCGCCTGTCAGATAATATTAACAAACATATTTGTTTGCATTTCTGACTACTTTGGGCAGATGGAGATACCTCATTCACACCAATAGTGACCTCTATACATGGGGGTTGAACTCGTTTGCCCACTGCTAACCATCCAATCACATGGTCAGTGAAGTGTGAAGGCAGTACTAGACCAATCTGAGGTAGTACTACCTCCCCCTGCAGGGAAAGGGATAAGGCTAGCTGGATCTCAGCTCCACAGAGTGAAACCATAACAAAGTGACAGAGGGTAGGTTGTGACCAGGGAACATATTACAAATGGATATGTAGCAGAGTTTCATTCAACTGATAGGCAACAATGTAAGTGAATATACAAAGTAAAGTGTCTATACTTGAACATAGGACATTACTTAAACCTCCCAGTTCCCCATACTGCCTAAAACGATGACTTGTTTTTTGGCCCCCTTGGTTTGAGTGGGATCTGTTACCAGCCAAGTCATACCCACTAGACTTGGCTGGCCTGCTAGCTAGGTAACTCCCTACATTAAGGGTGGTACTTTCTACAAGCCTGCCAACACCAGTAGGTTAAAGTAGCATAGTTATCTATGTACCTGTGTAAGAAAGGCATTTACTAATACCTATTTGATTCTTGAATTACATTTCATTGCTACATTATCCTTGTCGTTAACACATTAATGACTCATGCCATTTTGACTTCCTGAGAGATAAGTTAGCATCCAGAGAGGCATTTATGCATCATGCACACCAAACTGAGTTGATACATTCCTGGACAGTCAGCATGATACATCAATTCAGTGCTGGTGAGGAAGCAATCTTGTAATGGATCGTCACATTCAAGGAACATACCATAGTGGCATGTAAAGGTGCTAGGTCATGGAATGATTCCTGGACTTGAATAAGTGCTGGGCTATTTGTTTTGAACTTGAAATTGACACTAATTCTTGAATAAGGACCGAAAGCCAGATATTGAGTGGTATTGGAATCCAAAGTGCCAGGGGTATAAGACAGGCAGCATTAACTCCAGAAGTAAACTGTGATCTGAGAGTGAAGAGACTTTTCCAAGCTTACCAATAAATCTTAGATAATGCAAGGTTGTTTGATAGGATGTGCAATGAGGTCCTATCATTGACAAAAAGATAGAAATATATCTACATAGAACCTCCCATCTAATGACGGGTGACTTCCTGCAAGTCACATGACTCTCCTGGCCTACATACTTATTAGATGTAGGTGGTTGGTACCAAAAAAGTAAGATGAATATCACAATCCTGAAAACTATACTTGTGAGAGGTAGGAATTTCTCTTCCAACACTATACTCGACACAGAGAACCTGCCGCCACTAGAAACCCGTCAATACAGACAAGTCTAGGGTAGTCAAAGCCCGAGTCAAAGCCTCATGACAACCTAAACTCTTACAATACAAAGTCGTTGTACTGGTCACTTACTTAATCAGGATGACGACGTAAAGCCATCGATATGACCACTTAAAGCTGTATCATCAATTTGAGGACCTAAAATTGCCACCACTGACAAGTTTTGGACATCCCAGGTTTTCAGTGGATCAGACTAAGGTATTGGGTTTTTGCCACTTATCCTAAAGATCATGGTGACATAACTCCATCACTGCATGCCATCGGATTGGCCAAAGCAAATAAACAGGTCAGTGTTCATTGCATAGATAATGCAATCAATATCTTACATTTGTTTCTGTCTCATTCTCCATTTCAACTTGGTGTATGTCTCCACCATTTGTTGGAAATATTTAAAGAAAAGGCTAGTTCATACCAAGCATACCATACATGCAGCAACATAGGGGGATTCATGGGCCAATGTGAGTGGACTAAAAGTGCAGGGACTATTAGCTAATTGTCCTTTTTTTAACCACTTTAGAATTGGTGGATCATGGAAGTATTTAGAAATAATATCGTGAGAACGTTGTTTTTTTTCACCTTATATCTCCCAAATGAAAGTGAGTTACTCCCCGGGGCTGTATCAATGCTTCATGTCGACTGTACAGGACTGATGCACACATTCATCATCGGCATGATGCACCAATAAAGTGCTGGGGAGCAGTCATTGGTGCATCATGCCGACCAATGGGCATGATGCCCTCCTGTATCAGCGGTCCCTAACCCCCTAAACCCCTATATTGCATTTATATACAAATACTACAGCACTGAATATATAAAATGCAGAGATTGAAAAGCCTAGAGGGTTAATAGATGACCTATAGTGGTAGGACAGAGACTGATGTCACAGGTCACTATGGTTAAACCTGATACTGCTGTGTATCCACTGCCCTCTGGTGGTCAGAGCTGACAACCTGCCTCAGTCTGCACTCTGTCAGCTCTACCATATTTTCATGTTTAAGTGCATTTTAAATGAGCGGCAGTCTCAAATACGCACCAGGAGTACACGGGCCATGAGATATTTCTTAAGCACTAAAACTAGATTCTGGAAAGGTGCCTGTCTTGTATGAGGGCCGGGGGTAATGTCCACACCAAATCCTTAAGCGCTGGGGCGCGTTCTCAAAACAATATATGGTGTACCGGACATCCTATTCCCAGATTGACAGGGTGGTGGGGGCGCTGGGTCAGTATATTATACACGTATTGAATGATACTGGGATATATGTATGAGCTGGTGAGCTGCAAGTGATATTTGACGTGTTTGCGAGCCATATACACTTCAAAAGAATAGTCAAAAACCATCAACAACAACTTCTCACATTATCTTACGGCATTGATCTATATAGTAGGGGCCCATCCCCATCCATCCAGCACCCTTCATGGCCCCTGTTCAAGGCCTGGTAGGCTGAAGCTGACCAGTGTGCTGCATGTGCTGCTGACATTTTTTAACAACGGGGGGGGGGGGTTGGTGGGTTTGCACTGCCCCCCCTCTTGATGGGTCATAAATTTTTAGACCCCCCAAAGGGCTGAAAACCGCGTGCGAAAGCGCCCTTTTAACCTATAGTAACGTGCAGGCTTTTTTGCTAAAAACAGGTGAAATTATTTTGACCCTAGTCAAGGGGTCAAAAAGATTTTAACCCCCGTGGGCAAGGGGTCGAAAAAATTATGACCCCTCTCAAACCCACCAGCCCCCCCCCCCCCGCTGTTGTTAAAAAATGATCACTCCCTTAGATACATTGAACCTTTCACCCTCTAAGGGCCGCTTATGTAGGAGTGCATCATGCCCATTCACGCATCATACCGACCTTAAGGGACTGTATCTACCCCACAGGGTCAGCATAATACGAGTTAACTCACCAGGGGTATATTAATCAGGCTAGGCCTATCATGCCCCTTGGCCCTTCCCGTGCATAGATGTCCTACTGACGATATTCTCACCAGCACTGCATCGTTCATGCCAAAGCTTCTGGACAGTCCATAACAACACTTCTAGACTTTTCATGCTATTGCCTCTAGATCCCTCGTGCTAACACCTATTGAGTAATCTTGCCAAAGGGTCTGGACTGAACATGCCGACACTTCTTGAATGTTGATGACAATACGTCTTGACTGTTCATGCCAACACATCTGGACTGTTCATGTCAATTTCATTATAATGCCTCTTGTCAGTTCATGACAATGCTTCTTGACTGTTCATCCTGATGTTCCAAAGTGTTCATGTCGAAGCGGCCTCTGGACTGTACAAGTGGACCCTTCTGAACCTTTCATGTCAACACTCCTGGAGTGTCTACCTGGTGTGATAAATGCCCCAGCGTGGGTAAATAGTGTTCTGCCTTCTATTTATAAATGCATCATATCTTCTAAAAGGCGTAGCAAGCTCAAGTGATATGCAACCTTCGAAGGTCTCGGCTGGAAGGCAAGAGGGAAGTGAGTCACGTACACTGTTGGAAACACACTCAGGCTATGAATGCTGTGAATAGAGGTAAATCAAATGTCTGTATATCACAAAATGCTATATGGGCTATAGTCGCTACAGTATATACTTGTTTTTCTTTGTTTATCTTACTTGTGTCATTAGAATTGGCTGGGGGATAGTTCTGTACTAATGCAGGGACAGATGGTTTGTTTTAAATATCTTTGCTTTTGCTGTACCGGTACAATGGCTCACATATAAGGAAAGGGGTTTCTGCAAAAACTTTGACTCCATTTGATAATTCAAAATATGCTGAATGGGGCTCACACCAAATTAGAGGTGCACACATTGCAACATATTTTATATCAGTGATTTGTATCACCTATCAGAAGGTCCCAAAATCCTGGATGCCATTGCTGTACTCTCAAGCTCCAAGCAGTTTCTGTATTTGATAAGTAGGGGAAATGAGTATCATTAGATACATGGCATAAGATGTCATACTCTGAAAAGCAAAGAGGAAAGATATTGACATTGGATGGAATTGAAAATGCAGATTTATTTTACTATGGCTACTCCGTGTTTTACCATTGAGCATAAGATCAGAAACCAGTCAGTAACCTCCCTGGTCAGATGTGCCTCAGTCAGAAAGCTTCACACTCAGACTTGCATCGCAGACATAGCCTCGTTAACCTTGCTGCTCTCTAAGGTAGACCTTCCCAGCACAATTTACCCAGGTATAACCTCTGATTCCTGAATAGCAGAAGTAAAACTAACTGATGAATACCCACCAGGGAAAATCGTGTTTCCTGCTTGGCAGTTACCTGAGCCTTTGTAGGGTAGCTACTGCAGGCAACCTGAGTAACTCAATGCCACTGGGCATCCACAACCAAGACAGGTTGCTGGAATTGCTGGGTTGCTGAGGGCAAGACTGGAAAGTATTTACCTGGCCCTTGACAAGTAAACTGATTAGTCAGATTCTGTGTAGGGCTAGTCTGTATATGAAGCTGAGGTATGTACATTATCAAACCAAGAGGCCTGCAGAAAGATATGACACTGAAAACATGGAAGATCCGAAACTAGTCAGCGGTGACTACTTTAGGTCCTCAAGTTGACGATACCTAAAACTACAGCTTTAGGTGGTCAAAATGACAACTTTAAGTTGTCATCCTGACGACCTGAGTCATCAGGATGACAATACTGACAGTACAGAGTTGTCATATTGATGACTCAGGTCATCAGGATGATGACTTAAAGTCGTCATTTTGACTACCTAAAGTTGTCGTTTTAGGTATCGTCAACTTGAGGACCTAAAGTGGTCACCACTGACTAGTTTCAGAACTTCTAGGTTTTCAGTGGAGTTTTTGAGGCTAATATGACCAAGAGCACCCTCAAGGTACAATCAGGCAGAATTGGGAGCTCCTGGCTGAATATATTACATAGGTGATCAAACAACCAGAAAGGGTACACTGCAAGAAATGGGGCCTTCAAAGTGAACAGCATAAGATAAATGAGGCAAAACCTGTCAGATTGAAATAGTCTGGATGGTGATTCATAAGTTAAAGAGTTTAAGGCATTGATTTTCTATGAAAATGATTAGATTTGCGAGGAAACGACTCTTGATCGTTTCGGTGTATTCACAACATGTATACTGTATTGATTTTAACCATGAAATTGGTAGACGATTTCCATGAAAGATTTTCGGTCTAATGAAAGTATTATTCTCAGCATGAAACGATCATATCAATCTGATCATTTCAATGAGAATCTTCTTTCAAAGTTATGAGTTAACCCCCAGAGCTTGCACCGATACGTCATATTGACAACCTATGTGTCTAGGTTGACAATTTGACAGCCTGTCACTCTTGGGTTGTCAGGCAGGACTTTGTGCCTTGACCATCTAAAGTCGTCAAGATCAAGAGACTGTGACAGGGACTATAAGCTAAATCTGATAGGTTCTGAGTTGTTTATGTCATGCTCTTCAGTCAGAAGATGCAAGTGACTCTACATTTTCTGTGCACAAGCGGAAAAGTACTTGTCAATAAAATCTGTCGAATATCATGTGAATGAATGAGAATAAATTTTAATTTAGATTGAAAACTGCATCACACACAAAATCACTCGTTCATAGCTCTATCTCTAGTTGATTGAAATGAAATGTGACTGCAATTGATTTATAATATTCCTGGTTTTTTTTTATAAAAGGTATTAAAATGTCCCCACTACATAATTGCTTTCTTAAGAACGACACTCCATCATGCCAATTACACAAGTGCCTAGAGAGCATGAATCGATTTTCCATCGTCTATCGCTCTATATATCAGACTATGATATTTTTCACCTAATCCCTGGGGATCTATTGAACATTGTAAGCTGGTACAAATTAGCTTTACAGCTAGTTGACAGTTAGTTATTATCTTTCTAATTGGGCTTGACAGGGGGGATCCATTTAATCTGAAGGTGGGAATTGATGATGTAGAATGATTGGGGACCTAGCACACAGCACTGTGAGGCCTGTGGGAGCATAAAGACTTAGGGGTTAGACAGAATTGTGTTTTCCCTGAGGATTAGGGGAGCGTTTTTCATAGTAACCCCTCTTATTGCCTCAAAGGCAACATATTGCTTAAGGCAATTGATTTCAGTGCACTGCTTTCCCTGGTACTTATTCGACAGCCCTAAGGACAGCAATCACATGCCTCTACCTCACACCACTGATGAAATTTGGACCTTAACGCTATGGGCCACAGGCAGAGCTCTGATTTTAATCAGGCTGCAGCTACAGGCAGCTGATTGCAGCGAGCCTCGTTTTCAGGTCCAATTAGGGTCCGTAGGGGACTCTTTGAGACCAATGCTTATTTCAGAACTTGGTGCTGAAACAAGCCGATGCGATATTTGTATTCATCAATGAAGTTCAGCGGTTAGAAACCTTTATTTCTAGACAGATAATGGCCATTTGCAGCCTCATAGGGGATATTTAAGATTCCTTTTTTACTTGAAACATATGCAGGAATAACTTTTTTCAGTTCCTTGTGGAATTCAGCTATTTCCTAAAACTTTATATCCAGTTAGAAACCGGTCAGAAACCTTCACACTCAGAATTGCACTACAGTGTTGTGATATAGCCAGGTATTTATAAAGGCTACTTGCACATTGGTCGCGTCTATGGAAGACTGAATCTACCAGATGAATGATCGGATTTATGAGGAGGGGCAAGAGACAAAACTGCTACTGGAGCATTTCCCTCTCTTCCTTTCAAAAGATAGCAAGTATTCTATTATTTATGTTTCTGGTCCGATAATCAGGGCCAGATAAGCCACGGCCTTTGATCTCTCAGACGTTGTTCACTGAGGGGGAATCCCATAATGGGACCAGTGCATATGGACAAATAATATACAATAGCAACTTGGGCAAGAGTTTTTACTCATAGAGTACAAAAATTTATCTCAAGTCGAATACGAGAGGCACATAGGTTTAACCAAGAACCTCTGTATTCCACCCCCCCCCCCCGTGTGACAACCCTCCCCTGTATCACACTCACAGGGAAACCATCCAAAATGGTCAAATAATTGCTGATAAAATCATATCCAATGCTATATAAATGGAACTTTGAACATATCTGAATAAATTAACTTGAGATAAATATAAAGGAGCACTCGAATTAGTTAGCACTGAGGATTATCACACTCGGCTTCACCAAATGTGATAACCCTCACTGATGACCAATTATATTTGTATACATACTCTGTTCAGACTTGACTGAGTATCGTCTCAGTATTGGCAAACCTGGGCAGTCACTTACGGAGGCTATGTTCAGTCTAAATTCAGTTTGGACTTCATGTACTAGTTAAACTTATATGGGGACACAGGTGCATCTTGTAGTATTCTTATTTCATTATCTGGTGAAATGGGCAGAAATAGATGACAAAGTGGTTCCCTGAGGGATTATAGATAAGCCCTCTGGGCACCTCCACAGGCCATAGCGTACCTATAATTGCTGCTGCTGGGTTGGTAGGGACGCCCGGGAAGGGACGTACTGTGTCACCAGCAAGCGTCAGAGGTAAATGCCTTGCATATAAAATGGGTGTGGACCACTAAATTTGATATGGTGACTTGGCCATCTTTTAACAAATCGGCATGTGACCTTGGCTTAAGTGACATGAGGTGAAAAATTAGTGCCGTGACATAGGTCCTTTCGACATGGACATGACAGGTCCGTAGGGGTGAAATGAACTAAATTCATTCAGTTCTGGGGCCAGGTTTTACTGTATTTGAGCTATTATTGTAGGTTTTCATGGCCATTTGTAATCCGGGGCACTTAGTGGGGTATTCATTACCTTAAATTACGTTTAATGGCTGCTTCTAATGCATCAGCGCATCAAACCTATGGCCATGCAACTAATGACCTACTGGTGGGCCCGCTTCCCAGGATATCATTGGTGCATCATGCTGACCCTCCAATAGTGTACCGAGTTACTCACCAGGCCTACATCATGGCGAGTTACTCGCCAGGCCTACATCATGGCGAGTTACTCGCCAGGCCTACATCATGGCGAGTTACTCGCCAGGGCTACATCATGGCGAGTTACTCGCCAGGCCTACATCATGGCGAGTTACTCGCCAGGCCTACATCATGGCGAGTTACTCGCCAGGGCTACATCACGGCGAGTTACTCGCCAGGGCTACATCCATGCATTATGAGGAACAATAGGCTTGATGATGCATCCATGCACCATTGGTTACTAAGGGGTATATCGGCTTCAATGCATTGTGCCCTTTTGTTTGCTCGCCCATAGTGGGCCATACAATAGATTATACTTGTAACTGAGAGGTTCTCCAAGTTGGTGACTTTATGATAAGGAGATACGAATGTATTTAAAGTGATAAGGTGTTCACTATGGTAACACAAGTTGCAAAGCATGCTTGTACTTGTCTAGGTGCCACGTGGGTACTGGGAATGTACTCACGACACTTGTTGTTGTTACGCCTGGTTTATATCGACTTGAATTTTGACAGACTGCATACCCAGGGGGTGGGGCACTTGCCCTTGAATTGGATAACGACAGTTTGACTGACGAGAGTGGTAGTGGTAGCTTCCCACTCAATCTCAAAAGGAGGGGCGGTTGATTCCCATCAGATCCCTTATAGCAGGGCGGTGGATTTTCATAAGATTTCAAAAAGCACGTATTATTTATTATTGTGATGGAATAAAATGTGATAGAAACACAGGGCTGGACAATGATAAAAGAATCTGATTTAAACAAATGCATGAGAACGAAAGACACCCCATGGAAGTGAATCCACCGCATTATTGAACAAGTAATGAATGGATATTTCATGATAAGTGTTTGATATCCTTTGTTATTACACGATTCCTGTGACTCATGGTGCTTTTCCTCGATATTCCCATTCTGATACCTGTCAATATTGCACACCATGATGCATGCGTCATGACCTTTGTAAGGTGTGCTTTTTCTGGAATATCCAGAAAAAGCACCCAAAATCACAGAGGTCGTGTAATAATCGTTGATACATTATTGATTTCCAATTCTAAATGGGATTTTTGTGAGGGTCATGTAAGGGTCTTTGGTGACGTTCTGCCCAAAATACCTGCATCTGCGTCAATCTGGTCGCCTACACTGAAAAGATAAGGCTTAAAAAGGTACTCTGTAGTGATTACTTTTTGTCATCTTATTGATGGTCCCGAGGGGGAGTACCCCGTGATCTTTAAGGTGATCACATGTGATCACCCTGGGTGATCACTACAGAGTACCTGTCTGAACTGATTAGAGAGGTGTTTGTGAATGATTACATTGTCATAAATTATGATTTTTGCATAAATTTGCATAATTATCCCCTTCCCTCCCCACAACCAAGCATCCTTTGAGGGCACTTACAGCTGACTTATGATGCCTTGGTGAGGCAAACATGTAGTTGTTTGTATAAGAAATATAAGCCATTCCCAATGGTTGTAATTATGGTTTGAGTGACAAAAGTGGTGTCAATCATTTAACATGCTTTTGTCTTTGATAATTTTGACCAAATGACTTTTTTGATCAATTAACATTCCCTTGTGATGAAATCTTTCATATCATTCATCTTATAGACACTGATGATCAAGAGTATTGTAGATAAAAAAAAATCAGGAGCTCACATAGTGAGCACTGCATATCCTATTGTTGTATACTAGGGCCCCCTGGTGGTAGAAAAATATCATCAAAGTGATGACGCTGGGTATTCATCATGATTACCTTAGGTCATCAATAGGGAAAGAGGACCTTAACTCATCAATAGTGATCACCTTAATAGAAGCCTATATTTTCAGTGTACATCGTACCTGCTAAACCTACCTATTTTGATAATAATAACAGTTACTTTACGTTACATTAAAATCACTTAACAATTACTACCATAGCTCTAGTAGCAGCCTCTTTGGCCAGATGGATACAACGTCGCGCTCACAGTCTGGTGCAGGTTTTCTCGTCCCGGCCTGGTCCAACCTTTTTGCCTCAGTCAGTAGCTCATTGAGTTCTGGTCCCAGCATGGATTCTTTTTTAAATGAATTTATTGATATTCTATTGATTATTTATTGATACTTCATTGATAAATCGTGTAATAAAGCCATTAAGGTATGGGCTAACAGGCACCAAATCACTTGTATCCTAGGATATCAAACTCGGGGCCTATGGCCCTTCGTTTGATATCCTAGGATACAAGCGATTTGGTGCCTGTTAGCCCATACATTACTCCCTCAATATCACACAATCAGTGTGTGATATTGAGGGATATCACACACGAGTCATGAAATATCCATTAACTACTTATTTTATTAAAGATGTATATAATTTACCTGATATCCAAGCTGAAACTCATCATGCGGAAAGGAGAAGCAAGCACCGCTGTCACTATTGTTGTGACTCAATGAATGGTCATGAAACACATAGGATTCTTAAGAATTGAGACCATAACACCTTACATGGTTAAGATGCATACAAGTAGAGATACCATACATGATATTACTGTCCATATCTAAAGTTTCCATTGCTTGATTTCAACGTAAATTCAAAAACATTTCCAACAGTAAATACAGCCCGGCTTGCAAAGCCATGAGAGTCACCTTGCTCGCTGTGCGCAGGGAGTAGTTATCATTTTTTACCTGCTTTCCAAACATGGTAACTGGTTTAGCCCGTTGTCTCCCTTGTCTTCTGTTAAGAAGGAAATCACTTTTAATATGACTGTTATTCTATAATTATTTGATCTTTTTATAACTTAGTTATGTCCGCTTCACTTAGAATAGATATGTACAGCGAGCACTGCAAACAAATCTATTTTTAAAACAATGCATGCTCCCTATCCAAACCAGAATGAGTCAGACTGTATTTAATGATGGGAAACTGGATTTTACGTTGAAAATAAGTAATGGAGAGGTTAAATATGGCCTCTAATATCATCTAAGGGAACTCTACTTCTATAGATTCTAACCTATGGAGCTGTCATTGTGTCAATTCTTCAGAATCCTATGTGTTTCATGACCATTCATTGGGCCGGGCCAACTAGCTTCAAGCATTGACCCTCTCTGCATCATAGCCAGGTTGGTCTAGAGGTAAGACTCTCACTTTTCAATATGGTGGCCCAGGTTCGATTCCTGGCCGGGGTAGAACGGTTTTAAATATGTTCCTCCAAGGCCTGCCTGATATCCATGGATATCAGCACACCTTACAAAGGACATGATGCATGCATCATGGCATGCAATAGCGACAGGTATCAGAATGGGAATATCCAGAAAAAGCACCCAAAATCACAGAAGTCGTGTAATAAGCATGAATATAGCCCTGACGAGTTACTCACCAGGGATGGAATTTTGCATCAGTATGGGCAGTGAGCATGATGAACTAATGCTTCAGTGGTCATTGGCCCTCAACGGTTATAACTATAGATCAATACAACAAGAAAGGGCGATTTTCAGAGAAGTTCTTTTGACTATTCTGATGTTAACCTATTCATAATGCAAATTTCCTATGCCAGCTTTATTCATGAAAAAGTCACCCTTTCAGGCCTGGTGGATCTATAGACATATTGACCAGACCTCCTTGAACCTATGGCACTAGATATGTGACAATAGAGTGTTAGATAAGGTTTAGTTTCATGTGAAAATATGGCGTGTGACTAAGTCTTATACCACCAGATGATATGCACACATTGAAAAACACAGTCACGAGTGTCCTCCAAATATAGCCCCTATACAACTGTTATCAATTCGGTCTGAATGTAGGTGTCTCTGTTTTTCCTCTTCTATTGTTTGAATATCATACAGTGTGTTTTATTGACATTTCACAGAACTAACCCATGCTGTCGCGGTACATGCTGATACTGGAGATATGACAATTGATATTTTAGTCTGTATCATGGGATACATGTGGGTGAGGCCAAGCATGAAGGATACTTTGTGGGGGGGGCATGGGATTATCCTATCTTATTACATGCTTTACACTTTAAGGGCCGCTAATGCACTAATGCATCATGCCCTATGGTCGTCATGATGCACCAATGAAGTGCTCGCAAGACTGCTCGCAAGCACTTCATTGGAGCATCATGACGACCCTCTGGGAGTATATATGTATCAAGCCTGTAAGGTCAGCATGATGCTCCAAGGATATGCTAGCGAGCAGTCTTGCCAGCACTACATGGGTGCATCATGACGACCAATGGGCATGATGCATTAATACATCAGCGGCCCTTAATGGGTTAAATGTAACTGTCAGAAACCGAAGGGATGGGATGCCCCATGCAGCTAGGCATGAATAGTTATTTCTATGCGACTGTTAAGGACCAGTTTTCGGAAAACTGACGTCAAGGCAATGTTCAAATTATAGATAATAGTCTGCTGATAATCAATGTTGTGGGAATTCTTGATTTAGTAGTGTTTGTCCGATCAAGATATGAAATCGGTCTCCACTGTCAATCAGGTATGTAAAATACATTATATACACATGACTTTGAATTCTCTTTAAATTATAACTCAATCTCCATGCCTCTTGGTGCCCATGGCATTAACGTTTTTGCCATTGGCAACGTCTGATTATAAGGAAATCGCATCGACATGGGAATTTATAATTATCTAATGTTAGGACAGCTCAGTATAATGAAATGACAAAACATAAGCATGGCATTGATTCGTAAAGAAACAACCTAGCTAGTGCGTTAGTTCAGCATTGGCTGTAAACGTTAGTTTGATGTTGCTTTAACGTTACTGTGTCATTTAGTGATAGCAAACCATGCTTGAAATTCCACTGCACATACACACAGATAATAACAGACTATGTATCTATTCTACAGACACCATGGTTATCTACGAGATAGGACGACGTCCCCATGTAAACTGTCAACAATTGGGTGTTTGTTTGAAATGAACCATTTACAGGCCGCTAAGACATTAGCGCATGACGCCTACTGGTCGTCACCATGCATGCACATAGCCCTTGGTACCTCACCAGCGCTACATTCATGCATCAAGCGTCCCTATGTGATAATGGATCCCCCCCCTGGAGGGTCGACATGATGCACCAATGAAGTGCTGGCGAGTAGACTCGCCAGCACTTCATTGGTGCATCATGACGACCAATGAGTACGATGCACTCCTGCACTAACAGCCCTTAAAGGGCGAGTCAGACAATGAGGTGCATGTTTTAACTTGGTACAATGACCCTCTCATGTGTCCTGTCACAAGGCCCCAACAAACAACATGTTTAAATATGGATCAACAGCCTCTTGTGTACTAGCGGTTAACAACACCTTAAGGGCCACAGATGAAGGAGTGCATCATGCCAGTTAGTGGTCTTCCTGTCTCAATGGAGTAATTACAGGTCTACTCACCAACACTTCATTGGCGCATCATGCTGACACTGCAGGCGTGCATCAATCCTTGTAATTTCGGCATGATGCATGCATGAATGTAGCCCAGGCGAGTTACTCACCAGGACTGCATTCAAGCACCAGTTCTGGTAGTATAGGTGAATCAGGCTGACCCTACTTTGGGACAGTACCAACCCCGTAGGCATGGTGCTTCAATGTAGGCGGGTTACAATGTCTCGCCTACATATACCTTATAAATGGATGTCTCCTTCACTCACTATTGTTGATTTGATACCGCAGCGCATGCGCAATGAGACTAAGACATCCCCCCCCCAATTCTAAAAGGGTTAAATCCAAAAGTTTGGGCCGAAGAGAATGCCAAAAAAAGGTAATCGGAACCAGCCTTCTCCGCCCCACCCTCGGCAGATTCGATCTTCCAACTCCCAATCTAACAAGGACTTGACCAAAGTATATCAAATGACTTTAACACATTTTAAGAAGTGTAAAGATACACGATATTTTTTTCAAATCCAGTAAAGGCTATCTTGGTACAATGTAGTTGAAAACCCAACACTAAGCAATCTGATGACCTTAGGTTGTAGATTTGGGTATCGTCAGTCTGACGACCTTGGGGCTTTCAGTGAACCTAAAGCAGATCCAAAAAAATAAGATGCAATCTAGCAAGTGTACGTACCTATGCTATGGAAAACACAAACCCTCACCCCGGGTATTAGCATTACTACAGTAGTATAGGCTCTATTCCAGACTACAAAATTAAGTTCAGTTAGACTGAATTCTCCCGACCCCTTCAATTACCTCGCACGCGTGGCTGGCACCTGGCCGTTAGTTCATGCGCACAGACATCATGGGGCTACGATGGGCTTCATTTGGCACCTCGACATTCCTAGATGTCTAAATTAGGATCTTTACTTTCCGTTTTTCATGAGGTGACTCTGTTCTTTTCTGTTGTGGTTAAAATAGACCATAGTGGAGATCTGCACATTTCATACTGTGTATATGTAGCATGGCAGAACCCATACCCCAAGAAAAAGATTGGGGTAGTTCTACCTTATATTATACAGTGTCCAACTAGCTGAAAAAAAAAGAAGAATTACACCAGAAGAACAATGGGCCCATGGACATAATTAGGGAAGCTAGTGGGCATTGCAAATAGTAGACAAAATTTGTCCTGTATATTATGGGAACATGGATTACTTGGGATTTGACAAATTGCAATTTCTGCAGGAAATGAAATGGACCATTATCACTGCAAGTGATGGACCAGGAAATCGTGAGAAGTAAGTGAAATGTACCCTTGGAATTTTAAGTAGTATATAAAATGGACTATGAATATAGTGAGTAATGTATGTAAAATTGCCCTAGGAATTTTACGTAGTAAATGAGATGGCTGGACATTTGAGTACTATATGAAATGACCCCTGGACTTTGTGAGTGGTATATGAAATGAACCTTGGCATCATGAGTAACATATGCAATGGCCCCTGGAGTAGTATATGAAACCTGCCCTAGGCATTCAAAGTAGTATATAAAAGAGACCCTTGACATTTTGAGTAGTATATATGAAATGGGCGCAGGACATTATGAGTAGTATATGAAATGAACCCTGGGGAATTTTTCGTAGTATATTAAATGGACCCTTGGACATTGGATTAGTATATGAAATGCCCCCTGGAAATTGTAAGCAGTAAATGGACTCCGGACACAGGTCTAGTGCATGAAACGGGTCCTAGGCATTCTAAGTAGTATATGAAATGGACCCTTTGAATTGTGAGTAGTATAGGGAATGAACACGGGCTATTTTGGTTAGCATATGAAATGCACCCTTGAATCATTGTGATTGGAAGCAGTACGGTACTATATGAGATGTGCCCAGGACATTGTGAGTAGTATATAGTATAAATGGACTCCTGATAAATTCAATATCAGCATATGAAATAAAGCCTTTCAGGGTTGACACTGCCATGGCAGATCCAGGATTTCGAAAGGTGGCTCGCTATCGGCAAAAGCGTATATCTCTGATGTAAAAAAATGAAAAGAAGAAAAATCAATTTCTATACAACTGCCTCCTTGTCAACCTATACGCCTTGGATGTTCGCGGCAGTACAGTACTACATTTTCAGTAGCATACAGGCCTGTAAAGTACTAGCACCATGAAATTGACCCATAGCATTGGGAGTGCTATAGGAAAAGAACCCTAGAAATAGACGCATAGGCAGTAGGTTTGAAAATCGTACTCACCATAAAGTGGTTAAGGTGGCCGGTCGCATTGAGGATCGCCAGCACGAGGGGGATCGTGTAGACCACCATCTTGAAGCCCTAGAAGTCGTAGACGTAATAGTAGAATCCTTTTTGTTATAAGGTAATATAGCCAATGTAGTAGTACAGCCAATGTACACTACATGCAGTACATGTACTAATATAGGCAGTAATAAAACCAATGTTGTTATATGGTCAGCACTGATACTTGTCCATCACAACCTATACCTGCCTGTTGTAACAAATCTCCAGGGATACAAGCTCCTCGATTTCCAATCTCCAAGCGGATTAGCCTCCAGTCTAGATAAGTAATTGGTATTACGTCAAGTGCTCTCCAAGCAGATTTCCTGTCAGCCAGATCAGTTGTGTCATGACCCGTAGAGCGGACAGTAATTATGTTGGTATGGTGAATCTGTAGTACTGCTTACAGCCTCTTGTTTCCTGATTAGTGTCGACACAATACCACCAGGGTCGCCACTGTCTGCCGATCCGTGTATATCAATGTCACTGACGTAACAGGCTCTTTGGGGGCACAGTAGTGATGGGTAAGGTATCCCACTGGGGCCCCGTGCAGACTTATGTGGGCTTGGCTGTAGTAATGGGCCTTGTATCCAAATTGGGCAGATTTATAAAGGCTTGGTTTGTAGCACTGGGCAGTGTACAATTCCAATTGGGCCCCATGCATGTAGACCGATAATAGCTTGGCTGTAGTACTTGGCAGTGTACTATCCCTATTGGGCCCTATGCAGACTAATAAAGGCTTGGATAGAGTATTAGACAGTGCATACATCCAAGTGGGGCTACATGAAGACATATAAATGTAGGCTTGGCTGTGGTATTGGTCAGTGTATCCCAGTAGGGTTCCACGAAGACTTGTCTGGGCTGGATGGTGTGACCTAGCAGTAGGCCATTAAAACTGGGGCCGTGCATGGGCCTGATGAGGTCCGGCCGGACGCGGTTAGTACCGGCCGGCCGGCCGCCAATTGAAACACGCCAGTCTGCTCAAGTAGGATGTCCATAGCTTTAAAACAGAAAGTAACTTTTTAGCTAAGTATGGCTTATAATGTGTCCAAAGACTATCAATCTTCAAATATGAACAGTGGTATATATAAAGAAACCTAGTGGTGTGACTAGTAGTGGCAGGAAAGCATGGGGCCTGGATGGTAGACCTATTGACTCCCTCCTTTCTCACCTAGAAACACAAACGTATTGAGCCCTTGTAAAGTGCTATCTACAGTCTGTCAGTAGTGTTTAAAGCATGGATACATCCCTTCAAGTTTCTGTCCCAGTATTACAGTTTAACGCTCCTGTGAGCTCCCTGGAGGGCTCCTGCAGGGTTGGTTAGCAGGTGGGCTGTTTTGTGTCTAATTAACTCCACCCACCTGGAGTGTATTGGGACTTTGGGGTGGAGGGGGGTGATATTTTACTCTGGATAATTAGATTCTGTAATTTTCTAACGTCCTGAAGCAGAAGAGATATTATATAGAGTATAATAAGTTATTCCCTATAAGGCAAGTCTGGTCTCGCGTGTAATCAATTGTTATAAACACAGGTAAAAACTCCTGGTTTTATAGTAGCCTAGGTTTAATCTTGTAACATAACACCTGCCTTTCAGTTGAAAGTTACTATTAATAATCAATATGTGACATCTAGATATGCTTGATAATGCCTAGCTCTCCTTTGTCTATCCCCAGAATTTGATTTGAACACTCAGGAATGCATCGGGATACATGCATGTCTGTTGGAATGTCTAGGGTCCTTAGAAAGCCAATGCCTGCAGAGAAACTCCTCAGACAACTATAAACTCATCTAAAGTCCTGGAGACCGTGTGGAGAGAAGGTCCTGAATCTTACAAACCAGGGAAGGGAGCAGCTCATTGGTGGCTAAACCTCTCCTGTCGGCAAGGAGAGGAACAGGAGACCGGCCAGGGGCAAGGAGCCAACGGTAGTAGTGTAATTGTATTGGGGTCTAGAGCCAGTAACTAAGTATGGGTCTCTTGTGAGTTCTATGGAGGCAATTACCCCTTGATTGGGTGCGTTGAGTGACAATTTCAATAACTGGTTTAGGATAGCCACCCTTAATGGCATTACCTATTACTTATAGTTATGTCTCTGCTATAAGTTGAGGTACAAGAGTATGGGTGATTGGTAATTGATTAGATGTGGAATTGAATGAATTGCTATAGGGGATTGAAGTGGACCGAGTATACAATTTTTTTCTAGATGATCCTGAGCAGAGTGTAATGGCAGTGAGGCTATGATCAAAGTGAGTGATCTGAGTGTGGATCCACTACAGACTCACCGGACACAAATACCTGCACTTTACAAGGACAAGTACACATGTGTCTAAACATAACTTTGTCCCTTCTGGGCACATAGATATGTAGTACTCACTGTGGTTTGTCCCACCTACTGGAGGAGGGGGCGCCAAGCCCTGATAGGAGTCACATACACCCCTACTACAGGGTTTTGGCTAGGGGTACACACAGGAGGTTTCCTCTACAGTGCAGTAGCCACCACTGTCCACCTCACCTGGAGGACCAGACACAGGAGCACCACACCTACACCCTCCTCCAGGTGCTATAATGTATTATAGTATTGTATCAGTATGTAGTTTATTATAACTTAATAACTGGTAGATCCTCCTGAGGAGTCTATTAGAGTCTAATTACTCCCAATGAATGTTCCACCTTTCAGACACTGGTTATAAATGTTATAGATGCTTGTGGTCTGTCTACCCGCAGCTGATGGTAGTGTATTAGAGTCCCTTAGAATAGTGTGTTCCAGGTACCTATAACTCCCGGTGTTGGACGTGTAGAGGAATGACGAGAACTACAAGTCCTCCTCTCTCAGTCTGGGAGAGCTGCCTCTGGTGGACCGGCTGGCCGCTGTGAAATGTGGGCGTGGTCTGCCCCTGTCAGCGGGGCATTGCTGGGGGTGTGGCAGGGGGGGGGGGTGTCACGGGAATTCTCTCCCTCTTTCTCTCAAAAGTCTCTCCTCTCTCTTAGTCTGTCTCCCTGGGCCTCCGCCTCTGTACTGAGGGAGCTAGTTGTCTAAGTAGCACGGAGTGAGAATGATCCCACTGTGGTGGCGACAGAGGAAGATCTGAGTCTACTGATGTAAGGTAGAAGCGGCGTGCGCCGGGGCCGGGGAGGGAGTAGCGGCGCACGCCGGGGAATGGGAGGTGGCACTTATAGGGACTTAGCAGGATTTTTAGTAGCCAATGAGATGATCCCAACGATTCACTGCGGTCCTCTCGGGAGCTAACTGGTACCCATCTGATAGGTCTTATCAGTAGAACTCGCTGGTAACAAGCCCATGGCACGACCTGCCAATGCATGCCCGCTACTGTCAACACACAGTCCTCCACGGCACGCATGCGCAGTGGGTGGAGGCCCCACGTGGTCTCCTGGAGGAAAGGTGGGAGAGACAGAAGCTGGCTAGTAGCGGCTACATGCACATGTAGTAGCTCCTAGCTTCTTGAGAAGGTGAGCACGTGAGGTGAGAGGATAGCACTCGGGCCTGGAAAACTGGAAACCTACCACGATATGACGCCTCTCGTATATATTATATAAGGCGCACCTCACATCATGCAAGACACACATGTGGCCAAATACTGCTCCTTTTAGTACTGTACTATAAAGTATGATATGGGGCTCTGGCCGGGGGCTCTGGTTTGGGGTGGAGATGGGGGGGGGAGGGGTGGGTGGCTCGGTTGGGTGGGCTCCCCATGTCATTACATGTCTACTTTAAGAAAGGCTCATATCACAGGTCACTTTACTCAGATGTCCCATGTCACCTCTAAGGACACATCATGTCCTATGTCAGATTTAAGAAATTCCCCACATCTTGTAATTTATTTCTGTCTTCATGTCACTAAGGCCCATGTCACATGTCGATTTTAAAGAAATGACCATGTCACCCTGTCGAATCTGGTGGTCCAGACTCATTAATGTCCCCAAGTAAATAATTCTCACCCTGACTTGACAAAGACTCTATAAGGCACAGAAAGGGTCTATTGCTAGCACCGAAAATTAACAACATGGGTACCGATTCAAAGACTGATCATAAAATCGCGAGTACCAGCGGAAGAATCATGGAGCCCTGATTGCAGAGGCGTAGGAAGCTAATCTTCATTGATGGGGCCCAGCAGGGGCCCAACCTTGACCACCTTGAATTGTCGGCTCAAGCGCAATAGCGCCTAGATATACATGCATACATAAAATTTGTATAGAAAAGTAATTTTTGAAGAATTTTAGATCTGATTTTAGGCCCAGGCCCCCATTTTTCCTATCCTGTTACTTTATCAATCTAATTTGAGATGAAAAGTTTTAGCTTCTTGTTTAATTCATTATGAATTCTTGGCAAATTTTGTGGGGGCTCAGACATACTCAGGCCCTACCTCCTTTATGATTGGGGGGGGGGCAGGCCCCCTAGCCCCCCCCCCCTTTTCCTACGCCCCTGTGATTGGTCAAGGGGTGATCATGTGACTTTTTAATACGGGCATGCATTACGATGTCAGGGCCCCTTTAAGGGCCGCCAATTCATTAATGCATCAGTCGCGCCAGCACTTCATTGGTGCATCATGACGACCATTGGGCATGATGCACTCCTGCGCAGCAGTCTTTAAAGGGTAAAAATATTCACATGTCTGATTTTGGAATTGGTTGAATGCCTAGTCTTGACTTACTTTTCCCGTTGCTTTCGTTTTTTTTAATTAAAGGGAAGGTATCGATCAAAAGATATTGATTTGTTTTTGGACTCAGTGTGTACCTATATATAGAGAGAGGTAACAGGACTTGCTGATTAATCCCTAGGGGGCAGTGCACTCACTGTACTTGGGCGGGGTTTAACCCTTCACGGACCACTAATGCAATGATGCATCATGCCCATTGGTCGCTATAATGCATGAATGCAGCCCTGGTGAGTTACTCACCAAGGCTGCATTCATGCATCATTCAAACCCTACAGGGCTGATACACTCCCAGCGGGTCGGCATGATGCTCCAAAGAACTGCTGGTGAGACTGCTCGTCAGTACTAGTACTTCTTCGGGGCATCATGACGAGCATTGGGGATAATGCACTCTGACTTCGCCCAGCAGTGTTATGATGGCTAAAAGTGCACACAGGAGTGCATGATGCCAAACTCATAAAAGCTACAGCTCTGTGTTAACCCTTTAACGACTGCTAATGCAGAAGTGAAACATACTTACTGGTCGGCAGGATACACCAATGAACTGTTCAAAGCATAATGTGGCTGGCACTGTCTTTCCCTCTATAGTCTGACACACGTAGAATCAGTCAGGCTTTGGGCACTGGGTATAAATCTGATCCAGAAGCATTCATAAATACTTCAATGCTTCACCATGGAGTAAATGGTCGATTTGAATTTCGACCATTTTCTTTCTCTCTAACAGGGTCTGGCGGATAATCAAGGCCTATAACTGTATTCTCCTTCAGGGTGGGATTTAGACGGGGGTGTGAGGGCGTGCGCCCCTTCCTTATCCACTGTATGTTTCCCTATTTTGACCCTCATATTAAACCATCAATATGGGCTAAATAAGGGGCGCACCCTCTCCTTTTCACATTTCTGTTTCCACAACTGCGCTTCTGAAGTGTTCCCAGCTAGCACAACTCGTGCAATTAACATCATTCTAACGTAATTTACGTAAAAAGACTGTGCTAGCAGGGGTTGTTTTTCATCACACAGATGGGAGGAGGAAGAGCTGAGTACCCCCACTGGGTGAGTGAGAGGGGACCCTGGGGAAGAGGTGTATAACTTACAGTAGGCCGGTAGTAGGTATCAGGAACCCCAAGGTAGCATACCTGGACCAAGAGGTCAGTCCCGCTTCCGGTGAGGCTTCCTGTTTACTTCTATTTGTAAGGTCAGAGGGTGAACCTGTGTTTGCTGGTTCCCCCAATTTTCTACCCCAGGTGGACAAAGGAGACTAGGGACAAGAGCTGGTTACTGAGGTACCCCTCTTTGATCCTAGGCCCTTCCGGGTGGCAAAGGAGAGTTGGGACTAGAGCCTTCACTCCCTCTTACTACTACTAAGCCTAGGATTGCCTCTGCTTGGCGACAGTCTCTCACACTCTTCAATCCTTGGTGAAACCATGACCTGGACCAATGTGTACAACCGTTATGTGTATAAACATAATGATGTGTAGTAATGCACCAAACCTATATAACCTATACGGACAGAGCCGTTGCTAGTACCAAACAAATTAGCTAGGTGGCTTATGTAGTCGGGGGCTAGATCAGCAGTTGGCCTCTTTGTACAGTCTACTTTGGTTGTCCCTTACTGATAGTCTATATGAAGCTATATTCTAAAAAGCTATAATGTGGATAGCAAATACTTTAGGCTTAAACAATGTAAACTTTATATAGGCTTAGTACTTCAAATACAAGAAAAAAATGAACATTAAAAGTTTTTTTAGAGGGCACATATAATCCAGGCAGAGTAAAACCAAACCATTGTCTCCCTATCAGGCCAATCCCCTCCATTCACACCTACAACAATGTACAGGTACTTAAGGTGATTAAGATAGAGGCAGGGGCAGCTTATCAGTCTTATCAATCCCATTGTTTTCTGTGGGTGGAGGGGAAGATAAGAGATGACCCACAATCCTCTGCCAGATCCAAGATGGCTCTCGGGGGCAGTTACATAACTGATTTCAATATGGCCACCTCCATACAGGAATGGCTCTGTTCCCTACATAAACTGCATTGCTTTTACAGCCCCCTATTCTTCAAAGAATCAGCTGTTTTTTTGTGTTTTTTTTTTTATTTTTTTGGCAAATAGCATTAAGAAATCTCACAACCCTTGCATGAATAAATGATCTGTGATGGTTATATTAACGAATCACCCTCCCCCGCCCTGCCTACGACTCTGTGACAGCCACAGCTCTGCATGAGAGGGTCGGTACAGCAAATTGGTAACCAATCCAACGGTGAGTGCCTCCCCCGTGAGACCAAACATTGATTTGGGTATTTACCACAAATCACGTTGTTGACATATACCACGGTTGTACAGTGGTGCTAGAATGAGTACATGCGGACTACCTGGGGAGGTCTGAGTGAGACCCCTCTCTGGCCCTCGTTTCTATCTAATGTTGTTATTTTTGTGTACAGTTTCTCCACTCCCCATCCTGGGGTGTGGAGAGTAGAGAAGAGTTTTCCAGTTGGGTGACACACAGAGAGAGAAATACTCAGGATATTCCCAGGAACTGGACATGTTTTTTTCCTCAAGTATAAGATGTTTTGGCTTGTCTACATTTACAGGAGATAATTACATTCTCCTTCACCAAGTTGTGAACGTTCCCCACTCGAGTCCTGTTCAGTGGACACTGAAATTCAACCCATTGGAAATATACTTTAGAGACCTACTTTGGGGTCATATCCCCCTCTCAAGCCTGTATGTACCTTAGATAACAGTAA
Source organism: Acholoe squamosa (assembly GCA_949317995.1). NCBI lineage: Eukaryota > Metazoa > Annelida > Polychaeta > Phyllodocida > Polynoidae > Acholoe > Acholoe squamosa. Next base: position 68,326,216 of record OX439045.1, read on the forward strand.
CTTGACTACAAACACCTGAATATGATGGTATGAAAGTGTCTGTAATATATTTGAGTGGGATTTGAAATATGACAATAATCGAACCATATCACATTTACCTAAGCAGACATTGTTCCCTATGCCTGATACAGAGAACACTCTAAAAAGTAACTGTTGAATCTACCAGGGATTCTCGCAAAACTGAAAAATGAACCACTGTATTCTTATAGCAGTCAGTGAAGCAGTGTAGTTTCTACAATGAAACTCCAGATGGCAGTTATGTGGTGATATCAGGAATATCCGTGAGAATAACAGATATTTTGCCGACATCTTATTTTACAGTGTAGGTCCCTGGGTAGTCGGGTCCATGTGCTGGTATACTAGGGTACCACACAGGGGGGTGTAATGTATAGATAGACTGAGGGTACAGAGAAACCTGACTGGTATGTCATCCATCTAGTACCCTCACCCTGCCTCCTAGAAATTTAGGTTACTGTAAAACCGTGTGTATAAGCCGCAGGTTACAGACACTCTCCCTTCATCCAGCGTATAGGACCAATGTGAAGTCAGGGTGCGACCAATAGGAGGGTTTAAGACGACATAACATAGTACTTGTATAACTTTGTTTTTGTTTCACATTCGCCACTCATGTCACATGTCATATGTATACCAGATTAAGATAAATACAGTCTTATTGGATTTGAACACATTATCAACCACAATGTCACTTTCATTGTATTTGTGAAATGGTAATAAACACATTTTCAAACCTAAAATAATTGATAATTGATAACTTTCACTCATTGTGGCCATGGCAAACCTGATCGGACAATTCAGCGTGGAGCTTGGAGGTGGCTTATATGGGGGGTTTGACTCCAAGGCTAGCTGTCAGCCCTTTGGGGGCCACATAGGGGTTAATTCATGGGCATGTACTAGTTTAATACCAAGTTGAGTCTGTGTATGTGTTATCCATATACTAAGAGAGGGTTGGCCACACAAGGACATTTGCTGCCCTCTGGCAAATAACCTTTGAACTATTTCCTATACATATAGCCATGGGTGACATAGGTGAGGGGGGACTTTGGCAAAGTCACCCCTCACCTCTGTCACCTATGGCTATGCATAGAAATAGAGTTGCCAGAGGGCAGCATCAGTCCTAGAGTGTCACACCCTCTCCTTAGTATATAGATAACAACTACTCAGACTCAACTTGGTAACAAGTACACGCCCATGGGTTAATTATACACTGTGGTCATGATGCATTCATGCAGCCCTCGTGTCACTCCCCAGCGCTACATGAATGCATCAACCTGACTATGTATGCTTGATACATCTACGATGTGTCAGCATGATGCACCGATGCACCAGCTGCAACAGTGCATCATGACAACCAGGACCTAGGACTATGGGTCATATATTGTTAGCCCTGTGCCTGTATCTGTCCCACCCTGACCCTAAAAAAACTGGGATGTAGGTCCATAGTTGTACTCCAAGCCCCTGAAGAAGGGTGTCGACAGGGATGTGGGCATTTTGGGTGATGGTATATGTAGTAGGATATTCTTTCCAAAGTCACTGCTTATTTAACATTGGACATGTTAGGACATGTAACATATGACATGTTAGGACATGTAAGGAATGTTGATATCCATGGATATCCGCACTAAGGAGTGCTGATATCAATGGATATCAGCACTCCTAGGACCTGCAATATCGACAGGTATCAGACTGGGAATATCCAGAAAAAGCACCCAAAATCACAGAGGTCGTGTAATAATGTTTGATATCAGTCACAAGTCATGACATATCCGTTAACTATTTATTTTATTACACGATTAATCAATAGATAATTTATAGAATATCAATAAATTCAATTTGAAAACAAAATTTCTTCACCTCCCCATGGGACTCAAAGCCTGCCATAGTGTGTGTACACACAAGGTTTGACAGCTTGCACTGTGAAAAAGATGAATCAGATCTGTACTTGAACGCCTGTACCTAGGGTTAGGAGCGTGACTCACTAACCAATATACTATCAGTACACACACCTTGCCACCCGGCAGCTGCTGGTTTGGTTTGAACGCGTCCAGCAGTACCGTATATCCTTGTGTAGAGGCCTGGTTAATTTGCCACTTAGCAAGGAGGTTTAGGTAGTAGGTAGTACAAATACAAACCCGGCCTTTTACAAGGGGAAATATGGTATGTCGCTGTCTTGGCTATGGCTCATGCAGCTCTGGCCACTATAGTGTTCTCCTAACCAAATTCTAATGCAGCTATTCTTGTCAGTCCCTGTGGTGCAATGCACAGGGATCAGTAGAGTGCAGGTTCGACCCCCTACCTCTGGCAATGAAAATTTCATAGGTTTTAACAAGTGACATATGACATGTAAGGTGTGCTGATATCCATGGATAAGAGCACTGGGTATCTGTTATCCATGGATAACAGCATACCTTACAAAGGTCATGATGCATGCATCATGGCATGCAATATTGACAGGTATCAGAATGGAAATATCCACAAAAAGAACCCAAAATCACAAGAGTTGTGTAATAATCAGGAAATAATGCACGGGGCATGGCTGTGGGAGTGCTCTAGACTGTATAAGGGGCTTTATAGATGTCTCAATACAGTCTAGAGCACAACCACAGGCATAACCAAGTGCATTATTCCCATTATAACACAGAAAAATCACCCATCAGCCACCTGACAACACATAAATGTCAATTGTGAAGTGTAAAGGTGAGATGAAGCTAACCTTCTTTGCCAGGAGTGCATTATCCATCTAGATAATGCACAGTGAATCAGCCAATCAGAATGCAGCATTCAGGATAATGCACTCTGACTTCGCCCAGCAGTGTTATAAAGGCCGCTAATGCATAAATCTTTGCATTATCCTTGCTAACTGGTCAGCAGGATGCACCAACGAGGTGCTGGTGAGTCTACTTGCCAGTACTTAATTTGAGCACCACGCCAACCCTCTTGGATTCTATTAATCCCCTTGGGTTGGCATAATCCATGAATGCAGCCATGGCGAGGTACCTGCCATAGTGTTCAATGCACTAGCGGCCCTCAAAGAGTCAACATGTAAAACACAACCACATTAATTAAATCTAGATTAAAGTACATGATAATTCAGGGCTGCAACACTCCCTCCCCCTTCCTTTGGGAAGTAGACTGACTGTCAGCAGCGTACGACATGCTAGGCAATCTGGCCCCAGCTCGACAACTAGTGTGAGTCATCTCTGGTACCTAGCGTTTGTGGGTAAAAGAAGTTTTTTTTCCGCTGGTTGCTGTAATTTGTAGGCAGGTACCTCGTGTAGTAATCTTCCCCAGAAAATGGGGACCATCATCCCCATACACGAGAGAGGTATTCCCTAGAATCCGACCAGATGAGAGTGCATGCTAGGTGGGTTGGAGTATGGATGTTTAGACTGGAGCTCTAACAACAAGTTTATATTCCAGGCCACCTACCCCTGCCTGCCTGAAAAAATAGGACCAAGACTAGTTGTCAGCTCAATACCACCCTATTTTCATGATGCATCATATCTTTTTGATAGTTGGATCATGGAATAAAAATGTTGACACACAAAATTGCCATTATAAATAGGGATGTGTTCCCCTGCTGAATGTGCAGGAAGGCAAAAATCGAATAAATAATCAAGGTAACATACACACTCTAAAGAATTAAATGATCAAGCTTCTATTTTTTTTTTAAATTTAGAACATATTAATAGTTTTAAATCCAGGAATGAGAGTGATTGAGGACAAAATCCACGAACTGCCCAACAAGAAGCCCTTATTTTGTATAGCAATGTGTAAGTCCTTGGAACTTGAAATTCCCTGAAATCAGAAACCCCCCTCTAAAAAAAGAACTTACATCCCTGTTAATCTTGGCGTGTGACTCAAAAACAACATTTCTTTTACGAATGTGCCTCAGTAGACTACACAGACCTAGACCGACGTCAAAGATGAGGACAGGTCGGTGGGTGCCTGGGACTGACACGATATGGGTGCACTATAACCCTATAAAGACCACTAATAGAGGAGTGCATCCTGCTCATAGACTCGCCAGCACTTCATTGGTGTATCATGACGACCAAATGGCATGATGCATTAATGCATCGGCAGTCCTCAAAGGGTTAGGGTGTGGGGGTGGATATGGGCTGCTTGGCTCCAGGGTCTCTGTTTACAAACAGACTGATGCTAGGCATGGCAGAAAATAGCCTGTGTTGATGTTTGAGTTTATTTGTGTTCTCTATGGGCGATTCACCACTGGGCGATTCAAGCCACTGTGAGGATATTATTATGTACAATAATAGCTCTGATTGGGCCACATTGTGTATGAACCCTTTAAGGGCCGTCGATGTATGGATACATCAATGCCCATTGGTGAGCATATGTATGTAGCCCTGGTGAGTTGCCAGGGCTACATTCCTGTATCATGCCAACCCTACAGGGTTGATACAGTTCTGGAGGGTCAGTATGACGGTCCAATGAAGTTCTGGCGAGCAGACTCGCCAGCACTTCATTGGTGCATCGTGCCAGTCAACCCACTGAACAGGACTTGGGTTGGGAATGTTCACAACTTAGGCAAGGAGAACGAGATTTTCCCAGGAAATTTGGACACGCCCGAACATCTTATACTCACACTGAGAGCCCCAAAGTCGTCAGGCTGACAATACCCAAATCTACAACCTTAGGCCATCAGATTGAGCACCCAGGGTAGTCAACCTGATGGGTATAGGTCAACACACTCACCCAAGGTAGTCAAACTGATGACATAATGTTGTTCGAGTGACAACCTTGGTGCTTACTACCTTGGGTCCTCAATCTGACCCAATGTTATAGATTTGGGTATTGTCAACTTGAGCACCTAAATTCCTCAGCGGTGAAGACCTTCAGTTGAGACATGAGTGGCACATACCTGCCACCTTGTAGGTTTGTTACATATTGTCAACAGAATGCCATAGACTCATACAGGGGAGAGGTAGACTGAGGGACTTCACTCCCTATAAGGTGCTCCCCCCGGTCTGTACCTCTTCTGCACTCCTGCAATAGCGTCTTTTAAAGGAATAAAATATGAAAAGTGTAACTAAGGCCAAAAAAAAGAAGGTTGGTTTCCAGTAACATGGTAAAAAAAAGTTGAGGTCGGTAGGTTGGATTTTTTTTCAATTTATTTTTATTTTTTAGATATGAGATCTCATCTAGGTATTAATGTATTGAGTCGGGATGCCATACGTGTGCCACATCACCTTTTCCATTAGTTATCATGCTTGATGGATTTTACAAGGAAAGAATGCATTGAACAAACAGGAAAATGTGGACATATGCTAATGACCATAGAAATATGAAAAAATGCATAAAAATATAAAGAAAATGTAGAAAGATTTAAAAAGTTTCTTAAAAAAAGTCTTTGGTCAGCCCTGTTTGGCTGAGGTCGGTTGGGTAACCGGAAACAAACCTTTGTTTTTGAGGCCTAATGTGTAAAGCAACTGATGACAACCATTCTAGAGTAACACAAGTGAGTCGTTAGCTTTAATACCTGTGTGCACTGCTGCAACAGTGGCTATTGTTTTAGCATAAATGCAATTCATAGATGCAGTTCTGGGGAGTATCTGACTGGTATTGATACCAGGACTGTGACAAAGTAGCAAACAATGTGCCCTGATACTAAGGCGACAGTCTAAAAGCCAGTTTTATAGATTTAAATTTATCAATGTTATCTTGCCACCATTGATCATTTGTCAACATAGAATGTTGACAAATGATCGATTAGAGAATTGTGTAGACATGGACTACTCTCAGGCTGCTAATGCACAAATATACTGCAAATAGCATCGTATTCACCTTGATGCAATGATGAAGTGCATCAAGTTCATTGGTGCATCATGACCCTCCAGTAGTGTATCAACCCTATAGGGCTTAGTTTAGAGTCCACCATTGCTGGATCTGTCACCTGTCAAGATAAGCACTGATAAGAACCAGCATGATGGGTACCAGCTGTTACATTATGTACCCAAAAAATTCTGCATTGAATCCAGGGAGTGATCTGATTGGTTGATAATGTATCCCGGGTCAACCCTATATTGCTGGCACTATGTATGGATATAGCTAGGGCTGCACTGATGCATCATGGCCAAGGGGCATGATGCATTATCTAATGCGCTATCGGGCTGTGGGGGTTGAAAGGTTTGAATTCATCAGTATACTATGACCCGCATGGCCTGATGTATACCTAATGCTGAATGTCTACAGACACAATCATATCCAATATGTGAGGGATATGGGTTAGTACCGTAGTGGCCGGTTTAAAGCCAGGATTTCAAATAAGCACACACCTTGAATACGCGCCGGGGATATAGGCGTACAGAAATTACTTTAAGCTCTAAAAATGGTATTCAGATAAGTGCCTGTCTTGTATGTCAGCTAGGGTTACAGTTGAATTAAAATTAATAAGGGCCCAGGCGCTTATACAGACCAATACGGTATGTGTGTGTGTATGGTGGGGGGGGAGGTTGAGTACTACATAACATGTGCTTCTGACCCAGTCTAGTATAACTATAGGACAGTGACTGGTGGATTCCTCCACCCATACCCATGATAGGCCTGTTCTATATTAACACCATGATAGGCCTGTTCTATATTAACACACTGCCACTGTTAACCCCCCAGTGACTCATTCATGCTTTAATGTATGATGCACAGTTGTTATATCAAGATGGCTCACCAGGGATGCATTTAGGCATGATGCACACTCTGCAAGAGTGATATACTGCAGAAATAAATGCTGAAGTATAGAATCACCAGCACTGCATTATCAGGGAATTAAAATGTTTTATTGCATCATCATAATAAAGGGATATGAACCTGGAGTGTTTATGGTTACTGTTATGGTTCAAGCTTTGATATCTGAAATAAGTGCTGGCTTTAAATAAGGGCCAGAGGTACAGGGATAATGATACAAATCCTGAGCACTGAAAACAAATATGCTCTAGTCTCAGATAAGGGGTACAGGACACTACAATATTTGGCATTTGAAGGGTTAATACACTGTCACTGTGTGTGGGACAGAGGATGCTGGGCCCTCAGGCGGAGTACACTGGACACCTGTGCTACATGTGTATCAAAATAACCTACACCTTTGTACAGGAGGCAGTGTGATAATTCCGACATCATTCTTTAACTTTAACCCTTCAGGGAAGCCTAGAGAGCGCATTAATGAATCATGCACATTGGTTGTCATGATGCATGAATGCAGCCCTGGTGAATGAGGCGGCATGAATATAGTCATCCCTGCCGGCCTAATACACTCCTGGAGTGATCCTATGCTTTTTGCTATGATGCATAATAAACATGTGACCAAGAATTGCAAGGGCTGCATACATTTGGCCTGCTCTCTCTCTCACTCTATCTCTCTCACACTCTCTCTCACTCTCTCTCTCACTCTCTCTCTCACTCTCTCTCACACTCCCTCACTCTCTCTCACTCTCTCTTACTCTCTCTCTCACTCTCTCTCACTCTCTCACACTCTCTCTCACTATCTCACTCTCACTCTCTCACTCTCTCTTACTCTCTCTCACTCTGTTGTGCACATACTAACTATCCTCTTAAAAGAAAATACCACCCTATTTACATGTTGATTTAATTTGATAGCCTTTGTGCTTATTAACACAATTCTGGCCTACCACAAAATAAACTATGCACTACCATAAGGGAGAACAGCAGGCCCTTCTGCTGCATTGTATGATGTCACAACTGACCAGATGCAGCAGAACTGTGACTGCACAGCACTGCTGGAAAACAGTCAAATACTCTTCATATCTTTCTCTAGACCATGGTTGACAATCTGTTTTGGATAACTGTCATAAAATGACCCAAGAGAGGGTTTCTATATAATAGCAAATTCATACAATGCAGCAGAAATACCTGCTGCTCTTCCTTATAGAGGTGCATATTTTAGTAAGTATGCCAACAACTTGTTAATTTTCACAATGGCTATCAAAATGAAAATAGGGTGAACTTTTCTTTTAAAAGTAAGGTACCACTCAGAACAAAGTCTGTTGGGTTAACTCTCTTTGCATTAATATTCCTGTTAACTCCGCAGCAGTGCATTGTAAATTAAATGAATTCATCTGTTGAACCGGCATGGCTTTGTGTTTTCACAATAGTGGTTACCAGTTCCATTATCAGGCTGACTGGTCACACAGTGTACCAGAGTAAGGTGAGGCTGGTTAGGTCAGTCGGAATTCGGTCAGAGAGAAAGGGTCACCCCATACTATGAGGTCACGTCAATACTGCACGTTTGCATACCTACACACATTAATCCCCTGCTTTGGGTCTAGACCCCTAAATTCCACATGGTGACATGGGCTTTCCTTAAAATCGACATGTGTCATGGAGCTTAGTGACAAGGACATTGGGAAATAAAAAGTTAGTGACATGAGACATGGACTTTTCATTAAATCGACATGTGACATAGAGCTAAGTGGCTTCTTTTAAAATCGACATGTGACATGGTGACCCCCATGTAGACCCCCATACATGACTGTTCTCATACCTCAGTGATGCAGGTCACTGACCACATTGGCCGATTTGAATGACAAGACCAACCTGTTTTCAAGATGACCTGTTTTGGTAGCCTTTATTTTGAATAAAAGACTGACACACTTCTGGTATTCATAAAGAGAGCAGGCTACTATGATGCAGTGTATGACGTCACAGGAGCTCAATACACAAATTTGCCCGTATAAGCATCGAGTCTTGAATTATTGTTGGTTTTGAATAAGCGCCAGGAATATAGGGGCTTTGAAATGTTTAAAACTGCTATAACTCAAGTCTTGAATAAGCGCCAGTTTTGACTGAGTAGGGGGGTAGAGCCCTCTTGAAATCAATGAGAGCCCTGGCAATTATACACATGTTTTCAAGAAATAATCTTGTTATTCACCGTGAAGACTACCTAAAGACATCATTATACAGATGAGGGGCCTTTTGGACAAATCTGCTAACAATGTTTTAACAACTGTATTTGGTAAAGGTGCTACAGTATATATACATGGTGAACAAAATAAATTGTCAAGTGTGTACCAATAACCTAGATCTAAGCCCAATATTTAATTCAAAATTCATTCATGAATTCATAACATTATCCAGGACAACTCATCTCCTACAATTCTATTCATCACCTCTTGATTAGAATCAAAAGGTTTTACACCCAAGTCGTGTCTCTGTATATTGTAGAGAAGTTATACTCTCTGCTTACATTTTGAAACAATAATCGAACAATCCAAGTGGAGAGGCTGCAGTGTTGCTTCCCATAAACTTCATTTAATGATCAAATATACTTACTTCAACATTTTTCCGTTATTTCAATTTGAAATAGCGTGTAATGCATGCAGAAATAACACCATACGCATTGGTAGTGGAGAGCCTTTCTATATGAGAGAGTAAAAGTCTACTTCTTATTTCATCCTGACCAGTATTTCTTAATTCTCTGAGTTCTTTTTTATGGACTGCTTTCATGTATCAGCGTGGGAACTAAGAGTTTTACGGAATGTCTGAATGTTTACAAGATATCAGTAGTGTCAGATCAGTTACCCCTTAGTACCTGGGTAGGGTGTTAGTAGTGGTGTTACATGGAAAAGTAAATCGATCATCTCACATGTTATGTAAATTGTAAATCTGACAGAAAAGACATGTATCAATGCAACGTAAAAATCAAAATGTTTGGGTGCAGAGTGGACCATGCAGCACAGGGTGATCACACTGCCTGCAGCCACAGGGCCAGATTAAATGAACTCCTTCATTTAGGGCTTTTGGGGGGTATTGAACGTGGGAAATATACTGCTCTAAATAATATGATATATAGTACTTATGTTGGTATTATTTGCCTTAGGTATCTGGTAATTCATTTCAGTCAATAAATCCTTGTTTGCAAAGGTATAGAAAAGAAGGGATGATATAGGCCTATTTCTGCCTCCTATATGCAAGAGTTGTGCAAAGCTATGATAATGGGTATAGATGTATTCTTTTACTACTTTTGTGTAGTTCATGAGAACAAGTGAACACTTTCTGAATTATTAATTTTTATTGGTCTTTTTAACCTAAAACCATGCTTTTTAACCTAAAAAATTACACAGCATAGTAACTATTGGTCATAAAAAATTGTTCAACTAAGGCAAGATGCGCAATTCTGTATAGAATAATCCTGCATCACTTGTTTCACTTAGTTTCCAATAGCTTCCCCCATACATCACATTATGTGAGGACATGTATTTTTCCCCTACTGCAAATAATAGGTGCCACATGCTACCTACTCATACTTTGCTAAAAGTGACAGTTCCCTATGTATTTCCACGGCCATAAGACCTAGAGAAATGATAGGCCCATCACATGCTCATGATCAATAGCTTCAAGTCAATACCTGAACCATTACTGGGGTATCTATAGCAAATATTTTAGAACCAGATAAGTGAGAGCATGTCGGAAATCATGCAGAATTAGCCTGCAGGACACAGTTTTATGTGCGCATTGTAACACCCTACTATAGACTGATCCTGCAAGAAAGGGGCATTTATTTGATCTCCTATTAACATAAAAATATTCTATCAAATTAAAAATTATCAAAATCTTTAATGACAATCGTTAGAACTTTTCTAGACTAAAGAAAACAGAAAAGGGACACCGCAAAGTTGGTTTAAACTAGTTATTTGTTCATACTTTTCTGCCAGTGTTATAGACCTTCTTAATAATTAGTCCAAAGATTCCCTATTCTTAAACTCAGAGTCTATAATGAAAGGAAGTCACCCTCTATTGCTAGATGGCTCTGTAAGACCCATATTGCAGAGGTTGTAGATCAAGGGGTTAAAAAGAGGTGTGAGGTGGGGTGGGAAGAGGGTGGGGCTGAGCACCAAGGGCGGAGATGGTCCATGCAGGATGCTATACCCTCTAACTACTTATTTCTTATGGTTAACCCTTTAAGGGAGTGGTCATTTTTTAACAACAGGGGGGTTGGTGAACTTCTGCGCGTCCGCGGCGAAATCTTTTCCGTCCCCCCTCCAAGGGGTATGAAATTTTTTCGTCCCCCCTATTATTCTAGTCGGGCGCAGGCTTTTTCGCTCCAAAGGGTCCTGAAATTTGTTGGTCCCCCCCAAACCCACCAACCCCCCCTCTGTTGTTAAAAAATTACTACTCCCTAAGGGCCGAGTGATGCTCCCAGGTTCATGGGTCAGTCATGATGCACCAATGCAGTGTTGGTGGGTCTCCAGCACTCCATTGTCGCATCATGCATCCCTTTATTTGAGTATCATTCTTGTGTGGTCAGTATGATGCATGAATGCGGGTCTACACGCTGGGGTACCTTCAGAAGGATGGCAATAATCAGGATAGGTAGACTAATGCACTGTGTTCTACATTAAGGGTTGATCTGTAATACTTAGTTTTCATCTAAACTACAAAATGAGATATCTAAAATGAAGCATGTAAAGGTATTGGTGTAAGGAAGGCCTCTCAGCTACCTGTTCTAGTGAGGCCTAATGGTTGTTATACAAGATAACTTTTGCAGACTGCCATAAAAACAAGTGGACAGTGAGGGACTCTGTGTATCGAAGGTACTTGTAGTTATCTACAACTGTAAGAACTATAAGTTGTACTTTTTAGCATTGTATACAGCCTCAAATATACACCTCCCTGTCTTCAAACTGGATTTCTGGTGGGGGGGGGGAGCCAGACATGGGATTGGGGAACTCTATAGTGAATGAGAAGATCTGGACAGAAGGATATTCCAATTTGTCGTGAAAATGTTGCCGGATATATATTTAGTCTCATGTATATGGGTCAGGTCGCCAGAAAGCAGTAGATTTTGTGTTTTCGGGTCATTTTGGACTCTTATGGCTCTAGAGAAAGAAGTTGCAAATCAATCTTGTCTTACATAGACTCATTTGATAGACAACACTTAGGACTGTCAGAAAGCTGTAAATTTGTGGTCATCTATCAAAAACTCTTAGACTTATAGCTTGCCAAAGTGAAAAAAACAGTCAAATTTGTTCATTTTTGACTTTTTGTATTCTTTACAAGTGTCCTGTATTGAATAAAGAGTCTGGAGTAACCCAAAGTAATTTTTTGTATTGTATATGATCATAGGTATGGACTTGTTACTGAGTGAGAATTTTTTCATTGTGTGTCTTTGAAAATGGAAATCTGTAATTTGTAACGTCCGGTACCAAAATCTAAATCAGTTATAAAACATGAAAAAAATTAATCTTCATAATCTTTGTTATTACCAATATGAAGGGTTTTATTATCCCCTACTTTGACAAATAAATTGTGTGTCAAGCAGCATTTGTCTCCACAGAGAGCAGCTTATGTGAAATAATTCTGATAAAAGTACCGGATGTTACGTAACTTTTATCATCATGTAAGAGGCAGTCTACTGTGCATGCATAACTCAAATTTTGATCCATTTTGTAATTGAAGTCAATAATAGACATATTGGCCTTGTTATTTCATATGGGACATTCCTATATTCTGAGAACAACTTCAATTACCTCCATATTTCATCATTTTGGTACCGGACGTTTCATGACACAAAACAAGCAATAAAAATGGAACCGGATGCCCTAAGTCGGTATTTTTTGGTTTTCTGAGCTGAGGGGATGTCCCTTCACAATGTGTTTAGGTTATAAAGTAATTAGAAAATTAATTTTATAGGCCCTTCAAGGGCAGAATCTTACACCTTCTGACGACCTGACCCATATTTAGGCCCCTGGGGCAGAGGGGTATTAAAACAACCTTAAGCACTAACACAATATTCAAATAAGTGCCTGTCTCAAATAAGAAATGGGGTAGAAACTATAGAATTAATAAGCATCCGGGTGCTTTTACAGGCTGCTACTGCACTACGAGAGCGGGTATGGTTCACCGCTGATGTGCTGGCACGCAGTCTTGCTAGTGCTTCATGCACTCAGCTTCATGCACTCTGATATATAACTGTGTCAAATCTTCCAAGGATCCTTGCTAAAATGAACAATAAATGAAAGCCAATAACTCACTGTAATTGTATTGCAGTGAAAGATTGTAGTTTCTACAATGAAGCACTGCAGGAAAAACACTGTGGTACAAAGAATCTCCTTGAATATAATGGATCTACGGCAACTTTGGGACAAGGATTTCACTCCAAAACCTTCTTTTTACAATGTCCATATTGTCGACCATTGTACACAATGGATTAATGCACCAGTGGCCTTTATATGGTGAAGGAATTAAGCTTTACATCATGCGGAAACAAGCAAGTGTGGGATTGAGCCTGGCCAGATGATGGCTGGTCTCAAGGGGGTCCTTCAGTTTTTGGTGTAGGCTAGTAGGTTTCCGTGCAGTTTTTAGGTGTTTACCATCACAGCATCCTGACTTCTGCAGTATTATCATTAATGTAATGCTTCCAGGTGTTTACCGTTGACGACCCAAAAGGGAAAGAGCAAATGCTCACTTTCTAAGAAGCCATGGGGTCTGGTGCCGGCACTGTCTCTCCATGGAGTATCATGGAGTGTAAGAGCCCTGTAGAATCGTTAGGCCAAACACAAAAACAGATTGTTTGTTTCGGGTAACCAGACCCTACGTAGCAAAAGAGTGCCGACCCCAATTTCTTTATCTTCATTTCTTTTGTAACTATGCCCTGAGTCACCGTTACTCAGAACAAGTCTGTGTGACAATTAACAAAATAAAAGAAAATCTGACCTACCCTACATAAATACTTACATAACTTTTTTTGGCCTTATGAGGTATAAATGCGGTTTTGGTAGGCTAGTCCCCAGGGCTGCTTTCATGAACCTTGACGACCCAACGGCTTGCTACATTATTGGATTAGCGGCCATTAAAGAATTAAAACACGAGAAAGCTTAATTACCAAAAACTAAGACCTTTGCAAGTCCAGCATGGTGTTGATATGACTAGTGCCCATACCATTTCACTGTAGGTTCCAGTAAAAAGCTACCAGCAGAGATGACTCTCTTACAATGGTATGACGTTCATCTTCAGCTATCACCACCACTAAGGCTAGGAATGATGACAGGCATTCCCACTTAGAGAATCAGGAAAAACGGAGGGAGCCAGAAGCCTAACACTTTGGTCTGACCCTTTGAGGGCCACTAGCATACTTGTAGACTCTACCAGGCATCCAGGTGAAATTGAACAATGATCCACCATAATTGCATTGCAGTGAAGCAGTGTAGTTTCTACAATGTAGCACTAGAGTAAACACTATACACTGAATCCCTGAAAATAATAATTGCAATAATAATGATTGCACTGTTATTTCAATGACATTTCTTATTCTTTACAGTACGGTCATTCAAAGTTAATCACTAAGGCTCTGCTGCATATCCCTCCATATGCTGTCAATTCATTTATTAGGCGGCTTAATGCTTTATAATGCAATGTTCTCCTTAGAGGTCTATAGCATTATATCTGTCTCCTGGGCAGTGTGAGCACGCCACTCCAGGGCGTTAATACCAAGAGATGGAGAGGTGTCTGACGTATGTGACTACCACACTCCACACTACTGTATATTACATACTCCACACCCTGATGGGTTAACACTGCAAGGGATGGATAATGCTTTATTTATTTGAGAGGACCTGATGTAGGATTGCATCATGCCCACTGGTCGGCATAATGCACATATGAAGTGCTGGCAATTCTGTTAGAGTATCATGCCGACTGTCCACAGGTGTATCAGCCCCGTGAATTCAGTATGATGCAATGAGGCAGTTCTGGTGAGTTACTCGCCAGGGCTACAATTAATGTACCAGCCAGCCTTAAGGTATAATGCCGTTTTGTCATAATTATTGGTGCATTCATTAAGTCAATCCTGGGTGGGTAATCTACCACAGGCGGATTCTAGCATCATGCTGGCTGGCTGGCTACATCTAACAGGATCGACATGATGCACCAATGCATCACTTGCATGCCTCTAATGACAAGAGCATCGTGCACCCCTTTAATGCTGGTACATGTATCAATGCATGTATGCATGTAGTCCATATGCAGGATGATTATAACCTATCCCCTGGATGGCGTCAGTACCAATCCAAGTCCATATATTCTGTATATATGGAGTGGTAAGGGAGGTGGGTGGAGGGTGGGGTGGATGTGTGATAGGGCAGGGGTTGTGGTATTGTCTTTGTGCATGGTGGCTAATCGATTAATGGTTACTGATCATGCATGGATACTGATGGTGGGATGGGAGCTGCCTTTTACTGCTTCAGACTCTCAGTACTGTCGTACATGGACGTACGGAGTTGCCAAGTGATTGAACAACCAACTCCTCTTTCCACGCCTGCATGAGATGCAAAAAATAAGATTGCAAAGACAATTTAAGCTCAGTTGCCAACTTGGCAATGAGAGTAGATGGCCATCAAGTATAACTTACTATTTAACATTGGTCAATGCTAACCTTTGTAAATATACTCGTTCGTGCTGTGTCTACTGTTTAGATGAAATATTCTCCTACATACTGACTTCACATGAAAACTGCCCATCACTCTCCTCACTGATGTGTCTATGATTTTTAAAGGGTACGTTTGATTTCTTTATTCCCCTGTCCTAGTGAACTAGAAAACGAAGGGGGGGGGGAGAGAGAACTGCACTACTTACTAAAACCGTCCCCACTACTCCTCAAAAGAGAAATGAAAAGAGAAAAAAAAAGGACAGTAACATGGCTGACACATGTTGTCACTAACGGTAGTCTCTTAGTATGTACAATATGTGTGCACTCTAAGAAATAACTGTTGAATCTACAAGGGATCCTCCTTAAACTGAACAGTGAACCACCGTAGTCATATTGCAGCAATGCAGTGTGGTTTCTACAATGAAACCCCGGACGGGCACAGTGCCAGAAGGAATTTCTGTGAAAATAGTTTCAGATCTCTGGGAATGTTGGGATAAGGAGGTCACTGCTATTGTGACAACATGTTTTATTTAGTTTGTCACAGCATTTTCAAGATGGCTTGTCCCTCAGAAATATCCTAATTAGAAATGGAGCGTTGGCCTATGCTTGTCCATGCTTGGCCCAACATAAGCCGACATTGGCCCAAAACAAGCCGACATTGGCCCAATGTGTCCTTGCTACCTGGGATATTGAAAGCAGTCTAAAGTTATATCAGCACTACTAAAGTTTAAGAAGCACATTAGGGAGCTATTACAGGAAGCCCTTCTAAAGAGGATAAGTCTCATCTCTCCTTCTAAGAGAACTCCTGTAGGCAGGTCAGGCTCCCCAAATGGTAAGATATCTGCTGGAGGCACCCTTTAGGACCTTTGCTTTGTCTGTCTACCTCATAGCTCAAAAATCTCCCATCTATGATCTTTAGCCCTGATCAATGGGAAAGAAACTCACTGTGGGCAATGTTTTGTCAGCCAAACCCACGACCAAGAAATACACTAGATATATAGACAGCCCATCCTAGCCTGAGTAGATACCCTTTGGTCTAACCAAAAGCTTTGGGATCTATCACAGACAGCCTATGTCAGCCTTACAGAATTCCTAGTGATCTACATTCGCCAGTAACTCAGGAAGCTGCCATTGGCACCTTTGGTCAGCAACAGCAGCAGCAGCAGCTCGGAAACCTTCTCTACAAGCCCGTTGTCAATACCACCAACATCTAAGATATCAGCATGTTTCTTTGTCAGCCTCACCAACGACAATCAAACAACACATGACCTCTGTTAGGTGAGTCTAGACCTCTGTATCATAGTAACAATGGCCACTATATCACCATTAACAAATAGAGGTTAAAGCAGCAGTGACCCTCAGCTATGTAAGGGCAGTTGTAGGGTCATTATAGCTGTAGTAATGGCCTGTTTAAGAACCTAGGTGTTTATTTCAATGCCTCTGCAGACTTGGCCCTTATTTGACTTAGGCTTCTTTTTAATAGTGTTTCAATATGTAACACTAATTGCAATGACCTTTATTTGAGACCAGTGCTTATTTGAAACCTCGGCAGATAAGCTAGCAAATACTTTATGTAAACTGAAAAGTGCACTCTAAGAAATGATTGCTGCATCTACCAGGGGCCTCGTAAGTGCATTGCAGTGAAGCAGTGAATTTCTACAATCAGACAGTAGAGTTCACACTGTGGTACAAGGAACCCCAAGGACAATAACTATTGATCTCTGGCAACTTTGGCACAAGGAGTTCACTGTAATTATTTCGACAACACTCTTTTACACTGCGGAGGTGGCTACATCTATGTGCGAGCTGTGTATTGCCTGTTGTGAGGTTATTAGAGGTGATGGTCCTACTATTCCTGGAGCAGTGTTGGCAGTGACCGTGCTGATGGTGACACTGATACAGGCATGGGTATACAAGGGGACCTGGGTGCATGGGTAACTCATCCTCATGATGGAGATGGGATGGAGGGTTGGGACCCATTCTCTGGAAACCGCCCAGACTTGATACATGTGTATACCCCGCGCCTGTACGTAGTCATTTAACATCCTCTAACATGGGCAGTGTGAAGCATGTGAATCCCCCCCCGGTGCTCATTTCATGCATCAAGCGGACCCTAGAGGGGTGATATGAGTGAATGTCGTCATGTGAACCAATGAGGATGGGGAACAGACTTGTCAGCACTTGATTGGTGCATCATGCTGGGTAATGTGCATGATACACTCCTGCATTAGCTGCCTCTATCGGATGTGTTTGTTATCATGATGCATGCCTCTATAGGATGTGTTTGTTATCATGGTGCATGCCTCTATAGGATGTGTTTGTTATCATGATGCATGCCTCTATAGGGTGTGTTTGTTATCATGATGCATGCCTCTATAAGATGTGTTTGTTATGATGATGCATGCCTCTATAGGATTTGTTTGTTATCATGGTGCATGCCTCTATAGGATGTGTTTGTTATCATGATGCATGCCTCTATAGGATGTGTTTGTTATCATGGTGCATGCCTCTATAGGGTGTGTTTGTTATCATGGTGCATGCCTCTATAAGATGTGTTTGTTATGATGATGCATGCCTCTATAGGATGTGTTTGTTATCATGATGCATGCCTCTATAGGATGTGTTTGTTATCATGATGCATGCCTCTATAAGATGTGTTTGTCATCATGATGCATGCCTCTATAAGATGTGTTTGTTATCATGGTGCATGCCTCTATAGGATGTGTTTGTTATCATGATGCATGCCTCTATAGGATGTGTTTGTTATCATGGTGCATGCCTCTATAGGATTTGTTTGTTATCATGGTGCATGCCTCTATAGGATGTGTTTGTTATCATGGTGCATGCCTCTATAGGATGTGTTTGTTATCATGATGCATGCCTCTATAAGATGTGTTTGTCATCATGATGCATGCCTCTATAAGATGTGTTTGTTATCATGATGCATGCCTCTATAAGATGTGTTTGTTATCATGATGCATGCCTCTATAGGATGTGTTTGTTATCATGATGCATGCCTCTATAGGATTTGTTTGTTATCATGGTGCATGCCTCTATAGGATGTGTTTGTTATCATGGTGCATGCCTCTATAGGATTTGTTTGTTATCATGGTGCATGCCTCTATAGGATGTGTTTGTTATCATGATGCATGCCTCTATAGGATTTGTTTGTTATCATGGTGCATGCCTCTATAGGATGTGTTTGTTATCATGATGCATGCCTCTATAGGATGTGTTTGTTATGATGATGCATGCCTCTATAGGATTTGTTTGTTATCATGGTGCATGCCTCTATAGGATGTGTTTGTTATCATGATGCATGCCTCTATAGGATGTGTTTGTTATCATGGTGCATGCCTCTATAGGATTTGTTTGTTATCATGGTGCATGCCTCTATAGGATGTGTTTGTTATCATGATGCATGCCTCTATAAGATGTGTTTGTTATCATGATGCATGCCTCTATAAGATGTGTTTGTTATCATGATGCGTGCCTCTATAAGATGTGTTTGTTATCATGATGCATGCCTCTATAGGATGTGTTTGTTATCATGATGCATGCCTCTATAGGATGTGTTTGTTATCATGATGCATGCCTCTATAGGATGTGTTTGTTATCATGATGCATGCCTCTATAAGATGTGTTTGTTATCATGATGCATGCCTCTATAAGATGTGTTTGTTATCATGATGCGTGCCTCTATAAGATGTGTTTGTTATCATGGTGCATGCCTCTATAGGATGTGTTTGTTATCATGATGCATGCCTCTATAAGATGTGTTTGTCATCATGATGCATGCCTCTATAGGGTGTGCTTGTTATCATGATGCATGCCTCTATAGGATGTGTTTGTCATCATGGTGCATGCCTCTATAAGATGTGTTTGTTATCATGATGCATGCCTCTATAGGGTGTGCTTGTTATCATGATGCATGCCTCTATAAGATGTGTTTGTTATCATGATGCATGCCTCTATAGGATGTGTTTGTTATCATGATGCATGCCTCTATAGGATGTGTTTGTTATCATGATGCATGCCTCTATAAGATGTGTTTGTCATCATGATGCATGCCTCTATAGGGTGTGCTTGTTATCATAATGCATGCCTCTATAGGATGTGTTTGTTATCATGATGCATGCCTCTATAAGATGTGTTTGTTATCATGGTGCATGCCTCTATATGATGTGTTTGTTATCATGATGCATGCCTCTATAAGATGTGTTTGTTATCATGATGCATGCCTCTATAAGATGTGTTTGTTATCATGATGCATCAATGCAGCTTTTGAGAGCAGCCACTCCATAACAAATCCAAGCATTATACCAACCTTAAGTCTCTATCTATCATTGTCAAGAAAATTCAGAATCCCTTTAATTTATTTATTCGTAGTTATTTGGCCACGAAAATTTGTTTTATGACTTGACATGAAATACAGATTGGAGTTATTTCATTAAGGAGTGTCAAACAAGGCTCTTTGAGAGGTAAGCAGGAGTTTGATCTTTAAGGGCCACTGATGGATTATTGCATCATGCACATTGGCCGTTATGATGCATGAATGCAGCACTGGCGAGAAACTCGTCAGGGCTACTTTCATGTATTATGCCGACCCTACGGGAGTATTTCAGCCCCGTCATGATGCACCGATGAACTGCTAGCGACTGACTCGCCAGCACTTCATTGGTGCATCATGATGACTGATGGGCATGGTGGGCTCTTAAAGGGTTAAAGATTCCAGAATGTTATCTACATAGTATTAACTTTGTCAGTTTGTAGGCTCGGTTGCCCATGGGTGCACTCCCTGGGGTGCATTGCCTCATCTGAGTTGGGTACCTCATTCCTTATGGTGATGGCATTACTGATTGAAATTCTGGGGTTGGGGGCTACTGGCAAACTGCGAAACTACAACCCCTGCATTTGGTATTTAACAGCTTCGCTCCCAAGAGTTTCCAGGAATCAGCTGGCAACCCCTTGTTTGTAGCCCCTCTAATTTTAGTAAGGTATTTCTTTGATAACACTATGGGTTTCACAATTCTGGGAAGATTGCGTGACATATCTACATTCCCTTTCGACGGTATAAATGTTGACAGACCCTGTTTCTAAAGTTCATGCCAACAACAGCTCCCTTTTTCCTGTTTTAGATAAGATGCTTGGCCTACAAGAGAAGTCCCCTGTTATAGTGGACACGATTTATCATTGAGGGGTCTTTCAGCATGGGATGTAAAAGAACCCTTCCTCATACTTGTAAGTGCATAGAATTGTGCCTGCTTTGAATTTAATTAATGGATACGATCACCACGATTATTAGCTTGCAAGAGAGTTCAGCTCTAATCTTGGACATAAAGAGAGCTCCTCTCTTATCTTGGACATAAATAGAGCTACTCTAGTCTTATCTTGGACATAAAGGGAGCTCCCATCTTATCTTGGACATAAACAGAGCTCCTCGAGTCTTATCTTGGACATAAAGGGAGCTCCCCTCTTATCTTGGACATAAAGAGAGTTTCCCTCTTATCTTGGACATAAATCAAGTCTTTACTGACCCTGGCCAGTGTCTGTGCAGTTTAGCTAACCCATAGAACAGTTTGTATTTCTAGCTGTGTGTATGTATGTGTGCATGTGTGTCGTAAGCAGTATTTTGCATATCCAGTCGTACATGTACATCACAGGCCTCCACCGAGCATTCAAAATCTCGTGGTGGTGACAGGGGTGTGTTATATATAAGGCCTGCCACTCTTAGTGCACGGTCATCTTACAGCCTGGATCTCGATGGCATTCTGAACAATGTGAATCAATTTAAATGCAGTAAAGGGCTCAGAGCTTACCTATTTCTAAATTAAGTAGGACACCTTACCTTAGCATTTAGAGTTTTACCCTTATAAGCTCAAACAGGCTGTTTTGTACCTAGGCCACGGTCATCTTTATGACAACATTGCCGCTAAATTGAAAACACCAAACTGCCTATTCAATAGATGGACCATAGTTTGTCCATTAAACAAAAGGTCAATCCAAGTGGGGTCCTTAGGACCCTTGGGTGCCAGAGCCCTCATGTGTTGTATTTTATTTCACTAGCATTACGTAGGAAAAAAAGTTTAAGCAGCACTAATAATTTTATTTAATCCATAGAAGATCTCCCCAGATAAACAATTTCTAAAATTCCCATAGTTTGTTTCAATTAGATCTTAAGCAGCAAATATGGGCCCCTACAGCATAGATAAAGCCCCATACCACATTGATAAAAATAAAATGGCCGAAAAAAACGAGTGGCAGGCCTTTATGTAATACTACTAGCACATAGCATTCACTCTCTAAGCAGTTCTTGGCTGTGATGTAGATGTATGTGTATATATAGGTGAGAGAGGAGTGGGGCAGGTGGTATGGGAATCGGGTGAGTGAGGGGGGGGGGGTAATAGTGGTTGCAACATGTGCCATGTGCATACCAGTTAGGATCAGTTGGACGGACCGTTAGTCATATACCACTGTTTCATGATCAATCTGTAAACAACTTGATTTAGCTACCCAGTAATTGGCACTAACGCATTAATGCGGCATGTCCATTGGTAAGCATGATGTTCCAGGGCATAAAATGCACACAGGGGCATCATGCCGACCCTACTCGAGTATCTTTTTCATAGGGTCGGTATGATGAATGAATGTAGCCCTGGCCCAGAGTCTGCATTCCTGCGTCATGACGACTAATGGACATGATGCATTAATGCATTAGCTTCCGCTAGAACCACTAATATATATGCATGCACACTTTTAGATACAGATTCTGAATAGCTACTCTCTTTGTGCATGTTACTCTTAAGCCATCACGGTGCACACATTCAGCAAGTCATCAGTGCTTCCCCTGCAAGGCTTGGATGATGCGTCAACGAGTAGCTGAGAAATGCTGCATTTGTGCATCATAAAGATAAGGGTAACTTTTATCTCAAAAGGCACAATGAAAACACTGGATGAATTAAAACATTGAAGCCGTTGAGTACAACCATAGCCAAGGTACCCCTTACTATGTCATAAAACCCAATCCCAAGTATTGAACTACGATCAAACCTATTAATGATAAGAATGTATCCCACGTTTCTATATACCTACCAACTTCATTAAATCACAATTTGCGTATCATTCCTGGGTCACAGTTTCTTATCAATTATCCAGGCTCCTTAGGCACAAATCTTTACAGTAGTGAAATACAGGTATTTCCTCATAGCCTTGTAGAACGGTGCATATTACTTCCTTGTGTGCTCCAGGTTAATGGCGATATAATTATGGTTGACAAACTCGCAGGGGGGTGTAGTTAAAACTCCAGCTGCCCTAATCACTTAATCCAAATTAATTCTAATCCTTAGAGCTTTCCAATTGCTACCATAGGTGTATGTTTCAACATGGATCCTTGTGGTACTCTTATTTACCTTGCTATCGCTCTAGTCACAACAGTATTTAAGGTGGTGATAGTCACAGTAATAATTCTTTTGTCATTTTTTCTTTATGACAAGGTATATAGTCCAAGACATGTAGTACTTCCTCTGCTGTTAAAGCATAATGCCACTTTCTAGTACAGGGTCTTGTTGTACCTCTATGCTATAGCATATGCCTGAGGTTACACCTTGTGATGATCCTATTGTTAGGGAGATAGATATCTCTCAGTACCATACTCTTTGGTACTCCAGTATAAATCGAGGTACATGTCCCAGTACCTATCCTTGTGACACTCCAATAGGTAAAGTACCGATCCTTGTGGTATTCCTACATCATAAAAATTTAGCTTGCACATGAGGCGTGCATCTTGCTGAAAAGTGGCACACTTCTACAGTGGGTGTTAGGAGTGACAGAAAGGAGGCCACCATGCCACGCCGGTCGTGTGACCCACCACATCACCGCTACAACACCCAACTGTTATCTCCCAAATCCTGCTGGTCTGGGCAGCTGCAGTATGCAATAGTCTGTACGGCATCCAACCCCAAGGTACAGATACTATCAGTAGTGCAAACTGCCCTGTGGGTGTTGTCTTTTAGTTTTGGTGGTTACCTGGGTTTGTTGTTTATATGTATATTATAGGGTATTGTTAGTATAGCATAGAGAGGTGTCGGCGGCCACTGTTGTCTAGTTGTGCCTCCTCCTCTCTCTATGCCTGCCTCCCTATGTTGTAGTACTCGTACTCTTACCAGTAGACTCAGTAGGACAGAGAGATGGGTGCGGGGTAGGAGTGGGTCTTCTCTGACACGTTCACCACGTACACTATAACTCCATGGCCCGGTGAGGACAGGGGGACGATGTGCTATAGTTAGTCCACCATTACCTGGCGTATCACTGCAAGAATGTTGAAATTTAAGCAAATTTCCGTTTAGTAAAAGTCACTATTTAGGCATATATAAAGCTCGGTAACTGCTACGCAAGTGTGCCTAAATGTAACAATGATATTCAAGCAATTTCAAATGGCATTTTGGTAACTTAATAAGGAACATCAAAGCAACTTCAACTGACATTTTGGTTATTTCAATATGCTTAAAATAGTCACTTTAAGCAACTGGAAATTTGCTGAAATCCCAATATTCTTGCAGTAAATCAGTTCACCTAACTAGCGATTTGAGAAACCTTTGGCTATATCATCAGGGGTGCCTACTATCATTAGTGATTTTCTTCCCTTTAATTGGGGTTCATTTCTTCATCACATAGGATTTGGTAGAGCAGTTGTAGTACCCGAGATGTGCAAGAAAAGAGGGGGGTATGTGGTAGAGTTGTGTACAACTTAACATTGGGGCTTAAGCGGGTATTCCTCTCCCTCTGCCATCGGTCTGGCGAATTTTTGTTAATCTGTTTATTTTTAATATTGCAAAACTATAGAAAAACTTTATAGTACCCACGTTATGTCATCATCAACTATGATTTAGTTAGAGCAGTCATGGCACCTCAGGCATACATTGATACAGGGGGAGTCTGTGCTAGAGATGTTGACCCTGTGATACTGTATTGTGCATGTAGGATCGACATGGTACATGAGTGCAGGACTGTTGAATAGGTGAGGCTCCACTACGCGATTTTTTGGTACATTCTCACCTAATTTTATCACTATAGTGCCTAAGGTATAGGGTGTTGACATTCCTATATTGTAAACATGAGATTCAAAATTGTAAACATGAGATTTCAGGGGTTATTTTATGGGTGATCTCTCTCCTTGTGTGCCATATTTACCAACTAACCTACACCTGCATAGACTCTGTGATATAAATAACAACACAGCAGTCACACAGATCGCAGGGTCTTGTACTGTAAAAATCAAACCTGTCTGATATTGAGTTGCAGAGAGTCATCAGTGTGAAAGTCTGCAATATTTACATTAGGTCAACTTGATTTAGTAAACAAAAACATCTTTTGGCAACAAAAATGTGCCTGGGATTTTACACAAAGCCTTCCCCACATAAACAAAAAGCTCTCTCAATCTTCTATTTACACCTTGAAATAATAACAAATACCATTCTATAATCTGTGTTTGTGTCTGCTTTTGTGAGAATAGCTTCGATTTTCAACAAAAATCGCGTAGTGGAGCCTCACCTTTTCACATACCAGGATGGCGATTCATAAGTCAAACGATATAGTAGACGATTTCTTTGGAAACTATCAAGCTTGCCAGAAAAATGCTTTATCATTTTTGATGCAATTCATAACATGCTGTATTGATTTTTACCATGGAAACTATAAACGATTTGCATGAAAGATTTTAGTTTCACTGAAAGTATTATTAGTCTCGACATGAAAGAAATGTCAATTGGATCATTTTGATGAAAGAATTTCTTGTCAAATTATGAAAGAACCCCAATAGCTGTATCCCTGTATCACGATGACCAGTGGGAATTTTGCATTAATCCATCAGAGGCAATCATATTATATATATGGTTAAGGATCCCATGATTATTCACGGCTTCAATAGGTGAGTCCACTGGTCTCCTTGGACAACCTTTTTGAATGAGTGCCGAGGTAGAGCCTACTTGAACTTAATGTGCACCTGGGTGCTTATACATGCCAGTATGCCCAGCAAATTGTCGTCATCTGTCGCCATGATTAATCATCAATGGTGACTCCTTTTTGAGTGATCACTCATTCCGTCATCTTTCGCCACTGTGTGTTAGACTCACATGGCATAGCAATTGCTATTCCTGGTGATCTTGTGCTATAACGACGTCGTGTTCCATCTAACGACATGTGTGAGCCACTTCACACAGGTTGACGAGGACTCACGACAATTTTCTGGATGGTATGTAATTATGGGCGGATCCACCTACAACAATTAATGGTCCTGCCCTGTGGGGAGGTATTCAAAACACATTTTATACGAAAGTAAAAAGGGCAGTGACAGTGAATTATAGTCAAGTGGCTTGACGTCATCTGCCATAAATTGAGACAAAGGTTAACATTGAACGACCAATGCTACATAGATATATGATAAAGTTACAAAAACTTTGACGACATTTCTTTTACAGTTTATATTGCACAGTATGACAAAGGTATAATCATTATATACTGGCCTTTTTGAAATATAATAATTTCCTTACAATTCCCTCATTGGCCTCATTGATCTCAAAGTATCCTCTTTGTCTGATTCATAACTGTTATACAATGTACCTGCACCTACCCCGGCCTGCCACACAGCCTACCTTAACCCTTAAACAGCCGCTGATGCATTGATGCATCATCAGTGTAAGGGGTTGAGGCCTTACGGACCTGGGGGTTCGGGTCTTACGATTCGGAAAGGAAGAGTAAGACAGTGATTCAAGTGTATGCCAACGGTTAGATTTATTACTTAATGCACACTCATGGCTGCCGAATGGTATAGAAGAGGCAGCTAATAATGATTAATAATGGTCTACATGGTGCGGAGGCCAGAAGGGCCCATTGGTCGTCATGATGCACCAATGAAGTACTGGCGAGACTGCTCGCCAGCACTTCATTGGAGCATCATGCCGACCCTTTGAGAGTTTATGTATCATCCCTGGAGGGTCAACATGATGCTCCAATGAAGTGCTGCTGAGGAGTCTCACCAACACTTCATTATTGCATCATGACGACCGATGGGAAATATGCGCTCCTGCATCAGCAGCCCTTAGGGTTAGCGGCAATTAGCGGAAGTTTTGAGTTGCACAGAACCGAGCAGAAACCAAAAGGTATTGATGACTTTGAATTGTAACGAAATTTAAATGAGTATCTGAAATAGAGTTGGAGTTGGTAGAGTTGTAGAGAGAAGGTCTGTGATTCCAGGCGCAGGCCATAGTCTGTTAAACTAGGGTCAATATCTACCTCTCACAGCTATAACACCATAGCTACTAACCCGTTTGGGACCATTACCAATCTTTTAGAGTTAGAATGGGACACACTGTAGCTACATAGAATTCCACTGCGACCTTTCACCCAGTTTCATTTTATGAAGAACACATGCTATTTCCATAGAGCTCTACTGAAACTATCCACCTAACATAGAACATGCTGAAGTACCATAGGGTACCATTGGGCCCTCTTCACCTAGTGCCAGTGAATGAAAGACACACCATAGTCCTATAGGTTACCACTGAGCCCCTTTATTTATTGCCAGTTTATGCAAGACACACTATAGCTCCATTAGGCCCCCTTCACACACGCTGTCGTACCGTTAGGTGCATGTACCATTAAGCACCATTCACCTAGTGCCAGATAGTGCAAGACACACTATAGCTCCATAAAGTAACATTGTGCTGCCTTTCACCCAGTTATGTAAATACAGGCTCAGCAGAGCGCATCCTTCGTATGGTGTATCGGTCCCACAAGCTACAATGTACTACCCCCCTATAGTGTGTTTTACCCTTTAAGGGCAGCTGATGCACGAGTGCATCATGCCCATTGGTTGGCATGATGCACCAATGAAGTGCTGGCTGGTCTGTTTGCCAGCACTTCATTGGTGCATCATGCCGACTGTTTGGGGCTGTAGCAAGGATCAAGTGAATGGTGAATAATTGTAGCCACAAGTAACTCGTAAACTGTAGTAGCGTCTGTAGTGTGTTTAATTCCATGGATAATTCACGTTAAGCACTCTGAGGTCAGCATGCTGTGTAAATTCATCAAGCCCTTTTTTATCTCTTTCTTTCCTGCAAAATTAATCACAAGGGCAGGAGATTTGACAACTGATATCAACTGAAAGGAACAGCAAATAAAACTGATACGAACTGAAGGGCTGAGCACCTATAACGTTGTCAGCAATGACCAGTTTGGGGTTTAAGAATGTCCATCAGGGCAATACAGTTGCCAAAAATCAACCTTAGCTTAGGTTGGCAAATTGCTGTACGCTAAAAGCTATGGACCTCAGCGTGACAATACCAAGGTGGACAATGGTAGGTTTTTATTCTGAGGACCCACAGCCAGCAGAATGAGGACGCTCATTGGCACATATCCTGCCCTTGTTGTCATAGGTTTGGGTCCTCAAAATGACAACCAAATGTTGTTTGTTTTTGGCATCATCTTGGGATTGATTCATAAGATTGAAAGAATGTCCTTTCATTGACACGATTGTAGTGACATGATCGTGTCATGCTGAGAATGATACTTTCATTGAAACAAAAATATTCCATGAAAATCATTTACAATGTTCATGGTACAAAACAATACAGCATTTTGTGGATTGCATCAAAACGATCAAGAGTTTTCTTTTACAAACCTGATCGACAAATTTGGAGCTTTAAAGAGTTTTCAGTACGATGCATTTCTGAGACGTGGAAATCATCTTTGAATTTGTAAATCATTAGAATCGACAAAGAAACATTGACCTGGGGGCACCATACAGTCCTTTATGGGTTAAATCCCAGAATAGGCGGTATATTAAGCGTGATTAAGATTGGGGTCAGACTGAAGAACGTGTGACATGATTCTCAAACAGGGCTAAATAAGCAGGTGGGTGTGCCTTATTCTGTGAGGCAGGTTAATATGCCCTTAGTAGGGGGAGCTTATTCAGTCAAATTGATGATAGGAATGCGAGTACACCTCCAAAAGATGCTACTCATCATGAGAAATAAGAATCTGAGGTCCATTTTTGATTTTGGACACTCTAATCCCCTGACCACCCCCTCTGAAGTTAAAAAATTGGAAAATATTTAATTAATTCATTTTTATTGCTATATGATCCATCTCAGGCTCATATATAGGCTCCTAAAATATTGTTACTAAGAACTAAGCCTATAGCAATTGCCTAAACGTTAACAACTGTTTCTAAAGTCACAGTAAATGGGTGTTTTGGAAACTGCTACACATCAAATCAGTTATAAGTAAATACCAAACTGAAAGGTACTTATTGTTATAGGATTCGAAATGGCTGCAGGCACCAAGATAAATATTAAATTCATTCCTCACTTTTGCTCTATGGCCTATACCAAGCTTCAAATTCTTCTTATTCCATTCCTACTTTGTAATATGTCTTACGAAATAGCTTTCATGTTGCATATCATAAACCCTTCAAGGTCTAAATAAGACCTTATTGCACGCTAGCCATTTGTTTTGTATGATTCTGAATGCCCCGCTGAGTGTAATGCAAGTGTGCATACCTGCAAACTCTGGATGAGAAAAGAAACTAAGTTCATTGAAATTTTATAAATGATAAGATGAGATCTCATTGGATTTGGTCAAATCACGAGATTGACCTAGACAGATCTTCAAGAAACAACTGAGAAAACAGTTTGCATGTATGAGTGTGGCATTTGTGCACAACAGTAACCTGACTGGATTGACATACCCACAAGTTCAGCAAATATACAAGAGCAAAGTGGAGAAAAGTAAACTCAAGACCACTGCATAGGTCATCATGCAGACAATGTATAGTTGACTTGAGCAATCATGTATGTATCAATGGGTTCAGGTAGTTATATATAGATATAATTTATTGCTAGATAGATATCTCTTGCTAATAACCACACTCCATGTAAACCAGAGGGCATGGTGGTCTACATCAACGGGTGGTGTTTGATAATTGCTAGCAGGGTTATGTCTCTGCTGAAGCCTTGGTCAAAGACCTTAGGTTTTGGTCATAATGGTAAATGGTACATCGGTGTTAAATCAGTGGTCCTCATATAACACAAGTCCTAATATCTTTATATTACAAGTAAATGAGGTTTATTATGTTGCTGTATGTTCATAGTTGTTTTACAACAGTTTAATAGGCCACAGCAGGGGAGCCTATGCTGAACTTGGGCTGATAGGCATTATTAATGGGTTGGGCAGCTCTAAAGATCACCATCTAAAGAATAGAAGGCACACCATAGACCATGCACACAAGACATGGCTTTATCAGGCTTGGGAAAAGGTAAAACAGTGCCAACAGTGGACTGGGGAAAAAACGTTAGCCATATGTCCACTAATAAAACCATAGTGATAGCTGATAAGAGATTAGTGCAGTTGTTGGACCTTCCTCCAACAGTGGGGGTAATGCAGGGGGGGGGTGAGGGAGGAGGTATGGGGTCAACAGAAAATGCATGATTTGAAATTATTTTAATATAGTAAATGCAGCATGTCTCATCATATACAATTTAGTTCTGAACGTGTTCATACATATACCTGGATAATTATAAGGCCTCCCACTATACAGGTCTAATTCTTTGCACAAATCATTAATGCCTTGCACAAATTGCCTTTCCTGTCCTCAACCTTATGAATATGAAATTCAACCAGGGGAGAGGAGCCAACGTTTTCCAAGCCTGTTTATAAACCACTTCAGACCATTGGTGCAGCTTTTAGGATCATTCTGAGCTTTGAGTGCAGCTTATTTAAGGCATTTTGTAAATAGAGAATACACTAAGCAATGGGAACAATTTAAGGCTCAAGCTGCAGCTTAAAGCGTTCTTCAAAAGTCAGTGGGTAGCTTCTACATGGGTGTGGCTTTTACTTAGGGCTTTACAGAAGTTTCTGTCAATGATAGATACATATTTTGAAATATCAACAGTTGATTGGATTCTGAGGGTTTTGAGTTCAGGTAGATCTGCTACTCTGGCACTCATGCGAAGCATTTAAATGGATTGAAGACGCAATGTTATACTTCACGCTACTACTTGCAACACCCAATTGTGTTCGAGACTGTTCTCTCACATTGCTACTCCCCATTTCCCATTAAGTCCTCAAACTCTACCCTGTGAAAATAGGCATAGTTCATAGTGCCTAGATTTGAATATTTTTCTCTGATTCTTATTCTATACAATGTAATGCAATCTGAACAATGTCTTGGATGCAATATTGGATCGGTCAAACATGTCATACCTGTATTGACATCATTGTGCACCTCATGTTACTTATTTGTTGAGTATCAGTTACCAAAACACCCATTTACTATGACTTTAAAAACAGTTGTTATACTTCATGCAATTAGAATAGGCAGGCATAACTGTATTTGCCACTAATTATGAGCCTGTATAAGTAATATGGTTACCCATTTAGGGGTCCAATACAGTTTAATCTGATTCAGCATGCTTTCCATATGATCCTAGACCTTACCTGACTCATAATGACATATTGCAAGTGTTGCCTGTTGATTTGGGGTTGCATGTGTGCTTAAAATACCAGTTTTAGGCTCCTGGCAGCCATATTGGAGTTTTCGAAAAATAAAAAACAATGTTATTTGGATTTTTGATTTTATATTGTTGAAATGTAGTGCATTTTAGGGTGCTACAGAGTGATGGGAGGCCTGAGATGGACCATATAGCAATAAAAACAAATTAATTAGATATTTTCCAACTTATTAACTATGGAGGGGGTGGTCTGGGGGGGGGTTAGAGTGCTCAAAATCAAAAAAAAGGCATCGCAGATTCTTGTTTCTCATGATGAGTAGCATCTTTTGGAGGTGTACTCAAAACAATTTTGGTCTAAGCTCCCCCCCCCCTATCGTTAGGCCAGTGCTAGGGGCAGCAGTGATTGAGAGGTAGCCACATGTAATATGTTCGGGAGACAAAGAAACTGATTGGGAAAGAGGGAGGGGTGGGACCAAGGGACGGTGTGTGCGAGGGACAAAATCAATGGGCTGGGAAGATGAGGGTTAAGGAGGGAGACATGGAAGAGAGAGGGGGATATGGAATGGGGTAAGACAATGAGAATTGGAGGGAGAGAAAGCGAAGGAACATTGTTCAGAGAGAGGCAAAGAAAGAGAAAGAGAAATACAACGCTACAGAGAGAGAGAGAGAGAGAGAGAGAGAGAGAGAGAGAGAGAGAGAGGGAGAGGGAGAGGGAGAGGGAGGGAGGGGAGAGGAAGGGGAGGTGATGAGCAGAGGAAAAGGGGTAGAGGGGGAAGGGGGAGAAAAGGGATGGGACAGAAGAGGAAAAGATGGAGAAGTCAGATGATCTCCCTTCTTTCCTACATTTGTACATTATTTTACAACTAATTCATTAGACAGGCTGACATACAGAAGAAAACCGTTTGAAGTGTGAATGAAGTGGTCCTGTATGGTGCAAATACCTACAAATATTCAAGATGTGTGTCACCAAAACTTCCCTATAAATATGCCCTAGGTCGGTCCTTTTCATAGAGGAAGGAGGTAGGAAAAAAACGCACACATTATACATCCAAGCAGGTGCCAGGTGGCACTGAATGGTCGGTGTCGTGTCGAGGTGGTTGTTTAAATTGTTCATTATGATGCAAAAAAAAAAGTTGGTATCATGAGAGGTTGAACTAGAACAGTGTATGGGGAGGCGTCATTATCAAATTCATACATCTAATAACCTTATTAGACCATGCACCTTTGTAAGATATAAAAGCAGGGATGGCAGAATGAGGTGGGGGGTAGGGGTGGCAGGAAGGGGCATTTCCCCCATTCCAGACAAAGAGGGGGGTTGCGATGTTAGGTCCTCCCCCTCCGTACTAAAAATAAATACTAAAGGCAAAAAACCTGAGACGAGGCTTTAAATAACATGGAAGAGAGAAATAGTCTCCTGAAAATATGGTCTGCAAGAATGACTAATTGGACAGCTGACAGTTCAGAAGGGCAAAAATGGGGTTAATGAATGCAATTATGAGTCACCCATCCGGTAAGTGAAAAGTGGCCAGATAACTATGAAATTAAATCATAATGTGAAATAATTTTTGAACATATCGCAATGAAAAACAATATGAGATAAATGTAAAGGTTCACTCGAATTGGTCTGGGTGAGGGTTATCTCAATTGTTTCTGCTCAGTGAAACCAATTCTCATGGACATTTTCATTCATACCACTCAAACATATAGGGAAACATGATGTATGGATGCACATGGAAACGGGGTCCATTATCAAATCTATGTATGCTATATTTTCAGTTTCTCTTAGATCATCTGATATCTATCACACTATTGTGTGGCCAAACAAGTGCACCAGGTGGGAAGAGTGGTTTCTAAAATAGAAAGTACTAAAATAGTGTTATTCTAAAAGTTAAATGCAACCAATAAGCAAAAATAAACATAGTGCAGACAATTAGAAAATATCCTTGTCAGAATAGAAATATTCAAAAAAAGACTTCTATATGAGGCCACAATACTTTCAATAGAGCAATGTACAAATAACCATATGAAAACCTAGGCCATTATATAACTGTATTCAATCAACTCTACACGTTGGGTAGGATACATTGTGTCTAGTTTGTGAAAATGCAGTATCTTGAGGCCAGATAGTAAACCTGGTCTAGTTTCTGATAAACACATGTTACTTTCCAGGTGGCACACTGATAAATGATTTTATTAAAAGCTGTAGATAAGGCAAGGCTGATATATCAAGGCTAATCCTTTAACCCTTTAAGAGACGATAAAATGTTAACCCTTTATCTCCACTAATGCATCAATGTATCTTACCCACTGGGCTGTATAATGCATGAAAGTAAGCCTGGCATGTAATTTGCCTGGGCCACTCATGCATTATGGCTACCCTTTCTGGATGATACACCCCCGGTGGGTAGGTATGATGCTCCAATGCAGCACTTCATTGGTGCATCATGATGACGACATGGGCATGATGCATTGATGCACCAGCATCCCTTATGCGAATTACTGGCCAGGGCATAACGCCCACCCTACATGGCTGATACAATCTTAGAGGGTAGACATAATATTACTCTTGTGCCATCGGTCCTTGTATTAAAGGGTTAAGTAAGGCATGATGCATCAAGGCCAAATCATGATGCATATGATAAACATGATGCACATAATACACTGCCGGAGTGTGTAACTCACTGGTGATGAATTTTGAAATTATTTGAGACTAACCTGGAAGTTCAAGTATAATTAAGATTATACCGAGGGAACCTAGCAGTTCAGGGAATATAAAGTTCAGGCCTGATTGTGTTTACCACGTGGGAATCCTGACTGACGGCGCATGCGCGACTCAACCTCTCGTAGGTTTCCGGAAACTCTTAGGTTTCCGAAGGATAATTGATACATCATGCCCCCCAGAAAACTGAGTTATCCGTACCCTTATAGTTTCATTATTGGATAATAAGAAACACATTCTCTCTCTTTTCTGTCGATTAAGCTATATTTTTGCATTAGAATCAATTATGGTTTATAAAATAGCATCCCATTTCCTGCGGCAGGTGTTCACAATGTAAAAGGGATTACCCCAGCACTTAGTGTCACCTTAATAGATTACAAAGCTATGATACCATTTATAGATATGGAAAAGCAAATTACTAAAATGGCAAATTAAGGCTCTAATTTAACTAATTATTTCATTTTATTGAATAATTTAAGGATTGGAAATGATCTAGCCACATTAGGTGTAGAGTATGTACATGGATATTCCACGTCTACCATAAACCTCAATGTATATGACACACACCCAATGTATTCGTGCCGGACCTATAAAAAAGTAAGCTGTACTCCTGCCCTTACTATAGTGGCCGTGCTCATGCACATGAAGTTGAGAGCTGATTTTCCCTTTCAGGCAATTTAGCTTTCATGAGATGTACCTCATAGAAACAAGCACCATGTAAACAAGTACAGGTTCCAGGATACATAAACAGTGCCCATCGATGCCAATTCGTTTTGACTAGCCTTATGTTTTCTATTATATTTGGACATAAACCCTTGGCTAATTTGCCTTTTCAGACATTTTCTCTTGCATTTTCCAAATCTGAGGAAGCAAGGGCCGAATGTACTCACTTTTGCCGAGTGAGACGTCTCTGGTCCTCCTAATTTTACCGACCCATGTTGGATGGCGAACTGAGTGCCTTATTTCTAAGGATTTACAACACATGAATGGAAGGAAAGCCTTCAACCATTGAACGACCTATACTGTTCAACGAGGCCTACTCTATAACCCGTTGGTTATTATGATTCGCCGGAAGAGGTTTGTATACCAGCATGTGGGCTAACCAAATATGAAAAACAGGAATGATAGATATCATCCTAAATACAAAAGCACCATAATTGACCTGCATATACTTTTATATAGTTTCAGCGGTATGGCAAATTTTGTCATGGTCAATATTAGCAGTTACCCTGTAAGGCAAGCATGATTCTGCAAGGCATATATGTTCAGTTATATTTATAATTAGAGAACCATCTGATTCATGTGGTTGGAAAATTTTTGGTGTACCCATGCGCACATGTGCTTCCAATACCAACAAGAAATATTGGCTCATTTGGAGCAAATTTTGACTATTTTATCTGACTTTTACGAGAAATTCTTAAGGGTAATTTTGATGTGTTTTTTTTTCTGCTATTATTTTAGCATCTAAAATTATTCTTTTGTATCGTATATTTAAAAATATTTCTAAAATATCCATAACAACATGGAAAAGAGGACTATATAATTCAAAATAACTAAGGGTATTTACAGAAAACATTTTACATCATAAGCCTCTGCAACTCTACCCACCATACAGTCCTCATAATATGTTGTTTAGCCGATTTGCACCGAGCACCACCAGGAGTCATCTTATTCAGTTTTGTGTCATGAAATAGTTATCTGTGTGTCGACCTTTCGGACTTTCCTGTAAAATATTGTAGCAAGATTGTGATATAGAATTTGTGAATTCAGGGAGATTTCATCCCTTGATTCCCCAAAGATCAATATTAATCAATTTCTAGGTCCTCTGTTGATGAAGTGTAGGGGCCAGCTCTGGCTGTAAGTCCATGGCGGTAGGCCATCTGCCCCGTTCCGGTTGCACCAGCCCTCAGGGGCTGGTCAGCCGGTATAAGCTGCCCCCCTTGTGTATTATACTGATCCAGATGTAGGTGGAAGGTAGAGAATGTCAGACGGGGAAGTAGCTCAGCGGTAGAGCTTCCGCCTGCAGGTTGGAGGGTCCCGGGTTCGACTCCCGGTTTCTCCAGGACATTTTCCGCCGACCTCTACACTGGTGGAGAAACCGAGTTGGTCCTGCCCTGCAAGGGGGGACTACGAGAACTCGGTACCTGGGCTGGTGTGACACGAATGAAGATTCAATTTGCTAGTGCTGGGAGGAGACTTGGTGGTTGGGCACAACTCAGTACTAGTCCTGGGTATCTGGTACCTATAGGGTACTGAACCCTATATTGAATCTGGTAGGGAGGAGTGTAGGGGCCAGCTCTGCCGTAAGGCCAGCAGCCCCGTATCTGGAGATCCCAGCCCCCAGGGGCTGGCATCCGGTGGTAGCTCCCCCCTACGTGTGTTTCATACCAATCCAGGTGTAGGTGCCTGGAGCGGTATAATACAGATACGCTTCGACCCTGGCAGTACTGTGTACTGGTAGGTCAACTGGGAAGTCAGGAGTGCCTCACACTGCTTGATAAAGCCCAATCGATCTGGTTGGGAGGAACGCTTGGTGCTGGTTGGCCATGGTTGAAGCTGGTTGGGAGGAGTGTAGGGGCCAGCTCTGGCTGTAAGTCCATGGCGGTAGGCCATCTGCCCCGTTCCGGTTGCACCAGCCCTCAGGGGCTGGTCAGCCGGTATAAGCTGCCCCCCTTGTGTATTATACTGATCCAGATGTAGGTGGAAGGTAGAGAATGTCAGACGGGGAAGTAGCTCAGCGGTAGAGCTTCCACCTGCAGGTTGGAGGGTCCCAGGTTCGACTCCCGGTTTCTCCAGGACATTTTCCGCCGACCTCTACAGAAGTATCTCATTGGGAACTAGTGATGCAATGGAATAACCGCAGTTGCAAGTCTTCCCGTGGGCACTAGTACCATACAGACTGGGCATAGAGGTGTGTCTGCACTGCAGCCACCAGCTAAGGCCTAATGAACATGCATTCTCATGAGACTTGCAGTTTCAGGGTACAGAAGACACTCTATACATGTGTCGCTCTCCACACCTGGAGGTGTGAAGACTTCACACCTGGAGGTGTGATGAGTGATAGCCTACACTCTAAATACCTTTGAACTTGTAATTTTATTCTTAAGTCATTATATTCTAATTAATAAGACATAATAGTATTTTTGTGTGTATGGTGGGACAGAGTGGATTCCCACAAGGTATTACATAACTGTACCCTGAAACCAGTGTAAGGCCCATGCTGGTGACCAGCTTCAGCTAGACACTACGGCGCCACCCCTATCCCACTAGGTCGGAATATGGGTTTATCCCGGATGCATTATCAACCAATCAGATAATTCCCTGTATTCACTGCAGAATGATTTGGGTACATTATGTAACATCTGGTACCCACCATTCTGGTTCCTACCAGTGCTTATCTCACCAGCTGCAATGCCAGATCAGAAAATGGCCGACCCACTAGGCCTCCATACTGAGCCCTACTGCTTTTTAGCGGGATTCATTTTAGCCAATGAAATAATACCTGCCGTTGAGTGCGGTCCTCTCAGGGGGCGGTGGTATCCATCAGATAAGTGGTATCAGTGATAAGAGCTGGAAACCAGCTCAGCAATGGCTGCACCCCTTAGGCAATGCGTTACCTCGGCATCAACTAGATGCATTTGACAGGATACATGAATGCAAACTAACAGTTGTTCACCGGCAACTTTAGGACAAAGATTCCACCATAATTTTACAGAGTATAGTGCAGAAACTCGCTGCATGTTTCCTTTATGGGGTCAGATTCCTATCTAAAGGGACATAAATCCAATAAAAGCCTACCACATACCAGCCTAGCCACAAGATCACTGTTGCTCACCCTGAGCAGTTTTGGGTAGTTGTTTCGCTAGGCTGTAGAGATTGCTTGTACCACGGTGCTTTACTGTAGTGCTATCTAATTGTAGAAACTCCACTGTAGTGCTATCTGATTGTAGAAACTCCACTGTAGTGCTATCTGATTGTAGAAACTCCACTGTAGTGCTATCTGATTGTAGAAACTCCACTGTAGTGCTATCTGATTGTAGAAACTCCACTGTAGTGCTATCTGATTGTAGAAACTCCACTGTAGTGCTATCTGATTGTAGAAACTCCACTGTAGTGCTATCTGATTGTAGAAACTCCACTGTAGTGCTATCTGATTGTAGAAACTCCACTGTAGTGCTATCTGATTGTAGAAACTCCACTGTAGTGCTATCTGATTGTAGAAACTCCACTGTAGTGCTATCTGATTGTAGAAACTCCACTGTAGTGCTATCTGATTATAGAAACTCCACTGTAGTGCTATCTGATTGTAGAAACTCCACTGTAGTGCTATCTGATTGTAGAAACTCCACTGTAGTGCTATCTAATTGTAGAAACTCCACTGTAGTGCTATCTGATTGTAGAAACTCCACTGTTTCACTGCATTGGGTTCCTGAGCCCTTTAAGGGCTGCAAATGCAGGAGTGCATCATGCCCATTGGTCGTCGTGATGCACCAATGAAGTGCTGGCGAGACTACTCACCAGCATTTCATTGGAGCATCATGCCGACCCTCTGGGAGTTAATGTATATATCCCTTAGGGTTGGCATGATACTCCAATGAAGTGCTGGCAAGCAGTCTCACCAGCACTTTATTGGTGCATCATGACGACCAATGGGCTTGATGCACTCCTGCATCAGCGGCCCTCAAAGGGCTATTAGTAGGAACAGGAGAGGAATTTTAGAATCCATCTAATAATTCCGATGTCAGAATATCTGTTTGTCCATGCAAGCCATGGTCCAAATCAGTTTTTGTTTTGGTCTCATGTTACCTAGAAGGTGAGAAAATCAAATTGGAAATATTGGATACGGGTGTTTGTAGTGTGAATGTGGGCTGAAACTGTGATCTAGGAGTTGGTGTCTGCAGGCAGTCTGACAAGGCCAGTTCAGGCTGAGTAACAACTGGGCCTCCACACTCCAGCTAAGTGTAGGCAGGGTTGTTAGCACACTAGGGTCTGTAAATAGATCATGTCCTGAAAGAGCAGTCCGTACAGGTGCAGAGTGTTGTCTGGTCACACTGTAAATAGCACCAATTAAGACACATGTTTGAGTTGGCCTGTACCAAAATAAACCATAGAAGGGGACCCCTGAGAGGCCTCTCACAGAGGTCCCTTTTCCTGTGTTGATCCACATATGCACATTAAATCCTCATTAGCTTGTAGGGGCTTGCATCAAATAACTTCTCTATAGGGAGGTGAAGTCACGTCACGTGCAGGCGGATGCCAGGCGGATTCTGAGCTCAGCATATTATCGCCCGCAAGCTTGAAGGATAGGGGAAAATTTTAGGCCTGGCATAACTTTTTTAAGAGTGAGAGTTGAGCCTTAAAATTTCATATATGGTGGGCCTTTGGGTCAATTCAAATATTGGTTATTTTAGTTCCAAATCAGAAATTTTTTTACGACATAGTTTATCGCGAGACTTAGGCTCCCTATAACATATGTGTTGTAGGTCATACTTAGGTACACCCCTGTTATGCAAATAATATTGGGTGGTGAATATTGGGTTCAGTATGCACCATGAAAGGTATATCAATTGATAAATAACATTCAATAGACTAGATAGCTCACCTTGATCTTTTTATAGATGGTTTGTTTTTGGCATTCAGTTCATTGTCCTTCAAATAAGCCAGATAACACTCTGTAATCTAGTAAGTTAAGGTCACTGTTAGGCCAAAATCAGGGGGTATGTGGGGACTCCTCTGTGCACAAAATATAGAGGCCTTACCTGTTAGCCTGCCACCTAGCGCCCTCTCCTGTACTTACTATTAGAGTGAACAGTTACTTCTCATACAGTGCAGCTTTAATGGATATTTTACTGCATAGGGCGCAGATAAAACCTCAACTACATCATTTGAAGCTCTAAGTGGCCATTAACCCTTTAATGGTCGCTGATGCTGGAATGCATCATGCATCCTCATAATGCACCAATGAGTGAGTGAGTGAGTAATGGTTGTTTAACGCCAAGCCGACAGCTAAGGTCATATTCATGGCGGAAAAAGTACATTAGACATCACGTCACAAAGGAATACATGTGCCTGTGCCCGTGCATATGGACACCAGACATATGTAAGAAAGAGGGGACAGGAAAGAGGAGATTCAAGGAACGAATATGTGCCAGTGCCCGCGCATATGGACACCACCCACACTCAGAGAGGATAGAAAAGCAAGACATAGACCCCTTTTAAAGATGGCCTGGGGCTGGGGAGGCCCGTATGCACCAATGATGTGCTGGCAAGAGTGCAGCACTTCATTGGAGCATCCTGCCTCCATTCTGGATAAACCAAGGTAGCGAATTGTCCAATGGGCGTGGCCATTGCTGAAGATGGTTACCAGCTAGTTTATAGCAGTAGTTATCAATGTTATCAGATGGGTACCACCTGCCACCGCGAGAAGCTTGCAGAGGAAAGCTGAGATCTTAACTGATCCAAGTAAGATAATATGGAAACTTCTTTCATGCATCATGACGACCAATGGGCATTGATACATCAGCGGCCTTTAAAGGGTTAAAATGTTAAGGGGTATAAAAAGTTATGGCGAGTAGCTAATCAGGTGATCTAGTTCTGGTTCTAGTGGTGGTAAGTGTTCCTAATTATCCTAATAACGAGCACCCACTAAATCCCTGATCCTCAGATTGGAGCAGTGGAGCTATTTCACACGGTTCTACGAAAGGAGCACCTAAAATAGCACAGTACAGCCCATGGACACAAAATAGGTCTCGTCCTGCACTTTTAGACTAATCCTATTAGGGCCTGGGTTTAGTTAGTATTTAGAGTGAAGGGCATCAATTTGTCAAATGGCTGCTCAATCCTCCAGTGAGGGGGAGGGGCTTAATGATTCTTGATAATGGGTCCCAACTGCAAAACTACAGCCCCTTTTTTTCGTCATTTCACAGTCTCCTGATGTGTAACTCAATTTCTTCCTGCCCCCTTTTTGAGGAAATCTGATGACAACCCCACTTTTTTGGCCATGTAAAGTATGGTTCTCTGACAAGAATATCCATTAATTTATGATAGGTATTAGTAGTCACCTAACATATAATTCACTTGATAGCCCTCTCTTTTCTCTCATCGATACATCAACAGCCACCATGCCTTGGGGTTGGTACCACAGTTGGTTCCCAAACCGAGGCCAAATGCACCACCTGAGCTCCATCCCCTATTACTTCTACATTATACCCATACAGCAAGAAAGGGTGACTTTTTCATGAATAAAGTTGTGTTTAGGTCAATTTTGGTGGAATGATCGTTACTTTGATTGAAGTGACCACATGTGCAAATGACTATCACCGAGGGATTGACAAGACATATGGCAGACCTGACAAGGAAAGTTTTCGTTCTCATTAGAGTTCCATATGAAAAGTCAAAGAACTTTATCAACAACTTCTCTGAAAGTAACCTGTTATGGCTGTATTGATCTATAGCACAGAATGTGGAACAAATCCCTGAGCAAATCACCCTATAACTTTATGACCTGACCTATATTTAGAATCTGCGCCCAAGGAAATTGGTGATTATTTACCAGTTTACAACTCCATATGGGGCCTAATCTTTGCCCATTGTACAATTAATCCCAGTCATCTAACATGCAG
This sequence comes from Acholoe squamosa, assembly GCA_949317995.1. Taxonomy (NCBI): domain Eukaryota; kingdom Metazoa; phylum Annelida; class Polychaeta; order Phyllodocida; family Polynoidae; genus Acholoe; species Acholoe squamosa. The sequence goes on from OX439045.1 coordinate 68,367,478, forward strand.
TTGTAGGTCACCAATGTACTGTAAGTAAAATATTATCACAAATCTTGGTGTTCAAGTCATAATGCCCGAGCTTCAGTTACTGAGCTTTAGTAAATACAAAAACTGACAGGACACAGGCTCATGGAGATCAGCTAAATGACTGTAATCTGCAGACATTGGGCTGCATTTTGTCTTCTACGGCTATCAGATCAGATAATTATTCAGGTTTTCCCTAAAAACCTACATTATTACTTTCCTGAAAATAATAATCTTGAGGTATTCAGTCCTATCAAAATAAATCTGGGCCTGTAGAATGATAGAATATGCAGGATTAAATGGCCTGCAAGGGGAAAAAACATTCAAGATTGAAAGATTATAGACTGGAGCTGCGGTTGCAGTCACTTGTGAAATAGGCCGCCGGTATCTCCTCCTATTCTTTGCGGCTGTTGTAGTTTCAGCCTTTTTGCCCTCCCATGCTAATGACCTATTGAAGCCTATTAAATGCTTTGGAAGTAGGTTGTGCTCTCTCTCTTATCACAATACTGCTCCTTCAGACAATGGTGAAAATTGTGAGAAAAAGGGAAATGAGAAATAAAGTTATTCTGTTGGTCTCCTGTGAGCCGTTGCCCAAACATTTCAGGGGTGGGTATTAGTGCTGGTAATACTCCTACTATAAGCCAATACAGTAAGAAAGAATAACATTTCAAAGAGCTCATTGATACAGTTTATTTCTTTTCTTATATTAACATAATGGTAATGCAAGTGTTTATTTGCAGGCCTGCAATGTGATATACATTATTTCAGGGCAGGTGGTAAAAACTGACACTTCAAGTCACTTTCAGGATTTGATAAACACAGGAGGATAGGTCTTTCTGACTGGCACGCGTGTATAAAGGTCTCCTTATCCTAGACCTTTATCTTCGGTTAGATGGGCCAAAATGATGAGATTCGATGACACATACAACATGATTAATACCCTAAATTGTGTTGGCTGAAGACCAAACAGGTTAAAGCACAAGGGGTTATTGTAAGCATAGGCACTGCAGCTAAAAACAATTTTCTTGAGTTGTAAGTAAAGGACACCTCTTAATCACATTTCAGTTTTCATCAATTTCTTTTGGTTATCAGTTGTGTCTGCCATGTAGATACGATGTACCATAAAAAAGGTATATCCTTATTTTATGAAAATAAGAATTGTTTTGGTCCATCGTCAACGGATGATCGTGACTCATCCACAATAAATAGCCAATGGATTTCTGGCTCAGGGGAGAAAAAATATGTTCTTGAGATAAGGATACCATTTTTGTGTTGTGTACATGTAAGAAGAAAGGATAGATCCATCATTTTGTGATTATGATGACAGACACAACTGGTACAGGTGTCAAGTGATATCATGACAAACTACTAACATACATCTACCTCTCTGTGTTCATCATGGAAGTCTCCATCATAATGGGATATATTTTTTTAGTACATGTTTGTGTACTCTTAATCTCACCTCACTTTATTATTTCTATGATTGTTCAATAGACATGGATATGAATCATGTGGCAAACTAAAGCTAGTGTGAAACCTCGGCTGCCAGGTATGATACTGTTTATTTTCTGTAGGCCTAACTGTTGAGTTCAAGTTCAAGAAATGTCATTGTAGTACTTCAACATATGCTTTTCAGCTACAATATTGTGCCAAGCAGCCCTTAGTGCTATTGATAAAGAGATTACAAGGCTCCATAACTTTGTGTTTCTAACCCCAATAAAACACCTACAATGATGTAGCTGATGTGTTCAGACCTTAACCTTGCCTCTATAAGTAACTGTCTGAGGACAGCCACTGATCACTCTCTAGGGATTTATGGAGTGAAACTGTGGCTCACATAGATCCAAAGGAGTCACTGCTAATCCTTTGACTGATTCTGATAGTTTACAGTATGCCCTATGGGGCTCACACCAAATTGGAGGTGAGCACATCGTCATAGATTTAATATCAACGATTTTCTGTGTAAGTGCACCTATTCCCAATTCCCAAACCCCGGTCTGCAACTGCAAACACTTCAGCTTCAAGTAGTTACTATTATTGATAGTGATTGAAATGAGTGGGCACTTGTATAATTGGTGAGTGAGTGCATGGTTTTATCAGAAGTACACTTGTCCGCGGCAACAATCAGCACCTAAATAACTGCTGGTCGTTGTGATTCCTTACATAGTGCACTGTGGCAGGCAGTCATCAACTCTCCTTACAGAGGGCTTTGCATTTATTCAAGTATAATGGATCTAAGAATCTGTTAATGAGTGTCAGAGGTTGGAAAGGGGGTTTAGGAAGCAGTCTTAGTCCAGTAGGAGATATGTGATAAATTTGGTTAATAGATTGGCTATTGATTTGTAATATTGGTATATTGTCATCAGATACATTACATTGAACAAATGTAGGATGGGAAGCTAGCTCAATGGTATTATGGGGATATATGTAGAATCCAGTGTTATGAGTAGTGGTAGAGGAAGGGCAAGGGGGTGTTCATCTCCCAATGACCTTACAACACTCAAAGCCCTCAGTTAAGTTCCATTGTTTATTGTAGTAGACATCTTCAAATTGACTTTCACAATGATCCACAAATATTGAATTCAAGGGATGGTACAAGTTCAACAATAAAGGTGTCAATCCTTTAAATATTCAAGCTAATACAAGAAACCTCCAAGGTGTGCTGCAGCCTAAGTATGATCCAAAAGGTATACGCTAACACAGTCCAACCCTGTGTTTCCCAGAAGTATAGGTAGGTCCTCACAGCGAAGAGGAATGGTAATCTCTTACCTGTTCAACCCAACTATCTGCTTTTATATACTAGTCTCCACCTTCATGACCCTATGGTCATGCCCTTTGATCCGACCCGACAAGTGCTCCTGACTAGCTGGGTCACTTTGCCAGAAAGTTCACCATTAGCAAGAGGTCACACTTGTCCAATTCATGTGGCCTCATTGTGCCAACCCCAGGTCAAAGTGCATAAACCTGTTCAGGTCAGACCACAGGGAGAGGTTGCCAATGACAAGAGGCCACACTTGTTCAATAGGGTGACTCAACCATGCCACCCCTAGGTCAGAGTGCATGAGACCTCCGGCCAAAGTTCATGACCCCAGACAGGGAAGCTTTACCAGCTATTTCTTGACCTTTGTTCTGGGAGTAACCTAGCTTTTGTCTAATTCCTAAGTGGCTACAGTACAACATTATATGTTGTTTATTAACAAGCTAAGTGCAAATAGATTGATATGAAATGGAAGTGATGGTATGGAGTGTTTTACTGTGTTCACTCCATGTTTCACCATTGAGTGATCTCAGTCTCAATTTGAAAATATTTAGACGGTACTCAGTCAACCCAGGACATAAGGTTTTCTAACAATATCAGGAATTACACAATTTTGGATCTTCCGTCATGGTAATGCTACAGAGTTTCAGAATTTTGATTGAAAGCCATAATTGTGTAGAGCCTCAGCATATTGTCAACGGACGGTTACATGTGGTGAAGTGAATGTACACGGAATCCAGGGAAGTTCAGTTGATCCTTTTATTGCATAGCTGACATGAGTGTTTCATAAAGGTGGTAACAATGATAACACTCGCCAAGATCTAAGCTCTGCCTCCGATCCTATAGCTCAACCTGTCGTAGGTTCTAGGTATAGGTGTAAGGTGTAAGTTAGGAGAGATGGTCTTAGAATAGATAGCTTAGAATAGATAGCTTGGAATAGATGACTGGGAGCTGCTCAAGCTACCTTATATACTGAGGGCCTGAGCAGCTCACAGTGTTGTGAAATGTTCTGTACATGTGGCTCAATAGAATAGTGACACATGTCATAAGGAGAGAGTTCCACCTGTGGGTAGATTATGTTAATGAGGATTGAGAGGAGATTGTGAAATATCCTCTCATTCCAAATATGGCACCACGGGTGGATCCCACTTCCTCCAGTTGGACTGAGTAGATAGGGTTGGAATGTTATTACATCCTTGTACCTTATGTCACAGAGTCTAATAGAGGAAGTGTGTTTGTGATGACTAAAGGATCCTGGTTCCTATTGAGGAATACAGGAGATTATTGAGTGTGGATCATGGGCAGAGCTTAGGCTTTATATGGCGAAGAATTTAGTAAATATGAAAATAATAATAATACCCAGAATGGTCCATTGACAATATATGTGTGTACACTGCAAAAAAAGTGTTTCAAGATACACACCAAATTTTCTCAACACCCGCATTCAAATACCTAAACATTTGAAGTGTTAAGGTGTTTAGCTTTTGCACACTTGTACTTAAACGTCTAAAAACTGAAGTGTTTAAGTGTTAAGCATTCAAATACTTGGTTAAACACTTTATAGTTAAACACATTTAAAATTGAACGCATTTAGCACTAAAGAAGCGTTTAGAAAAGTGGGACAAATAAGTTTTTAAACAAGTGTTTAAGTCCTAAACACCAGTGTTCAATCCCTAAACACTGTTTTTACAGTGTACAATGTAAGAAGAAAAAAATAAATGCTATTACTAGATTAAAGGTGGTTTGCCAGCAACTTTGGGAAATATTTCAGCGTTAATTCTACAGTGTTCCTTTTAGCACTGTGCTTTGCTGTGCTGCCTTCTTAGAGTGTACATTAGATAATGTAAACATGTCAATGGCCATGGCTATTTCCATTCTTTATTTGCAACTAATAATTATCGGTGTGTAAAGTTGGTTGGAATGTCCCTGAATGCAATGTGGGGCCCCATTCAGAAAGTAAGCCGAGGCCATATTGCTGAATGCCGTAGATTGAAGTGTGAAGTAAAACAAGATTACAGTAGAACCGTATTTACATTCTAAAAACCTCAAACTTTTGTATCTACCAGGGATCCTCAAAAAACTGAACAGAGAGCCACTGTCATTGTATGGCAGGGAACCAGTGTAGTTTTCACAAAAGGCCCCAGGTGGCAGTATGGTGGTACACAAATGCACAAGGAATCCCTGTGAAAATAACCACGGATCTCTGGCAACTTTGGGTAGAGGAATGCAACGTTACTTTGATGAGACATTTTTTGACAGTGATATATAGCAAGGATTCGGCACAGAGTGTGTGCCTGGACATGACAGTCCTGATCTCGCGCTATCTCATGAGAACATACACTAACACAACTAGAACTGCCTCACACTGGCCCAGCGTCAGCTCAGAAGCGGGAGTCGCTGATCACCTTGTCTCCCCAAAGTGGTGCAGAACTGAATGACGAAATCTGACATGCTCCCTAGGTGAAAAACTGACATGGTAATGAGTTAATCCCTCAATTTCATAAGAATTAGATTATTAAAGCTTAAGAAAACTGTAGATCATTTTATATATTTCTCCCTCTTTGCCCTTTGTAGACCTTTTGAAAGTGTATACGATATCTTGATTTATTAAGAACAGGCGAAAAACTGACATGGAGGCGAAAAACTGACATGGATAGTTGTACTATACATTTAATTCTAGCTCATGTGCCTAAATGAATAGCCTATAGTTCACCTTTCTCCCGTACTCATATTTCTTCTTAAATATTTGTCTAATGCATTTTTTAAAACTTTGAATGTAATTAGAAAACTTTAGGGGCGAGAAACTGAAACAGTAGGCGAAAAACTGACACAATAGGTGAAAAACTGACCCAATAGGCGGAAAACTGACACAGGGAGAAAAGTGTCTCTCTATTTTTTTAACCCTGAAACCTAATCATAGACTCCCTATGTATTTACTTTACCCACCAGTACCTTATCCTAGAGTGAACTTCTACAGTGTTAACACTGGTTTTAGGTCCTATAGTTCCATCAAAAGTGTTTTAGGGCAAAAATCTGATATGATGGGGCGGAAAACCGACATGATGTGTGAAAAACTGACATTTAACTTTCATTTTTTATTATAGAACCACAAAGTATATTTAAGAAAAACAAATTTTACAAGCTGCAGGGGCTGCATTCATGCCTCATGTCAGGGGGTAACTTTTCTTCGGGGAAAGGCTCAAACTATACATTTGGACCCAAATCACGGGAAATCACAAAAGTTTTTTTTTTAAATAGTACTAATCCAACTTAAGTTGGGTAATGAAGATAACTTTGAAGAAAGTGTAATCGACTGCCTTCAGGGGCCTCCCATCGGTGCCTGGGATCAGTTCTATGAGAGGACATAATGAACAAAAATAAAGAAAAAAAATTAAAGAACAAATAGATGGCACTTTCCTGTATCCAGAAGCCCCAAAATTTCACCTGCTTCATCTGGTGAACAAGTAACCATTTTCAACACCATTAATATTGTTTTAAAATGTGTTGGATGCTCATTTCTACGGTAATTGGGAACATTGATAGCAAATATGGAAATATTGTCAGCATTTTTATCCATAAAAGTCTGTGCCAAAAGACCCCAAAAAAAAGAAGATAGAAATAGTTTTAAATGCTTTAATCCGAGGAGGGTTGTGATTCAGAGTGCATTCAACTGTCTACACAGGCCCCCTGCTAAGTAACTCGCAAGGCACAGGCGTGGACTGGTTACCAGGTTTAGTCTGTGTAGGTGTTATCCATATGCTATAGAAGGGTGATAGACTAAAGGGAACAGTGCTGCCCTCTGGTACATTTATTTGCTATGCACAGACCTTGATTACTTTGGCAAAGTCACCCCTCACCTCCGTAATCAAAGTCTGCCTCTAGGAGGAGTCTGCCTCTAGGAGGAGTAGATTTCATCCTTTAACCTTTGGGAAAGAAAACTAAGAATTTGGCTCACACCAGAGAGCCTTTATAAGACATATTAACTGCCTTTTTTTATTAGTCTAATCAACAGCTGGGGGATCTAGACACCCATTGCCGGACCCACCCACCAACATTTCAAAGATCTACTATCAACAGCTTGCCAGCCTCTCCAAAACTTCAGGAGATGTGTAACAGATAGTCTATGTCAGCCTCATCAACAAATCAGAGATATATTGTAGCCAACCTTTGCCAGCCTCACCGACATCTAAGGGAAGCATCATTTCTAGTGTCTGTCACCCTTGCGAACAGTTCAGAGATCTAGCCTAGCCAGCCTTTGTCATCCTTTCTAACAGCTTACCATGTCTTTGCCAACATTGCCAACAGTTCAGGGATGTAGTCTATACAACCTTTTTCAGGCCCACTTGTACCTCAGTTATCTATTACGAAGAGCCTCAATCACATAACATTCACAGAACTACTTTGACAACTTTACCAGCAGCCCAGGGCCCTCCTGTGCATACAGATTACAACCTGTGGACGTGGGACTGAGTATAGTGCATATTGGTATTACAGTGTATAGGGAGGACCCTGCAGCTTCCATCCTAGCTGGGGGAGTAGTTTATTTAGCCCTTCTATTTACATTATGACAGTCCTCTTTGTATGGCAGACTATGATATGTGGTCTGGTATACACAGTAGGCACTACCTGTGGTATAAGAGTATCTTAAGGTGGCTGGCGGGGATAGACCAAACGTTTTTAGATTTTCGCTATATTCTCATCATAGGTTCAAAATGATATGAAGGTTTCATATATGCAAAAATAATGTAGGGGTCCCATGCATATTTTTGAGATACAGAAGCTTTAATCTTATATATGATTATATAGTGCCTTGTCAGATAAATCCCGAGATTCATATCCAAAAGTAATTAGATTTGTTTATAACTTCCAAGCAAAGTCTTCCTTCATTTTGCATATTGTGTATATCCATAATGTCAATGTATGATAGAGACCCCTGGTGTCCAAATGCTGAACTAACAATCCCCGCCAGCCACCCTAATGCTATTTAACCCTTCAAAGTCTGCTTATACTGGAGTGCATCATGCCCATTGGTCATCCCTGGCGAGTTGCACATCAGGGCTACAGTCATGACCGTACAGGCTGGATACAGTCCCGGAGGGTCGGCATGATGCTCCAATGAAGTGCCTGTGAGCAGTCTCGCCAGCAATTAATTGATGCATTATGATGACAAATGGGCAAGTAATTTTATTGCAAGGGGTATAAAAAGAAGTCAGTTTGCATGATAACATTTTCTTTTTACAAAGATGAAAGCCATGAGCGAGCAGCTGGAAAAACAACTGTGCACTTTTGACTAACCTGAAGGCTAATTCAAAGCACACATAGCTTACAGTCAGTTTAGCCTATGGGGCCGTCCATAAATTACTTCAACCAGGAGGGGGGTATTTTCCGCTTGTGACATGATGTAAAATAAACTAAATATGTTGGCAAGAAGGGAACTACGGATGGTCAGCACTGAAATGGTAGAGCGTAGAAGTGAAGCACAACCCCCGAATTATCCTAACCACCTGTTCATAGTAAAGGTAAGATTTTATTTTACCCCCAAGTCCTCACTACTCAGGTAAAATCCTAATAAGATTCAGCTAAGATTTTATTATTGGGAGCTGAGCTGAGTCGATAGTATGGATGAAGGTAGGGGGGGGGGGTCCAGCCAAGTGTGACATATTTTTGAGGGGGTTGTTGGCTAATGTGTGACAGGGGCGTGGGGGTGTTGAAAATGGCCAAAAAAAGTGTGTTGTAATTTATGGACGGCCCTTCTAATGATTTGAAAACCTTTATACAATGCATGAAATTGTGGGTAAATAAGCAAATGTCCACGACCCGTATTCACAGAGGTGAGGCGTCCATATTCAACGAGGCCTTATAGGCCGAGTTGAATATGGACGCCTCACCTCTGTGAATACGATGCGAAATTATTCACGGGTCGTGGACATTTGCTTATTTACCCACAATTTCATGCATTGTATAAAGGTTTTCAAATCATTAGAAGGGCCGTCCATAAATTACACGGGAGTGGACATTTGCATTTATGCCATGGCCCTACAGGGTTAATTTGCTTGTTAGATAAAGAAAATGATATTTACTGATTTTGAAGACGTTGTGTCGTCTCGATTCGTTTTGATCCGCCATGACACCTTGCTCGAAGAAATTGGTCACGTGATACGGAGCTAGCCGCTACTTTTAGTTTCAATATAAATGTTCCTTGCGCAGGACAATATCTTCTTTTTTAACATGGCGCTAATACATAGATATACTTTAAACAATTCATAACATATTATTTAACTAGTTCAATCATTCTTTTTTTGCGTAAAACTTCTAATAACCATACCTAAATACGAAACTAATTAGCTCTGTATGAACTTCAAAATGGCGCCGCGGAATATGTGAGGATCGTATTCCACCCCCCCCATTGAATACGGCGTAAGTAGTACTAATCTATAGTGTCATCAATATTCGCCATGGCATAATGATCTATAGCCACTGGTTATGATAAGAACATGCATACATTAGTATTAATCTTACTGTACTATATTTTTATATATTTCAGATGAACCTCACATGGTGTAAGTAAATCATGATGGTTAGCATTTCCTCAGATTTGTAGTAACACCTTGTTTTTTAGTGTTTGGCCTAGCCCTAACTGGGATCAATCCATAGCCATTATCTGGTTGTTGGTACCATGGCACACGGTAAGGTGTGGTGTTACTATAGACTAGGATATACCTGTAGGAATATGTATCCTATCTATATTTACTACCCCACAGAATATATCATATCTACCACCAAGCAGATAGACACCTTAGCAGCCCTACACCTGAGTACATCATACACAGCACTGATTCACTCTAAGAAATAACTGTTGAATCTACCAGAGATCCTCATAAAACTTAACAGTGAACACCCATCGATAGATTGCAGTGAAACACTGTAGTTTCTAGAACTAAGCAGTACAGTATGCGCTGTGGTACAAGGAACCTCTGTGAAAAGAACTATGGATTTCTGGCAATTTTGGGACAAGCATTTCAGCATTATTTCAATTGGATCACTTTTGCAATGTATTCATGGCTTTGATCAGAATTTATTCATTACTTAACCCTTTAATTGAAAGCTGTCAATTAATTATTAACAGATTAATTGGTTATCATTTATCAACGGGGGTGGTGGGTTTGAGGCGGTGCAAAAGTGTTTGACCCCTACTGAGGGGGCGGCAGAAAAACTTTTGACCTCTCTTGAGGGGGCGAGGGAGGGGGATCCAAAAGATGTTGACTGCGCACCTTTATCAAGAGGGGCATAAAAGACCACCACCATCCTGTTGATAAATAAGGACCACTCCCTAATACACAGTTAAGTGCACAGTACATCCTGTCCATCAAAGGTGAGGGTAAAAAGGTTATGAATATGTAAGGTTTGTACAAGTTTTCATAGTCTGCCATCATATGATAGTTTAGTATCTAGCTAATAATTATCGGTGTGTAAAGTTGGTTGGAATGTCCCTGAATGCAATGTGGGGCCCCATTCAGAAGGTAAGCCGAGGCCACATTGCTAAATGCCGTAGATTGAAGTAAAACAAGATTATAGTAGAACCGTATCTACACTCTAAAAACCTCAAACTTTTGAATCTACCAGGGATCCTCATAAAACTGAACAGCGAGCCACTGTCATTGTATGGCAGGGTCTCAATCATAACTCATCCCAGGTCACCAGCTTTGCGCCTTGTACATACCCATAGGTGTTAACCTTCCAGTTAGAAATAACAACATGGCTATGTTTTGGCATTGGTACAAAAGATAGATTATCATGATTTGGGCAATGGATATTTCTTGAACATAAGAGAAAACATGTACATATACATTTCTTACATGCAGCATGAATCAAGGAGTTTTCATAACAATAAGGGTATGAGGGATTGTAACAGGTTTTATTTTTTGTTTTTGTTAGTTTGTTGTTTTTTGCTGTTTTTATGCATTGCCACATAGGTCCCTGCACCTTTATCCCAGTGGGCTGTATAAGCACCCCTGTGGTCATAGAGTTAAGCCCTTATTCAAGACTGAGCGCTTATGCAAGAGTTTATAGAGTATTCTCCAATTTCGATGCATCAGTAACCCCGGTTCTTATTCAAGACCAGCACATCAGCAGTTCATTTGAGTTCCTTGCTACTAACAAGCAATTGCAGTATCTACCTCACCTTCACCCCTGCCACCCACCATCCTATACTATGACTCTAGGTAATCACATCCCACTTTTTGAGTGTCTCACTTTACCACACTTCATTACTATGCTCTGAGCAGAATCCATGTTGACCTTTTTACACTCCCCTGGGACCTGTATTCTGTAAGATTTATTACCTTTTAGATACATCTCCCTCAGGGGTCTGGCTGTGGGAGGAGTAAACTTTATCTCTGAGGATTTCTTAAACCTTTGGGCAGAAAACTGAGAACTCTTTAGCTACCTCTCCCTCAGGGGTCTGCCTCTAGGAGTAGATTTCATCCTTCAACCTTTGGGAAAGAAAACTGAGAATTTAGCTCACACCAGAGAGCCTTTATAAGACATATTAACTGCCTTTTTTATTAGTCTAATAGTCTAATCAACACCCATTGCCGAACCCACCCACCAACATTTCAAAGATCTACTATCAACAGCTTGTCAGCCTCTCCAAAACTTCAGGAGATCTGTAACAGGTAGTCTATGTCAGCCTCATCAACAAATCAGAGATATATTGTAGCCAGCCTTTGCCAGCCTCACCAACATCTAAGGGAAGCATCATTTCTAGTATCTGTCACCCTTGCGAACAGTTCAGAGATCTAGCCTAGCCAGCCTTTGTCATCCTTTCTAACAGCTTACCATGTCTTTGCCAACATTGCCAACAGTTCAGGGATGTAGTCTATACAACCTTTTTCAGGCCCACTTGTACCTCAGTTATCTATTACGAAGAGCCTCAATCACATAACATTTAGAGAACTACTTTGACAACTTTACCAGCAGCCCAGGGCCCTCCTGTGCATACAGATTACAACCTGTGGACGTGGGACTAAGTATAGTGCATATTGGTATTACAGTGTACAGGGAGGACCCTGCAGCTTCCATCCTAGCTGGGGGAGTAGTTTTTTTTAGCCCTTCTATTTACATTATGACAGTCCTCTTTGTATAGCAGACTATGATATGTGGTCTGGTATACACAGTAGGCACTACCTGTGGTATAAGAGTATCTTAAGGTGGCTGGCGGGGATAGACCAAACTTTTTAGATTTGCGCTATATTCTCATTATAGGTTCAAAATGATATGAAGGTTTCATATATGCAAAAATAATGTAGGGGTCCCATGCATATTTTTGAGATACAGAAGCTTTAATCTTATATATGATTATATAGTGCCTTGTCAGATAAATCCCGAGATTCATATCCAAAAATAATTAGATTTGTTTATAACTTCCTCAGCACTTAGATTATAAGTATAGCTTTGTATTGGTTGCAATATTGATATATGATCCCAGTCATATTTCTAATATTTTGGATGATTGAAATAAAAAATGTAAGGTCATGGGTAGAATATTGACAGGTATTTCATATAGTTTATTCTGAGTGATCAGTTGAGCAGCCTCTGTGGCACATGTGTTGGGTTCAATCCCAAGCAAAGTCTTCCTTCATTTTGCATATTGTGTATATCCATAATGTCAATGTATGATAGAGACCCCTGGTGTCCAAATGCTGAACTAACAATCCCCGCCAGCCACCCTAATGCTACTTAACCCTTCAAAGTCTGCTTATACTGGAGTGCATCATGCCCATTGGTCATCCCTGGCGAGTTGCACATCAGGGCTACAGTCATGACCGTACAGGCTGGATACAGTCCCGGAGGGTCGGCATGATGCTCAAATGAAGTGCCTGTGAGCAGTCTCGCCAGCAATTAATTGATGCATTATGATGACAAATGGGCAAGTAATTTTATTGCAAGGGGTATAAAAAGAAGTCAGTTTGCATGATAACATTTTCTTTTTACAAAGATGAAAGCCATGAGCGAGCAGCTGGAAAAACAACTGTGCACTGTTGACTAACCTGAAGGCTAATTCAAAGCACACATAGCTTACAGTCAGTTTAGCCTATGGGGCCGTCCATAAATTACTTCAACCAGGAGGGGGGTATTTTCCGCTTGTGACATGATGTAAAACAAACTAAATATGTTGGCTAGAAGGGAACTACGGATGGTCAGCACTGAAATGGTAGAGCGTAGAAGTGAAGCACAACCCCCCAATTATCCTAACCACCTGTTCATAGTAAAGGTAAGATTTTATTTTACCCCCAAGTCCTCGCTACTCAGGTAAAATCCTAATAAGATTCAGCTAAGATTTTATTATTGGGAGCTGAGCTGAGTCGATAGTATGGATGAAGGTGGGGGGGGGGGTCCAGCCAAGTGTGACATATTTTTGAGGGGGTTGTTGGCTAATGTGTGACAGGGGCGTGGGGGTGTTGAAAATGGCCAAAAAAAGTGTGTTGTAATTTATGGACGGCCCTTCTAATGATTTGAAAACCTTTATACAATGCATGAAATTGTGGGTAAATAAGCAAATGTCCACGACCTCAGTGAGGCTGTCCGCATTCAACTCGGCCTATAAGGCCTCGTTGAATATGGACGCCTCACCTCTGTGAATACGATGCGAAATTATTCACGGGAGTGGACATTTGCATTTATGCCATGGCCCTACAGGGTTAATTTGCTTGTTAGATAAAGAAAATGATATTTACTGATTTTGAAGACGTTGTGTCGTCTCGATTTGTTTTGATCCGCCATGACACCTTGCTCGACGAAATTGGTCATGTGATACGGAGCTAGCCGCTACATTTAGTTTCCATATAAATGTTCTTTGCGCAGGACAATATCTTCTTTTTTAACATGGCGCTAATACATAGATATACTTTAAACAATTCATAACATATTATTTAACTAGTTCAATCATTCTTTTTTTGCGTAAAACTTCTAATAACCATACCTAAATACGAAACTAATTAGCTCTGTATGAACTTCAAAATGGCGCCGCGGAATATGTGAGGATCATATTCCACCCCCCATTGAATACGGCGTAAGTAGTACTAATCTATAGTGTCATCAATATTCGCCATGGCATAATGATCCATAGCCACTGGTTATGATAAGAACATGCATACATTAGTATTAATCTTACTGTACTATATTTTTATATATTTCAGATGAACCTCACATGGTGTAAGTAAATCATGATGGTTAGCATTTCCTCAGATTTGTAGTAACACCTTGTTTTTTAGTGTTTGGCCTAGCCCTAACTGGGATCAATCCATAGCCATTATCTGGTTGTTGGTACCATGGCACACGGTAAGGTGTGGTGTTACTATAGACTAGGATATACCTGTAGGAATATGTATCCTATCTATATTTACTACCCCACAGAATATATCATATCTACCACCAAGCAGATAGACACCTTAGCAGCCCTACACCTGAGTAAATCATACACAGCACTGATTCACTCTAAGAAATAACTGTTGAATCTACCAGGGATCCTCATAAAACTTAACAGTGAACACCCATCGATAGATTGCAGTGAAACACTGTAGTTTCTAGAACTAAGCAGTACAGTATGCGCTGTGGTACAAGGAACCTCTATGAAAAGAACTATGGATTTCTGACAATTTTGGGACAAGCATTTCAGCATTAATTTAAATTGGATCACTTTTGCAGTGTATTCATGGCTTTGATCAGAATTTATTCATTACTTAACCCTTTAATTGAAAGCTGTCAATTAATTATTAACAGATTAATTGGTTATCATTTATCAACGGGGGTGGTGGGTTTGAGGCGGTGCAAAAGTGTTTGACCCCTACTGAGGGGGCGGCAGAAAAACTTTTGACCTCTCTTGAGGGGGCGAGGGAGGGGGATCCAAAAGATGTTGACTGCGCACCTTTATCAAGAGGGGCATAAAAGACCACCACCATCCCGTTGATAAATAAGGACCACTCCCTAATACACAGTTGAGTGCACAGTACATCCTGTCCATCAAAGGTGAGGGTAAAAAGGTTATGAATATGTAAGGTTTGTACAAGTTTTCATAGTCTGCCATCATATGATAATTTAGTATCTAGCTGATGTTGTATTGGTAACTCACAGCAAGGGATATCAAACCCCTAAATAACAAAAACAAATCGAAATGAATATCCCAGCGATTACAGAGATTGTCCATCATAATTATTTCCAACATCACGCTATTAAACACACAAAAAAGGAGAAGCCTGTTTCCTTTCACAAAATAAAAGAAAAAGAAAGAAATAACTTGTGGACAAAGGAAATTGTGTCAGTTTTTGGGACCAACATTTGAAGGGAATTATTCTCAGGGTAATGCCAGGTGGCTGTTTTCTCTTCCTACCGGATTCTGAAGTGGAAAAAGAAGGACAGTTTCCAAGCATCATTATAATTTAAGTCTGATTTATTGATCAAAGCCTCAAACCCATTTTTAAAAGTTTTTTTTTTTATTGATATTTGAAAATATCGTTATTTTCTGACACAATTTAATTAAAATTTGTTAGTTGACAATAATGTAAACTACCTCTACATTTGATTACGAATATAATATGAGAAAAACAAAGAAATGTAAAAAAAATTCCCACAGAAAACCACTTGAATTATTTCAAACTGAGTGTTTCTCCATCCGTTAGGCTCGAAGCAGTATTCCTCTTAATCCACCTTGTGAAATACGAGACAGCTTCCATCTTGTTCACATGTGTGAATACTGCTGCATTATTAACACTCCTATTAACCCTTTTAGGACTACTGACTCAGGAGTGCATCATGCCTATTAGTCATCATGATGCACCAATGAAGTGCCTGTGAGTCTGCTCACCAGCACTTCATTGGTGCATCATGCCGACCGTCTGGGTATGTGTCAACGGCATAGGGTTGGTAGGATTCATTCTGATCAATACCGACCATTGGGCATGATACATAAATGCATTAGAGCCATTTAAAGGGTTACAAATTAAGGACAAAAAGGAACAACAGTTAAATGGCATCACTAAGAGTTCAGCAATCAAGAGCCACGCTAATTGTGTGAAAATTGTGTTCGACTCCACCATCACCAATCCAACTAAAGTTGGGTAATCGACAAAGTTTTGAAGAAGGTGTAATTGACTGCCTTCAGGCTCTTTTCTGTGGATGTGTTCAGAAGCCCCCTAAATTACACCAGCTCCATCCAACACGTGAACAGGTGAATGTTGTTTACTGCTTTGGTTAAAAATGTGTCAGAAATGCATTTCAGCACTCATTTGAAGTGTTCATGGTGAACATGGTCTTTTTGAAAGGATATTGTCAATATTTTTATCCAAAAAATCAAGATTCGGAAAAAAATTAGAAACAGTTAAAAATGCATTTTGTTTTCTTGAATCGGAAGTCTGTGATGATTTACATGTATATGATTCAGAGTGGATTTCACGGCCAACACAGCCTCCCTGGTCAGTATATGTAAGGCCTATGGATTATGTAGCTAAAGATTTTTGACTGTAGTTTATGTTGTTCTATTGGTGAAAAAACATGCAGCAGATGCATGTTTTCATGAGGTCCAATGTTCAAACAATTGGTTACTTCATTTTTTCTATGTGATATAATTTGTAAATCCAGGCAAAACCTTATTGCTGTGCAGTGGTCTTTGGTACAGGTAACATGGCATTTAATTCAGAGTCTGTACTGAGAACTGAAAGACATTTCTCAAGATGGTGCCCCTACGATTTGAAAACCTCAACTTTAGATCGGAGGACCATATGACCATGCACTACAACTGCTCTGCACGTAGTAATCATGGCAGATGTGATTGTTACTATAGATTAGTACTAGAACAGCCGTATTCCATGGGGGGCATGGAATACAATATGCTTGTATTCAATGGGGTCCGCCATCTTAGATTTTGAATGGAGCTGAGCTGTTTTTCTTCATCTAAAATCAAATTAACCCCATAGGCTATGACTTAAATGCAAATGTCCTCTCCCATGGAACATTTTTGCATCGCATTCACCTTGGTGAGGCCTGTCCGCATTCAACTCCGCCTATAAGGTGTCATTGAATACGGAAAACCTCACCTCGGTGAATATGATGCAAAAATATTACATGGTCGTGGACATTTGCTTATAGGGTTTATAGTAGGCCTGTCATACCATTACAACCACTAAATTTATGCAGTGCTGGAATCCATTAAAGTGAGGGATTCCAGTACGGTTAAAAGGGGTCTACTCATACCATCTTGAGAAATGCCCTCCTGGTTGGTTCGCATCAATTGATTTAGTGCCATATTGACTTTAATGACCAATAAATAGGATGGATGTCTCAAGGTATTTTTTAACATTACTGACTAAAATGCCATGAAATAGATACAAAGGCTCACTAGTGTTGGGTCTGAGTGAATGTCATCTCACGAGGTTAACCATACTTTTGAACCTTTGTCTATGTTCTATCATATTCACGAAATTAAAAATAGATTTTAGACATTGCATTGCTTGCATATATTTTAGGAAGGGGCATACTGTACAAAATAATTGTTGACTCTACCAGGGATCCTTGTAAAACTGAAGAGTGTATTGCAGTGAACCAGTGTAGTTTTTACGAGAAGGTCCAGGTGGCAGTATGATGGTACACAAATGTACAAGGAATCTCTGTGAAAATAACTATCATGATAAACACAGACATTGTTTGTATATGATTTAACTTATGGAAATAAAACGTTTGTACAAACTTTCATGTCATAAAACAAGTATGAGATATGAACGTCTAATGTTAAAGTGGGCATGTCACGGTATGAAATCTGGGATTTCTCATCAAACACCATCTAATCAACATTCTAAATCATGTGTTAAAATATCTAGTTATTATATGAAATATTTCTGCTCCAAAACAAAGAAAATCTATGCCCTGTATTTATTCCTATCCTAGTTTTAAATCAGGTGTGTCTGATTTCATATAGAGGGAGCCTGTGTGCTATGAATGAATATCCAGCCCTAATCCTCAAGGTGTACTAATCACTACACAAAGCCTGTCATAGTAGTCAAAAGGTGGTGATGTGGTGAGCAACAATGTCAAGGGTCATCCAGTGAAGTGTAGTGTTTTGTGATTAGACACTTCATGTTAAGGCACTAGGGGCCAGTAGTGATTGGAACAATATATGCACAGCAAAAGAGATGAGCATTTACAAAATATTTAGATGTACTTCCACTAATTTTCAAATCTGTATTTTTAGCGGATATACCAACTTTAATTCAAAAGTCCCTCTTAGTATCTATAAGTGTGTTAAATTGAAATTAATGTCCTTGAGGGATGATAGGAGGGTAAAGTGTAGTTGCCGCACATGCGCAAAGCAGGAGTCTTTAATTAGTCTGTTTCATAATGGGGCGCAATCATAGAGACCCACAATTGCGACTCAATGGATCGGCGCTTATTCAAGAATGGCGCTTATTTGACACCCCGGAGGTGTGTCAAATAATCAAAATGTTGTTCCAAAACCTACAATTCTCCATACACTACCGAGTTCTCATTTAGCAGTGAGCTTTCTATAAGCCGGGGATCAATTGGTGTTCTGGTGTCAGGATTAGCGATACTTGGGGTGAATTTAGATTTGTGGATCAATTAATGCCACTTGTAGCATGGGGTCTGTGTCTGTATGTCGGTATACTACCCTGACAGAACTGACCTACATTATAGGAAGATCAATACCATCAATGCCACAATGTTAGTGTGAAGGCTTAATCATTTAAGGGCCGCTGATGCAGGAGTGCATCATGTCCATTGGTCGGTAGGATGCACCAATATAGTGCTGGCGAGCATTTCATTGGAGCATCATGCCGACCCTATCGGGTTGATACATAAACTCACAGAGAAATAAAATGATGCTCCAATGAAGTGCTGGCGAGCAGTCTCGCCAGCCCAATGGTGCATCATGCCAACCATTGGGCATAATGCATTAATGCTTCAGCAGCCCTTAAAGAGTTAACCATTTAAGGGGGCACATTAGGGTGGGATGGCCAGTGATCTTTTGCAGTTTTTTTCAAATTTGCTGGTAACTACGGTAATTTAAATGGCTCTGTAAACCTTAATGATTGGAGTAGGAAAAAGCACCGTTAGAAATAACAACAATTGCAATGCCTATTCATCAGACCCCAGAAATATGGATGAATATATAAATATATATATATATATATATATATATATATATATATATATATATATATATATTGTAATAAACATCGGTCGGCTGCTCGGTAGTGGCCACCAAATCCAGGCGGTGGGGATCCTCGTATAATGGGACATAGAATCACCATTGCAATGAAGTAGTGTAGTTTATACAATGAAGCCCCAGATGGCAGCATATGGTACAGGGGACCTCCATGAAAATAATGACGGATCTCTGGCAAATTGGGGGAAAATGATCGCACCAGTATCTCAATAATTTTTTTACAGTGCAGCTTCCAATAGACTATGATATGAAATTTATAATGGGTATTGGACTGTTGAAAGGGGTTAGAAGATTGGCTGTCAATTGGATGAAAGTTTACAATGAGGGTGCTTTGGATGATGTTAACGTCTATATATAGTTATGGAATAGCACTCACACTGTCAGACTGCACCAAGATTTTTACAGTAGATTGCTTTCATTTTT
Source organism: Acholoe squamosa (assembly GCA_949317995.1). Classification (NCBI taxonomy): domain Eukaryota; kingdom Metazoa; phylum Annelida; class Polychaeta; order Phyllodocida; family Polynoidae; genus Acholoe; species Acholoe squamosa. The sequence goes on from OX439045.1 coordinate 68,386,908, forward strand.
GGAAAACAGTAAGAGCTGGTGTTAGTACAAATCCAATGAACCACCGTATAATGCCCTGTACCAAGTGGTCTTTATAGTCCATTTACAATTGGGGCCGAGAGTGCACATTATATATCCATATCAGGGATGTGAAATATGTTGATGCTTTTACCAAAGCTCCTATTTCAAATGAAATTGGCCCCAAACAAGGGTAGATGGACGGCTGTACAAACATTGCGGCTTTTAAGGGTGTTGTTAGATGGCTGGAAATAAGCGGGGAAAGTATAGTTTCGCAATTGGGACCTACTTTCATAGAGTCAGTACCTCCCGAACCTCCCGTTAACTGAGCACTGGGACATCTTTAAATGTCAACTTACAGATGACGTGTTCTTCCTTAGACTCACTTTAAATTGATGAAAGTGTATTATTGTGTCCTAGATTAAATTGATTTACATGAGTCACATATAGAACTGACATCTTCATCAAATCTAATCAAATTAGGAACAGATCTATGCCTGAAGTGTTGGCTTTCATATAGGGAAGGTGCCATTTCAAGGGTATATATATGTCCCTGCATAGGTTCGTTTGGGCTCCGATGTCAGACTCATAGTGTCTATGATATCAATTAACTATCCTCTGCCCATACATCAATTACACAAATGCATTTTTAGGAAGATGTAAATGAACGAAACGTCCAACACTGTAAAAAAAAAAAAAAAGAAATGTCGCTGAAATAATGATGCAATCCACATGCCAGAGTTGCCAGAGATCCATAATTATTTGTACCACAGTACTGCCACATGGGGCTTCTTGTAAAAACTACACTTGTTCAATGCTTTCCAATTACCCTGGTCCACTGTTCAGTTTTACGAGGATGGGTCCCTGGTAGATTCAACAATTACTTTTTCACAGTGCAGTTTTATGCTTGAAGTCTGATCCAGAGCAGTGGATTAAAACATTGACATGTCCATTACGCTAATGGTTCTAATGACAGCATCAGCTCTAGCTAATGTCAAATAATAAAAGCTGTATTGTGAAATGTAGTCAAGAAACCAGTCATTCAAATATTGACCGTACTCTGGTTAATTGATATCACTTGTATTGGTATAAGGTCTGGATGGGTCTAACATCATCTAGACTCTACTATTTATCCTATAAGAATAGTTATTATATGGCTGAGTGAGATGCAGACATGCTTCACTGAGGGTAATTAATACGATTTATGAAACGGCTGGACGTTTGTAGTTCTATTCTATACACTCTCAGCCGCAATTGTGAATGGGCTATAAATACTGCTGTAGTACAAACAGCAGGACCCAAATCGGGTCATTGGTTTCGTACCTACAGTAGCTACTACTGTATTTCAGAATGAGAAGCAGTCTACTGTACAACCCTTGTGGCAGGCTGACAGTGCAGAGACATAGGAAGCAAATCTTCATTTGGGGGGCCCCACCTCGACCTCGCTTGAATTGTCGGCTTAAGCATAATAGTGCCTGTACATTCCTATATAAAATTTGTATAGAAAAGTGATTTTTGATGCATTTGATGATTTGAGGTTCAGGGCCCCATTTTCCCTATCCCATTGCTATATCAATCTAATTTGAGGTGCAAAACTTAAGCTCCTTGTTCAATGCATTATGAATTCTTGGTAAATTTTGGGGGGCCCAGACATACTCAGGCCCCACCTCCTTTTTGATGGGGGGACCGAATCCCCCCTGCCCCCCCTCCTTTTACTATGCCCCTGCAGTGTAGAAATGATAATATCTGCCATAACATGAAGGAATATAGTAAAAGTGTAATAGTATAAAAGTGCAACAGTAACTAGAGTGGGCCCAAACCACAAAAGCCACTGACCCTGTCATCCACAAGTGCTGCTCTCCTCATTACTTAGTATTCTAAAAGACAATTCCCCGTGAAAGATACTGTATGGTAGTAGATTACCATCCAAGTACTCAGAAATGTAAATTAAGACTCTATCTTCACAGTGTTAGCTCCTTGCAGGCTTTTGCAGTTCTATGTGTACTGATTTTGCAATTATCTTCTCCAAATCAGTAATGCTAGTCCATGTATTTGCATGAGTGTCCTGTGTAATGTAGAAATTCACTGGGTCACACATATATAACGCTATGTTTCTGGTGACTTCGAGTGGGCTGTAGATATTTTGATTCAAGAATCCTGCTCTCTGAAAGGTAAATAAGAAAAAAGAAAGAAAGAAAAAAGAACACAGAGATTCATGGATAAACTGTGACCTACCTTAGAAATTCACGTTTCATATGACAGGAACCAGTCACTCATTTCTGAAAATATAAAATAAGGTGTAAATCAATGAACTTATTACATGAGAAAAATCGAACCTGTAAGTAAATGTTCACGATGGTGGAATATTTCTTTATTATATGGCTAATATCGGCGTCACTATAGATTAGTACTACTTACTCCGTATTCAATGAGGGGGGGTGGAATACGATCCTCGCATATTCGGCAGCGCCATTTTGAAATTTATACAGAGCTAACTAGTTTCGTATTTAGGTATGGTTATTAGAGGTTTTACGCAAAAAAAAAGAATGATTGAACTAGTTAAATAATATGTTATGAATGGTTTAAGGTATATCTAAGTGTTAGAGAAGATATTGCCCCGCGCAAGGAACATTTATATCGAAACTAAAAGTAGCAGCTAGCTCTGTATCACATGACCAATTTCGTCGAGCAAGGTGTCATGGCAGATCAAAACAAACCGGGACGAGTCTATGCCTTCAAAACCAGTAAATATTGTTGAAATCCTTTATTTAAAAGCAATTTAAACCTGTGGGCCATATAATAAATGCAAATGTCCACTCCCGCGAATAATTTTGCATCGTATTCACCTCGGTGAGGCTGTCCGCATTTAACTCAGCCATATAACGGCTTCGTTGAATACGGACGCCTCACCTCTGTGAATACGATGCGAAATTATTCACGGGTCGTGGATATTTGCTTATGTATCGGGGAATACGATCCAACTAAAATTCTATGGAAGTGGACATTTGCATTTATGTCATGGCTTCATAGGTTAGAAAGCTTTTAAATAGCTCTATTTGATGCATCATGTCCAGTGAGCACTTGCCATTGAATACCAGCACACTGTATTCCCCCCATGGAATACAGCATCCCCAGTACTGATCTATAGTTGATTTTACGCGAATAATGACGGCCCATAGGATTATCATTGAAGGACCAATCCGCACACCCCCAGTGGCATAACATGAGCCGATCCGCTACTGTGGCCGATACACTACTGCAGTCTCGTTCCCCCATGCACGAACCAACGAATTAATCAAATTTTGATAGAATTAAAGCCTCTAAATGCGTAAAAGAAATAAAGAACTAAACTCACATGGCATACATTGTGGTCATCCACCCCTCTGGTGAATCGGCCACAATGTACACCATGGTCATTAAGTTCTCTCTATATACTGATAGCATCTGCCATGACATGAATGAAGGATTTAACAAATCCATTACGCTATAATCATCATAAATTCCAGCATGGATCTTTTCACCATTCATCTTCCGACAACAGAGGGGTGGTGCGTTTAGGGCGTGCATGCAAAAAAAGCAACATTTTGCACTATTCCCGACCATTCTCCGGGGGCAAAATATTAGGATCGGCCAAACATTAGACTAGAGTATCACTGAAAACAGGTAAAATCATTTTGAAAACCCATCAGGTGGGTCGAAACAATTATGACCCTAAACGCCCTCCTGATGTTTAAAAAGATATCACTCCTTTAGCACTGTAAAAATGATTGCACCTATAAGACACACCCTTTGCTAAGGCCGATATATAAGGCGTGGCTTATACACAAAGTTGTATTTCCTTTTTCTCCATTTTCTCCTCTTTTTAATGCACTGTAAAAAATAATTGCTGAATGTACGAAACCGAACAGTGAGCGTCAGTAATATGCAACAGGGAAACAGTGCAGTTTTTACAAGAAGCTCCTGGTGGCAGTGCGGTGGTACAAGGAATCTCTGCGAAAATAGCAACATCACTGTGAAAATAATGGCGGATCTCTGGCACTTTGGGATGAGGAATCCTTCATCGTTTTGACAACATGGGGGGCAGGGTAAATGTTCGGGGAATGTCCTCTTGTCCACGCCCACGATGTATATAAGCAACAGAACAGTCAGAATCCATCAATAAACGGTTGAAAAAGCATGAGCAACTTTACCATTGTGGTCGGAGCAACTGATAGATCTATTACTGAGTTATCATCTTTTATGTGTTTAGGCCTTGCAGCCATCACATACACGGGCTTTGTTCAAATGTCACAGGGGCACAAGTTAATAAACTACTCTGATGAACACGATACAAAAGTTAGCATTAAGTTAACCCTTAAAAGGCCGCTGATGCATTAATGCACCATGCCCATCGGTCGTCACTATGCACTAATGACGTCCTGGACAAACAGCTTGCCAGCACTTTATTGGAGCATCATGTCAACCCTCCAGGGTTGAAACATAAGCTCTTGGAGGGTCGGCATGATGCTCTAATGAAGTGTTGGCGAGCAGTCTCACCAGCACTTCATTGATGCCTCATAACGACCAATGGGCATGATGCACTCCTGCATCAGCGACCCTTAAAGGGTTAAAGCCCACCTACTTCCTATCATCTTACTTTGGCTCTTACTTTAGCTGCCCTATTGTCAGTTTATCAGTTTACTTCTGTAAATGGTTAATGTGGAAAGTTCAAAAGTATAATTGATATCGTGATTGATTTCTATTTGGATACTCTGTAAAAGGTGTATAGTTCAATAATCGTATCATGAGTTATTTCTCATCGAATATTTTTATTTTATCTCCTTTATTTTGGCATTACTTACAAAGAGGAAAGCAATTATAAATATGATTCTATATATAAACTCGCTCCTACGCCATATAACTGCTAATGATATAGGCATAGTTCTAGCAATGCAGAATAAATTGTATTCTCTTCCTTGTTTTTTTTTCTCCTTTTCTGCACTTAATCCCTCGCGTATAAAGCGTACCCCGCTCAATCCTAGAAGCTGCAGCTACAGGAAGGTTTAGTAAAATTCTGACTCAGTTATCCTACATGATACAATGATGTTGTACATTGAGTATCTTTAGGAATGTAATATATGATGATTATGCTTGCAAGCTTGCCTTTTAGGTACTGTTAGAGGCACAAGGTGGAGCCAAGTGCCTCTAACAGTACATAAAAGGCATGTGTGCAAGCATAATTATCACACATTACGTTTATACCATGGTCTGCACCTTTAGGATGCATTAGAATGCATCAGAATACATTCTGTATTCACTGACATAGAAACTTTATATGGGATCCATAGGGTCAGAGACATAAAACTCATCTAACCCAGCACTTTTGTCCAGCCTCGTGGCCTAATGGATAGGATGAAGTACTTTGGATCAGAAGATCCCTGGATCAATCCCGGCCCATACTGAGCTTTTTCCGTATGAACCACTGTCAAAGCTATGTCATAGCTGCTGTCACATATAAAAACAGTATAGAAAAAGAATACTGCCAATATTCAAGTGTCAACTCAGTGCCTCTATCCTATGATATAAGCACCTAGATTATCCAGTTTGGGCGCCCAAAATCGTTCTGAAATGTGATAACCGTGGTATAAGTTTGTACAATTATGTTCTGAGTCTCCCAGCCTGTATAGTTATGCTTGTATGTATCACATGATACATTTGGTCTTTTGTGATGTCATAGACTGCATCAGGGAGTCAGGGTCTATTCCCCTATGGTAGCAAATATATACTAAGTATGCCAGATTTGTTTTATTGGATATAAAGTCTATTTAAAAAAGATAGGGGGGTGTTTTCCTTTAGGAGATCAATTCAATCACAGAGCTCCATGTTCCTATGACACTGCACCACTCAAACACATTACCACACTGCTCGTCTGACATCTTTGACACCAGAGAGATGAGATTCATGAAGATAACGCCTACATGTATTATCATATGTGTGTGAGCAGGCAAGGAAGAATGAACATCCATATGGGATGTGGATGATCCTTTCTATTTGCCTGCTCACATATAGTTGGTGTTACATCGTGTCTCTTGTTATTTGGTTACACCCTCAGGGTTATGATATATGCATGAGAATGTGTCTGCCATGTTGTTTGGCTGTGGGTGGTAACATAACGAGTGTTAATTTGATCAAATGTGCCCCTTTAACTATTGAACGACCGCTGATACAGTAAAGCATCAATCTCTTTGGTCTTCACTAATATCTAGTGTTCTCACAATGCAGTCCTGACAACCCACCAGGCACATCAAAGTTGAATCAATGTCTAATCAATAATAGCATGTTTGCATATCAACAGTTGATTCTGGGATGACATATGGTTGAATTTGAGGGTTGACACAACATTTATTTACGCAGATCAACTTTGATTCAACATCTAACCATCAGTGCTGATTCAACATTTGTACTCCCATGTTGATTTAACATTGTTTCATTGTTGTTTCAACGCTGATAGTTAGTTGACATGTCAACTTTGACATGTCAATATTGAATCAATGTTGAATTGAAATCAACATTTCAACATTCATATGCCAATTGCTGATCTGTTGTTGACACGGTTATGATTGACAATATTGAAATGGAATGATTGAAAAGGTGTTGAAGACAGGTTGATCAACACTATCAACACAATATCAACCAGTTGTCAATGTTGAAGTAATATCCTGTGCCCACTGGGACCTGTAGCATCACCATCACTGCATTCATGAATCACCCTGGTAGAGTTGGTAAGATACACCAATGAGGCAATGGTGAGTAGACAGGCATTGTTTGATACATTATACTGATCAATGGACATGATGCACCAATGAAGTGACGGCAAGCTGACTGGATAGTACTTCTTTGGTATATTTGTCATCTGCCAAATTGCAGAATAATGCTTTGCTGCCCCATCTAAGGGTCAAGATCAGTCAATAGCTATGTACCAATGGTTCAATCAAGGCAGGCCTAATTGAAGGCAGGGGATATCATAGTCCCACAGACCTGCAACACTAAGGCACTTTTACCTATCTACAGAACTTCTACTTGACTGAGGACCTCTATACAGTCCATAAGACAAGGGCATGGAGGTGCATGGCAATGCCATATGTCCCCATGTATTGTAGATTCTGAGATTAAAGATTGTGGGTTAGCTTACAATATTTGGTATTTTCACTGACTCATACATAAGGTGTCTAACCTCTGCAGTTGTAGAATTTAGGATTGTAGGTTTCTATTTTGATATTCAATAACAAATGCAAATTTAACAATGAAATAGAATTCACTACCATTCATTGATAGTATTTAGACACCTTAGTGATCTATTCTTCATGAAAACAAAATGACACCAACGCATCAAATGCCTAGAGTGTTGGTAATACTTCTTGGTAGTGATTAATCCTGGTACCAAAATGGTTGTTTCCCCATCTAGTGGAATATCCCAGAACAATTATGTATGTCAAACCATCACATGTCAAGTGTCTTCGACTTGGCCGTAACCCTAGTCAACTTACAGATGACGTGGCATTTTAAGGCATGTCAAATCATATGAGGATTACTGTGTGCGACAATTGTCAGGGTGACATATGTGCACATGTCCCAATGATGTGTGCTCTCTGTGTCAAATCAAGTTGACACGGGCATACATGTCACTTTGTCAGGAAGACTTTTTTCAGTGCAAATATAGGCGATTCCGTTACAACCATAGAGCATAAGCAGGGTGGCATGTTTAAGCACCCGGGCGCTTATAAATTTCGATGTCCATGTGCTCCATGTGCTTATTTGAGACGGGCGCTTATTTGAGACAAGTGCGTATTAGAGACACTAGTGCTTAAACAGGCTACTATGGTGGATTAAAGAAATATCATTCCCTTAAAGGGTTAATGATATGATAATAGGATACAGACAATGAGAGTGTCTACAGAAACAGGTCTCAGCGTCTGACATCACTTCCTGCCCATGGTGCTACACTACCAATAACTCTACGTACAATATAGTGGCATTTATATATCATGGGATTTAACCATTTACAGGCAGCCGATGCATTGATGAATCATGCCCATTTGTCGACATGGTGCATGGATGCAGGGTTATTTTATTTCATCTCATCTCATTTGTCCCCCTCCTAAGTAATATCATTGAGTCTTTACTCAGATTTTGTAAAAAGTCGAAAGAAAACATGAAATTATATATAAGACTAATTGATTGTAAATAAAAGGACAGTTTAATGATTCTTAATGTCCACACACTAAGCACATTATTGATAACTATATTAATTTATAGAAAATGTTAAAATTCAGGATAATAAACATCTAAATTGAAATTGAATTGAATTGAATTGACATTCAGGCTGACGCTTGGGGGTTAACATGCACCCAAAGGGCCGGCATGATGATCCAATGAAGTGCTGGCCGACCAATGGGTATCTATGACCCTCCTTGAACCAAGAGCAGGGATACGCCCCCATTTCCCGAATACCATTATCATATCCAGCACTGTTGTTAAAGACTATTTTCAGAAACTTACCCAGAACATAATCATGTTTATCTTGAACACTCTGTTGTAACAGTCGTTGAACTAATGATTTCCAATGCCACAGTGTATTTATCTTGTTGAGCTAAAATTGTATATCATCTCAAAACAATGCTTTTATTACATGTAATATCATCCTATATTATGATGTAGTATAACAGATTTGTAAGATCATGCAATAAATACATGTGCGGACAGAAGGCAAAAGAAGGCCAGTTGTAATCATCCTAACTAAACAAAAGGCAACTTTCCAATGAAAAAAACATAAAAATTACTACCATTATTCTCCCTTATTATGAAAGTCCTCATATTTATCCCATGCCCATATCACTTGTCTCCCGGCATCATGTTGCCAACCCTATCATGGGGCTGGTTTTATACACAAGTTGTCAAAAACACACTTTGGTTACTTCTGGACATGTCCTTGTATGGATAACATTTGCCCTTTAAGGGCTGGTATTGCATTAGTGCACCATGACCATTGGTTGTCATGATGCACGAATGCAGCCCTGGCGAGTTACTCGCATCATGCTGACCCTGCGGGACTGAGCGATATACCAAGCAGGGCTGCTGATATGTTAATGCATCATGTCCATTGGTCGTCATCATACACCAATGAGGTTCTGGCAAGACTGCTGGCCAGCACATCATTGGAGCGTCATACTGACCCTCTTGGGGTATATGTATCAATCCCAGAGGGTCAGCATGATGCTCCCATGAAGTGCTGGTGAGCAGTCCTGCCAGCACTTCATTGGTGCATCATGACGATCAATGTGCATGATGCACTCCTGCATCAACAGCCCTTAAATGGTTCAGCATTCCTTGTATGGGTAACACTAACAGTGATATAAAACCACTCACACAAAATGTCATAATAAGAGTATTCATGCCGGCCCTAAAGGATTGGTCCTTTAGGGGCGGCATGATGCTGTGAGGTGCATGCGGACCTTTTATGGGCCATTGATGCATGAGTGCATCATACCCCAGGGTCGTTATGATGCACTGATGACGATTTCCCACATGTAAGGTATGTGCTTAAGGTCCGTATGTTATTTCTATGCCCTCAGCCTCTTTACTTTGTGTTCTGTCAGTGTCCATTCTGATGCCTCTATCCCACAAAAGGCCTTTATCCCTCAATTCAATGCATTTTCAAATGCGGCTTTTTTCCCGGAGGTATCCTACAGAATGCCAAAAGGGTCAAATTCACTATTTCCCTGTACCCTCTAGAAAACCTGCCATACATAATGTTTGTCAGGATTCAAGCATGACAAATATTTATTTAAGAATTGAACCACACGACTGCACTGGAAATGCCTGGAAATTCACCCACTTCACTTCTTAGATGATGATGGCGAGTAGTCTTGCCAGCACTTTATTGGCGTATCATGACGACTAATGGGCATGATACCCTCCTGCATCAGCGACCTTTAAAAGGGTTAAGTAAAATGGGGTGTTCTCTACCTAATGAGTGTTATTACATGATTGCACCTGGGACTAAAACTAATGGTCTAACAATTAACTTAGTCCAAAATCTGCTTCTTTATTTTTGTAGGCTGTTTTTGTTTCACTAAAATGTAATTCATCTTATATTCATTATATAAAATGTCCATGATGAACCATAGCGTGACAAACTGCACCTGACAAGTTGATGACATTTATTTTTATTTTATTTTAAATTTTAAACATTTATAAATGATTTCTGCTCTTTTCTGCTGTTCCTTTCGTCCTCAGTCATAATGTCTCTATATCTTTAACTCTATGATGGCCTCTTGTGTATCAAGGCATCATGCCCATAGGTCAGTATAAGTATGGTTTGAGCTTTTAAAATCTTAGTAACTTTGTCGATGCCTATTGTGTACTTTTTGTTCTTCTGTGCTTATGTCCCCTGATGAGCTAGGTCTTCATCAGTGCATGATGCCAACCCTGCATGAGTGCATCAACCCGGTATTGTCAGCATGATGCCAGCCTCTGACCCCCAGGCGGTACTGGAATATACCACCTGGGCTGGCCCTTGAGTTTCAGTCAGAGTTGTAACTGCTAATTACCCTACTCTTTCAGCTGCAGTTATGTCATTGCCCTTTCCCTATACTAAATCACTGGTTCCAGTTGGTTGACTGTTCAATGAGCCCACATGTCAGTACCAGCTAATGTATTATGAATATTCAATACCACCTGACCAATAGGGTCTCTCATATCAAAATGGGCGCCCTAGATTGCCCTCTTAACTGGGTCACTACTCACAAGTAAAAGATGGAGCCAGCCATGTATGAACGGAGGTAGTGCCTGGATAATCGAGGCTGGCATGGTGCATGATTACAGGCACGGCGAGTTCCTGGGGGGGGGGGTGCTCACTCTTTGATGGTTGGTACCAACTGTGCAAAGTTCCACAGCATCCCCTTTGCAGCCATTTTACAGCCCCCGGAAAGCAGCTCAATTTTCGGAGCCACCGGTTTTCAAGGAAGCCAGATAACAGCCCCTCTTTTTGGGGTCTTCTTCCATGTAGAATAAAGTTTTTAGCAGGTATAGAAAGAGCTCAACGATGATTTGTCATCAGGTCATTTCAGGCTGTTTCTTCACGTGTGAGTGTCAGGCTGTCTCCCATGAGGGCGTAGGCCGTATTGGAGGCACCCACAAGTGAAGAAACAGCCTGAAATGACAAATATGAGTTGAACTCTGTATTTATTTTATGTTCTCTTGGTTATACCTTCCTAAAAAATCAATTTCTGATGAGGAGTTTGAGGCTATTTTGATGACGTCAGAGTGGAGAACTGGGGTGTGGAGAATGTTTCTTCACGCCCTGGTGGGGAAAAGCTTTGCCTATGCTTTACTATAGGAACTTTCACTCTCAACATGAAATAAAAGAAGGTTCCCGATCCTAACATCTAATTTAATCAACAGTCCCCCTTTTCCCCTTTTTGACACTTTGACCGCTAGCACTCCACAGCTTCTATACGGCCGTTGGTAGTAACCCAAACCAAGGCTCAGTAATCCCCCCAGCTGCAAGAGTAAACAACTCCATATTTATGAACACAATGGGACTCCTTAGACACAACAATCAGCTTGACCCTAAAATTCAAACATTGATTCATGTTTTTGAAGCAGATCTATCTGTATGCTGTTGTATAGTGCCGTCCTGCAATGTAACGTATAGGTAATGAGACGATATGGGTGCTCCTCCTATCTCCACAAACACAAATTTAGTCTTACTTGTTAAACATATGAAATAAAACTTCTATGGGGGGCTAAATATCCTTTTCTAAATAATGATAACTGAACACATCGAACGCATCACAGGGAATTGATGGGAATGTTTTGAAATTGTTCTTCAATCTGTCAGCGTGTCTGTTTGTCTGCCCCCCCCGTCTATCAGCTAATCTAGTGCCAGCTTTAGTGCAACAGGGTTGTAACTGACATTTTGGTAAAACAGTACAATGCCTGGCTCAGTGCAACAAGGTTGTAACTGACATTTTGGTAAAACAGTACAATGCCTGGCTCAGTGCAACAAGGTTGTAACTGACATTTTGGTAAAACAGTACAATGCCTGGCTCAGTGTAACAAGGTTGTAACTGACATTTTGGTAAAACAGTACAATGCCTGGCTCAGTGCAAAAAGGTTGTAACTGACATTTTGGTAAAACAGTACAATGCCTGGCTCAGTGCATCAGGGTTGTAACTGACATTTTGGTAAAACAGTACAATGCCTGGCTCAGTGCATCAGGGTTGTAACTGACATTTTGGTAAAACAGTACAATGCCTGGCTCAGTGCAACAAGGTTGTAACTGACATTTTGGTAAAACAGTACAATGCCTGGCTCAGTGCAACAAGGTTGTAACTGACATTTTGGCAAAACCTGAAATATACAGATGCAACCTTGTTCCACTGCGGTGACGGTATACTACTGGCATTCAATTTTGTTGAAATGGTCAAAAATTATGAATGCTATTTGAGACTCGTGCAATGATGAAAAATAAGTGAATCAAGCTCGCGGTCCATAAAATAGAAACTCGTGGCATAGAGAAGCAGCATATACACAATATGTATGTATATCACAGCTAAAAATAATTTTCTTGGAATCTTAAATAATCTTACCTGATGGACAAAACTACCAATTTTAAGATTTCTAATTTTCTTAAAACTGGTAGTTTTGTCCTCCACATAAGATAATTTATCTTACTTTCTTAAATCAAGAAAAATACTTTTAGCTACACACAGTTGGCAGCATCTAACCGAGTTCAATGTATTCAGTGTTTAATCACCTGTTTATATCAGGTCAGCTGTTTGATACTGTACCAAACCATTTCTGGGCTAGGTTGTGCTTGTCAGCATAGTACATAAATGATTACAGCTCTCGCACATACCCAACATAGTTCTGGCTAACTCGAAGTCTCCGCACGTGAAGCAAATGGGATGCTGCTCAATATTTCCCATTATATATATATATATATATATATATATATATATATATATATATATATATATATATATATATATATATATATATCAATAATCTAATTTCCCCTAATGTTGCATGATATTCAGCAACATGTTGTATGTAAAAATTGATGTTTCCTTTATATTTATCGGTCATGGCAAGGAGCTAGAGAAATGACATTGAGGAATAAAATGGATTTATGTTCAAGTGATCGCAATAATATGGCGAACATTTGAACTTGATCTAAGTTGAGATTTTTTTGCCACATTTGTGACAAATTTCACGCTGTCAAGACGGTACCTAAATCACATTTTCTAGGTAAATCCAAGAGATATAAGGTCTCTCTTTTTTACCAACAGAGAAATATCACTTTTAATCTTGATTTGGACCGAATCAAGCACCCCTTTACGCTGGTACCTGTGGCACAGTGGCCACGGAGCTACCCCATGGATGTTACCTCATGTGTCATGCACCAGTGCCGCCTTTAATCTAGGATCTGGTTCAGATAAATCTCAGTCTTACAATCTCACAACTTTCTTTATCTATATTTTTGTTAAGGTTTTGTAACTGTATAATCTAGTAAATGATCATGCAGGTTAGAGGGAACATGTGTACATATAAGCCCGCATGCAGCACAAACACTTATAAAAGCACCTGTCGCAATCTATATCCCTTTAAAGGTCGCTGATGCTTTACTGCATCATGCCCATTGGTTGGTATGATGCTCCAATGAAGTGCTGGCAAGCAGTCTCGCCAGCACTTCATTGGAGCTACATGCCGACCCTCCGAGAGTTTGTATATCAACCCTGAAGGGTTACCATGATGCTCCAATGAAGTGCTGGCGAGTAGACTCACCAGCACTTCAGTGGTGCATCATGATGACCTATTGGCATGATGCACTAAAAACTGCATCAGCGGCCTTTAAAGGGATATATATATATATATATATATATATATATATATATATATATATATATATATAGCTAGCCTTTGCGCAATTATACACAGGAAGGTGCTGTTTTGTTTTGAAGTGTGCTCGCCAGTAATTCATTGTACTGATTGATGCATCATGCCGACACTCTGAGAGTGTATCAGCCTCTGGTCCAGCCTCATAGGGTCGGAATGATGCATGAATAGAGCCCTTGCCAGGGCTACATTTATCTATAATGCTGACTGAAGTGCATGATGAGCTTGATAGTCTACCCTGTCTTATGCACATCGAGAGGGTCGACATGATGCTCCAATGAAGTGCTAGTGAGAAGTCTCAATAGCACTTCATTCGTGCATCATGACGACCAATGGGCATGATGCACTCCTGCATTAGTTGTCCTTAATGGGTTAGCCTAAAAAGTCGTAATTATGAGCGAAATGATGTTCCCATGTGTGGGATTGATTTCTTGATATTTCATCTTTCATGACAGCTATTTATGATCGACCAGTGGAAGAGATAATTAATCCGTATAAAGTAGATGTTTTCAACATAAATTGCAAGGGAGATCTCGAATTTTTGTTTACTATTTGAGGGCTTATCATAGGCAACTCACATTGCAATTTTTCATTCAAAAGAATCAAAGGCTTCAGAGTTAGGTGTCTATGACCGCCAGCTTGATCCTTATAGAGTAACATCGTGCATGAAGGGTTCATGCCCACATACATCAGCATCATGCCCTAGGTAGTGTCAGTGCATGACCTAAGGTCATATCCACGAGAAGAAATCTACATAGTCATATGAATGGCTCCATGTGTCGGTCCTGAACCTATGATATGTAGGCTACATTCATATAGGGTCTAAGACGGCTGGGAGCTGGTTCTGGCGGCATGTGCTGTCAAGAGCTGATTAGATGGAACCAGCTTGTCCCTGGAAGTGGGTGTTATCCAGGGACTAGGTACCCATCATAATATGTCTTATCAGTGTGTTTGGCCACTTTTAGCAGGACCAGCAAAATAGTGGACCCAATGGGTATGAGTATACTCTGTCAGCCCGCCATCCTGCTGTATGCACTACAGCGGTATTTATAGACCATTTACAATTGCGGCTGAGAGTGTAGATATTTATATATCATACTAGTGGCTTTGCCACTAGATAGTGGGGACAAAGGCTGTGATAATGATATGGTTCTACCCCCCTTCCCCCAGCAGCCAACATCAAATACATGTACTTGCATACAGCCCCCTTGTGTCTTACCCCAGAAACTCTTATCCTAGCACCGCTTATCTTAGTAACCGATCTCATTGCAACATTAAACAATTTTGCACTCTCCCAGCAGATTCTCTTGGAGGTTACTTTATCTGTAATTTCTCTGGAACTAATAGTCTGATTTTAATGTATGACCTATCAAATTAAAGCGCTTAGTATGGGTAATCTGGATTTACAATTAATTTACAGTTTCATCCATTATTTTCACCAGGGCGGGCCCTGATCTCTTCGAATCAATATCCAAAATTGAAGAGAAAAAATAGCTGTGATGATTTAGTGGCATTGTGTAAATGCTGTTTGTTTTTATTTGCTTCTGAGTCCTATGATTTATTTGACAAGGAGAAGCTTTATAGGGGTACCTCAAAATATTAAGATTCTTGATATTCTAAAGAAAAATCAAGTTAACTTTGAAAAAAAATCACATACTAATATCTGGCCTCTTTTGGTTTATCTGTTCCTGGCAAGCATTCAAGCCTATTTCAATGGGATGGGAACCAGTGACGAACCAATGCCTTTTTATATATATAGGGTAAGAAACCCTGCAGGAGCCTGGGCGGTGGTTCGGCATGATCCATTAATGGATCACCTTCAGCTGCACTGCATTTGGTGCATTATGCCGACAAAATGTCGTTTTACGCTATATGCAGTCCTTAAAGGGTGCACCAGTTAACGCTTTAAGGACTGCTGATGCAGGAGTGTATCATGGTCGCCATGATGCACCAATGAAGCCAGCACTTCATTAGAGCATCATGCCCACGTATCAGCCCCGTAGGCTCGGCATGTATGAATGCAGCCCTGGTGAGTAACGCATCCTGGCTGCATTTATGCATCATGAAGACCAACGGGCATAGATGCATTAATGCATCAGCAGCCCTTAAAGGGTTAAACGTCATGGGTATCCCAACATTTGATACAAGCAGTGTAAAACAGTCAGTCTTGTTCTGTTATCTGATAAGAATTGCTTAGTTTTCAATAACTTTCAGCATGAATCCAAACTTCAGGATCTCACTATGTGAACTTAAAGGCTGTGAATATGATACTATTATAAATACTGGTTCACCCATTCTGTTATCTTGTTGGTGGACCAATATGTACCATAAATCCTCAAGTATACATGTATACACTCAAAACCTGGAAGTTCCGAAACTGGTCAATGGTAACGACTTTAGGTCCTCAGGATGGCGATACCTAAAACAACTACCTTAGGTGGTCAAAAGGATGACTTTAGGTCATCATCCTGATGAAGTAAGTCGTCAGTATGACAATACTGACAAAACAGAGTCGTCATCCTGACAGCTTAGGTCGTCAGGTTGATGACCTAAAGTTGTCATTTCGACCACCTAGGTAGTTGTTTTAGGTATTGTCAACCTGAGGACCGAAAGTCGCCACCACTGACTAGTTTCGTAAGTTCCAGGTTTTCAGTGTAATATGACATCTTGAAGGTCTATGATTACCGTTAGGTATGTATACATGATCAATAGGACAAGACCTCGTATCACTTAGCAGTAAAGGTTTATTTATTCCATCATATATATTGTCCAGTGTCTTAAGGTATAGACTTTGATGGTAAGGCGGCATATGCTGGTCTCCCTGTAGGTAGGACGCAGGGAGTATATGCAGAGAATGTATGGTGTGCCCCTTAGTGTCAGTGTGTAAGACGCAAACTGAGTTGGGCTAACTCTTAAATGACGCTGGTGGCGTAAATCTTGTGAATAAGCTGTGTCTTATACGTGAGTATTTACCGTGGTCCGCTTCTATGTGAATACCTCTTATCATCTGTCATGAGGGTGTGCTGTTTTGATCGTGTTATCTTCACTTTTTAACCCTTAAAATAATAACACTATCCCATTTTTATGATAGCGTGTTTTTGATCGCCTTTGCATTGAATAAAAAGATTCTAGCATGATTACTGACATATGTTTCACGATAGAGCAGAATAGCAGGTGGTTCTGTTGAACGCTATGATGCACCAATGAAATGCTTGAAAGACTGTACCTCAAAGAGTGTATTAACCGTGTAGGATCGGCATGAGGCATCAATGTAGCCTGGTACACTGAAAATAATCAGTAGTGATCACTTTAGGGTGCTCAATTTGATGCAGACTGGGGAGAGTACCCCTTTCATCATATGTGATTACTTCAGGTCATCAAAACTGATTCGTTTTTCACATGCTGATATACATGGCCTGGATAGTAATTTTGATTATAATTACAATGTTGCTCAAAATAAGAATAAAAGAATAGTTTTGGAATTCCCCCCACCCCAAGTCCAATTCATTTATTAGAGTAGGTCTTCTCCTTGAAGGTATAGGCTTCATAGTTATATAAATTAGAGTAGTTGATGCCTATCTTCATACTTATTGATAGGACCATTGACAAAGGATATGTGTTTATGCTCTGAATGTGCCTAATTTACCTTTAGTCTAATTTTACAACATGCCCCCTTTTAACACAATTTTACATAATTTTCCCACTGTGAAAATACATGTTGATGCATTTATGGCAATAACTTACATAAGTTTTACCACAACAGTGACCTGGATTGTATGGGACATGTCACATTATTGTAAAGTAGGGCCCCCTGGTGGGATAAATTGTGTGATCAAAATTATGGCTTTCTGTCATCAATGAGGATTGATGACCTAAAGTCATCTGCAATGATTAGTTTTCAACACGGATTTCTGTGCAATAGGGATATGTCGTGTTATCACTTAATCGGTGCATCAAGTGAATGACGGGCATAATGCACTCCTTCATCAACGGTCCTTAAAGGTATAACATGAGTACACTGAGTGTATGTATGGTGAATTCCCATCCTACTTGACAAAACATTCAGTAAATAACACTAACAAATAGATACTTTGTTAGACATGCATGGGAGTCCGGTAATACAGCTGTGATACCGTACAGCCCCGTGTGACGATCACCACACCGTCTTTAAAACTTTTCTTCTCAGTTTTCACCGTACTAGGAAATGAATGCATTGGAGAGTAAAACTCCTCTCTCCGATCGGGAGGTAGAGCACATCTCTTCCTTCACATCCACCCCCCCCCCCACTCGGTTTGCTCTAGTTGACTCCTGATTCAGCCCAATGCAGTCTGACAGTGGTGTGACGTGTGTGTATGCGTGTAGAGGTCAGCCAACATGACAAACAGTTTACATCTCAGGATTAAGCAGTTGTATTCTTCTCTTTCTAGCTGCCGTTATTTTAGCCAGATAGGAAACAATTTACCTTGAATATTGATTTGGGATAAGTGTGTATGAAAGTCTAGCATTGTATTCCCCCTGACGGCCTTCCTCATTCCAAAAAGACCCTGTAGAGGGCGTGGTGATCGTCACCAGTGACCAGGGTGAGTGGAGGTCAGATGGAGGGAAGCTGTGCTGGTGGCACCACCTGGTGTGTGAAGTAGATATTAAAGTACTGTCGATCTTTTTTTTTCATAGTAGGTAGTAGACCAATTACATGTATACCCTCAACTCTCGCCGTTATATCTGTTACATTGTTAAAGACCTCAACATTTCGCATGCTCTGGGCTGTCCCAGATAGATTGGTGGTACTTTATAGTATACCAGTATGATAACATGGGGATCTAGAACTCCATTACTGTGTAAATTTGCCATAGACTCATCTATTTGAAAGGGCAATTTAGGTGGTGAAAAAAGCCAACCTAGACGTTTTCTTCCTGACCTGGGACGGTTTATCTGGTAGGATAAAAGTGTAAATAGCTAACCACTTTAGGGAACCGTCTGGAACCAAAGAAAATATACATCTTAGGTTTATATCAATATGCCTAGTCAAACTTTGGTTCAAGGGGCGAATTTAAGTCAAACCTGACTGGCCTTTCTCATTAGATTATTGACAGAAAATGTTACATTAGATCCAATGGTCTACAACAGGGGGCGGTAGTATGACATGTCCTTGCTTTTGCAATAAACCACCATGTCATCTCACACCAAAATGACAGGTTGGATTTCTGAAACTTTGATATTTGAAATTTGATAGCAAATCAGCCAATTAAGATATGAATAAATGGGTTTCAGATATGGATTCTAATTGTTTGCCTTTATCCTAGGCAAACCATACAATCCTCTAGGTCAATATTTTGGAAATTCATTGTTTTACATATTAATATCTCTGCTGCCCTAAAAATCATCGTTATTCTGTCGTCTAGATTCTCTCTCTCTCTCTCTCTCTCTCTCTCTCTCTCTCTCTCTCTCTCTTTCTTTCTTTTTTCTTTCTTTCTTTCTTTCTCTCTCCCGTACTTTTTCTCTCAATCTCACTCTCTATGGTTCTGTCCGTCCCCTTTCCAACTTCTTTCCCTACGTTTGCTTTGTTAGTTTCTTGATCAGTCTATGTCAGTGATTACATAGAGTTTGAAAGGACAGTCACCACCAGATGTAGGGCTGTAATGGCATTAGAGTTAGCATTTGAAAGGGTCTATTCGTATACTATCTTGAGATAGTCACAGAAATATAGGTGCAGCAAAGCTGCTCACTGGTGCCACCTGGATAGTTAATCGTGTACTAAGTCTTGTTCCGCCTTACTGAAACGCCATCTGTGGCAGAAGGTTTACTATCACAAGGGTTTCTTGAGCCAAAACCAATAATTTTAGCCATGGGTCGCAAAGCCTATATTCCACATATACTAGTGTAGGAAGACACATTAAACATGGGAGATCCTCGCCAGGGCTGCACCCATGCATCATGACGACCCATGGGAATGATACATTAATGGATCGGCGGCCCCGTAAGGGGTAAAATAGGTTACTTAAGGGATTCCTGCTAATGCATTTAGAATAATGGTATAAGCTATGTGCAGACTACTGAAAACTAAATCAAAATGAATAGCCTGCACTGCTAGTCCAGTTATGATAATAGTCCATGCTATAAAGACAGGTTCATACCAAAGTTCCTCTAACTGTCCCCACTCATCCTCGCCTCCATTGCAAAAAAAAAAAAAAAAAAAAGAAAAAAGAAAAAAAAAGCCAAATCCCTTATTCGTTAAAGCTCTGAAACTGATCCTCCTCGCTCCAGCTCCATAGAATTCAGTTTAAGTGTTTAACATCATCCAGCTAAATAAATACTGAATTATGACAAAGAGATTCTACCGATTAATGGCCACATGATGCATAAAATAATAATTACTGTGATTATACTGGCGCGTGAATGAAGATATGGAGATGAACCCACCAGTGCTCCACCCATGTATCATGCTTACCTTCGGGTGTCTATTTTACTCCTCGTGGGTTAGCATATGTGACACAATCTGCGAAAATGTGGCTTAGTGCAGGGGGTTCTAACACCCCTTATCCCAGTACATGTCACATATATAGAGTCCACTCACCAAAAATTATGAACCTTCCGGCATGCTCACAGGCTTTTATTTCCGTATGCAAATAAACTACCCCTCCACCTTTTAAGTTTATGTTATACATATATGATCTATATCACTAAAAGAATCAACGATCATACATGTTGATTCTCACAGAGAGTTGGTAAATCACAAAACTAAAAGGCTTACTCTAGCAAATTAATGGAATCATTTATAGTGAGTGAGTAATAGATGTTTAACGCCATTTCGACAGCTAAGGTCATATTCATGGCGAGAAGTATATTACACAATTTCACAGAGGAATATGTTGGAGCCCGCGCATTATGTGCACCACACACATCTTGAGGGGATAGGAAAGAGGAGAAATAGACCCTTTTAAGTGGGCTAGGGAGGCCCGGGAATCATTTATAAAACATATCATAAAGTGTTTCAATTGAGTATACATACATTCCTCTAGTAATGAATGTGCAATCCCACTTGAATTTAGATATCAAAATGGCCTGTCTAAATGCCAGGGCGCTTATAGTTATCAATACCCCTGTATACCCCGGCAGTTTGGAGGCTGTAATTTAGATGTGCAGGATATACTACTGTAATAAGTCTTATACACGAAGATGGACGCCTGGTGCAGGGAGAATTCTCTCTAAAATCTTTTATGTTTTCCCCCATGCATCATCATACAGTGGTAAAAGCGGATGGGGGATGCTCCAAGATGGCCATAGCTCTTTGAATTTTTAAAATCCATTGATTAGAACAAAATTTATGTCAGTTTTGATATTTTCTATTTCATGTCCAAAGGCTGGGTGCGCCTTATATAGGGGGTGTGCCTCATACGCAGGCCATTACGGTATTTGTTGAACCTGAAAATCTCAGGTTGTAGCATATTGAGAAATGACACTCTGGTTTGTCATTGTTGTCACAGCCTCTATTTAGTCTGGGCTTTTAACCTAATGGCTAATGGGGTACATTTAGTTTAGTTCTACATCCTGGCACTAAAGCAATCATTCCATCCAGGTAGCTACTGTGAACCCCCTATATAAGCTGCGGCTTATAGTCGATTTCAGACCCTTGGTCTGGCTTATAGCATTCTTCTGAAGTCAGGGTGCGGCTTATAGCATTCTCCTGAAGTCAGGGTGCGGCTTATAGCATTCTCCTGAAATCAGAGTGTGGCTTATAGCATTCTCCTGAAATCAGGGTGCGGCTTATAGCATTCTCCTGAAATCAGGCTGAAGCTTTTAGTCGATTTTGAACCCTTGGTGCAGCTTATAGAATTCTTCTGAAGTCAGGGTGCAGCTTATAGCATTCTCCTGAAGTCAGGGTGTGGCTTATATCATTCTCCTGAAGTCAGGGTGTGGCTTATATCATTCTTCTGAAGTCCGGGTTCGGCTTATATCATTCTCCTGAAGTCAGGGTGTGGCTTATATCATTCTCCTGAAGTCAGGGTGCGGCTTATATCATTCTCCTGAAGTCAGGGTGCACCTTATATCATTCTCCTGAAGTCAGGGTCGGCTTATAGCATTCTCCTGAAGTCAGGGTGTGGCTTATATCATTCTCCTGAAGTCAGGGTGTGGCTTATAGCATTCTCCTGAAGTCAGGGTGCGGCTTATATCATTTTGGGGAGGCCCGGGAATCATTTATAAAACATATCATAAAGTGTTTCAATTGAGTATATATGCATTCCTCTAGTAATGAATGTGCAATCCCACTTGAATTTAGATATCAAAATGGCCCGTCTAAATGCCAGGGCACTTATATTTATCAATACCCCTGTATACCCCGGCAGTTTGGAGGCTGTAATTTAGATGTGCAGGATATACTACTGTAATAAGTCTTATACACGAAGATGGACGCCTGGTGCAGGGAGGCTTCTCTCTAAAATCTTTTATGTTTTCCCCCATGCATCATCATACAGTGGTAAAAGCGGATGGGGGATGCTCCAAGATGGCCATAGCTCTTTGAATTTTTAAAATCCATTGATTAGAACAAAATTTATGTCAGTTTTGATATTTTCTATTTCATGTCCAAAGGCTGGGTGCGCCTTATATAGGGGGTGTGCCTCATACGCAGGCCATTACGGTATTTGTTGAACCTGAAAATCTCAGGTTGTAGCATATTGAGAAATGACACTCTGGTTTGTCATTGTTGTCACAGCCTCTATTTAGTCTGGGCTTTTAACCTAATGGCTAATGGGGTACATTTAGTTTAGTTCTACATCCTGGCACTAAAGCAATCATTCCATCCAGGTAGCTACTGTGAACCCCCTATATAAGCTGCGGCTTATAGTCGATTTCAGACCCTTGGTCTGGCTTATAGCATTCTTCTGAAGTCAGGGTGCGGCTTATAGCATTCTCCTGAAGTCAGGGTGCGGCTTATAGCATTCTCCTGAAATCAGAGTGTGGCTTATAGCATTCTCCTGAAATCAGGGTGCGGCTTATAGCATTCTCCTGAAATCAGGCTGAAGCTTTTAGTCGATTTTGAACCCTTGGTGCAGCTTATAGAATTCTTCTGAAGTCAGGGTGCAGCTTATAGCATTCTCCTGAAGTCAGGGTGTGGCTTATATCATTCTCCTGAAGTCAGGGTGTGGCTTATATCATTCTTCTGAAGTCAGGGTTCGGCTTATAACATTCTCCTGAAGTCAGGGTGTGGCTTATAGCATTCTCCTGAAATCAGGGTGTGGCTTATATCATTCTCCTGAAGTCAGGGTGCGGCTTATAGCATTCTCCTGAAGTCAGGGTGTGGCTTATATCATTCTCCTGAAGTCAGGGTGCGGCTTATATCATTCTCCTGAAGTCAGGGTGCAGCTTATATCATTCTCCTGAAGTCAGGGTCGGCTTATAGCATTCTTCTGAAGTCAGGGTGTGGCTTATAGCATTCTCCTGAAATTAGGGTGTGGCTTATAGCATTCTCCTAAAATCAGGGTGCGGCTTATAGCATTCTCCTGAAATCAGGCTGAAGCTTTTAGTCGATTTTGAACCCTTGGTGCAGCTTATAGCATTCTCCTGAAGTCAGGGTGCGGCTTATAGCATTCTCCTGAAGTCAGGGTGCAGCTTATAGCATTCTCCTGAAGTCAGGGTGCGGCTTATAGCATTCTCCTGAAGTCAGGGTGCAGCTTATAGCTTTCTCCTGAAGTCAGGGTGCAGCTTATATCATTCTCCTGAAATCAGGGTGCGGCTTATAGCATTCTCCTGAAGTCAGGGTGCAGCTTATAGCATTCTCCTGAAGTCAGGGTGCGGCTTATAGCATTCTCCTGAAATCAGGGTGCGGCTTATAGCATTCTCCTGAAGTCAGGGTGCGGCTTATAGCTTTCTCCTGAAGTCAGGGTCGGCTTATAGGTGTGTGTGTGTGAAATATTTATTGGCTACATTTATCACATACAGATGATATTCTCCAATGGGAGCCACTGACAATGACCACAGATCTTTTGGTCATATCAAATACAGGACAAACAAAAGACATCTCAAAGTGAGATGGTTGGTATTGAGTCTAGATGATCATTTCTGTGTCTGTTAGTAAGCTGAGGAACTTTGTGTTTTTTTTTTCATTGTTGCTCCTTGGTGCAGTTATTCCAGAGTAGGCTACCCCTGTATAGCGTGCTCCTATATATATATATATATATATATATATATATATATATATATATATATATATATATATATATATATATATATATATATCTGATGACTCTATTCATTTAGATGACTCTATTCATTTAGAGCTATGCAGTAGTCTAGTGGGTTGCACTTTGGGGTGAGGTTTCGAATTTAAAGACTGTTGTAAGGAATGGCCTTTTCAGTTCTCACGTGCAGCTAGCAAGTAATAGCATTCTCCTAAAGTCAGGGTGTGGCTTATATATGTGCTTGCGGTTTACATGGAGGGTTTTACTGTAATTCAGAACGTGTGGAAAATATGTTTGATATTTAGGTTAAGTGAGTGAATTTCCAGGCAAACATCCTGATTTTAAGAATATGTCGCAATTCTAAAAGAATGCTTGCCAGACTGATTGACAATTTTTCTTCAATGTATAGGAATATGGTGAGTTTGGCATTTTAGGGTACCTCTGGTCTGAAGGTATATTATGTGATACTACGAAAAAAAAAGAGAAAAAAGAGACCATGCATAATGTTGGTAACAAAAGAAAGCACAAGTCCAGTTGGTGGAATAGAGACTTAAGGCAGTCATTTAAACCAGATTCATTTTCATTACGGCCCTGCCAGCATCCATTAACAGTATGTTGCTTCATCAATTACTGAAACTGATATTCTACCAGGATTATAACCTTATAGGGACCAGTTATGGCTGTAGGTCCATGTCAGTAGGTCATCTGCCCCATTCTGGATGTAGCAACCCACATGGATAGGTCAGTCAATTCAAACGTATCTACAATGGTTGGACAAAACTTTTGGGTATAATAAATAGAATATCCAAAATGAATTGAATTGAATTAAAGCTACCTACTGATCCAAAGCAGGTGGATAGTAAGAATAATACCTATGCGTTCAAAGCTCTATATACCATCTGGAGGGTGTTGCTCCTACTGGAAAAGGCAGCTTTGCCTAAAAAGTGCCTCACCTGCGGCATTCTCTTTCTTTGTTGTCCTAACCTTTTCTGTGTTGCACAGAAGTGGTCAAAACAAGAACACTTGAAAGAGTGTGTGACAAGAGTAGGTACAATGTCAGACCACGACAAGGGTTTTACAGTAGAATGCTTCTATTTCTGAAATACAGCTGTAGCTGCTGTACAAATTAACTCAATGGCCCAGTGTGGGTTGTGCTGCAGCTACTACTGTAAACGTATATATTTTCGCACAGCTAAATTTTTGCGCATCTAACCTAAAAGAGCATTTTCGCGCAATCATATTTCCACGCATCCTGCAGCACCAAAGGGTGATCTATGTGGCAAATTTTAAAGGATTTTAAAATCGGACAATTATTGAGGATTCTACAGCCAAAAAACTAAAAATATCTCAGTTCAAAAAACCCTATAGGATATCATAAATTGCTATACATGGTAAAATATAATTAGCACTTTGTGACTAAAGGTAACTAAAAGCTGTGTTTGTTTGGCCAATAATCATAAGATGCATACAGCCCATAAAACAGATTATGCTAGAGAAGGTCCCTTAAGTTTATCATTCAAACAAAAGGCTAATTAAAAAACCGCCATAGTATCCTTAGTGTTTTAATTATATGCGTTGGATAAACTGCACCCCTCCATGACTTGTTCTCCAACCTGTTATAGGATTGCTATATATCATTTGAAAGCTTACATTTTTGGAATAATTTCGCGTCTTTATGACCCATTTACATTTGAGGTTGAGAGTGTACCTTATAGTGCAGCACACACTGTTTTCAAGCAAGGCAGGTGCCGTTTCAGACTAATATGGTGAGTGGAAGTTCAATGGTGAAGCAGCCACACCTGCTTCTTGTGTTCCTTATAAATCTTTTCTCGTGACTTGCAACATGTAAGGCTAGTTTCATGATTGAAACCCGTATATGATGTGACATACAGACAATTTAGCTGGGAAGGGATGGATGGTGGGGGGTCAGTGACTTGAAGCCTGGTGACCATGAGGTCAGTATAAAGATTTTTCGATGTTAAAGTTACCTTAGTATTATAAGTACTGACTGAGTCGTACAAATTAGTATAAGAATATATATGACCAAAAAGCCTATATAAGGTGGCAGAATATCCATATGATTATAATGTATTGTAAGGCTCATATATAGACACCATAGGTGATATTGTACAACATATTCTGTCAAGTCAAGTCATTATTACCAAGCTAGGAACCCATATTATTCACCGTGTAAATGCTCAAAAAAGACTGAGCCAACATAAACAAGACTTAATTTATGTATCACGCCATACTTATAATGCTACGCAAAGAAAAGAAAGCGAGAGTACTTTATTGTTTATTTATTTACTTTATTGACAGTAACTCTGTGAAACAAGATGAGGCTGGAAGGAAGAACCAGCTAATTCTAAAGGGATACATGCTACATCATAGCTTGAGAACTTTATTTACAACCAACATAGGAGTAACGCTACGGGGGAATTGTCGACCCATTTATTGTATCGGAAATATCATGTATGTGAAAGTTACAATAAAAGTTTGCAAAATTGAAAATTGAATTTACTCCTAGCTCTATTCAGCATACGAGCAACACCCTCCTGTATCAATATTGGTAAGTCCCTCCTTCAAGTCCTGATGAATCCAATTTTACGATTCACTATAAAAGAAGCCTTTGTTCTCTGTGTCCGCTAAAGTGTTGTATGTTCTGATAATGCCTTTATTAGAAGTCCTTATCATAACAGACATCTTAATTTACTGATGGGAGACACTGAAGTGTGAACAAAAAATGAAACGAATAATGAAAAAAGTAGAATAAATGAAGCTCTCCGGAAGGCCATATTTTCCAGGTTAGGGACTTTGGTATAATATGCTTCTTCAGCAGAACATCAAAGTCCCAATAAATTCGGCAGATAAAACCTGACTTCGGTTCCTTATTTTTTTTTTATTATTTTCATTGATTAGAATACTCGGCAGTGGAGTGAGCTTTAAATTAGATTCTGAATTAGTAGACTATTGAGTCACTGTCTAAGGATGTAAATTAAATCTCATCAGAAGCCAGAAGAAGGCTTATACCAGGGCTGCTGCTGCTGATACTAGCAAATACTGGTAATTCTGATTAGAATTACAGTGGGGGCTAAGCAGCTAAAAGTGTGAAAGATGAGCTCTGGAAATTCTATTACATTTCAATGCAATCTCTAGGTAAACCTGAGAGTCGTTGGGGATGCCGCCGCCACTAGGAAGCAATAAAATTTATTGAATCATAATTCAAGTTCAGACTTGATCTTTAAGGACTGCATGATGGCCATAGCCCGCTGAATTCAGACAATTGTTATAGATTACTAACAGTGCTTAACCAGCTGCTTCCTGTCTTTCTAATAGGGAACGGTCATTTTTATTAACAACAGGGTTGAAATTCAGTGTGGTCAAAAGATTTTCATCCCCCTCGGAGGGGTCTGAAATTTGTCAACCCCTACACGCGTCACTGCCATGAAACTAGTGCATTGTCATCCTCCTCCATGCAGGCTTCCCTATCCCACTTAAAAGGGTCTATACCTCCCAATTCCTATCCCATCAGATGTTGTTGTGCACATAGGCATGGGCACCAACACATTCCTTTGTGAAATTTGTGTAATGCAATTTATGCCATGGATATGACCCTAGCTGCCGAAATGGTTTCAAACATCTATTACTCACTCCCTCCATCCTCCATGGCTAAGATGGCACCATTACCAACCAGCCCGCTGGCAGTGAGTGGTTGTTCACAGAGTCTGGTAATCTATATTTCCTATACTTCACATTCTGAGCAACCCTCAGCCTGAGAGAAAAACCCTGACATCTACTTCTCCATTATAATCATCTCACATAGAAAGTTCTTTTCAAGGAGTGACATATACCTATGACACCATAAAAGAAAAACATCCAAACGGGAAGGCATGAGAGGGTAGTATTATGGCATAGTAGGACTGGAATACTACCGTAATCTCCCGCATATAAGACACAGTGCAAGTATAAGACGCACCTAGAGCTTTGGATTATGCCCAAAAGAATGAAATATTCATAACTTTTCTTCTACTGAATGGATTTTCAAAACTTAAAAAGCTATGTGTAGCTCTGGCCTCCCAGACACCACTGGAGCCATCTATGTCATAATATGACTTCGGGGGAGTGTAATATATCAAAATAAAGCTGTTGGTGTCCCCCTTGTGGATCCAGGGAGAACTAAAACCTCGCATATAAGACGCGTCTTATACGCGGGAGATTACGGTAGAGCCCCTTTATGATGATAACTATGAAACCTCATTTTGTACTTTTGAAAGGGTTAATAGAATGAGTGAGTGAGTGAGTAATAGATGTTTAACGCCATTTCGACAACTAAGTTCATATGCATGGCGAGAACTACATTACACAATTTCACAGAAGAATGTGTCAGTGCCCGTGCATATGTACAGGTTAATAGAATGACAATAGGACTTCACTGGGAGCTAGATGATGGGAACTACGAACTGGGGATAAAAAGTTCCCTTATATTCTGCTTAAAAACAGACTAGTGATATTTTATGAGAGTCATCCTCTACAGGCCTTCTGATCTAGAAACACTAATGTCAAATTGGTTATGTTTCCTGTCGTTTTATGTAAATGTAACGCCATTGCAAGAACAAGAGGCATGATTCACGAATAGAGCACTGCTGGAGGTGGTTTCATAAAATACAACATCTGCATCCATGAACTACGATTCAAAATGTCTGAATCATAGTACGGAATTGTTAGTTTACTGACACCGTGACTTTTGCAGTTATCACTTTTTAAATATACATCAAATAAATATATCATAAGAAATGTTATCCTCGGCGTCTCCTTGCCAAAGTTTAAAACCAATATCATGTTATTGATTCTGTGTGCTTGTAATTTGTGACTATGGGATATAAAATGGCCAAACGCTTCTAAAACAATGAATCTATGTTTAGTTAAGTAATGAAAAATGAGACATCTTATTGGAGGTGGACGATTTCAAAATGTCGTTCATGCATGAATAGTAGGTGGCAGAGGTTTGGTTTGTTGGAATAACTCTTTTAAGGATTGATAGTGCATTGATGTTGATATGGGGTAGATTAATTCCCAATGATACATGTGCCAATGAAGTACTGGCAAGCAGACTCAACGCCACCTCATTGGTGCATTGTGACCACCAGTGGGCAGTCATGGTCTAATGTATCAATAGAGGGCTAGAATGTTGCCATCAGATTCAGATCCGTTTTCACTTTCTGTATTACTTTAATATTGTCTAAATCAATTTGCTGTGTTCCTTGGCTAATTGCTAAAGTCCAGATCCTACCAATTAAGAACAGGCTGAGTTACGTTTTTGGTGCATGTTTTTTTTTCATTAGCAAAGATTCGACAGCACAACTGGACACAGACAGTACGATTTGAAACCCTCAACATTACAGTGAAAGGTCATAGGTAATGTCCTACAACTGCTCTGTACGAGCACTTACATACCAATTACATGGTGTTTGATAAGGCTTCCCAAATACTTGGGCTTGCTTCATACACAGGGTGCACCTTATATGTAGGATATACAGATGTGGCCGATTTTCTATCCTTGATTACATGGCCAGATCTGAAGGGAGTTTAAAATTTAATTGCTAGTTGGCGGATCATCTACTCCGTTGCCAACGCAGAGTAAATCAGATTACTCGGAAAGCCAGGCAGTGTGAAACACCGAAGATGGTGGATTTAAAAACAAATGAGGGTCTTTCAATTTTGATAAGCTAGCACCACTGGGTATATTCATGAGTTTTGAATATGAAGGTAAAGGGCTTGGCTTTTTGGTGGAAACATCTTACAACTTATCAGTCAGTCTGACATTGATTACTGCACAGTTGGTATGTTGAAATCGCTAATTGAATAATCACAGTGGTTGTGTTAATCCATAATTATGACGCATTGATATAGAGTAGGTCTTATCTCCTTTGAATTGCATGGCTTTTATATGGAACAATATAGTTTAGACAAAGGTGTTCCTGCAGTCGCTGAAAGTCAGTGTTTTTCTCTGAGAACCTTTAAGATCAAAATGGACATCCCTGGGTCATTATTTTTGGACCTCAAGATAATCAGAGCGAGAACAGTAGAACACAACTGGTGTTCTGATCCAGGCTTGAAACAGTACTATTGATCACAGGCTACTTTGGGTATTCTAAAGTACGACAGGATAAGGGTGTCCATTTTGGTATTGTCAGGGTTAGGATCTAAAGTTTAAGCAATTACCAGTTTGATTTCCAGTGTTAAAATTAGTCTTTTCTTTCCAGTTTACATCAGTTTAGATGCACATATCTTAGATTATGTACGATAATCACATATTCTGGGCTTTTTGCATCCTATCAGAGCAATGAAAAAGAGCAGTGTAGCTGGTCTGTTATCAGCGGTTTAGTAAGGAATCACCCACAAAGGAATGGAGAGAATCGAGTTTCACATGGGATTTCATTTTCCAGGTTTGTTGAATTTTCAAATACCATTGTTGAGTCAATTTTGCAAATAATGGGAATGAGTTCAGGATCTGCTGCTATGAATTTCAATTTTATGTAGCCTCTGAAAAAAGATCCTTATATCCTGTGATGGCTGATCCAAGACATGTTAGCACTGTAACTGTAAAGAAAAAGTGCCGTCAAATTAACTGTCGAGGCTCTCCGGCAACTTTACTGATCATTACGTTTTTTTAATTTCCTTGTACCACAGTGCTTTACCATACTGCCACCTGGGGCTCCATTGCAGAAACAACACTGCTTCACTGCATTACAATTTATGCTGGTTAAGTGTTCCATTTTCTTCCAGGATCCCTGGTTGATTTTGCAGGTGTTTCATAGAGCGAGAGTTATCTACCCAACCACACTGGCTAGTATAAAACTTCTTTTCTTTTTTTTTGTGCTACAATGAATCACACATAGTATGTTGTATGAATGACCCTAGATGTCATTGGGTGCACTCTCAGAAATATTTTTTGGGATCTACCAGGCATCCTCACTGTAAAAAAAAAATAACTGTTGAATCTACCAGGGATCTTGTAAAATTGGACACTAAACCACCACAATTATATAACTAGGAGCCAGTGTAGTATTTACAAGAAGCTATAGGTGGCAGTGTGGTGGTACAAGAAATCTCTGTATTAACAACGACGGATCTCTGGCAACTTTGGGACGAGGAATACGTTGTTATTTCAACAACATTATATTTACAGTGCTCGTAAAATCAAAGAGTGATCCACCATAATTGTAATATAGTGTAGCGGTTTTTGCAATGAAGCCCCAGGTGGCTATACAGTAGAGTGCTGTGTAACAAGCAATTTCTGTGAAAATAACAGGGAATCCTTTGTCCTAAAGGGCTTGTTCCACTGTGTCAGTCAAATCCGTTTCTAGCTAATCCGACATTTTTTTCTATTGAATTGCTTTATAAAAATCGGCTGGATTAGCAGAAAATGGACCGATCGACGCAGTGGAGCCAGCTCTTAAAGTTGGTGGAGAAGTGCCGCTGCTTTGACAACAGTTTTATTCACAGCGTAGTCGGGCTTCCCTAGCCCACTTAAAAGGGTCTATATCTCCTCTTTCCTTTCCCCTCAGGATGTGTGTGGTGCACATATGCACAGGCACTGACACATTCCTCTGTTACATTATCAACCTGTGAAGCACGGGATAGCCACTTAGTGGCGCTAAAGTGCTGTAAAACACAAATCAATCAATCACAGCGTAGTCGAACCAGCCAGAGTGATTGAGTCATAGATGCATGACTCTACCTCAGTAAATCTGTAAAGTTGTATGACATGAGACATTGACAAAATAACCTGAAGACATTTAATGATATACTGATGGTTCTGTATTATAAATTCATTTCATTATACTAGAAGTCCTAAAGTATACCAACAAACCTAATACTCGGTCCCAGTTATCAAAAAATGACTGGTGGGTTAAACCATATATAGTAAATATACAGTATGGTTTAGCCCTTTACAAATCATATATGATGTCCTGCAGATTTCTTTGATATTTTGATACTGTCACCAATGCAATACTCATTTGTGACTCACCAGCACTGATTGCGGCATTATACCCACTTTTATTATACTCTTAAACAATTGAAATCAACATCCCTTATATTTACCCTATATAAAAAAAGGCATTCATTCGTCGCTGGTCCCCACACCATTGAAATAAGTGTGATTGCTTGCCAGGAACAGATAAACCAAAAGAGGCTAGGTAAAACTGTGTACTTTTTTCAAAGTTAACTCGATTTTTCTGCAAATCATCAAGGATTTTAGTATCCTTAGGAGCCCATTTACGATGAAACTATTTCCCATCAAAGTATTTTTCAATATGCATTTGTATATTTAGAGAAAGCAATAATCATATCACATAGGCCTACTCTCATCCCTAGCAACAAGAGACAGTTCATTTTATAAAATTCCGCCATTGCTTTTGATAGAGAAAATCTACCAATGTAATTATTTCTATAGGAAAAGAATGGCAAATTTGACAGAATATGTTCAAAAAATATTGTTACTATGAATCCTTTCAGGTGTCTTATTGTGATCTCTTATAGACACTGAGAATTGAAAGCCTAAACTTTTGAATGGGATGCATAGGCCTACCTTCTAAGAAATCCTTCCTGGTGCAGTGTGCAGCACTCCCAGCAGTTTGGGGTCGAGGCTGCGTGGCTATGGTGATATAGGGCAGACGGACGCTACCTGTGAACGTGAATTTGCCACGCCACTCATCGGAGGAGCAGACCTTCTACACTGGCCTGTATTCCTAGTAAATTGTGGCCTGTATTCCCAGCAAATTATGGCCTGCATTCATGGCTAACTGTGACCTGTGTTCACGGCAAACTTTGGCCTGTGGTCACGACAAACTGGCCCAATTAGTTTGATTGCTCCCCCCCTAGTGCGGAAGGCACTAGTTATATAAGAACAATGAGGGATTAGGTTATTTGAATGTGACCAATTGTCATGAATCGTCCAGAAGTGACCTGTTATTGTTCTCTCATTAATAAAAACTTCAAATAAAGTTATATATGTGTGTTTATTATTTATTCTGGTCGGGATGGAATAGAGCTACAAGTGGTATATGGGTTTTGCCTATCTGCGACTTATATTTAGGGAGCTGTGGGGCTAAAACTGACCAAAATGAGGGTTTTTTGAAGCAAAAGCATTAAAATCTGTACTGCAACTTGCAAAAAAGTAACAACAAAAGGTCTTTAGGATCCCTAATGTGTTTCAGTATTTGCCCCATAGCAAAGGGAAAATTTTAAGACCATATAGGTGTACATAGCCAAATTATTTTTTATGCAGGGGGCAGAAAGGTTGTTGGGCAGTTTTGCGTGGGACCCGACGTATACCCTAACATGGCTCCCCTGCTCTATTTTAAATATACCAGAGGCATGGAATAGATGTACCATGCAAAGCCTTAACATGTCTATATATGCATAAAAAAAAATTGGAAGTCTAGCTCTAATATCTTAGCCAGGGTGCTTCATCTTTGGGTTTGGGGTAGTTTCTCGTCGTACCCGACGTATACCTGACCTGTACCTGGTTTGCAGCTATATCAGTTGTCCATTATATATTTAACTAATATGTTATACATGATAAATTAGCTTATTATAAAGGTGTTGTACCCAGTTAGTACCAACCCCACCCTACATCAAGGGACAGAGCTATGCCACTGTCACTGAGTCGTCTCACCCGACGTATACCCTCACCCGACGTATACCCTAGTGTTGAATATGCGAACTAACCACCTGGGCGCCATCTGACGGCTCATATCACAACTACACTGCAAAGGACGCACCCCACAGAAGTCCACTCGATACAAGGTAAGAAAAAAGATGAAAAATGTTTCTTATTCGACTCTTTATGGTCCATCAATGCCTGGATTTACTCGATAACATGTAGATAAATGTTCGTAGAATCCAAAATAGTCGTATTTAAGCCCTCAATGGCTGAAAACAGCATGTAAACAAGACCGCCGATCGATATCGCTATGTACGAACGCTCTCAATGCTATAGTATAGGCGGCTGTACGTCGGGTGAGGGTATACGTCGGGTGATAATTATGGGTATATGTCGGGTGAGAAATATCGACATGTACCTCTCTTGTCTGTTATGCTGTATCCAATGTACTTCTGTCCATATAATAGTACTACCGCCTTTTTACTGCAGATGCCTTACAAGGACCCCAACAGTGCAGCTGCTAAGGCAAGCAGAAAGAGAAGTAAGTCCAAATGGGAGGAGAAGGTCAAGCAGGACCCGGAGAAGCTGGCCAAGAGGAGAGGCCAGAAGGCTGTAAGTATCTCAAATATATAAAAAGATATGTGTCTCACCCGACGTATACCCTCCAGTACAGTAGCATTATAGCCAATGTGATACACTGAAGCCATCATACATTTATTTTAATGTCAGCGTCTCACCCGACGTATACCCTCCCGTATAAGAAAACTTTATCCAATGTAACCCAATGTAAGGCCATAATTCTATTAACTTTTGCAGAAGCATGATAAGGAGAAGAGACCCTACTCCAGCCTCTCTGAGGACCAGAAGGAGCAGAAGAGGGCACACAAGAGGGAAGTGTATGCCCAAAAAAAGAGAACTGAAGGTAAGATGAATTAAAATGGATGAATTAATATGAAAATAAGGGTAAAATAATTAACTTATAATTAATACCTTAAATGACATCCCTTGCCTGTAGCACATAAATTCTCGTACATGTACATGCATGGTGGAATTCATAGTTGGCAATGCATCCTCATCTTAATATTATGTGTAAAACACACATCTTTTCTTTTCAGGTGATGCTGCACCCGCCCCTGGCCCTGCTGCTCCTGTCGCCCCTGGGCCTGCCGTTGCTGCCCCTGGCCCTGCTGCTCCTGTCGCCCCTGGGCCTGCCGTTGCTGCCCCTGGGCCTGCTGCTGAGGCCCCTGTGAAGAGGGTCTCAAGCCGGGCACAGGGAGCGCGTGCCGCTGAACCCCTGCCACTTCCCACGAAGCGCAGAAGGAATGCGGCAGACGAAGCCACCTCTCCCCCAGTGCCCAGCAGGGAGAAGACCCCCGAGGCCAGCACCTCTACCAGCACCTCTACCAGGAAGAAGGGAGAGCCGCGAGCCCACCGTCCAGCCGCAGCAGCCGGCCGGTTAGTATTAAGTTATTGCAAACGTTAGGGTCTACACAGATATATATAAATTTATAATTATCTTACAGTGCCAATAGCTACCCTGCAGTATCTATAGATAGAAGGGTGATAGTCACAGTAACAACTGAAAAAGTAACTTATTTCAACCCTAGATGTATACATGTCCATAGTTTAGGAACTATTGTAGTTTAGTACTTTAACTCCTGATCCTTAACCCAACATGTCTTGTTATTGAATTTCTGTGCAGGACACCTGTGTTGACTCCGTCCCCCACTTCATCGTTCCTGTGACACACATGTTTGGAAGAGGGAAACTTAATTTTATTTTTGATCTCACATCGCGAGTGACACACACCTTTTCACCTGGTAGACTGAAGGTCACTAGATGTTTGCTGGGTTCCCTTATTTAAAATAGGTATGAGTGACATGTGGATACCTACGGTGTGTCGGGTTCTGCCTGGCGAACAACGAAGCATGTCTCACATATCTAGGAACCTCTCAGACATCAAGTATCTGAATCTCAGCACCCTGCTACTATGGGTTTTTTTTTGTGTGTCATTGGCTATCTCGATGTAACTTATGTGAGGTCAAGAAAGGAAATTAAGCAGGCACTAATCTATAACCTAAAGTGTGCTTTACCAGTGTAGCCAAATTAAACTACACACATAAAGTCTCATCCTCCTGTGTTGGTGGATATGTCTAGGGCCCTGTTCCTGCATTTAGCATCTCTCTAGGGTCTAGTCCTTGCAAACATTTATGTCTCCAGTACAGGAGCATTATCTAGGCACAATAATAGCCAAGAGGAACATGTCTCACCCAATACCTCAAGTCTTACCAGGTGCCTAGATATATGTTATGTTAACTTTTTCAGCTCTGTCAGCCCGGTGGCCAGCTCAAGTGCCCCTGCTGCAGCCGAGAGGGAGCCCTCGCCTGATTACATCCCCCATCGGTAATTTTTTTTTTTTTCATTTTTTCCTTTATGTTTGCAATAATAAAGCTGACTTCATTCCAGGTGGCAGCCAGGGATCAACACACTTACACACTAAAAACTGTTCAAATTATTTTGTCAATTGATTTTGTTTAATTAACCAATATAAATTTTGTTGTTTTGTGTTCTGTTTCTTAAAGAAATTCCTTTTCTTACAGGGTTAGGACGGTCGAGGAGCTACCTGTAGAGAGGATCCCCCTGAGGTACAACCTCAGGGGCCGACAGCATATTACTCACTACACGGGCAGGGTGCTGGGCCGTGTGGTCAAGAAGGAGTCCATGAGCGAGGAAGAGGACTAATTTTTTTATTTATTTTACTGGAGCCTGGAGCTGCCATTTTTCTCAATGTTATTTTAAAACTAATAAAGATCTATGTATACATGTATAAATATATATATATATATATATATATATATATATATATCTAAAGGAAAGTCTAATTTAATCTTCATTTATAGTATAGTATAGATCTATTTATCTATATGTATAATATATATTTAAAAGAAATAAGATTCATATTGTTCTACTTAAAAGAGATAACTATATAAAAGAAATAACTAAAATAAAAGTATCTATTTTTCTTACTATGCTTGTGTCTTGTGGTACTTTTAACTTAAACATATCTTTTATTGGGGACATGGGAAACATACATCTAGAGTCTACTTGAGGGTATACGTCGGGTGAGACGCGCTACTCTTTTGGTTGTTGTTATGGCTATCATCCTCCTGCAATGGAGGGTATACGTCGGGTGAGGCGACATCTATACACAGGCTCTCTGCTGAATATCATAAACTTTTACTTACCTTGGACAAATATATTTCCTTTTAGCATGGTCGTGGCAATGCCCTTCAGCAGGACACCCTTCTCCAAGTTGCCCAAGGCCCGGAAAATGCGCCGGGAGATGGACCAAATGGAGCTGGAAATTGCTCAGCTGCAAAGGGAACTGGAGCGCAGACATGAGGGTTTGAAGCTATCTTCCTCCCAGCGCAGCACCAGCTCAGCAAATAAGCCACAACCTGCTGCCCGAGCAGCTTCATCTTTGTACCCCAGCCCAAGCCCCGGACAAGAGCATTGGATTGATCCTGTTTACCCACAGCCTGCTGCCCCTGCAGAACCAGAACACCCTGCACCTGCACCATCACAAAATAGACAGACGCCCCGGCAACAGGAGTCTACTGCCCCTGCTGCAGCACAGGAGTCTGCTGCCCCTGCTGCAGCACAGGAGCCCGCTGCCCCTGCTGCAGCACAGGAGCCCGCTGCCCCTGCTGCAGCACAGGAGCCCGCTGCCCCTGCTGCAGCACAGGAGCCCGCTGCCCCTGCTGCAGCACAGGAGCCCGCTGCCCCTGCTGCAGCACAGGAGCCCGCTGCCCCTGCTGCAGCACAGGAGCCCGCTGCCCCTGCTGCAGCACAGGAGCCCGCTGCCCCTGCTGCAGCACAGGAGCCCGCTGCCCCTGCTGCAGCACAGGAGCCCGCTGCCCCTGCTGCAGCACAGGAGCCCGCTGCCCCTGCAGCACAGGAGCCCGCTGCCCCTGCTGCAGCACAGGAGCCCGCTGCCCCTGCTGCAGCACAGGAGCCCGCTGCCCCTGCTGCAGCACAGGAGCCCGCTGCCCCTGCTGCAGCACAGGAGCCCGCTGCCCCTGCTGCAGCACAGGAGCCCGCTGCCCCTGCTGCAGCACAGGAGCCCGCTGCCCCTGCTGCAGCACAGGAGCCCGCTGCCCCTGCT
Source organism: Acholoe squamosa (assembly GCA_949317995.1). Lineage (NCBI taxonomy): Eukaryota > Metazoa > Annelida > Polychaeta > Phyllodocida > Polynoidae > Acholoe > Acholoe squamosa. The sequence goes on from OX439045.1 coordinate 68,424,859, forward strand.
GCAGCACAGGAGCCCGCTGCCCCTGCTGCAGCACAGGAGCCCGCTGCCCCTGCTGCAGCACAGGAGCCCGCTGCCCCTGCAGCACAGGAGCCCGCTCCCCCTAAAACACCAGCCACGAAGAAGCGTCAGAGGCCTGCCTTAGATTCTCCCAAGACAGAGACTAGGCAGGTCCTAGATGCATTGGACATAACCCCCACCAAAAAAAGACTGGATGAGCTCACCAGCTACATCATGGTAGCTCAACAAGTTAGGGTGAGCGCAACCAAGGTTAAGCAGACACTGTTGGCAGAGCCAGCTGTAAAAAAAGTCTACGGACAGGCTGGACGCATCAGTAAGAATGTGGGAATTTCACCTGAATATGTGTTCAACACGCCAGAGCCTGCCCACGCCCGCCAGGATGTCTCTTTGGAGACGAAAGAACACATCATTAAGTTCCTTAAGCGCGAGGACAATAGCTATGAGTTACCTCACAAGCGCTACATCAACAAAAGGGGGGAGCAAAGGTATGCTTTAGGAGACACGATGGTAAACTTGCACCTAAAGTATTGCGCCGAATATAATTCGTCAATCTCTCGATCAACATTTGTGCGGGCAAGGCCCAATACGGTCAAACTAAGTCATTTTTTGAAGCGCTCTGTTTGTCTTTGTAAAGCCCATGCCAACATGGCACTGATGCTGGAGGCAGTGCCCGGCCTCCCCAACTCAACCAGGCAGATGGTTGAGTCATACAGTGAGGGGGAGATAACTGTAAAACTGAATAATATTGAAACAGAATGGGTCACCTATCAGAAGTGGGACAAGGTCACCAAGAAGTATAACGATAAAGAGGTAACCTACACTAAGCTAATTAAAGTGTCCGAAAAGAAGGCAGAATTCATTACTGCTTTTGAATCTGCCCTGCCCACATTCAGAGACCACTGCCGAAGAGTCAAACAACAGTTTGAGCAGTGCCAGGCACTTAAAGACAACCTCCCGGAAGGCCATGGCATAATCCAGATGGATTATGCCGAGAACTGGAACACTTCTTATCTCTGGGAGGTTGCTGCTGCTTACTACAGCAAGGACCAGGTAACCCTCCACCCCATGGTGGTGAAGGTCCGGGGACCTGATGGAGAGATAATATGCAAGACTTTTGTTAGTGTAACATCGGTCACCACCCACACCTTCCCCACTACATGGGTGTTTATCCAGAAGTTGTTGGCTGAACTCAGAGAGGAACACCAGCTAAAGTTCATACACTTCATCACAGATAGCCCGAGTTCCCAATACCGGAATCGTTACACGGTTCAGATGATCGCCCGCTTTGAGGGTCTCCTCGGCCTTGGCGCAGCCTGGAACTGGCTGGAGACCGGTCACGGCAAGGGGGCTTGCGACGGGGTCGGGGGCACCCTCAAGCGGTTGGCAGATCGACTAGTGAAGTCACACCCGGACAAGACCATCCAGAATGCTGAGGAGTTCAAGGAAAAGGTCGCCCCTGCCACTAAAGTTATACTCCTCCATGCAACACCGGAGGAGGTTAAGGAAGCTGAGCAGGAGGTTGCTTCTTGGAATAGTCCCCCCCTCTATGGTATCACCACCATTCACCAAGCGGCATGTTGTGATGGTACCATTAAGGTCAGGAACACCTCGTGCTACAGGCCCTGTTGCCTCTCCGAGGAGGGTTTCCACCCCAGCTGCAGGGAATGGAAGAAGACTCGGGTTGTCCAGGTAGGGGAACTGGTGGAGGAAGTGGTTGATGACTGCGATGAGTGGGACTCAGGTTATGAGTCCTCCTCTAACGATAACCAGCCTCTCATCATCCTGCAGCAGCAGCTGCGTGACGAAGATGACAACATCCCCCTCGCCCGTCTGCTCGAGGCTGAGAAAGACAGCGAGGATGACATCCCACTCGCTCAGCTGCAAGGTGGGGAGACTGAGGATGGGGAGGACGTGCCGCTCGCCCAGCTGCAAGGTCAGGAGACTGAGGATGAGGACGACGTGCCGCTTGCCCAGCTGCCCATAGACACTGAGGATGAGGACGACATCCCCCTCACTGAGCTGCGTCCCACCAGGCGTCCCACCAGGCTTCCCACCAGGTGTTCCACCCGGCGTTCCACCCGTTCTTCCACTCGACGACGTCGTTGAACTTTTACTACAAACTGCTTGTCCAGTCTTGTCACAAGTGTTACATCTCAGTTGCTGGAGTTTGAGCGAGTGGGAGTAGCTGGCAGCTTGTTCTATAGAAAGCCTGGGTTTGCCCGCTTGGGGCTGCCCGCTGCACCCACTGGCCCAAACTACAGCACTGGGATGTACCTTGCTTTAATAGGTTATTACTGTGGACATTGTCCTCTATTGGGTCATTGTAGTGGGCATAACCCTCCATATGCATGTATACCTGGGTGGGATGGGGGATAGAACTTTCAATGAAATGAATTAAGTCATTGCAATGATCATTTATAAATGTAGTGTGGGGGGGCTGCGGGAATAGGGAGGGTTAGTTGGATTAAGTCAAATATATATCTAGATGGATTATGTCATAACTTAGATGGAATAAGTCATAATAGATAGATTAAGACATGATGGGTAGCCTGGGGGATAGGGATAGTTGGATTAAGTCATAACTTAGATGGATTAAGTCATTATATATAGATGGATTAAGTCATATGATAAATGGGGAAAAAGGGGGGTCAATAAAAGTGTTCTTACCAGTTTCCTTAAAAATTGTTTATGTTATACATTTACTATAGATAATGATTGAATAAATTGGCAGAGATGCCCCTCAGAAGCATTAGAATACACCCCACACAGTCCCTTCAGCATAGAGGGGTGATAGGTACAGTAACAACCAAGAGAGAAATGCGTCTCACCCGACGTACACCCTACGAAGCCTAGCGTCTCACCCGACGTATACCCTAATTGAGGTGATAGAGCAGGAATAATATATAAACTAGGCTAATATCCTTATATCTGGACTTGGACAAGCATATTAGCTAGCATATAAAGCAGTAATACGGGAGGTTGCTCATATCTTTCTGCAACTTTAAGGCCTCGATAGCTCAATTTTACCACAATTTACCACAAAATCCCTCAAAATACATCAAAAACGCTTACATTCCTCTTTGTCATGGTTGAAAATGGACTCTCATAACAGAATAAGAGATTAAATGAATACTTAGGAACATATTGGCATGGGTTATAAGCAGTCATTCTATGGCAGAAGAGGTTTGACTAAAATACAATAAATAAGGATTTTGCGCTCCTTTTACGTGCGATCGTCTCACCCGACGTATACCCTAATTGAGGTGATATAGGAGAAATACTTTAAGGTCTAGGCTAATATCCTTATACCTGGACTTAGACAAGCATCTTAGCTTCCATATAAAGTAGGAATAGGAATGGTGACTCATCTGTGATTAGTTTTATAGAGTTAGACAAAAGGCATGTTCAGTTGTGCGGGGACCGTCCACATGCCTGGATATTTCATTTTTTCTCAAAAATTAACAAAGAATCACAGAATCTACATCTAAATTCATTCATAGCATGCTCAAATATGTTTATTTTATATATTAAAAGGAATTATTAAGGTATGATTCATATGTTACATGTTAAATAGGCATAACCTGCAGCAGGGCAGGGTATACGTCGGGTGAGACGCGATATTGACATACTCTAGTTCCCCGCTATGCCCTGGATTTAAAAACGATATTTAACCTACCCACATATATGGACCCTAAGCCCCAACACCTATACTATATATACCCTAAAACTTTTTAGGCTGTTCCAGAATATTTTTGGGACCCCCCTGCCAGCCCACTTCTGGACAATCCATGACAATTGGTCATGTACGTATGGTATGTCAGTATGTACCAAATGATCGTCTAGTATGCTTTTTAGAGCTCTAGACCAATGAAAAGCCAGATTTATAGGTCAGCCATGCCCCCTTTTCTCTGTTGACCAATGAGAGCACAGCATGCACAGATCACGTGGTAGGGCAATGGTGGCATAAACAACAAGAATTTCACCGATTCAACATCAAAATAGTGCCAATTCAACATTAAAGGAGCCAATGCAACATCAAAATATGGTAGAATGGGTAGAATAATGTCTTCTGATTGTATAATAAATATTGTATTGAACTCACATGACTCGTATTTGGCATATGGCTCTTGAGGCATATGGCCAAATACTTGTCATGCTCGTTCAATACTGGCTATGTTTAGAGTGTACCATTGACGTACATTTAGCATGATGCATTATTGCGTCACTGCCATGGCTGTATTTATGATATCAAGCTGATAACTTTGAATAGTAAAATGACTGACTGATTCCCACTTATTAGCTTAAAAAGGGTTGACATGTTGAAATGAAGAATGGAAGCCTTTGGGAGCACTCTAAGAAATAACTGACTAATCCACAGGGCATCCTCATGAAACTGCACAGTGAACCACTGTAATTGCATTTCGGCAAAGCAGTGTAGTTTCCACCTTGAAGCATTGCGGCACAAGGAATTTACATGAAATAAATTAGAAAATATCTGGCAATATTTGGGACAAGGAGGTCACCTTTATTTTTACAACATTTCTTGACACTGAGGGTAACTAAAATCGCTGCAAGTTAATTCATTATGATGTTGCACCTTGGAGACTACCCTGGATAGACATGTAAACTCAGACAAAGATTATTATTAAAACTCATAACTTATGAAATCAAATGAAATGGCTTTTTATGTATAAAAGACAATTATTTGGTCACGCCTGGCAAAGGAAATAGGCACAATGCACTGGTTCAATGGCAAGAATCCTTTCCCTGGGAATCAAATATAACCCTACACTGTATAGAAATGTAGTCAAAGTAATGGTGAATTCTGTGACCCAGAATTACCAGAGATTCATTATTATTTCTATGGAAATTCCTTGTGCTTAACCATACTTGAATCTGGGGCTTCCTTGTGCTTTACTGCAATACGATTCTTTATGGTTATCACTTTTCAGTGTTATGAGGAAGCCTGGCAGATTCAACAGCTAAATTCCTTAGAGTGTACATGGCTATGACCACGTGTATACTGGTTTTGTTAGGCTTCAACGCCACCTTCTACACTACTGAATATGATTGATTAAAAACCCTGAGTTGCCATCTTCTTTTATTCAAAGTAAATAGCAGAATGTAACTTAGCTATTGGTATTGAATTGAAAGTAGTCATGCAGAAATTGATATACTTATCAAGATATTGCATAATACATCTTTTATTGTCCTGTTCGCCCAGATGGGTACCATTGTCATGTTGAAAAGAATAGAGGCGCTCTGACAAAAACGATATATGATACATCTACTAAAGGAGAATGAAACTTGCAGATGAAAAATAATATGATGCTTTGACATCATGCTGTTTCATCTGTCTGAATTATTAGACCCATTCGAAATTTAACACCAACTCCTTTGGAAACTAATAAGGGAGTGATCATTTCTTTCATAAAGTTGAGGGGGGGGGGTTCTCCAACCCCTGGGGGGGGGGGGGAATGATATTACCTGTCTTCAGCGAAAAAGCTTGCACATCACTTTACGTTAATAGAGCCATATTCAGCTCCTCCTGGATAGGCATAAAGGTTTTGACCTATCACCCCTTCCCCCCTGTAGCTAAGAAAAAAAATCAGTTCCTAAGGCATGGTTGTAAGTGGAGTACAACTGGTGACAGGTTATAGGTGAATTACTAAGTTACTTTCCAAGGAGTAGGAGGTGGTAAACGATTCAGGATAATAGTAACCAGATCTTACAGAATACAACACAGTGATTGATTTGGTGTAGATAAATGTGTATTGTGTCAGTGAAAGCTGACCCCATATGAATGACACTTAATAAAGATGGCATGTAATGAAAAAATAATGAAAAATCACCAAGGGACCCATAAAGGGGCATAGATCAAATTTCTCATCATTCCCACACCATACTATCATATATACGTAAACAGACTTGTATATATTGTTATCTTGAAAGTTTATGAAAGTTCTTTTTTTAGATGGCTTCCTTCCTACCTGTACGTATACAGACACGATGTATCGCAATGCTGTATACATTTTGTTCTTTGTCCAACATACCTTGTGGAAAAAACATACTGCACTTTTAAAGCACTATCATGTCACTGCACTCAAAAAACTATAATATGTATGAGATATACTCCATGGGTGCCGAAAGGAAATATCATGTATTGGAGCCAAGGGTGAAGCTGGCGGCTCCAATACATGATATTAACTTGATGCAACAGGAGTATGTCTGACATACACCCCTCTTTCATATACTGAATTTGTATGTCAAGCTTTTTACAGGCCTTTTGAGATTTCCCTATCCAACAAATTAGTGAAGCATCCTCTGCACAACACACAACTGAGTGACCATGGCCACTAAGTGTCTGGTACCTCTGGTTAATATTACTGTACTCTGGGTATGAATCCTGTACCTGGCAGCTGGAGTTTTCACTAGAGTCGATATCAATGTGAAATGCTTATTTTTGTTGGATTTCATACAAGACACATGCCTGTCATTGGTCCATTAGCTTTTTGTCTGGCTTAAATGAGTATGTCCACATTCTGTAGAATTGTAAGGCCATACTTTGTGGGATTGCCTCATAAATTTTATGTTCCACTTCCCAGACTAATCAAGATGTTGCTAATATGCCATGTTTAATAATTTACATTCAATTATAATTAATCTATGCATTAGCCTAGCCAAGTAAATACTAACCAACTATTTACATCTGATCATCATGTGTCACTCCTAGTGTGGTGCTAGAATACAGGGTATTTCTCATTTGAGTTCTAGTAATTTGGGTTTGAATCCACATTTCTGTCACTCATTTAGTACTAAAAGCCAGATGTAGTACTTAAGCTATTTGATGACTATTATAATTGCATGGGTCCCAATGGCTCGGACAGCAAAGCGTTGGGCTAAAAGTTCAAAGGCACGGGGGAACTTGGAGAGAAACGAATCCTGTGCTATATATAACCAGGTCCTAGGGGTGTATATAGAGCTACCCAAGGAGAATATCAACACAAACAAAACCACCGATTCATGGCCAAACGACGGCCGTCAGTCACTGACAGATGGCGTAGGGACAGTATCATTAGCCCTTTAATTGTTTCTAGTTCTATTAGAGCTTGGAGTATAATTATTTGGTTCACTATTCATCCCTAATGGTTTTAATTCCATTATCACTGCACATTGCTGCCATTGCTGCCTGTGATGTCATGACCTCATTACGTCACACGAGGCCATAGGCTGAGTGTAATTAGCCTTTGCTAACACACACGAGTCATGAATTATCCATTGACTTATATTATACCAAGAAACCAATAAATAATCAATAGAATACCAATAAATTCAAGTTGAAAACAAAAATTAATCCCCCTCCCCGGGACTCGATGCCAGCCATTGTGTGTACACGATCGGTACATACACCTCGGCGCCTGGCAGCGGACAGCGACAGCCCCGGTCTCGGCTCGGCTTGGCAGCGGCACACGGCTAAAGTGCACACAACGAAAAAAAGATGCTTCTCGCGGTTATGTTTGTGTATAATACACCTCGCCACCTGGCAGCGGACAGCTAAAGCTTTGAATGCGCCCGGGCGGGGATTCGACCCGCCTATCTTTGACAGCTGAGCGCAATGCGCTAACCGCTAGACCACCACGTCTCCTCCTTCAGCGGCCGTCTCGGCTTGGCTATGTTTGAATGCATCCCGCGATTATGGTAGCGGACAGCCCACAGTTGTCACCTTTCTGGGCTTTGTATCCTAGCAAGACGTGGTTCTAACCAAGCTTCTCTCGTCAGACCCTGTGGCGCAATGCATAGGGAGTCAGACTAAGGACCTGAGATTGCAGGTTTGAGCCCTGCCCAGGTCATAAGATTTTGTGGGTTTTAACATGTAACATGTGACATGTAAGGACATGAGAGGTGTGCGGGTTATCCATGGATAACCTGCACCGGGTGCAGGTTATCCATGGATAACCTGTCCCCAAACCCTATGTTAAACATGGGTTCATTTAATTGAATGTCACTAGAATAGATACAGCAATAGAGAATTGACTAAATCGGCCGTACACCAGCGCAACATAGCTAATTAACAGGTGCCACGGTAACCAACTATTTGGTATTTTGCAAAGGATAAAGCATTGGCCTCCCTGTCAAGCTGTTGTACTCAAATCTCTCTTTCTATTTATTGCAGTGTATACATGCATGTGGCTGTCTTCTCAAATAGAGACTTTGCACTTGTAAATACCTGCAGCTGCTGATGTCCCCCAAGAAATAAATAAAAAAAAAATCCTTTATCTTTTTTAATACATTCAATTGTGAACCTAAATTTCCATAAAATAAATTATCAGAAAAATTCTAAACCTAAACACTTAGATATCTTAAAATTTAAGCTAAACATATTAGGGCATATTTTTTGGTTAAACATGTTTAGAATGTTAATGTGATTACAAATTTTTTTTTGCGTTCAACATCTCTGTTCAAACAGGTCATCTTAATAAGAACACTGAACAGAAAATTCATAAAGTGGAGTTTTATTACACTAACACGAGTAAATATGGTATATGATAAATATGTAACTAAAGTAATGAGATACCGGTTTACATCTAAGAGTTGAATATGTAAATGAGGTAAGGCATTAACTTGTACTGTATGTTACCAACAATGGATAAATGTTCAGAGTCCATAGTATAAAGTTTGAGTATAATATATATGGTAAGTCAACATATGAAGGTACTACAAAGTCCTGATTTTTATGAAAACCACACCAGGGTGGGAGTAGTGGGAAAGTTTATAAGGCGTATTGATATGAACGCCGGGTGAGAAAAGGTAAAGTGTGTCACCCGTTGCAACCGCTTGTTGCAATAGCTCTGGGGATGGACCTGCGAGAGGTGAGTTTTAAAACAAGTCTGCCTCAGAGGGGTAATAAGTATTATCTGAGTCAGTAAGTGAGCTCATGGTGCATGCCTGGCTATCAATAGAGTTAGATAAAGTGGTATCTATAGTAGTGCGAGCTGGACTAGCGGTACAAATGACCTGATCAATTTGCTCTATTATATATGAGTACTACATGGAGAGTGGTCTACTGTACAGGCATTGTCTGGAGTGTGAAGTTTAGTTTGATATCTGACATGGGCCTAAGCTTGGATGAGGTAGTTTTATCACTATTATCAGCACGGATAGAGGTGGCCATAGAAATGAAGCTTCAGAATATTGTGCTTGCACCAAGTGCAGTGGTGGCCGTACTGTATGCCACCTTCTGTATGGCCATCAGGCTTAGTGTAGCCAGCCTTAGTGTTGTAAGCCTGACAGGGTACATCAGTGTGACCAGCTGAGCTGTGAGAGACCTTGTAGGCTGGTTGTGAGGCAGAAGCAGTCGGTAAAGGCGGTTTATCAGGTTTGGCCTGATTCAGAGAAGCAGTCTGATTTTTAGACTCTGTTTTCGACTTTGTCTTATTCTTCTTGAGTGAGGCTTCAGCTATGTCAGCGATGGGGTAGAGTTTACCTGCTCTGACCTTGACGACCCCTGACCTCAATGAACTGATAGATGCACAGTGGAAAACAGGACTTCTTCTGACCAGTCACATATCTGCTCCCGATGATAATCTTTGCCCACTGTTATTATATCCATGATATGCTCAGCGATATGGGGCTCATCTTGGGGCAGGGTACGGCAGTCTTTCATAAGCAGCTGTGACAGGCCAAACAAATATTCTAAAGGGTCTAGGACATTTAGACCTGTTTTAATACATGTAGGGCCACGGAAAAGTCGTGGCCATGAGGAGGCTTACCCGTGATGGATGACAGCTGATGTGATGTAGAGGTGAGGATATTTGCTACCTTCTTAGTGACAGCAGCAGGGACTTTGTCTTGGTAGCTGAGTGGTAGAGGATAGGATTTCTCACCCACAAAGAGGTAGCGGCCTGTATGGCCTGTATGTAGCAAACTCGTCGATGACCAGTCCCGCAGTAGACTGTGACGTCACTGTAGCCCGGATGGCCGCAGTATTCCTAGACAGAGTCTGTACTACAGGTACTGTTGAAGTGATGTCCACAACTGGGATCTGACTGACCTGTGGCTGTACTTGTGTAGTTGTAGGCTGTGTAGCAGCAGGTTTAAGGCCGTTTATAGCAGCAAGGATTTCATTGTTTTGAGACTGGATGGCGAGGACATCGTCCTTGAGGCTTGTAACACAGTCGACTAAATTGTCTGTAGAAGTAGTCTATTTGGCCTTACCGCCTGCTTTCTTTTTTGGTTGAGCAGCAGTAGATGGTGAAGTATTAGTACGCTTCATCCTGGAGGTCGGATGGTCACTTTAGGCAGTGATAGGGACGGATTAAATATGTTAAGTTTATAAGGCGTATTGTTATGAATGCCGGATGAGAAATGGTAAAGTGTGTCACCCGTTGCAACTGGTTTGAAAGTTGCTCAGTGATTAGCGGAAGGTGAAGCCACCGGCCTGAGTCCTTGAGAGTCTGGTGAGTACTTGGAACCACCACTAGGTGAAGTATGAATTTGCCTGTCAGTCTCATTACCCGCAATTTATCAATTACTGATAATTAAAAGAATCTATTGCTTCCATCTTCCTGTAAGACTGGAAGATTCCTTGTATACTAGATTCTACACAGTGTCTTGTTTTGCCATATCTATAAGGCCTCGTTGAATACAGCTTTACCTTCTGAGCCTCTTCATGTTAACAATGTATCTGCCTAGTTTGAGCAGTTCATGTCCTGTACCAGGGATGACAAGTCAAATTTGGCAGGTTTTGATTTGTTTATTTTATAAATGCTGTTCAATTAGAAGACCTTTGGGAATCTACATTTTCCTGGTACAGCTCCAGGTCTTGGATAGTCGCTGATTGTACTGGCTCCATGATCATTGTCATGAGGGTTACATGAGTCTCCCATAGTAAATTAGCAGGAAAGGCTGTCAAATGGGCATTTTACAGTCAGGATTGGTTATAAGTCAGGGTAAGGGTTTACCTTTGGCCTTCATACAATACCATGGGAGAAATACCATTAAGCAGGCAATTTCCATCAGAGAGATATAGGCTTTAATCACTAAATGTGTATTGAGTAGCCAGGGCCCAGCTACTCAATTGGAAGGAAATTATATGATTAGTTCTTGGACAATGGTCTGTCATTCACACCACTCACCCACTGTGGTGACATTTAGGCATTTGGCCCTCATTTACTCATCATTAACTATTCCATTTCCTTTTTCCAAACCCTAAACCAGGATGAGAAAATAGGAGAACATAATCTACATGAAGGTAGACAGCTTCGAATTAAGGTAATTAGGTAGAGCCAAGTGTCAGGACTATCTTAAACCGTCAAGAGGAAGAGTCTGCACCAGGGATGGTTTGACTTGTTTATTTTATGCTGTTTGAATAGAAGACCCTAGTAACATTACATTTTTTTTTGTGTGCACTACAGCCATCCAGAAAATTGCATTTCGGTACCATCAACACAGAGAGAAGAACACTGATCGCTTTATGTAAGGGTCAAGAGCAGTCAATAACTATGTACCAATGGTTCAATCAAGGGAGGCCTATAATAGAAGGCAGGGGATATCATAGTCCCACAGGCCTGCAACACTAAGGCACTTTTTCCTATCTACAGAACTCCTACTTGACTGAGGACCTCTATGCAGTCCATAAGACAAGGGCATGGAGGTGCATGGCAATGCCATATGTCTCCCTGTACTGTAGATACTGAGATTATAGATTGTGGGTAAGAATACAGTCCTTTGATATTTTCACTGACCCACACATAAGGTGTCTAACCACTCCAGTTGGAGTATTCAGGATGGTGGGTGTCTATTTTAATATTCAATAACAAATGCAGATTTAACAATGAAATAGAATTCACTACCATTCATTGATAGTATTTACAGACCTTAGTGATCTATTCTTCATGAAAACAAAATGACACAGATACATCAAATGTCTCAAGTGTTGGTAGTACTTCTTGGTAGTGATTAATCCTGGTACCAAAATGGTTGTTTGCTCCATCTAGTGGAATATCCTAGAACAATTATGTATGTCAAACCATCACATGTCAAGTGCCTTCGCCATGGCCGTGACCCTAGTCAACTCACAGATGACATGGCATTTTAAGGCATGTCAAATCATATGAGGATTATTGTGTGCTACAGTTGTCATGGTGACATATGTGCACATGTCCCAATGACGTGTGCTCTCTGTGTCAAATCAAGTTGACATGGGTATACATGTCATTTTGTCAGGAAGACTTTTTTAAGTGAAGAGTCACAACCTATTTCCTCTTCTATATAATAAATCTTTTGTCACTATGGTGTTCCCCTAAGGTATCGGCACACTATAATTATATGATGGCACAATAGTCAGGCACCAAAACGCTGGGGGAATGAGCAATAACAAAATAAAGTGTAGTCCGTCCTTGTGGAATTTGGTGTTCATACCAAGAGTGAATACCACATTTAGCCATCCCTTATTGATGGCGGTGGTCATAGTTCAATCCCCATCCCCCACTAACAGTGTATGGATAGGATCCCACTCCTACCCCAAGGAGTAACTTTGGATCTATTCCTGGACTGGCCGTGTTAGGGACTATATATGCATGGCAGGGGACAACACTAACACTGGCCCCCTTAGGTAATGACTAGTGATTCTACAGGCCGGCCTGCAGTTATCATCCGATTTACCATCTTATGGGTTCAGGTGGCTTGTAGGAATTGCTGGTGAGATCTGTTTTGTTAAGCACAGGAAAATCTGAACTTACTTCCACAAAGAAACCATCTGCCTTACTTAACCAAGAAATATCCCCCCTCAAACAAGTATGCATTTTTTTTTTCAGTGGCAGAATTGATAAACCTACTTTACCTGTTTCACCTAGTTCAGCCTGCCTGAGTACTCCCCCCCCATTTCCCTGTCTGTCTGTCTGTCTGTCTGCCTGTCTGTCTGTCTGTCTGTCTCTCTCTCTCTCTCTCTCTCTCTCTCTCTCTCTCTCTCTCTCTCTCTGTTTCTCTCACTGTGTTTCTGCCCTTGTCTTCCTCTATCTCTCTGCCTCTGTCTGTCTCTCTCCCTTCCACTCTCTGCCTCTCTGTGTATCTCTCTTCCTCTCACTCACTCAGTAGCGGTTAAACAAACAACTTGCAGTTCAAAGGATAATGTATGATCCACATAATATATTATGCGCCTCACCTGAAAATCAAAGTAAGAATTTACATTACCGTTGGAATGTAGATGAAGTAAAACTAATGACAGTAATTCATTATTACTATAGTGGCCCCATTACTGCAACATTATTACGATTGTTCTTTGTTTCTTTATTCTGACACCCATGTGTCTCTATATGATATGAACCGAAACTGTCTACTCAATACAACAAATAATTAGCATAATATACTAAGTGACGAAATTACAAGACATTAGGCCTACTGGAGTGAGTGAGTAATAGATGTGTAACGCCATTCCAACAGCTAAAGTCATATTCATGGCGAGAACTACATTACACAATTTCACAGAGGAATGTGTCAGTGCCTGCGCATACGTGCACCACACACATCCTGAGGGGATAGTAAAGACGAGCTGTAGACCCTTTTAAGTGGGCTAAGTAAGCCCAGGCCTACTGGATTCATGGGGTACACTATGATGCACCATGATGCCTAAATGGGCAAGGTGCATTCCTGCCCTTGAAGGTTCCAGATACCATGTCAAAGACTGACCGATGGCTTAGCATGTACTAATGTAAGGTTAAGTTTCCTTTGTAGGACCTTGAAATGACGCACTCTGAGCCCGAAATGTAAATCTGCAGCGAGAACCAGTGTACCGGGTACGGGGCAATCTACTGTAGGGTCATTGGATTTGTACTAGCAGCAAGTCCCAGTGTATACCAAAACTACACTAGCACCTGACGTAAATACAGGTGTGCAGTATTACAGTGCGGGTACTCTGGTGCCCTGAGGTATAAACCCTCAGGGAACCACCATACAGGAAGTAGTATAGGAAGCATTGAAGCATAGTGGTAGTTTACTATATTTCTCTCCCACTATGCCCCTCTTCAACCTGATGGGAACTGGAAATACTCCTCACTCTTCAAGCATAGGTTTTATTTTTCTAGTCTGAAACATATGGTTGAAGACTGTCAAGTTTAGGGACATTGTGGCAGTCACTAGTGCCTAGATATGCACTAGGTACAAGTGTACAGTGCGGGCTGCCAAGAAGCAGGGCGGAAGCCTTGCCATGGGCAGCCTAGGATCCCTAGTGAGATGGATTTTCTAGATGCTCCGGACATTAATGATCCCCCCTGTTGAATGATGAAGTGAGGCAGGCTTGGGTAAATAAAGTTTATTTTAGTAGTATAAAACTATAGGTTGTACATGGTAGTGTCAACCCTTATATGTAATAATAAATGACATATAAAATGCAATTGATTGGTGGATAAATAAGGGCCGAACCTGCCAAGAAATTGTATATGATGGGTGGGTGAGTAAGCGATTTAAGACATAATAGCCTTAGATATGGCAGATTCTAGCAAGTGTCTGTGGTTGTTTGTATGCTTTTTATGAGTTTGACGACCAGTCACTATATATCTTTACTTGCGAGTCTGAACAGCCTCCTCTATGTGGCTCTGTGGCGGCCGCCTTCCTTATTGAATGGAGAGTGAAGGGTGTGGGCTGAATGCCCAGAGCCTTCAATGTGTGCCACCATACTCTGTTCATTTGTAATATGGGCACAGGGAGTCTGGTGTCCGGGAACATGAACATCGGATTTGATGGGTGGCTGGTCGGAGTGTCCTTTATCACTGTAGACATGGCAGTCACCGGGCAGTACCCTATATCCTGTGCCCTGCGAATTGTTATGTCTCTCGTCTGGTTGTAGTACTGCATTGTTTTTCCCCATTTTAGCCGTATCATGCCGAAGTCATGCAATAGCCTCACGTCGCCTCTTGTGAGGTGGTAGGTATCGTCGTATTCCTCCACTGCCGGTGGTAGGAAGTCTGACTGTCTCAGAGCCGTGTGATATGCCAGTATTATGATTGCTCTGTGAATGTAGCCCAACTTGTTGTTGGTGAGTTGTGCCAGTATCCACCTGAGGGTGCCCATCAGCACTGGTAGTTTTGGTGGTCGGACATACAACTTGTCCCTTTTGATGGCATCTAGACAACACATCACCTTTGGATGGCAGCACCACGTTGGCCTCCTCCAGGTGGCAAATGCTTTTGACCCCATCGTCCTTATGAGTGACTTGTGATGCATAATCCAGATCGGCCATTCGACCCACCAACCCAGAGGGGCAGGCGTCCACATGTATATGGTTTTAGTATATTGTCTAGACTTTATCATGCCCACCCCATTCCATTCGTCTGAAAACTCACGGAGCGACGTGAGGTCCTTTCTGGTTTCACGGTTAAAGTTGACATACCTGCCTTTTGATGCCCTGAGCACCTCAAGGAGTCAAGCGATAAATAGGCGCGCAGGGGCAATACACTTAGCAATGTGTAGCAAAGCTCCGAGCAGGCTCTGAAATTGTTTCTTGGATACTGGTCACAGAATCCATGTGGATCATGATACCAAGCCAGGTGACTGGGAGTGCCGGGGGTTGGGCCTTGTCCCGGGCCTCGGGCTCAGGTCCTTTATCAGCTGGCGGGCATACTCAAAGTCCTTGGCAGCATGGTCCCTGTCATGTGACACAAGAGCCCGTGCACCAAATGGGCTGATCCAGATAGAACTTATTACGCAATTTGAAGCACAAGAGTGGATAGTCTAGTGGATCACTATTCAGGTTTTTATAGGCACGGCTGATATCGAGGCTGGATAGATATGAGCCAGGTCCCTGTCTAAGAGTCGCGGCCTCTACCATAGGGAGGCATCTGTGTAGACAGAGTATCAATATATTCAATTGAGGTCATGTTATGCCTTGAACTTTGAGCTTTTGTTTTAGTGTTGTGCAGCCCAAGTGGTCCAGGAACATGTAGAGCTTAGCTATCATTATACCACAATTTCTGGGTTACTCAGTGCTTTTTGGTGGCTATTCCCATCCACATATCTGTCGATATTGCACACCCTATAGGCTGTAACCTCAATTTTGTAAGGTGTGCGGTTATCCATTGATAACCCGCACCCAGTGCCGTTATCCATGGATAACCAGCACACCTTATATGTCCTTCCATGTCATATGTTACATGTTAAAACCCACGGAATCTTATGACCTGGGCAGGGCTTGAACCTCCAGTCTCAGATCCCTAATCCAACTCCCTATGCAGTGCGCCACAGGGACTGACGAGAAACGCTCGGTTTGAACCACGTCTGGATATGATACAAAGGCTGGGCAGGCGACGACTGCAGGCTGACCGCTACCATAACCGCGGGACACATTCAAACATAGCCAAGCCGAAAGGGGAGGAGACGCCGTGGCCCAGCGGTTAGCGCGTTGCGCTCAGCCGTGAGAGGTCCACGGATCGAGCCCCGGTCCGGGCGCATCTTTTTTCGCCGTGTGCGGTGTCGCTGTCCGCTGCCGGGCAAGGAGGTGTATTCTACACAAACATAACAGCGAGACGCATCTTTTTCGCCGTGTGCGCTGTCGCTGTCCGCTGCCGGGCGAGGAGGTGTATTCTACACAAACATAACAGCGAAACGCATTGAAATCTTTAGCCGTGTTCCGCTGCCTGTCCAAGCCGAGACGGCCGCTGTCGCTGTCCGCTGCCGGGCGACTAGGTGTATGTACCGATCGTGTACACACAATGGCTGGCATCGAGTCCCGGGGAGGGGGAATAATTTTTGTTTTCAAATTGAATTTATTGGTATTCTATTGATTATTTATTGGTTTCGTGGTATAAAATAAGTAGACAATGGATAAGTCATGACTCATGTGTGTTAGCGAAGGCTAATAACACTCCGCCTATGGCCTTGTGTCATTATCCTTCACTAACACACACTCATCATGAATTATCCATTGATTTCTTGTTCAATAGTTTTTGAAATGGATTTCTAATGAATAGGGCCTTACCCTCTGTTGCTTGTGGGTGGTACGCCTGCTTGAATAGTTCGTGGGCAATGAAATTGTCCGCACCTGGGGCACCCATGAGCTCTGCAGTGGGATTTTTCAGAAGTCGGACATGATAATGAACATTAAATATCTGTTTCTAAAACTGTTAGATTCTAAACTTACAACTGCAACCATTATGATCTCTCGCCAGTCGTATAGTAATAGACACAGTAAGATAATGGTAATCCTTTAGAAACACATGCAGTTATAAGCCTAAAATCACTATTAAAACTGCTATCATATCTCCTTATGACCGGTTGTAAACATTACCTGCTTCTGAAACACCCCACTGGGGTGGGGAACTGGTGGGTATTGTCCAGGTGTATGGGACCCTTGTGGCAGGAGCTATCCTGAGCCGGGGGAGCGGGCCTATCCCGTTTCTTTGGGGTACTATGCACTGACATGCTGCGGTCTCTGTGGGGTGTTTCAGAAGCAGGTAATGTTTACAACCGGTCATAAGGAGATATGATAGCAGTTTTAATAGTGATTTTAGGCTTATAACTGCATGTGTTTCTAAAGCATTACCATTATCTTACTGTGTCTATAACTATATGACTGGCGAGAGATGATAATGGTTGCAGTTGTAAGTTTAGAATCTAACAGTTTTAGAAACAGATATTTAATGTTCATTATCATGTCCAGCTTCTGAAACACCCCACTGGGATCACCAATGACCCTCCCCTACCCTTACGGGCAATGGAGAAACGTTATCTTGACAATTACACTTTACAAAATTACATCTGAATCTATCATGGATCATCATAATACCTAACATTGAACCACCATAGTGTATTGCAGTGAACCAGTCTACTTTTTATAAGAAGCCTGGAGCGATCGTAGTGTAGGCACATATCATAAGACCTGGCCAGTCTACCCTATCTAATGCAGTGGTTGCAGGCCTCTCATGAATAGCAAGTCCTGGGATCACTTCAATATTCTTTTTCCAGCACTAAGATCACATAGTGGTTTCACCTTACAGCTAAACACCATCAGATTCTAAACACTTATCCTAAAAACTACACACCTACTTCTCACACACCTAAACACTTACACACCATAGTGTTTAGGTGTTTGAGTTTAAACACATCCAGTCTCTATGTGTTTAGTCTTAAACATGTATTTGAAAGATAAACATCAGGTGTTTAGCCATCTAATAAGAATCATAAGCAGATAAGATAAGTATAATACATATGAAATGAGTAAAAGGACATTATCCCCGTTTTTATACCTGTATATCACCCAGTTTCCCAACGACTCAGTAGTTTTTTGTGATAATATGATGAAAAATAAATGATGGAAATCATAGAAATGAAATGATTCAGCCATAGCCCCCCTCCCACCCTGGTGAACAACCCTATGACCCAAAGCTAGTGCCTGCCTAAGCTAAACACGATGTATCTAAACGCCTCCCAGAGCTAAACACCATGTACCTAAACACCTCCTGAAGCTAAACACTATGTATCTAAACACCTCCTTAAGCTACACACTACCAATCTAAACATTTACTCATGCTGCACATCTTAAAGCAAAACACCTATCAAAACTAAACACTCGTTAAATCAATCACCTGATAGCTAAACATGTTTAAAGTTAAATGTGTTTAGCCAAAAAATGTGTTTAGAAAAGTGGGACAAGAATGTGTTTAGCTATGTGTTTAGATCCTAAACACTGGTGTTTGGTTGCTAAACACCAAATTAACAGTGCATAGGGCTACTCATGCGTTAAGTGCACTGTAAGGTAATTCATCCCTTCTCTCTCTTTGTCATGGGGGGAGGGCACAATGCTTCTAATAGGCAAGCATAAATCATAGCTTCATAGGAACAACTCTTGAACACTGTATGGGGGTCAACTGCACTCTGTGCTCTTTTGTTAGTCCATATGGGGATGGGGAATGATGGTATAAACACTGTTGTGAAGAAGAGTGGCTGCACAGCTATTCCTTTATTTTGGGACTCTTACCCCTGTGCCCAGTCAGTACTTCTTGGAATAGTGTAGGAGGGCTGAGGCTGAGATCGATGCGATCTTAGTGCTGGGTAGGAAATGTGAACGCAGTCTAATCTTAAGATTGCTTAATAGAATAAAGGTAGAATAATTCCTAAGACCACTGAGGGTGCGATCCCAGGATGTTTTGAATTAACCTCCTGAGGTGACTGTAAGGTGCGTACAAGAAATCTTTGGGACAAGTGTCCGGTCGATATTTCCATGGCATTTTTTCTTACAGTGTAGCCTTTACAGTTAATGCTACCTGTACCATAGCATTAAAGTCAATTCTGAGAGGCATCATGCTAGCCTGCCTGAGGACTGTGTCGTCTATGACTGACTAGATGTATGTCACCTACTAGTACATATACCAGATTTGAGGCTACTGGCGGCAATGTTAGACTTCCAGTAATATTCCTTGAGCCAATTTCTGACCAACAATTGCACGGGATGGAATCGTTGTAAGAAATGTTAGCAGTATTTGAACAATTGCAGCCAGTCCTGGGGTCTCGTCAGAGAACCTTCAAAGACCATAAGTCTTTCTGAGACTGTTCCCTAGGAAGGTTTTGTGGAAGTGATTTCATAATAAAATCCTAAACATTTAAATGCTGCCTGTAATCATGAAAAACAAAAGAAAAAACACTTTGTCAAACTAAGTCAAACTACTCCAACTTTGGTGGGCTTCATCGAAGCAGTACATGTGGTGTTGCAAAGGGAAAGGCACTTATCATTTATGGTTGGGTGGAAGGGTGGAAGGGTGGTAGGGTCTAGGCAGTTCGGACTATCTACCAAACTATCTATCTGGGCAAGCACCTGATTTAAAGTTAAATTTGTTATACATTTCAACTGAAATTGGGAAAGGTTAGTCATAAATTTCCAGAATGAAAATCTCCCCTCCAGATACAACTAATGAATTGAAATAGGACTCGGTCTCTCCATTTGCTGAAAGCATGTCTTGCCCCCCCACCCTTTAACTAATAAAAGCTTTCTAAGAACATGTGCCTATATAATGACATCCAGCTGTGCCAAGAGAGAGCCCCCTGGTGAGTATATTTTAGACTTCTGTACGTGTCATGTCTGCGGCCATTAGCAATTGGGATCATTATGCTCTCCCAGTACTACGTCTTTATCAACCACCATATACCAAGCACTCAGGAGTTTCAGTATACGCAGCCATCTTCGCTAAAGAGGAGTGACTATTAAGGTCTGAGTGTACAGTAGACCACTTTTGAGTCATCTTTTGTACCATATCATACTTATATGGTATCATCACAATCTGAGCTGTCAAACTGCTTAGCCTGTTTAGATGGGGAGGCCATGTGTCCCTCCCTTTGTTATTGTTCATCTCTTTTTAAAGGTAGTAAAAATTGACCAACAGTTCTTCTTAATAACTTTTGGGGATGTTAGATTGATGCTTAGGTAACATGAAGAAGGCATACAAATGATAGGGCACGGTGTCTGTTTTTTCCACTGGAGGGTATAGAAGTTAAGTGGTTTCAACTATGGCCGCCTACGGAAATTGGTGTTTTCCTACATTTAATTCCATGGAAAAAATCTTCCTACAACTTCTTAACCAGTCCTCATGTATATATACCTAAGATCATTAGAAACGTTTTGGTACCAATAAGCAGGGAAACACAAGCAAAATGAAATTATTCTCAAATTTGCCAGTTTGATTTTTGTCCACCAGGTGCCTTTTGAGGAAATCACGTCTACTACCTTTGATTTAGACTTCAAATGTAGAATGCTCCGTTAAGGATATACCCCTTCCTTTTCCCAATTCTGCTCACCACTATTTTCTCTCAGAATAAAAAGCCTAAAGCCTCTACTACAGGAGAAAACTACTGCCAAATGCAATAAACCTTTGCTCTACTACATGCAGCACTGATATAAGGCCTAGGTAGTCTAGGGTGTCCCCAGTATGGCAACACTGAAAACCCTCCAGATCTTTAAACTCGTCAGATTGAGGACCTATAGTCATCAGAAAAGGTACAGACAGAGGGCAGCACCTAACAGGGAGTGCAGTCCCTCAGTCTACCTCTCCCCTGTATGAGTCTGTGGCATTCTGTTGACAATATGTAACAAACTTACAAGGTGGCAGGTATGTGCCACTCATGTTTCAACTGAAGGTCTTCACCACTGAGGACTTTAGGTGCTCAACTTGACAATACCCAAATCTACAACTTTGGGTAGTCAGATTGAGGACCCAAGGTAGTAAGCACCAAGGTTGTCACTCTAACAATATTGTGTAATCAGTTTGAGTGTGTTGACCTAAACCCATCATATTGACTACCCTGGGTGCTCAATCTGATGACCTAAGGTTGTAAATTTTGGTATCATCAGCCTGACGACCTTGGGGCTTTCAGTGTACCCATGGAAAAGAAGAAGCCATGAAACGGTATTCCACAGCATCATAGAGAGTGAGAATTCATGGAGAGAGTGAAAATTGCAACTCTCACCCAGATTTACTCTTCCTTCAAGTCTAGACACAAAATTAACCTTGTTGAGAAATGCCCTCCTGAAAAATCCTTCTACACATCTTCTCTTCAGAAAAGATAGTGTAAACCATAAATATTTGCCAGAGTCCAAGTATGACAAGTTCTTATTTTAGAATTGCACCTCATCTTTGCACTGAGGAAACCTTGCTGAAAATTCACTCACTCAAAATGTGAAACAATGGCACAAGGTTAAACACACGTCATGGTATCCGAGCGCAGAGATTGATGGTTTTTAAGCGAATAACATTGCTGCACCATCCAATGGAAGGATGAGGAGTATTATAAAGGTATAAGAAGTCAACCAAAGCAAATCTTGGACACTTATCTAGCCAATTATACATGTAACTCAGTCTTACTTACCGTCAAGTGGAGGAATCCAATACAGATTTTCAAGATGGCCGCTCCCATGGAAAAAGGACAAACGAGTCGTTTGTAAACAAATAACCAAAGATCAAAAATATAAACCCTCGGAGTCTAGAATACATTTTTCTACCCATATTGGATAAATCCTATGAACTTTTGGAGTGTTTCATATATACTTGGCGAAACCACCATCATCCGAAACTAAATGTCGAAGCCAACGACACCTAGTACGAAACAGAGTCTAAGTTCTATGCTATCTCCTTCCTGCCCAACCACAACAATGGCGACTTCCGTCTTAGACGATTTAAAACAAATACAAATCGAATTATCGGTCTCAGATGAAGATGACACATCTTTCTTACCTACCCTTATGCACAAATCGACTACTAAGTCCATTATAGACAAGGTAAATGAAATTGAGTTAGGATTGAAAGCACAAGAGAAAATAACACGCCATACAGTTAGACTCCTTAGAGGCATGGAGCTAAGAATGTTTGGTCAGGAGTGGATCCCAAACAAGAAGACAATGTCAATACCCGAAATTGAGAAGAAACTCGATGAATTAGATTCTACCATGACAGTCCACAGTGATAAAATTGAAATAAACATGAGGGTTACTGAAAAATTAAGGTCAACCACTGAAAAACATCTGGATCATTTTGCCAAAATCGAGAGGAAAAAGAAAATCCTGGTAATTGATGGCTTAGATGAGGATCCACAAGAGGAAGAAGAGGAAAGAAGTACATCCCTACAAAACAGCAAATGAGAAATCCTAATTTTAGGAAAAGAAACAGACCCATTATTGTAATCTTCTCAACTGCGAACTACAACCTACGAATCTTTGTCAATGTCAAGAATCTACAATGTAATGCCTCATGGAAAGGTATCCATCTGTCTGATGACATCAGTGACGTTGAAAAGAAGATGCAAAAGGACTTAAGAGCCATCCAGGCCTTAGCTCGTAGTAAGAAAATTGACTGCACTGTAAAGGGAACCCAAATTATGATTGCTGGTCAAACCTATCCATATAGTGAGATTGGCAATCTTCCAATGGACTTATCACTGGAAAATGCCAAGACTGTACCTACTCCTGACGGCATAGCATTCCAAGGAGAATATTCTGCCTTCTCAAATTTATTTAAATGTAACATCAAATATGAGGGTCATGAGTATGACTCAGTAGAGAGGGCATACCAAGCCAAGATGTGTGTGTTCAGCAACCAGGTGAACATATTAAAAAAGGTCAATGCAGCGAAAACTCCCCTGGATAGCATGTATGCAGGTAAAGCCTATAAAAGGACTAATGACTGGTTCGACATCGACGAGGAGGCAATGAAGAAGCTACTAGATATTAAATTCTCTGAACCTACACTTCTACAGAAGTTAATAGACTCAAAGGGAAAATATCTATATGAAGCTACCCTACACAAAACCTACGGAGCAGGCCATCACCTTGGACAAAAGGACAGTATAACTATCCAAAATGTTGCACTTAATGACCTCGAATGCACCAACAAATTAGGGCAATTTCTCATGGAAATCATATACAAGCACACAGATGAACAGAAGCTACCCACGGCTGAAGAAGTACGACTTAACGATGCTGCTAACATAAAATAAAATGGTCACTAATTACTATACCTGATACAACTTTTTTTGAAATCATTATTAAATGTATACGGTACTCCTATGGAAATGACTTTGAAATGTACTTATTATATTTTCCCTAGATGATACACAGCATTTATATACCATTATGTCTATATGCATATGGATATTGATATCATCATTTCTCTGCAAACTGTAAACATGACTTATGTGTGTAATGCCACTCCAACTAAACAAACCTACCGGTAGAGGGGACGGCATTAAGGCCTTAGCCCCCCTATAGTGTTATTGAATGTGTGTGCGGAGGGCAGGGTCTGTGGAGGACCTAGAAATTTTGTTATAAGACAAACTGTACTACTTCTATTTACAATGCACCATTACTGCTCTAAGCTTGGCTAAATGAAAAGAAGGAGCAGGGCTTGGAGAATAAAATTTTATTATGAGTTGTTATATAAGATAACAATGAAATATTAAAATTGAATTATACATATGTAAGACATGTGATTGTATAAAATATACCTTGAATTTTATGTAGTACATGTATAAAATAATAAGTGATAAATAAATAACATTTTGTAATTGAACAATATGATAGGTGTGGGTGGGTGGGAAATTTGAGATGTTGACGGTGAGCGGGCAGAGAGACGAATGGAATGAGACTGTGTGTATACGGCGTGAAGAAAGGTGGGTTGGTTGTAGTAATTAGATACATAAGTTAAAGGTAGGTGGAGACCTGTATAGATTTTGGTATGGGATTTAGCCACCAGCTGGCAGCAATGACTGCCCCTGACCGCACACACGTCCATGGGCTACCCATTACTGCTCTAAGCTTGGCTAAATGAAAAGAAGGAGCAGGGCTTGGAGAATAAAATTTTATTATGAGTTGTTATATAAGATAACAATGAAATATTAAAATTGAATTATACATATGTAAGACATGTGATTGTATAAAATATACCTTGAATTTTATGTAGTACATGTATAAAATAATAAGTGCCAAGCCTGCAAGGATTATGGGTGAAGGTGGGTGGGGAAAAAGAAATGATGTGAGGATAAATGAAAATTGATGACAAATTGTCTGTAATTTAATCATTTGTGTTTCAAAGCTGCAATCAGTTTGTGGTTAACCGAGGTCTTGTTGTCTGAGGCAATGTATGCCTTATATATGTCTGATTTCCAGTCTGCATAGCGCTGTACATCCAGTTGTGAGGCCCCCGCATTGTAGGCCTCAGTGGCGGCCTCAATCCTGAGGCCATGCAGAGTATACATGTCTTTGGGCAGGCCCAGGTCGATCAGGCCCTTTGCCCAGTGCTTGCGTATCTCTGACGTCGGGACTGGTTGGCGTGAGTCTGGGAACATGAATAATGGGTCGTCGGGCGACATGGTGGGTGTGTCCATGCACATCTGGAGCACTGCTGTCACTACACATGTCTCTCTGGAGTCTGATGGAGCTAGGCGCACTGTCCTGAATTCTCCAGTCCTTTGCAATGTCTTTCCTGATTTTATCACTAACTGAATGTCCTTTCCCACAAAAGCCAAGTCACCTCTTGTGAGGTGGAATGTATTTCGGTATTTGGACTTTGTGGGTGGTGTGACCTCTCCCGGGCGTAGTGCTGCATAATACTGTACCAATAGTGCCGCCCTTATCACATTGTTCAGTGGGTTGCCTTGAAGTCTGATGACTATCGGGTACAGCACATCCATAGGAACTGAGCTTTTTACCTTGGGCACATAGAGCTTGTTTCTGTTTATCGCATCCATGGCTCTGCTTATCCGTAGGTGGGTGAGTGGGTACATTTCGCCTGTTACCAATGACACATGTACCCGGGCTTGCGACAGGTAGTTCCTGATAGTGGCCGGTGCGTTCTTGAACTGTGCTAGGTACTCCAGGTATGTGCATACTACACTGTGGTGAGGCTTGTAGGGGTCGTGCTTTGTCCACCACATGAATGCCAGGTATGTGCTCAACCCTATCCTGCTGTTTTTGATCGTGCCTGGGGCCCTCGCTGAGTGCTGTCTCTTTGATGCTAACTGCTGCAGGGATTGGATTGCCGGATCTGCAAACAATGTTAGGCGACAAGTCATTAAGCAACTCATATTTGGCTTTGATTGGCAGCAGAGCATTATTTTGAATGAGAGTGTGAGCATCACGTAAGTGATCATCATCTAAGTGTGCCCTGCTAAGCTTATCTGCTACTTGATTGTCTACACCGGGCACATGAGCATATGTAATATGAATGTCCATATTGGCTTGTATTAGCCATGCCTTCCTAGCTGCATCTAGTATTACTTTGTTACGCCCTCTGCCAGTGGTGAACACACTAACTGAGCCCTCATTGTCACAATGCACCTTAATGTGCATGCCTCTGTTAGACTCTTTGACGAAAGTGTTGAGTGCCACCGCTATGTTGGCAGCTTCAAGTTCGCTTATACACTCCACTGGATCATCTACATCTGTGACTTGATGCCAGTATGCATGTTTGCCATCTGTTGCACCTACCCCTGATAGACAGGCATCGACGTAGAGGTGTAAGTCAACAGTTTCCCTAGGGATCATTGCAACGCCATTCCAATCAGATACAAAATCAATGAACCATTTCAGATCAGACTTCATCTCACTATTAACATTTATATAAAAGTGCTTCATATTTCTGAGGGCTTCTAGTAGCTTGCTGACGAACAGGCGTGCCGGGCGCACACATTTTGCAATATGTAACAGTTTACCAAGCAATGACTGAAGTGTCTTCTTGGTAATAGAACAGCGTTTAATGACCCATCCTACCTGCTGTAGGGTCTCCTGTAATTTATCTGCAGGTACAGCGAGGGACATCTCCTGCGTGTCCACATTGATACCTAGCCACCTGACCATTGTTGCTGGTTGCTGGCCTTTGTCGACTGCTTCCTTCAGACCCAGTTCCTTGAATAACTCCTTGGCACGGCCATAGTCACGATGCGCAGTGGCGAGATCTGGTGAGACAATTATGAGATCGTCTAAGTACATGTGACATACAATGTTTTCATCTCTAAGGATCCTTACTAATGCCATTGCCACCCGCTGCATACTTGAACTACTAGCCCTAGCACCAAATGGCAGTGTAGTGTCACAGTAATACTTCCCCTGCCATTCCATGCCCAATAATGGGAGGTCAAGGACATCAGATGAAAAATGTTTATATGCTCTACTGAGATCTGCTGTGCTGAGATAGCAGCCCTGACCCATTTTAAGAACATCTTGCACCAATAGGTCAACTGTTGGTAGGGAGTGCTGCCTCATTCTACAACATATCGTGTTTTTCATGATGAACGCATTTACTGATGATTGACGTGGGAATGTCATGTCTATGATTACTCTCCGCTCATCAGAGCCACGTTTTTCTCTAGTCATGAGGGGCGATACGTGCATCCACTGTTTGAATGGGGGTTGATCAAACGGACCTAACATGGCGCCTAGGTCCATTTCCTTATTGATGAACTCACTTACACTGCATTTATGTAATGTGGCACTGGTATGGTTAGGGACGCCTTTTGTATCACTAACCGGCCCCATGTAGCCCATAGGGAAACCATACTTAATAAATTGCAACAGTTCACGTTCATCGTCAGAGGCCTGGAGATACTTTTCCCATGCTGGAATATTCAATGTGGTTGGTAGTTGTATGCGGGCACCTAAAGCATTGGGGAGCCCAGTGGCCTTTACTGCATTGTATATTTCACCCCATTCCGACGGGACACTGCTATCGATGTCAGGCCAAAAGCATTTTCTATGTTCACTGAATGCATATGGAGACATGTCAATATGAGCTGGGCTAATTCTACCCTCACATACATCTCTAATAACTGAGAAGACAGGTGGCATACATACACTCTCTGGCGACGTTACTCCATAAGTCACTGGGGGAGTGCGGGTGCCAACACACTGCGTGCCGTCGTCCGGTGCCGTGGTCGTTGTAGCAGCTTGAGGCGTGCCTACACCTCCGTGGGCGACAACGGGAGTGGCGTAAGTAGCGGCTGCCCCTATCTTGCCATTCCATGGAGCTTGAGCTGTAATATAACTGGTAGTGTCGTGTACATCAGTGTGAAATGATTCAGTGAAACTATGAACGACGTCGACATGGGCGCCGCCATCGTGTATCTCGCCCACGGCCACGCTGATTCCGGGAGCACAGCGGGGACCAATGAACGGCGAGGACCGGAGAGGAGAAGGCGTGGCCGTGACGTCATCCATGTTGTTGTTTTGGCGCGGACCACGTGGCGGTGGGAACACGTGGCGCTGCGCTGTAAACAAAGCCTGCGTATAGGTGGGCGCTGGCGGCTCAACAATAAGCAAGTCAGCGCCCGAAGTTAGTTTTTTGGTAGCTGCTGTGATGGTGTGGAGGCCTGTACCTGGTTACTATTGCTGGGAGTCTTACTGTGCAGACTCTGGGATGGCTGATGAGTGTGCGTTGACTCAAACATTTTGTTGTTACATGCAATGACATTGTGCGGTAGTTGCTTGCCTTTGCCGAAGCAGAATGCACACACATGCAGAAGGCGAACAGCGCCATTGTCATGGTGTGATTTCTGTTTGCAACCACGTGTCTGATTGAAATCTGGACATGTTACCAATATTTTGCCATTTGCCATGGTCCCATTACTAGTGGTGCCTGGAGTAGTGACACCATCTTGAACTGGGGCAAAGCATAGCCTGAAGCGTGCATTTTGGATTGACTGATACTGCTTCCATTCCAGATTTTTCTTCTCAACCTCATCAAAAATATGCTGTGACCACGCCAACACATTTTTCCATGGACGTGTTAGTGAGTCTGAAGATACTTCATACAAATGTTTTGAAATGTGCGGTTGGTCTTCAGCGCTAAATGCTACAGGATTTTGCAGGAGAGCTATGAGGGCGTTAATGTATTCACCACTTTTCAAGGAAGATCTGATTTCAAGCTTTTCTTTTAGCGTACGAACACCATCCCTCTCTACAAACATATACGGCTTCCCAATGAGTTTGTCAACAAATATATTGGATATGAACGGGTTCTTACCATCAGTCTTAGTGTGCGCCAGTTCTTCTTTGCGTATGCCGGCCTCAATAAATGCACTGGCGGCAGGCAATTGTCGTAGCTGATGGGGTGGAGGGAGTTGTTGTGCCTGCCCTGTAGTATGAGTGTTGAGCGGTGCGTCAGAGGGCTGGGCATACACTGACCCTGTAGGCTTATGGTTGTTATGCACACTAGGGAGGGGACATGACTCTTTTGGTAAGGGGGTAACACCTCTATCCGACTGGGCAGCACTAACCAAAATGGCCAGCTGCGCTGTGACCCCTTCCATGGTAGCTTTAACACCTTGAATGTCACTTCTCATGATATTGACGTCTGATTCCAGGGTGTCTAACCGAAATATAGCAGAACCAGACAGGCTATGAATGCTACCTGAGCGTGATAATGAATTATCATGGTTAGACCTTGCAGTAGAGTGCCTTGACCGGCGCGACCTTGTGCCATTATGTGACCCGGCCGCCGACGTGGGCGCTCTATCAACAGTTTTAAATGAAATTTCTGGATCAGTTGAAGTACTTGATACCTGTGACATATCGTCTATTCTTTGGGAGTTTGATGAATGTCTTGAAGTATGATGTGAAGACTGTGTGGCAGAGCGTCTTGATGCCTGGGAGCGGGTCCTAGACCTCGTGGACATATTCCCCGCCGACGACATAATAACTCCGGCGAAAATCCGCCTCTCTAACCCAAATATTTATCCCAGTGAGAAAAATAATACCTTCTGTGTGGAGCTTGAATAAAACTGTGTGTATGATGAGTAAAAGCCGTGTATAAGGCGACCAAAAGGTATCAGATTGCACTGGATAAAATTTGAGATGTTGACGGTGAGCGGGCAGAGAGACGAATGGAATGAGACCGTGTGTATACGGCGTGAAGAAAGGTGGGTTGGTTGTGGTAATTAGATACATAAGTTAAAGGTAGGTGGAGACCTGTATAGATTTTGGTATGGGATTTAGCCACCAGCTGGCAGCAATGACTGCCCCTGACCGCACACACGTCCATGGGCTACCAATATTAACACAAATACTCTTTTATGCAATTCAATACCTTGATGAATATTAAAAGCACCAAGGGTATTCGCTTTATGCATTTAAATGCAAGGAGTTTCAAAGCAAATTATGCATCAATCTGTGCTGAAATATACCCTGCTGAACTTGAAATCTATACTTTTTCTGAAACTTGGTTCAAATGTGAAGACGATGAGACTAGCTTCCTTCTAAATGGATATACCAGATATAGGCTGGATCGCCAGGTCTTAGATGTTAGAGGTAATATTAAAATTGGTGGTGGACTCGTTATTTTTATAAAACATGGTATCTCACATGATTATAATGTATTCTCCCACCTGAACATGTCAGACCCATATATTGAAATCCAATGCTTGTGTATAAATAAGGATCACATGAAACCTATTGCTCTTTTCAATGTATACAGACCACCTGACGGTGGTCTGTATACATGACAAACTTTTATTGATAACCTTACCAATATCATATCCCTAGTTGAGAACAGGGATAGATATGAGGCAGTAGCCATGGGTGACTTTAATTTAATATTAAAGATGATAATGATCATATAAACAATCTACTGAATAGATTAAAAGGTTTTGGTCTAGACCAAATAATCAAAGAATGTACTAGGAAGAAGGCCATACTTGATTTAATCTTTACCAATATGAAACCTAACCTTATTAGAACTGGTGAATGTAATAACTATATATCTGACCATCTCCCTGTGTACCTGATTAGAAAAAAAATGGAAACTGCGCATAGAATAGACATATATTGAAGGGTGTTCCTATTCAGACGATGTCTTGCTAAATGAGTTTGACAATAGCGACTGGACTACTTTTAATAACACTGAAGATGTGAATACTGCATGGTCTCTATATGAAAATACAATAAGGAAGATTTTAGACAAACACTGTCCTGTCCATCGATTTCTTGCTGATAAGTATAGAGATTCATGGATGACACAAAATGTTTATGAAATTATTAGAGATAAAAATAAAGAACTATGGAAAGCAAGACGTGCTAACAGAGATACTGACTGGGCTGAATCAGATACTGCAAGGAATAAGACCAATAAGGTTATAAATAAAGCTTGTACTTCTTTCTTCAAGGAACAAGCTGATACTTATAAAAATGACCATAGAA
Source organism: Acholoe squamosa (assembly GCA_949317995.1). NCBI lineage: Eukaryota > Metazoa > Annelida > Polychaeta > Phyllodocida > Polynoidae > Acholoe > Acholoe squamosa. The sequence goes on from OX439045.1 coordinate 68,455,535, forward strand.
ACTTTTGGAGAATTATTAATAATCACATACCAGGTCAACCTTCTCGTAAGAATAACATTGTACTATTGGACCATGACAAGAATAATGCACCCATCGAAAATGATGAAATACCAAATTTGATCAATCCCTATTTTGCTAATATAGGTCCCACCCTGGCAAAGGACCTCTATATACCCTGGAAACCGTATGATGAATGTATTGTGAATAATCTGGATCCTTTTATTACTAATAACCAGGAAGTTCTCAAACTGATTCATGATATAAATACAACTAAATCATCAGCCATTAATAATATATCCACTACCATACTAAAAAAAGTTTTTAAACACAATCCTAACAAACTTGTCAAAATACTTAATCTATCTTTCTCGGTACAAATTCGGTACCCGACAGTTGGAAAATATCTAAAGTAACACCTATCCTAAAAGCAGGTAACTCTAAACTGGTAAATAACTATAGACCCATCTCTTTATTGCCTCTTCCATGTAAACTTATTGAAAATCGTTCAGAATAGAACATTATGGTTTCTTAATTAAGGAAAATGTTTTAACACCTCACCAAGGAGGATTCAGATCAGGGTTTAGCACAGTTGATACCTTGGCAAAATTTACGGATGATATTAAAAGGAACCTTAATACCGGAAACTCTACAGTGGCTGCATTCATTGACCTTAGAAAAGCCTTTGACATGGTGGATCACTCAGTCCTACTTACAAAAATACATCATTATGGAATTAGTTCCAATAACTATCATTGGTTTAAAAATTATCTGTCTGATAGATATCAAACAACATATGCTAATAATATTCTCTCAAATAGAGAAAAGGTGATTTGTGGTGTCTCTCAGGGCTCGATTTTGGGTCCTCTTTTATTTCTAATATATATTAATGATGTCATAAATTGTATAAGAAAATGTAAGGTGAAATTATATGCTGATGATACCGTAATATACTCATCGCATACAGACTTTTTTACAAGATCTAGAAAACTATGTAACCTGGTGTATACAAAATAAGCTTTCTATAAATGTTGAGAAAACAAAGGTAATGATTTTCTCCTCTAGCACTAAGAAACTTAATACTTTGACTGCTGCCATACATATGAATGACAAGTTATTACAGGTAGTAGCTAGGTATAAGTATCTTGGTGTGACACTCGATCCTCTTTTAAACTATAATATACATCTATCAAACCAGGTAAAAGCTATAGCATATAAGACCTATAAACTCTGTCTACTACGTAAATTTCTTGATGTAACATTTTCATTACAAATATACAAAACTACCATATTACCATATATGGACTATGCGGATATGCTTTTGTACCACCTTTGACAAATATGTAGACCCCTTATAATATGCTCAGAATCGTTGTATTAAAATCTGTTTAAAGGTTCCTCATCTAACCAATACTAGGAATATCCACAATATGACAAAAAGTAATCTATTGACTGATATATTCACCTTGTAAACTACATGTATAATAGATCAAGATGTAATGACTACAGTGATTCTCGAATTATAGGAACTAGACTTCATGATGCACCTACTGTTAAAGTTATAACTCCAAATGGAAGAACATATGCAATGTGCATAGAATACTTTGGTGCCATTTGCTGGAATACCCTGCCCACGGGAAGAAGAAATGCACCTAGCCTAGAACAGTTTAAAACTGACTCTAGGAGCTACTTGGTGTCCCTTCTTCCCTATGGTAGGCTATAGCTCACCACCCTTATTTATTTAACATTGTATTATTATATTAGGATTAGTCTCGAAAGTACTAATCTGATAGCAATTATCCCTTAATTGGGATGGTGACTATATTATATGCTCTCCTCAGACCCCAAAATCCCCTCATTTATATTATTAATATGACTTTGTGTCAAATGTTTCAGAATATCTAGTGAAGTAAGGTAGAACCTGAAAATCAACCCATACACTAATAATAGTGGGGATGAGGTTCTTCTCCTTCTTTAGGCTCGATGGTAAATTCATTATTATGTCTATACTATGAATCAGTATTCAATCTACAAATTGTACTGATGAAATCAACTTTTTTATATCGATACACCCTTGACAAATGTACACATGGTTGATATAATACGATTGAAATACTGTCTTCACTATGTAAACTCTGAATTATGAGCAAATAAAGTAAATTCAAACAAAAAAACTTCACATAAAATCAGGAAATCCCTTTCTGAATAAAGTTCATAATGTGGAATACCAAGTACCTCGGACTTCCGACACCTGTTAAATCCTGCTATGATTGTTATCACCCTCCCTAAACTGTCTGGCACCAATTAAATTGGCCATATTTTCCTAATTTCGCTAAAAAAAAATGGAGTTATCAATGTGAGCAGCATAAAATAAACGTGGCAAAACCTTTTAAACTTTAATTATCAGACTTGTCACAGACTCTTTATGCTGATAACTTCTCGCATTATGGTGACACATCCACAGCCGTTCAGCAAAGGTTCATCAGACTGCTTATTTGCCTCTATACTTGTCAAGATGATGAGTCTGTATCAGGGCTAACAAGTTAAATCTGACTGATTTGGACTGGCTTATTCCATGCTATCCATTTAGAATACCCCTGCGACTCTGAATTGTTTGTGTGTTGGGCAATCTTGTTGGACTGCAGTGCTGTAATATAGAAAACGTTTTGTTAGAAGCTGTCTTGCAGCTTGGCTTCACTGACGGACTACAATTAGATACGGAATATTTTTCTAGAAAAATGAATATCTTACAACTTATACCTATTTGCATGTTTTCCTTCTGAAATACCCACCCTGTACAACATCTTTGAAATCTGCCTCCAATGCAGAGGTTTGTTTTCAGACCAAATAGCCATAGCGACAGAGGTAACCAATTATAGCATGCTAACACTGTAAGATTCATTTAGCCCCTGGATCTGTGTGGTCTTTGATTACCACTCACCCGACCAGCTGACTGTACAGGCACCTAACCATTCAGGGGCCACTCGTGCTGGAGTACATGATGCCCATTAGTCCCCGTGATGCACCAATGAAGTGCTGGAGGGTCTTGCCAAAGCATAACGAGGAAGAACCTGTTAAATGTTTTTGAGACAGCACTGACAGAAACGTGCATGGCGTAACTCGTTTTCATCTCATTGACAAAAAAAAATACAGCATAAAGCATGGGAAAGCTCTTTTTGAGTTGTGGAAAAACATGCACGTTTTACCAAAACGAGTTTCGAAAATTATATTTATCAATACAGAAATGTGCACGTTTTCATTTTTAGTTCTCGTTTCATTTTTGGCAAGACCCTCCTGGTGAGTCTACTTGCAGGTGCTTCTTTGGATCAGCGAGGAGCACTAGAGATTTATCTCATTATACACAGCTAAGCGGGAGGCAGTGACATAATAGGGGTTGTGTAAAAACCATACACCTGTAACGACTCCCATGGGCACTGTGTATGTATCCTGAAGAATCAATATAGACCTATCCCAATCAGCAATGGAGCACTGGGTCATGCTTGTCCATGCTTGGGCCAATATAAGCCGACATTGGCCCAATATAAGCTGACATTGGCCCGATTCATCCTTGCTTCCTGGGATGGTACTGGAATTCTGAGGTACACCTGCTTAAAGCTAAGGGGTAAATCATTAGCACACAGCTCCATGTTCGGCAACATGGCCCAAAATGGTGTCTAACAATAAGGCAGGAGCAACAGGTCAGCTCTTCTTAGCTTCATGGGCATCCTTAAAGGTTAAATACCCCAGGAAGAGAACATGTAAGTAACCCTTATCATTCCCTTGTAGCCTGGGACCCAATATCATACTAGAAATAAACACTGATTAGCACGTTTGTCTAAGGAATAAGTCTGGGGGTAATTTTCTAGAGTATCATGACTATCAACATACTGGTGGATGATCATGGCCAATGGCCTATGACCCCTCTGTGTGATAGCGATTTACATATCAGAATACTGCTCTGTGTCCTATTTTATTGTGAAATAAAATCGCTTTGATTTTGCAAGAATATACATTTTGGGGACAATCATTTATACATTCTCTTCAGTCCTCTATAAGATATGGTGTCAGTTGGGTGTTACACAAGGCAAAGATAATAGTAGTCATAACCTTTCCGTTTCAGTGACTGGAGAGGGCTGGTAGTTATGACCATTATTATATCCAGGCAGTAATAAGAAGGCTATGACTGGTCATAATTATCTGTTTCACAAGGAGATATAACTGATTTGTGACTGCAGTCATAACTTTTTACAACTGGTCTTATGACTGCTTTTCAGTGTTTCTAGGGATCGAAACATGTGGAGGTATTTGATGGCCACATTTATTGAAAATATATGCAAATGTAATTTTTCAAAATACCATCATGTACATTGTGCTTACATGTTACGGGCATTTTCTTTTTAAATTTTACATATTTTTTCAGTGTTAAAACCTGAGTTAACCACACATGGATACCTGTTAAAATTATGACCAATCTTAAATTGGTCATATGGTTTCCTCAAATTGAATTTTACACCTGAGAGGTGAAGACAGGTCACAAACAGCTGTCACATATTTCCTACTTTTGTAGTATACATCCTACTGAGAATGAGGGTTTATCAAAGTAATTGAACTTTTTAAATGACACATGCATACTTCATCCCCCATATATTTTTAAGTTTATCATTGCATAGAAAAACGAAGAATTTTCTAGAAGGTTCGTCAGGCCCTTTATGATTATAATCTTTAATAATAACTTGCATCTTTATGTCATGGCAGAAACAATCGTTACTATAGATTAGTACTAGAACAGCCGTATTCTATTGGGGGGCATGGAATATGATATGTTTGTATTTAATGGGTTCCGCCATCTTAGATTTTGAATGGAGCTGAGCGTTTTATTTATCTAAAAGGAAATTAACCCCATAGCCCATGACATAAATTTATGCAAATGTCCACTCCCATGGAACATTTTTGCATCGAATTCACCTCTGTGAGGCCTGTCCGCACTAACTCTGCTTATATGGCGTCGTTGAATATGGACAGCCTCACCTCGGTGAATACGATGCAAAAATGTTCCATGGTCGTGGATATATGCTTATGTATCATTTTCTCTATTTATTGATGCCTGCTGCCGAATTTGATCACACTTTGGGTCATGATAGTACCGCTTGGCTTTATCTAAAACAAATCAGCTAATAGATGTTGAACAGAACCTTATGATGGTGGAGATGGTAGATTTATCTACAATGCATTATTATATATTGAAATTGGAGGTCCCTAGATATTGCACTTAGGGGCTAGTTTGCTGCACACACTGTGCACAGAGTGATCACTCACTATGCTTCATGCACCACTGACTGCACTGAGAAAAAAATCTGACTCAATTGAGACTAGATCCAGACTCAGGTACACTGTAAGAAGTTTATGTTTTATAACAGAAATGTCTCTTGTAAGCTCACAGAGGAAAGTGCTGTACTCTGAAATACCATGACTCTTACTGTAACATCAAGGCTTTTAAGGTGTAGATATATGTGTACAGTGAGTGATCCTGTATAATTACTCTGTATGCAGTATGCCCTAGGCCAGCCAGTCACCCTAGTGGCCCTTCAAAAGGTTTACCAAAATAAACCCTTGCTGTAATTCTACAATTTGAGTTTCTGTAATTTTACAGCAGCTATGCTGGAACCCCAGCAAAGGCTTCCGTAAATTTACAGTATATTTTACTGTTCATTTACAGCAGAATTTGCTGTCCATTCACAGAAAATATTGCTGTTTATTTACAAGACATTTCTCTGTAATTGTACAACACATTTTGCTGTTAATTTACAGCATATGTTTCTGTAGAATTGATTGATCTTGCTGTATGATCACAGTGACTGTTACTTGTTCTGTAAAATAACAGTGATTTGCCTCCTGTAGCTTTACGGCAAAATGGGCTGGAACCAAAATTGCCAAGGGATTTTGCTGTAAAATAACACTGCCTACTTCTTACAGTGCAATGTCGCCAAAATGAGTATGGTTTGAGACTTAGCCTGATCCTTGGATGATACTCAGGCAGATCCTGCGGATATACTCTAGCTTTGCCTGAGTATCATGACCTATGAATGAACACAGTCACTAACATTTGAAACCCTTAAAATTAGAGTGAGTGATCGCAGATTAGTGGTCACTATCACTTGCACTGCCATGACTGCCTTATTCAGCTGTATGTGATTGATACCTAACCACCTTTCATATCAATCAATCAGAGGCCATTATCCATGGTCGCCCAATATCATGAGAAGACTTTTGAATAGCAGTCGTTTTGTGCAGTTGTAGTTCATTAAGAAAGACCTCCTGTACATACTCTAACCATAGAGCATCATTGATCCTTTAAACACTGCTGATGAAGGAGTGCATCATGCCCATTGGTCGTCATGATGAGACTACTCGCCAGCATTTCATCGGAGCATCATGCTGACCCTACGGGGTCAATACATATACATGCGGAGGGTCAGATTGATGTTCCAATAAAGTGCTGGTGAGTGGTCTCATCATGACGACCAATGGGCATGATGCATTAATGCATCAGTCGCCCTTAAAGGGTCAATGAGATGTAGACATTACGTAAAATAGCATGATTTCCATACAACAGCTATTGTTAGGATAATTAGTGCACCTAACCATAGTTATACAATCCATTTTGTAACTGGCCAATTAGTCCCATAGGATACATAGTAGGTCTAGTAACTGGGTATAATTGTCCAGACATACTTATATGGGCGATTCTTGTGAAACCTCCCACCTATGGGGGTCCGGGGGTCAAGATGACAAACTCAGCATTACATTTTAAGACTTTATTTTATTGATAGCCCTATAAGGTTCATTCAAGTCATTAACTCCCAGGGGGTCAATTTTTATCGCAGTCGCCATAAAATCAAACAATTGATTCATCACGCGCCTTACACATAACTTATGCAACACACTACATCTTTAAAATTCATCCTATCATTACCAAATTACATGTCAAAACTAGTACAACACTCTAGTATGTGTATCCAAAGAATTATAACTGTGGCAAGAAAACTTCCTAAATTTTCCAATATCTCGTATAGCGGAGATTGAGATTCTTTTAAATTGTTTGTAAACAATGTCAACTTTGGTTTCAAAGACTCAAAACTTGTAGGATAAGCATAAAGATCAATTAATTAAATCCTCAACATGTACACTTCTTGTAACAATCATCATTTACCAATTATTTAGTACTTGCTCTGTATGGTTCACTCTCAAAATTACCCTCCTTACTCTGTAATGTGCGTGATGAATCGTCTACACATTTTAATATCATGGCCACTGTGCCAATATAACAAAACCCAGCAGCAATCTAACACACTACAACAATGAGAAACACATAGAGGATGTATTATAACCACAGAAAAACATTTCAATAGTAAATAATTGGCTTAAAATCAATCGCAAAAGATTGAAAACGAGGGTTGGGCTGCTGAAAAGAGTACTTTGCAGGGGCTGGGTAGTAGCAGAATGGCTGGGGTGCCCTATAAATGCTTAAAATCAAAGCCAGGGCCTTATTCTATCATATAAACCACAGATATGCATGTATTTGGGTGTAACAGAAAAGCTATGGGACCAGAAATCATTTCATCACGCGCATTACACGATTCATCATGCACCTTACATCGGACAAACAACTCTGGTTTGGGGCAACCAAGGCATGTAGAGACTCATTTCTTTTTTTTAAATGGCACCTCATCAATAGATATATGCCATATGATGGGTTAGATAAGCCAGAAATGATTAATACAGGTTGTACATACACAAGTGCTGTTTAAGGGGGGTTGGGGTTGACTTGAAAAATACTTGAATGTGTATTGCCTGCAAAGGGTGCATGGTATGCAAAAAGAAATTTTACCAAAAAATCCCCTATACAGACCCCCTTGATGGTGATAAATAGGAAGTCTGAGGATAATATATTTATAACTGATCTAATGCCATAAACGATTCATCATGCACCTTACATCACTATTTTCAAATTAGAAAAATGGCTAGGGTAAAAAAAATTTGAGACATATCTCCTCAACCCCATGGAAATGTTTGATAGGACCCCCCATGAAGGAATAAATAAAATTATGGTGGTCTCTTACTGCTTGGCTTGATGGTATTGGGGGTGGAATGAGGTGGAAATTAAAAGAAAATGCTATTTTGGGCCATTTTGCAACTTTGGGCCATCATATCTAAAAAGATTCTGGTCCAGCATATGCAAATCTGGCCTTTCTTTGATCCCCAGGATGTTTACTTTCAAATAACACCAAAATAGGAAGAATGGTTAAATAGATTTTATTCTCCAAAAAGACCCTAAAAAGCAGAAAGTAGGAGCTTTGGCAGGAATCGCCCATATACATTGACTGGCAATTGGCAAGCCATGCCAGGCAGATGGTAGCATGTGACTAGCAAACAATGATTGCTAAATGGCTACCGATAAATCTTTAGTCACTACTGTCACTGTCATCATGATTCGAAGACCAGGTTACCAGAAATCCAGACACTCTGATAGGATGATGATTAAAACAGCTCATATTCATCTTTATATTTAGTGAACTGATTATTCTGGGCCTAGAGATGCTCATATCATGTACCTTCTTTTACAAATCCCATTAGCCTACTTTAAGCAAACTGATGCCCATGTGATGCTCACTATGATATGTATCGTTTTTTTCCGTGCATAAGCCTTGGTAGTTAATAGCACTAAGTGGAAGATTGCCCAGGCCTATACGCGGGGCAGGCAAATACATGGGGTCTGGCCGATATATGGGGAAAAAATGCATGCAATATTTCCTCTGTATATGTATACAGACTTGGCGGGATTAATTATCGTCTAATAAAACAATCCTAACTGTTCACTGTGGACTTTTTGCGGTGCAGTTGGAAGCCATCTGATAACTGTTACCAGTGATAACGGCTGGTAACCAGCTTCAACAATGGCTGCACCCAGTAGCCATCCTGCAAAGTCGGTATAAGGCTTGTAGCACCTCATGGAATCTGAAGATAGGATGTGCCTTATCGGTTATGATATCGTACTATAGAACATAAGTAAACTGCTAAAAATCAATCCCAGAGCGCATCTCATAGATTGGCTTTAAACTCAGGGTGCTCCTTTTAAGCGCTGCGGGCTACAATGACCAAATCTTACGGTTATCAGACCCTATTAAGATAATAGATATTTGGTCTGAATTCGGGTGAAAAAAATACCGTCCAACGGCAAATTATCCTGAAGGCGTAAAGCATCCAGACATTCCAGTTCTACATGGCAAATGCCAGTATGGATTCCTGCCGAAGTCCATCAGGCCTCATTAATTCATTCTGTCCCTGCACGGTATGCATGTCAGGCCACCCCTAGCAACTGCCATGGGGTAGAGCACGGAGAAGAGGTGACCAAATGCAAGGAAGGCCTCCACTGATTTGAGAAGACCATAACCAGGATGGTATTTCCTAATGTGAAAGAGAGTGAAAATACACAAAGAGGGTGAAAATTGTAATTCTCACCAAGATTTTCTCTCCCTTCTAGACTACATAATATGCATGCCTGACAATACTCCCTTCAAATAATCTCCTCAGAAAAGATGGTGCAATTCATAAAGCTTGTTTTAGGATACTCCCTAGAGGTATCCTAACATATCAAATTTTCTCTTTTCCTATATCCTCTAGAAAACGTGCCAGACAGAATGTTTACCAGCATAAATTCCGGAGAGTATTTAATTCAGAATTTACACAACATCTTTACCCTCAGGAAACTTGCCTGAAAGTTCACTCACTTTAGCTGAAATCAAGAATATTCACCAAACCTAAATTAGCTTCCAGGTAATGCCCCACATTTAAATATCCTTTCTTACAACTGACAGAAAGCTAACTGGTGAGGGTATTATGACGATCAATACTATGTTAAAAATGCTTTTCTATATGGTCATTTATGCTGGGAAGCCATTGGGACTAATTTGGCTGTTGACAAGAATTCTGTTGACAATGGTGGATATCATCCTTTCCGTCATAACAAGGCAATTATTTCGAGTACAGCCCAGGAGTACATTTCTTAGGACGGTACGAGCACCAAAGACTTCTGCTATGTTTTTGTTTTTTATCGTGGCCAGCCATTTTTTTGATGTTACAATTGCTGCCTGACGTCATTTGTGACGTCATATGTCGATTGTGCCATCACTTAGTGGCTGCAAAGCATGGCAACTCCTTTTTTCCTTGATTTTTAGCACATTTAGGGCCTTACTTTGGGCCTTAGAAAACCGGACAGAGAGCACCCAAATGCTGCGTGATGGTTCCCCAATCTATAATGGGCCAATAATCAATTGTAATGGAGGACCCACTTTATCGTGTTTCCTAATTGCAGTTGTTATATGCAGTTATAGCACCTTAGGAAATGACCTTCTGGGCACACAATCCCAATCTGTCTGAACTAGTTTTCCCCCAAACGCAGCTTAAGCTGACTTTCTCGTGCAATTCACAAAATTCCCATCATGTTACATTGTACTAATGAGGTAGTCAGACGAGAAAAGCAGATCGACCTGGACTCCAAATTGGAAATATAGGACACAAAAAACACCTCATCTGTAACATGCATCCTATTCTGTGGATAAATTAGAATCTTGCTGTAGTAGTTCCAGTTTCCTTATAGAAATGTATATACAATTCATCCGTTTCTCACATTCAGCTTATGACACTTTTATGTGCTCGGTGCTCAAGAAGGTGATTAAAAAAACTCACATATGATTTTATTAGGATCTGAAGGTCATCTCAAGGAAGGATAATTCCATAGAAAACTGATATTTTCCCCTCATTTCTGATATCAATTAGGCGTATGTCACACAGGGAATGCAAAATTATTTTAAAATAAAGTTTCTTACATTTCTTAGATACTTGCGACTCAAGGCCACTCAAAGTTCGTCAATTTCATTTATAAATCACACTTCTGGTCCTCATTTCCCAAATTCAACTTCTAAAACTGAAATAGTTATCATCACCAGCCTTATCCTGTGGGTTACAACAGCTGTCTCAATCCATTTAATTTCTGCCTGGCTTATTCCAAAGTTCTGAACCCATCTATAAAATGCAAACCCTCTGAATCAGACAAGAGCATCGAATGTAATGACCTATGGCTGTTCTGTACTATTGGCAGTAATGAGGTAATTGCATAGGATTTGGTCAGTTGATAGTGCCGTAGTACCTGTCCAAGCAATTTTTGACTGCTTCTGTAGGACTCTATTGTGAGGTCTCCCTTTAAGTTAGGGAGCCTAAGTCTCGCAAGAAACTATGTCGTAAAATATTTTCTAATTTGGAACTAAAATGACCAATATTTGAATTGACTTAGAGGCCCACCGTATATGTAATTTTAAGGCTCAACTCTCATTCTTAAAAAAGTTATACTAGGCCTAAAATATTCCCCTATCCTTCAAGCCTGCGGGGATAATATGCTGAGCTCAGAATCCGCCCGCATGTGATGTGACTTCGCCTCCCTATTGAATGTGTTGCTGTCACTGCACATAGAGAAATCCCCTCCTGTTGTACTTACACAACAATCCTGCAACCGAATAGATATGGATAAGGAGTGATCAATTCAGGCTTATCCTGCAAGAGCCACTGTAAGTTAACATCTCTCATCTCTCTGGTAAACCTGGCAACGACATGTGCAGTAACACAAGATAAGGTTAGTGTCATCAGTCTAGGGAAGGGAATGACTTTGATAAAGAGTAATATTTTAGTAAACTCTCTAGGTTGCAATATAATAAGCACCCCAAAAATACCAGTCACTGCGACTGCTACATGAGATCAGGGGATGGAGATACACTTGAACCTAAAGCTACATTATGTCAATAGTGTGATTACACCACAGATCAATGGCAGCAACTTAGCACCCGGTCAATGTAGAATTGTAGCCATGCTGTAACAGACAATAATGATTACGTATATACAGGACCAATACTTACAATGAATATATGCATAACCTGTGCACCTTGTTACAGTATTAGCAGATATATGAGAGATGTTATGTAGATTACCAACATCTAAATGCAGTCATTGCATACATACAAGATGGTATTGAGATACCAACCACTACGTCAGGGGTTTATTTCAATATCCCTGACAACAACATATAGGCCTCAAATTATCAAGAAACTCACTAAGTTCAACTGCAATAACATCCTAATGCCTGCAATCATGCAATTCACGAGATTGTTTGTTTCAATATTCTTGAAGAGAAGTAGTGACTATATAGTATAGGCCTATGAGGGCTCTATAAAAAAAAAGTGTTTTTAGAATATGCCTCTGGTCTACAAAATACCATGATAATGACATAGGCCCCAATCTTAGAGACAAATTACTGATGTCACCATGTACTACCATTAGGACCACCTGATGATAAGTAATCTCTAAGATAGTCAAAGATTTTGAAATAGGCATCAGATCAGGACTGATGTATTTGTTTGAAAGAAAGTTATCTATAGTAACAGTGTCTGAAGGTGCATGTGACTGTAATGCGGGTACGTCATGAAATCTTCAATTCTAGAATCGCTCCCTTAATATAGCTGAAAACTCAGATTTTATCTGGGGGAAAAAAATAGCTGCTGATCTACGAAAGCATTGAATTATGAGTAGACCACAATGCTTTTAAAAAGATAGTAACATGGAATTTTCTTAATTAATGTGGATAGTAAGTAAATTTATAAAACCAGCCCATGTGAGTTACACTCCAGGGCTACATATATGAACATGATGCCAGTCCTGTTGGTCCTAACCTACTATATGCTGTGTGACTGATGCTAGTTTTAGGAGATTTTGCATGGCGTGGAGTGCCACAGACTCCTACTATATTTTTCTTTTCCATTATGGGCAATGCTGCATGGTTGATGTACGCTGGTCCCCGCAGGTATTTGAGGGCATGATACCCGCTGGCTATGTCTGATGACATTCTCCCCAGATCATGGGGTGAAGTACTCTTGATCTCCACTAGGTGGGAGTATTTTTATCATCCAATCAGAGACTATACCCAAACATCTGTATAGGAGAGACAGGTTGACCATTAGGGTGTAAGGGTGCCCTCTTGTGAGGTTTAAAACAGGTGTGTCATCTACACAATATGATTGACTGGTAACTTCTTAGACATGGCCTGCTTCTATGATGTCCCCAACATAGAGGCAGCCCAGCAAATTGTTGTGAGTCCTCGTCAACCTGTGTGAAGTGGCTCACGCATGTCGCTAGATGGAACACGACGTCGTTATAGCACAAGATCACCAGGAATAGCAATTGCTATGCCACATGAGTCTAACACACAGTGGCGAAAGATGACGGAATGAGTTATCACTCAAAAAGGAGTCACCATTGATGACCAATCATGGCGACAGATGACGGCAATTTGCTGGGAGGTTTTCAGCCAATGGTTGATGATGTTACAATCACTGCCTGACTGCTATGTCAGTTGGCATTAGCATATAAAGTGGCCAACTATCTTTGGAAACTACTATCTGTGGTCTTTTTCCACAATAATCTTGTTACAAACTGATTATATACACACCTAACAACTTACATCAGGTCTAAAAGAGATCTGAACGGGAAGAGCCCTGATCCTGACCAATGCTGCCCGTTTTAAAATATTAGCGGGGGACAAACTTAATTGTGTTTTCTAATCCTAGTAGTTAAATGAAGTTGTAACACCTTAAGAAATGACTGCCTAGGCACACAATCCCAACTATGTGAACTATAGTTTCCCCCACCTACCTTTACTTTTTAAGCTACCTTTCTCGTGCAAGATTCCTGCCATGTCACATTATACTAATGAGGTCTTCAAACGAGAAAAGCTGAGGGACCTGGACTCCAAATTGGGAATGTAGGGCACAAAAATGCCTCATTTGTAGCATGTAACATACACGGAGATGTAAGCTGCAATATTTTGGTGCACTCTTTAGGCAACAATATGTCAATAGTGTCATTATACCACAGGTATGGCAATAGGTGAATGTATAGTTGTAGTATTTTGGTCACAAACAGCAACGATTACATGAACAGTGCCAATACTCACAATAACAATGCATAATCTGTGCACCTTGTAACAGTGTTACTAAGGACATATCCATCTTATGTAGAGTGGCGTCATCTAGATGCAGCCATTATATAGGGCTTAGTATGGACGTCCTGTGTGTCCACCATTTTGAATTTCGCTGGTTGAGGTAAACCCCACTGACAAGACATACCATGATGGGTACCTTGTCCCTGGGTAACACCCACTTCCGGGGACATGCTGGGTCCATCCTATCAGCTCTTATCATTGCATGTCACCAAGAACCAGCTCCAGTCCCGCTTACACCCAATACAGGATCGCATATTGAGATAGATACCAACCATCCAACCAGGGGCCTATTTCAATATGCCTGACCTCAACATAGGCTTCAGACCATTAAGAAGCAACTAAGATCAATCTTACTAAGATCTTAATGTATGCTTGCCAGGAACAGATAAACTAAAAGAGGCTAGATAGAAGTATGTATTTTTTTCGAAATTAACTCGATTTTTCCTCTCAAATTTATCAAAAGTAACATTTTCACAGTGTAATATGCAATTACCTAGCTACCTGTAGATCCTAATTCCTGAACTAAATTTCATATATAATTTTAGGGAAAGGAATCTTGTCAAATATAGTCTCTCACCACCAAGTGCATAACAACAAGAGACAAAACAATTTACAGAAATCCGCCATTTTGTTTTGTTTTAACATACCTTTAAGATAAAGATTTCCCAAAGACAGTATGCACAAATGCTACAGAATAATGTTGCTGTTCAACAAAACCATGTCCCCAGGAAATTTGATAATAAACTTGATCAAGATGACTGAGGTATCAACCCTAAACTTCTGAAGTGGACTCTTCCGAAAAGATCTGCTTGGAGAGTGTTGTTACTACCCTATTTTGGTGCTTCATCCCGTCACTAAACAACGTCACATGACTAAGCATAGTCACGTGACTAAGCAACGTCATGTCACCAAGCAACGTCATGTCACTAAGCAACGTCACAAACTACAAAAAGTAGGCCCAGAGTACTATAAGAAAGGCCCTATTTGCTGTGAAAGGTACTGCACATATTGCCGTGCAAAGTATACATAGTTTGCCATGAAAAGTAGGCGCAGTTTGCTGTGAGAAATACTGTGCCTACATTTGCTTAGAAATATAGGCACAGTTTACTGTGAAAAGTAGTCACAGTTCACCCTGGTCATTTCCCCCTACCCCTAGTGGCGAGGCCAATAGTATCATATTAAATTTGCCCCAGTTCACAACAGACATATTGATTTAATAGATTGTTTCTTTTATAGGGTGCCTTTCTAAAAGCTACACTGCTTTGAATACTGCACCACAAATATGATAGTAATGTATGATACCATACAGGCTTAGCCTAGTGGATTTACCATTTTTTCTTATTAGAGGGCATTTTTTGATGGAGGTATATGGGTTTCGTCGTGCACATGTTTTGTCAGAAACTTTATACTGCCCCTAATCATAACCAGAAAGTAATATGAAACATTAGGTCTAACATATCTACTGCAGGTAATCATGGAAAGATAGGTCATAGGACACATCGTGGGGACTGCAACCTTAAGTGTTTTATAGAATATCAGTGTTCTATCAGCATTTGCAAAAAAAAGTACATGTGGATGGTTTTCTCAGGAAGTCATTGACATAAGGCATCTGGGTCAAATGACAGCTTTCTCCTCAGGGGTCCTGGGTTAGAGCTAGGACAGCTTTTCACTTAACCAATTTGGCTAATTTGCACTGATTTTGATAAGCCAAATTCACTCTGAATTTTTGCAAATTTGCATGCATTTTTAGAAGCCAAAATGAACTTCAGTTCCCTATTGGCAATTTGGCCAATGGCTAGTGAGAACCCCGGGTTTATTAAAAAACAAACTTGCAAGTGGAATATTCACCAATTATTGAGACACCTTACCAGAGAGACACACCTTACCAGAGAGACATACATGTACTCAATGCTGGAAAATTACCCTTGAACCCTATCAAGGTCAACCAACATCAGCAAAATGATGGTCCATATATATGACTAGCTGTACCTATAACAGGAACAACCCTCAGGTATGATATCTGTATGCTTGTGTGAGCATATGGGGTAATTCACTGAAGGATGTTCACCAGCCTTAGAACCAATGAAATCACAAACTCAACATTGCTTAAAAACACTTTATTTTATTGAAAGCCCTATATCTTGACTTATTAGTAAGGTTTATTCAAGTCACCAACTCCTAATGTGTCAGTTTATATAGCCTTTGGTGTAAAACCATAGTTTTTTAACGTCACATACGTATTGTTTTTAAACAGATAGTCCTTAAAGCTGTTAAATATCATCCTATCTACATCACATTTCATCTCCAAAATGTTACAATACATGCCTTTAAGTGTAGCAAAAATGAAATCCCTGCACCAATTTTTATTATTACACCTCATTGCAAAATATGGAGATGATTGAAAGTTTTGAATATGGCTCTGTCTCACCAGTTTGATGCAACTACGTTTGGGGAGGTTTCTGACCACGGTTTCTGACTGGGCAGGTTTCTGACTGGGCAGGTTTCTGACCGAGGTTTCTGACCGGGGAGGTTTCTGACCGGGAAAAAGATATGGCCAATTGTGGTTAGGGTCATCTTAGGTTAGGGGCATCTTGTGGTAAAGTATTAGCTGGTTATGTAGACTGAAATTATTTTTTTCGGGGGAAAATGTTGAAATAAGGCGTCTGTGACGAAAACTAAACATGCAATAAATGAAGATAAAAATGCTAGTATTGTAATTATTTTAGGTCAGGACATTGACCAATAATGTATCATAGTCTACCGAGAATAGATATTGCATAGATGATGCTTTGCAAGATTATAGGACCAGAATTTCATTTCCGTCGGAGGCGTCTGTGACGAAAACTCATTTTTGCACTTTGGTGCTTGTTGTGGCCAAATTACTAATGGGATTCTAATCATAACACACACAATTGATGTGTAGGAGTACAAAGTATCATATCAACCACAGAAAAGTAAATTGAATACCCAAATATCATGTACAGGTGGGAAGTTCTGGAGAAATTTGTGGCAATTTTGGGTCAAACATAAGGTTAGACCTGTCAACTCTTGACTAAATCAACAGAAGATGTAGAAAATGCCCTAAAAACAATTGGGGCACATCATTTCTGCACATTTCCATCCATTTTTTACCTTAGGGCAGCGTATAATGCTCGTCAGAGATAATTTTGTTCAATAGGAGTTTTCGTCACAGACGCCTCGCGAATATAAGTCTGTATCCAATATCACCCAAAACCAAAATGGCAGGCACCTGAGAATCTTTAGAAAATCTTTGATAAACAACCAGAAGTAACACTTAATTGACAAAAACAAGGCTCCCCCAAGTAATAGACTTCCACTGGGTAACACCAGATGATTCCAACTTTGCCACAAACAAAATCTTGAGGCATCTGTGACGAAAACCCCCTAAATGAGGAATGGTACTCAAAATGCTATACTGCATGCCCAGAGTCTACCAATGCTTGTCAGAATTGATGAGCAGGCTGTGTTGGTTGATATGACATGTAAGAAAAGCAAATAGATACTTAAATAAATTAGCAACATTATAAAATCTAGTTGAGGCATCTGTGACGAAAACCCAGTCCATATTGACATTCTGACCAACAAATCAGGCACCATTTGACTGATGGCTAAAATCTTGATACTAACTTCAACCCCTTGTAAGTTCTTTATGTGGCATGTATTAGAAACATTATATCACTATTATTAGCAGAGTTATTCTTACCTAAGAGTTATTGTCACAGACGCCTCAAAGAGTAAAATTCCACACACGAGTGACCATAGTGAAAAATCTTCAATCAACATCCACCTAACCTGACAAAAACCATGCTTTTCCGGGTTTTGTACACTTTTTCTGACACTGACCCACCTTGTATAAAAAGTTCAAATTGCAGCAACTAGTAATCACTGCTATGTTACACTTAATAAACACTGCAAATTAAATGCTTGAGAAACATCTCACAAACTGCTAAGATCCAACCTTTAATAAGTGATACATTAGCAGTGCTTTCTAAGTGGTGCATCTGTAGCCCTGCACGTGCAGTGACTAGTAACCGCTGCAATGTTTCAGCTGGTAAACACTGCAAGTTAAGCCATTATTAACTGATGCTGGACAACAGCTAGTAAATTACTGATATGCAACTTTTAATAAGTGATGCATTAGCAGTGCTTTCTAAGTGGTGTATCTACAGCCTGCACTTGCAATGACTAATAACCACTGCTATATTCCAGTAAGTAACCACTGCAAGTTAAGCCTTTACTAAGTGATGCTAAACAACAGCCAGTAAACTACTGTAATGGTTCGTATTGACTTATATGCTGGGTGGCTCTTTGGCTCGCTTACCACTAGAAACACCAACACAACACGAGTAGTTCGGGTTGGGCAAAGCCCCAGAAACCCCTACCTCTCGGGTAGGACTTTATTCCACTCTAGTCTACAGGTTAAGCTGCGCGTCTGGACTGGACTAGGTCCAGTCACCTTCTGCCGCTCGTCCGGCTCCTTAGTAGGAGCTGGACGCGAGGCATGGTGCCGCCCCCTCTTGTACCAACGGGGTATCACAAAGCGACACCTAGCTGGCATAGAAGGAACAGGCACCACACGAACACGTCTCTCGGATGAACGGCACTAATATATATACGACGATACCGGCCCCTACACCACCCCCACTAGACTATACCTAGGGTTAGGTGTAATTAACAAATACCTATTGTTAGCTTTATACAGTAATATCATACACAAATAGGTAAGTCTATATATACAGTTCGTATAGGATATAGAACACCTAGGGGCATTATAAATAATATGTACATAATGAGGCATCGTCGCATATAACCCGAAGTAATGATAATTAATAATAACAAATAGGAAGTGGCGCCTTATGCACCATCGACCTATGGTGATATATAGTAACAGTGTTACAATGATGTTATTATTATAAACGAGACGCATTTAAAAGTTGTAGACGAGTAATCAGGTGATATGAATAAAATTTTACAGTATTAACTAACCGACCCGAGGTGGGGTAGATAACCCGAGAAAAATTTTGTTTGTTTTAATTATAAGAATATAGATATGGTATAAAAATATATTTATACAAAAATAATAATACTGATAAATATAGGTGTCCTACCAGGGTAGCAGGATCACCCTTACAATATACCGGACTTCCGGCGAATCTGGAACGACTGGTTTCTGCAGCTCCATCCGGCGACATATGTGTGGTGGCAAGCCACGTTGCTGTTATGATGTGCCCTGATGAAGATGGGAAGATGGAGCCCTGGGTAGGTGTGGTAATCCCCTTTGGCGTGTCGGGTTAGCGTCCATCTTCACTGCAGGTTCCGTTCCAGATTTAAGGGTCCAGCGTAAGGAACAGTGCCTCTGGCATATTAAATGCTTTTACCCTCGGGTACAAGGAAGACACCGTCAGATGGACACTTAAAGATCTTCCGGATCCGTGTCCATCTTCTCAGCCGACTCCACTGAGGCAGATGGAGCCGAGCTGCTACAGCTGCTCGCAGAGAGCGCCGCGGAAGCCTCGCTGGGCGTATCGCTCCCCAAGCTCAAGGCCCTCATCCCCGCGGATGGACTGTCCATTGCCTCGGATGCAGGTGAAGCAACCGTGGCAGTTGGAGCAGTCCGGGTGACAGAAGGGGGCGGGAGCAGGAGAGCTGCCGGAACTGGCGGAGCAGCCGAGACCGGTGGAGTGGCCGGAACCGGTGGAGTAGCGGGGACCGGTGGGGCATCCGGTGGGACATCCGGTACGAAGATAAGGGACGACGGTAAGCCGTCCCACTCCTCCAGATGTTTCCCGAATGCCAGGAAAAATTTGAGGTCAGCCTCCTTGAACCTGTGAATGTACCTGGCGTTCTCAGCTTGGTGGAACTCCTTAAGCTTTTCAGCTTCCATCTGCTGACGCCGGCAGGATTCGAAAGCCTCCTGGACTCTATCCTTTTCCAGCTGCCTGATTTTATCTTCCTCCCTCTTCTGGACTTCGTATACCAGATTGAGGGTGGCTTCAGTTATCACCCGCCAGTAGTCGACTGACTTCTGGCGGTGCAATGCCTGCCACTCTGCCATCAGTTCGTTCTGGATGTGAACCGTTTGGACATCCCGGTGGTCAACAAACGTGTTCGGATCTTGAAGACCTGACAGCGTATCCGAAATTAGCTCCATCAGGGGTGCCCGAGGGCCCGTTGGTGGAGCTATGACTGGTGGAGGCGCGGTGGCTTCCACTGAGGCAGGCGGAGTACCTGCTGGGGGAGCAGACGGGCCCTCAACCGTTAACCCGCCCCGGCCTCGGCCACCACCCGGGGAAGCTCGGGTGGACTCCAGCCCACCACGGCCTCTACCACGGGGTTTGGTCCGGCCCAGGGAGGTAAGGACCTGTGACTCGGGTCCAGCTGGTCCCATAGCAGGGAACTTCGCCGCGTACTCACTATACGTGGGGCGCTTGCCGGAAGATCCCTCTCCAGCCCACCAAGATGAATACCCGGATGGGGGAGCGAAGAGTTCGCCCCCATCATCCTGGCTGTCAGAGGCTTCGCCCGGGCGTTGTTCCGCGGGTGCAGGTGTAGAGGTGGTTGGTAGAGGACTTGGCGCCTTTTCCGCTGGTACTGGCAGTGGAAGCTGCAGCCGAGGTGGCTACTGTGGTGGTTGAGGTTGTGGTGGTGGAGGCGGGCGCCTTCGGCTGGCCCTTACCCCTCGGGTTGGTGGGGGGCGTGGGCTCTGCCGGAGACGCTTTCGCTCCGCTCTTCTTCTTTCGGCGCTGAACCTTGGTTGGCTGCGCCGGCATCTCAGGACTGGAATCCGACTCCCGTGGATTCCTGTCCTCTGTACGAGGGCTCCTCCTTCCGCTGACCGGGGAGTCAGAGTCGGAAGAGACCTTAGCTTTTTCTTGGGCCTGCTGCTTGCGATGGGCCCGGCGAGCTGCGGTGAACTCCGAGGCCTTTCGGCTGATGCCCTCGGAGATCAACACAGCTCGGGCCAGACTCTCGTTGACCGCCATCTTCTCCGCTAACTTCAGGTAGTTGCGAAGCCAAGAGACTGGCATATTGTCAGCCAACTCGTCACTGCACGAGTCCATTACCAGAGTCTTGAAATCATCTGGTATGGGCTCGGGCACGTCTTGCTCCACCGCCAACGGTCCGCATCCGAACATGGAGGCATGCATGGGGATGTAGGTCCCCCAGGAGGTGTAGACTACACCGGCCTCACGATCGACGTGTGCCATACGTTCGATCCGAGTCTTGAATCCCGGAGGATACATTGGAATGTCCAGGACATCCACTTTGCTACCCGAAGCGGCTGCTGCAGACGAGCGCTCCGGGTGTGGTGGTGGTGGAGGTGGCATCCTCTCCCGGTCGGTGGCCTCGGCCATAGCCGAGAGCGTCCGGGCGGCCTCCTCTGTCGAAGAATCCATAGATTCCTCGACCCGAGACGGGACCTTCGGGTCCTCGCCTAGTTCCAACAGAACGTTGGCAGTCTGACGCGCGGCGTCGATCGTCCCCTGTGCCATGGCACTGAGGGCGACTTCCAAATTATTTGGCGTCTGTGTTGGACTCCTCCCGAAGGATTCGTCCAACAAAAGGTAGATGTTAGGCAAGCTAACCGACAGCTAGGGGCCTGTAAACTGCCAACACTAACTAGAGCAAAAACGGGTGGCGTCTAACCACCACGAGTCCGCTCTAGTTATGACCAGTATGACGTCACACATCTCGTCTCGCGAGATCCTGCCGTGGCTATCCGGTGACCTAGTTCCGAGCTTTCCCGCCGCACCTGCGGCGCCACCTAGGGAACTAGATCCGAACTAACATTCGACTCGACATGCGAGACGCGGCCTACCACCCGAGTGATATCTGCTGGAGTTTGGCGGTGTATACAACGCTTCAAAGCGAATGTACCGGTTAATCCGACCGCCGCTCACGGGATACAGCTACCCGGGGAGGGCACGTTCGGCATCTCCAGCCGTGGAACGTATGTTACCCGCCTATGGCGGACAACACGCAGCAGCTCGTTGTGTACTGAGTTAGGTTACGGCAGACCTCAACCGGGGACTGCGTCTAACGCCTTCGGTTAGCCTTTTATTTTTCCCGGCTTTACGTACGGCCTTTTCCGGATTCCGCTTAGCCACTGCGGGCACCTTCCCATACATAATGCCTTCACTCAGCGAGACATTTTTCCTTTTCTTACGATTAGGTCATTTCCTGGCCTTCGTCTTCTTTTTCACCATACCCTCGTCTCCCGGCGTCTTTCTCGGCCGGCCTCTGGGGCATTTCATCGGTACTACCACGCTCGGTCCACTAGGGACAGATACAGGTGGTTTGTAACCGAACTCCCTCTCCGCCTCTTCGCGTCCCTTCCAGGGCCGAAGTTTTCCAACATTTGTCTTCCATTTCCTACCAGTTAGGCAGTCCTCCATCATCACCGTGGACTCAGAGATGACACGAATTATTTTAAACGGACCTTCCCAAGGCGTTACGAGCTTTAGCTTTTCTAGCGGCTCGTAATACCTTAGGACTTTGTCCCCTACATTAAAACGAATTCGTTTAGCATTGGTGTCATAGCCCACCTTCTGCCACTTCGCACTCTTCAGCAGTTCTTTACGAACGGCCTCGTATGCCTGTTTGAACCTGTCCCTTAATGACTCCACAAACAACACAGTGCAGGGCGCCTCCGGGTCTATCCCAACCACTCCATACACTAAGTCGGCGGGCATTATGATGTCCTCGCCGAACACTAGCATGTTGGGGGTGCAATTAGTGGATGAATGGACAGTGTTGTTGTAGGCATGTACCACAAACTCGCACTGTTCATCCCAGTCGTCCTGGTGGGTATTAACCAGGGGCTTTAGCACTTGTATGAGGGTTCTGTTGAAACGCTCTACCTGCCCATCCGACTGTGGTCGGTATGGATTTGTTCGAGTCTTGCAAATGGCTAGGTAATGGCACATTTCCTGCCATAGCTCCGACTCAAACTCCCTTCCTTGGTCGCTGTGCATCATAAGGGGAACGCCCAAATGTAGCACCCAGCCTTTCACAAATGCCTCCGCACACGTGGCGGCTTTGTGGTTAGGAAGGGGAAACACCCGAGTGTACTTGGTATAATAGTCGGTTACGACCATCATACAAGTATTGTCTCGGGGCGTCGTTTTAATTCCGCTGATGATATCTATCGCCACTCGAGCGAATCTGATACCAAACAATTCCTGGGATAGGGGTTGCTTACCCAGGCCGGGTCCCGGCTTGTTTTTACAACAATCCGGGCAAGTGGCGATCCACCGAAGCAGGTCGCCTCTCATACCGGGCCAGTAGTAACGCCTTTGTAGGCGCTCTATTGACCTTTTCTTACCGAAATGGCCGCTCGTTTGATGGCCATGGCAATAATACATGATATCCCTCCTCATCGGGGTGGGTATCACTATTTGCAACAGCCTACCATTGGTGGGAGTTGTCTTCCACCTACATAGTATGCTGTCTCGGATCTCTAGCTCGGTCCATTGGGCTAGCAACCGCCTCGCCTCCCTATCTTCTAGGGATACTAACGGCCTTGCCGGTTTAATACCTGACCGTAGGTATTCCATTATGCGCGCAGTGGTGGGATCCGACTGTTGGAACTTCTTGATGGTCTCCGGGGACCAATCGAGATAGCTACACACAGCCTCCTCCCAGGGGATACGGGGGGTGGTATAATTAAATACCAACCCGGCTACCACAGCATTGTGGGCCCCGCAGTCTTCACAAGTGGCATTTTGGCACCTTCGGATGGGTCGTCTCGACAAGGCATCCGCATTGATATGTTTAGCACCGGGTCGGTGCTCTATTTGCTTATGCTCTAATCCGAATTCGGATAGGTGAGCTAACCATCGTCCAATCATCCCCTCGGCGTCCTTAAAGTTAAGGAGCCACCTAAGAGACGAATGGTCGGTTCTTAAAGTAAAGTCACTTCCCCAAAGGAAATGCTTGAACTTCTTCGTATACACCACCACAGCGAGGAGTTCTCGCTTGGTGGTACAATAATTTCGCTGTGTCTTGCTTAACGTGTTGCTAGCAAATGCTATTGGCACTTCGACTCCCTCTTGGACCTGAGAGAGAGCTGCCCCAATTGCATCGTTGCTCGCATCGGTGTCTAAGATGAAATGTCCCTCGGGAGTGGGATATTTCAACACGGGTGTATTCCTGAACAAATCTTTTATTTTATTAAAAGATTCTTCTTGCTCGCTGGTCCATGGGAATGGGTCCCGTGCCCTACCCGGGGTCCAGTGAGCTAAGCACTGCATGGGGAAGCTCACACGAGAGTAATTTGGTATGAAATCACGGTAATAGGAACAGAATCCTAAAAATGATCTCACCTCCTTAGCACTCGTAGGTCTTTCCCAATTTTCCACAGCTTCCAATTTTTCCGGATCTGCACTCACCCCGTTAGGAGTAATGATCCTTCCCAAGTATGTAATGGTTTTCTTAAACAAATTACACTTCTTGGGTTTAAGTTTAAGACCGTTTGATAGTATCCGGTCGAGGACTAATTGCAGATTCGCCAGGCATTGCTTGAACGACTTGCCGAACACGACCACATCGTCCAAGTAGACCAAGCATTTCTTCCACAAAAGATCACTCAGTAAGGATTCCATCATAGCCTCGAATGTAGCGGGGGCGTTACACAATCCGAAGGGTAAGACATTATACTCGAATAGCCCCATATGACTGGAGAACGCTGTTTTCTCCTTGTCATCGGGGTGCATCGGTATTTGCCAATACCCGGACTGTAAATCCAAGGTACAGAACCATTGGTTTCCGCCCAAGCTATCTAAAGTCTCGTCTATCCTTGGTAAAGGATACGAGTTCTTCTTTGTTATACCATTCAGTTTCCGGTAGTCGACACAAAAGCGGATTGTACCGTCTTTCTTAGTGGTCATACAAACAGGGCTGGACCAGGGACTCGAGCTAGGCACGATTACCCCTAGGTCCAACTGTTTTTGTATTTCCTCTTCACAAATTAGCTTCTTCTTTAGAGGAAGTCTACGATACGGAATTTTAAAAGGTTTCTCGTTGCCCACATCTATGGTGTGCAACACCTTATCGGATCTACCCACCGGTCCTCCCTCCCTACCAAAAGCACTCTTGTACTTTTGTAGGAGTTTCGATAGGCAATCCTTATCCTCCGTATTCTTTAAATCAGACTGATCAATCAGCTTCTGAAATTCTTCATCCAAAGGATGCTTACTAACAGGGTTCAGTGGTTTATTGAATTTGGCCTCGGCGACATGTTCTACCGAGCTCATCCTCCCAATACTGTCGCCTCGCTTCAAATAGACCACTGAACCACTTCGGTTAGTCATGGGTAATACAGTCCAAGCTGCATTAGCCACTAATGTATCCACTGAGTCTAACCCGATGCTCGACAAGTACACCGTATCGGGTTCATAGACTCCAGTTTCATTCCTTTGAGCCATGGACCTGCCACAAAGGACATCGCAGGTGGTACCCGGTGGGATTTTCACCGTATGTATCACTGATGCGACCGAAGACACCTGCCTCAATACGCATTGGACATGCAAGCCATACGGGTTCCGTATACTCATCATACCGTCCCTGGGGTCCAAGACGGCCCCGTATAAGCTTGCAAAATCCAGTCCGAGGATTCCGTCATCACTAACCTCTGCTATAGTCGGCGAAAGAACAAATTCTTTGCCTCCTATACGGATAGGCATAAACGTCCTACCAAATGTACGCATACTGCTTCCGTCGGCCGTGCAAGCATTTACCCCCGTTTTGAGGTTCTCATGGCTGCTGGCCACCGAGTCGAAAAACCTTTTGGACACACAGGAGTGGCTAGCTCCGGTATCCACCAAGAATTCTCCTACCCGGCCTTCCACAGAGATGGGTACATACCATCGTCTCCCCCCTAAGGGTGAGGGGTTACTGGTAAACTGGTGAAAGTCTCCCGAATCACCAAGATTCAATCCGAGTCCTCTCAGGAATTCCAGACACGGATGACTTGGGGGAAGGCGTGTCCCACACACTCGGATCAACTCTTTGATCCATCCTTCCTCTCCCCTAGTGCGGCCACTCGCCTCCATATGTTCACTCCCATACATACAAGCACTAGGGTCCCCGGCCCCGGCCAAGGTGCAGGGGTGCGCACCCCCGGCCACCCGGCCTCCAGGTGTAATTGATTCGAAATCTTCCACCGGGTCACCCCCGGTAGCATTTTGGCATTCGTTCTTCCTTGGGGTCGTATCAGATGCCGTTGATACAACCCCCACTAGTTTTCCACGTCAGTGGAATCCGTAGTGTTCTCCCTTCCTTCGCCATTGTCCTCGGCTTCATAGAAGGCAGCCATTACAGGCTTAGCAGCGGTACACTCAGATAAATAGTGTCCCATGCGCTGGCACCTGAAACACTTTACAGTTCGGCGATCCACTCGGGGTCTTTGCCGACTGGCTTGGATGGCATCTGTAATTTTCTTACACATGTCCTCCATAAGGTTGGTCATGTCTGGAGACTGACCCTTCACTTTATCGGCGCTTACGGGAGGTTTGGCTGCCTTTTCACTGGCCTTCGGGTCACTCTTGACCTCGGGTGATGGTCTAGAGTCCCTTGGCTTATTGAGCGCCTTCCTTGGAATATACTTCCTGCCTGTAGTATTCTTCCTTAATTGAACCGAACAGAAGGTACCATCCTCCTGTTCGATTTCAATCAATTCGAAATCGTCTGAGGGAACTTGTACCTCAGACTGCTGGACTACTGACACCAGGGAAGCTGAGCTGCTGGCATTCGGTATGTCTCCAGCTAACATCGTTCGCTTCTTCACGGCCATATCTATACCATTAAATATGTCGTGAAGCGTTACGCCTTCTTTCCAGGCATCCCTGGCAGCAATCTGCTCATCTCGGTCTCTCAGACCCTTGACGAATTGTGTAATCAAATCGTCCATATACCAGTCTTGGTTTTCAGTACCGGGTCTAGCCTTGCTTAGCAGGGCATGGAGCTCCATACCGTATGCTCGGAAAGCTTCGTGAGGCTTCTGAGTACGTTTCTTAAAACGGACCATCGGGTCCTCCTTGACCATGTTACATAACAGTCCGCTAGCAGATTCTACCAACTGCTCAAAACTCCCTACGAGACCGTACCAGGTCCGCCATTGCTCTACAGCCATGGGACCCGGCCCGCCTTTCAAACATCTTACCAGATGCGGCTTGGCCTCGTATGGGGTCCACCCATTACAATTCATCACATCGATGAAGTCTTCAAACCACTCTTTCCATGGTCGAGTACCGTCATACTCTTTTGGAATAACGGCTACCCTTCGGGCAGAATTATGAGCATACATCAATCTAGTGCATTGCTGTTTGCTCCATTCAACCGCCTTTCATTCAAGGTTCGGTTGCCCCCTATACCACCGAAGCTCGTATTGCCCGGTGGAGGTGGTGGTGGTGGCTGTGTATACGTCCACTGTGGACCACTGTGGTTCGTATAACCCGCGCCACCCTGGTTAGGGCCGGGACCCGAGGTACCACTGTAGCCTGTGGTACCCGGGGCACCACCCCCTCCTTGTGCGCTTTGATAACCGCCGCTGGAAGGTTGGTTTCCCGCCGGATGACTGCCATCGTTTGATGGATTGGGTTGGCTGCTGTCATTACCAGCTCCCAACCCCACACTGTCACTCGGATCCACATGTATGTGGAATCCGTTAGTCTCCGCACTACTGTCAGAGGCGTCCCGTGGTACATAATCCGGGTCCAAGTTGTGGACTATGGGGACTTCACTTATCCAGACTCTACTAGTTCGGCCATGTTTATCTTGGGTTCTGATATAAACTCCCCCTTGATCTACATTCCGCGTCGCATTATCATTGATAAAAGGATTATACGGCGGATGCTTCGGCGTGGAACAGGAGACTGGGTCACCCTGTTTAACGAAAGTCGAGTTCGGGTTTGTGTCCTTACTCGCCGGAGGGGCATTCGCTTGCTCCTGCTCCTGTAAATAACTCTCCATGGCAGACTTATTTATTGTGAGGGTAGCCAAATCTGTGGTCAGGTTTCGCTGTTCCTCCCTCAGCTGAGCATTTTCTGCTAAGATTTTGGATCGAATCTTTTCATTTTCCGCCACAGCTCGGTTTCGTTCTTCCTGAGCGGCTAAAGCCTCTCGCTTAAAAGTATCCTTTAGTAAGCGGTACTTTTCACCTTTTTCTTTCTGAGACCTTTGGTACTCATTGGTCTCTTTCCTTATCTCGGCTTGTTCCGAGACCATTCTGGCCTCTGTCTCCGCCTTCCGGAGTTGAAGTTTCTTTAGCTTCTCCTCCATAGCATGCAACTCGGATTGTAATCTGCTTACATCCCGGGCCTTAGCAACCTCTTCGGCTCTAGCCTTTTCGATTGCTCTAAGTCTATTGGCTTCTTCGAGTTTTAACTCGGCCAATCTTTTCTCTTTCTCGCGTTCGTCTCTCTCCTTCCTTTCCAAACGATGGGTTATCGAAGTTAGACGATATTTTAGGTCAGATTCTTTTAGAATCGCCTCCTGCTCATCGGACCGTAATTTTCCGATCCGAGACTTAGTTTCCTCTTCTATTTTTAATTGGGCCGCCATGAATTGTTCATGTTGCCTCTTAGCTTGTAACTCTACCTGTTCTTTGGCTTTCAAATAGGCCGGGGTAGTTTTATACCCGGGACCCATCCGACGTCCGTATATAGACCTGCGGCTGCCTCCAGGATTAAACATGGAGTCAGACAAGCCTTCGTCTAGAGATCGGCCTAGGTGATGCCTTTCCGAGCTTTTCGGTTCAGTACCCCTAGGCTTAATCTTCGCGTTCACTTCTGGGACCACTGGGTCCCTTATGGCTTTACCATCGTCGCTGTCATGGTCCGACGATGTCATTAATGGGGCTACCTCGTTTGCACCATCTGGTACTGCCTCTGGGGGGGTTGCAGTACGTTTTCCAGGGCTTTGTGCTACTGGCATACCCAAGTTACTAGCCGAGCCTGCTGGTACGATAGGACACAGCTGGCGTCTGCTAGTTATAGCTTGGGACCAATCACTCAGGTCTAAAGTTGGGGGTTTTATTACTCCCTTAAACAATCCCGTATCCGGTACTCCCATTTGTGGTGTACCCGGATACAAGTTTACGATACCATCACCCGTGGTACCGTCCATCAGACCGGGTGTCGAGAAAACAGTTCGGACACCCGCTGGATTATACATTTGTTGTTGACTGGGTTTCCAGTCTAACAACAGATGCTGGGATGTGAAGTCATCCTCTTCGAATCCCTCTAGCCCAGGGCTGGGGGGATCCGCTTCGGGTTTCCCGAGGCTTTCGGCCAATGTGGCCGCGCACCACCCCCGAACCAACTGGTCACGGCACCAGTGTAATGGTTCGTATTGACTTATATGCTGGGTGGCTCTTTGGCTTGCTTACCACTAGAAACACCAACACAACACGAGTAGTTCGGGTTGGGCAAAGCCCCAGAAACCCCTACCTCTCGGGTAGGACTTTATTCCACTCTAGTCTACAGGTTAAGCTGCGCGTCTGGACTGGACTAGGTCCAGTCACCTTCTGCCGCTCGTCCGGCTCCTTAGTAGGAGCTGGACGCGAGGCATGGTGCCGCCCCCTCTTGTACCAACGGGGTATCACAAAGCGACACCTAGCTGGCATAGAAGGAACAGGCACCACACGAACACGTCTCTCGGATGAACGGCACTAATATATATACGACGATACCGGCCCCTACACTACTAATATGCAGTGCCTAGTAAGTGACACATTTGCAGTGCTTAGTAAATGATTCATATGCAGCCCTGCACTTGCATCAACTAGTAACCACTGCTATGTTCCATTTAGTCAACACTGCAAGTTAAGCCCTTATTAAGCAATGCTGAACAGTAGCTAATAAACTACTAATATGCAGCCCTTGATAAGAGATGCTAAATCAACACTTACTAAGCAGTGCTACTGCAGCCCTGCAATTGCATCTACTAATAAACACCGCTAAGCTACACTTAATAATAGTTGATGTTGCAGCACTGTACATGCAACACTTACTAATAACTACTGTGAAATTTGGCAAAATGTTGATCCTAACCATAAAGTTGCGTGAGTGGCTAGTAAACATTGCAGTGAAACTAGTCACTCATGCAACATTTATTAGCTAGTGCAGACTTGTACTGTGCCCACTGGGCTAGCTGCTTCACTTTTTCTTGTACAGGACCTGTTAAATTAGTAGTTCAAATGCATATCTAAACACATTAGACCCATTATTGGTAATTTCCATCTCACTCCAAGCGCATGTCACCCTCAATGGGCAGCCTGTCCTCCTCAGAAACAGGCAGACTGCAAAAAAAAATTAATACAATTGTTGAACAACTAAGGAGAGTAATATCAAGAAAGTATGCTCTAATATAAATTCAATGGGGGATGAGAAGTAAGTAGGACTAAAAAATTGTGTATGGATAGAACCCCATAAATACCATTACTGACCGGCAGTGCAGCCTTACTTAGTTTTTGAAAAGTAAATTGCAGGATTGCTACAGTCACTACTATTTTAGTTTGATGAACCATATGTGCATCTAATGCAGAATTATGAATAGTCTGGGTTGTTCCAAAGTACACATTGTAACCAAAATGAACAAAAACTCACATACGTAACGATTTCAAATTTGTGGGAAACTTGCAGAAATTAATTTGGTAAGTGTTTTTATTCTATTCAGGATATTACATATGGTCACTATTATTAAGATAATCAAGCAATTTATTTGAAAAATTCTGTTTGAAGGTATGTGGTGCAACATGTATAGTATAAACATAACATACATAACGAAATGCCAAAAAAGGGGGGGAAGGAATACTGCCAGCAAAGTACATACCAAAAGAGAGGTTATATGGACTGAAATGATTGATTGTAGGTCTAGGATTAAATAAACCATGGTAAGAGCAGGTAATCTTGCAAAATAATGCTCTTTTGGGGTGTGGGAAGTGAACATTTCGAAAAATAATCAACAATTCTCACCACAGACATGGTGGGGGTCATTTTAAATTTTCCAAACAGGACCTAACTAACCCTAGCAGTAAAGGTAGGCCCTAATTTCAACAAATAACAATTATTTGGGGATAAATTTACAGCAGGAGTAGCTCAGGAGAGCAATTTCCATTCCCCAGCAAAAATGTTGTGTATGTGAGGAAAATCAAGCCTTAAAGAGCATGGGGCCTTATGGTCAAAATAAATGACGTCACACACCTGCTACAGCCGGTATAGCTTGGAACTTTCATTCAGAGGCAAATATAACCAAAAATACACCATTCCCAGGTCATCTCAGACAATTACAGACTTTCACATATATAACACACAATATTTCATGAGAATTTAATTTAAATTCCTTACCTTTCAAGAGATTTCAGTGTAAATGGAGCTGCAAAATTGCAGTAGACTATATGTGTAGCTAATTTGAGATACTCTGGGTGACTCCCAGTGGTACCCAGATGTCAGTCATTTCTTCCAGGGCAACTGGAATCATTTCCTTTTTCCACCACATATTTTCATTATGTATGTGAGGATTTCCACACAGACATTGAAAGAACCTAACTGTGGCCTTACTAAGCAGACTTGAGCCATGATTTCTGTTTTAAGCATTCATTCCATATACATACTATAGAATAGATGGGAATAGACATGAAATAAAGACATGGTTATTTAGATTTAGCCTACAGACATATAAAAGTGTATCTCACATATGTAACTGTGTCTGGAGTAGAATTTTGGTTTATGAGGGTCAGTGTCAGAATAAGTGTACAAAACCTGGAAAACCATGGTTTTTGGCCTTTATGCAGCCATAGAATAAATTATGCTTATCCAATCTTGTCTCCCATGGTTTCATCTTACAGAAGACATTCTAGCCTTTCAGAAAAATATCAATTTGTGTCTGACGGGTCAGAATTCTTTGAGTTAAGGAGTCCCAAAGTCTCAAAATCACTAAAAATCCTGTTTTTTTGCAGTTTAGGTCATTTTGCACATGTCCTATTGTCCACTCAAAGACTAGAAACTCATCCAAAATTGCCTGTGGTATTAGGCATATATTAGGCCTACACTATTTATGTCAATTTAGGATGAAGTTGAGTGAGAATTTTTCACTATGGTCACTCGTGTGTGGAATTTTACTCTTCGAGGCGTCTGTGACAATAACTCTTAGGTCAGAATAACTCCATAAATAGTAGTGATATAATGTGTCTAATATATGTCACATAAAGAACTTATAAGGGGGTGAAGTTGGTATAAAGGTTTTAGCCATCGGTCAAATGGTCTCTGATTTGTGGGTCAGAATGTCAATGTGGACTGGGTTTTCGTCACAGACGCCTCAACTACTTGTTATAATGTTGTTAATTTATTTAAGTATCCATTTGCATTTCTTACATGTCATATCAACCAACACAGCCTGCTTATCAATTCTGACAAGCATTGGTAGGCTGTGGGCCTGCAGTGTAGCATTTTGAGTACCATTTCTCATATAGAGGGTTTTCGTCACAGACGCCTCACGATTTTCTTTGTTGCAAAGTCAGAATCGTCTGGTGTTACCCAGTGGAAGTCAATTACTTGGGGGAGCCTTGTTTTTGTCAAATAAGTGTTACATCTGGTTGTTTATCAAAGATTTTCTGAAGATTCTCTGCAGACTTTGACAAATTTTGCCATCAAAGTTTAGCAATCTGATCAGATTTCTTTCGCAGTCCAAAGATTATACCCCCTAGTTCTTGCTGATGTGGTTAGATTTGGTTAAGTTGACCTCATTTTGATGGAAACAGTATAGCTTGATTGAATCAGCAAGCCTTTTGGACTGGGCAGGTGCCTGCCATGTTGATTTTAGGCGATATTGGATATATACTTATATTCGTGAGGCGTCTGTGACGAAAACTCCTGTTGAACAAAATTCTCTCTGGCGAGCACCATATGCTGCCCTAAGGTCAAAAATGGATTGAAATGTGCAGAAATGATGTGCCCCAATTATTTTAGGGCATTTGCTACATGTTCTGTTGATTTTATTCAAGAGTTGGTAGGTCTAAAATTGTGTTTGACCTAAAATTGCCTCAAACTGCTCCAGAAATTCCCACCTGTACATGAAATGAGGGTATTCAATTGACCTTTCTGTGGTTGATATGATGCTTTGTACTCCTATTCATCAATTGTGTGTGTTATAATTAGAATCCTATTACTCATTTGGCCACAACAAGCACCAAAGTGCAGAAATGAGTTTTCGTCACAGACGCCTCCGACGGAAATGAAATTCTGGTCTTGTAATCTTGCAAAGCATCATCTATACAATATTTATTCTTGGTGGACTAAGATACATTATTATTCAATGTCCTGACCTAAAATAATTACATTTCCAGCATATTTATCTAAATTTATTGCATTTTTAGTTTTCGTCACAGATGCCTCATTTCAACAATTTCCCCAAAAGAAAATATTTTCAGTCCATATAACCAACTAATACTTCACCACAAGATGCCCCTAGCCTAAGTCCATTTTGGTACAGAGCAGCTTTGCAATTGCTGAAAGAAACCTTTTCGGGGCGCCTTTACCTGTGTGAAATTTGGATTTTCCTCATTTTTTTCCATCTCGGCAGACATTCAACACTCAAGGGTACAAAATTGGTTTAAGTGAGGCCTCTACTGTTTCATTTTCCCAAAACTAGACATGATGAGGATTTGTTATAGCAATTCTGGAGCTAATCAGGGCATTATTCACAGAATTACAGTAAAGTTAGTGATTTGAAGAGAAAATTGTCCAATTTTTCAATATTTTGATAATTATGTCTGGGCTCCCACAAATCTTTTTTAAAGATACAGTTTTGCATTCTTGTATGCTTAATCTAATTAGTAATAGGTACTTGCAGCCCAAATTTTAAGTTGCTGTGATGGTTCTAAGTTGTTTTAGAGCAATCCTAGGGTTTTCGTCACAGACGCCTCATAAAATTCACTGACATCCGGTTGACCATGAATAAAAACTGCAGTTCTTGGAGGAAGCCAGTCCACCAGGGGTTTTCATAAGGCCAAGATGTTGCATTATCAATATAATACACTTTTGTAATGTTATCTTGACTTTTATCTTTCTGTACTGTGTGCACAAGATATGTGCACTTTTTCTGACATTCACCCATGAGATCTAAATCGTGTCTGCAGCAAACCAGCACTTTTATTTATTTACCATCAAAACCTCCCTAAGGGCCCTGCTCAACACAGTTAATAAGAACAGTGAGGATACTTTTTATTATGGAAGTTTAAGGCCTAAAAAAAGTGTTATGTATGTGAGGTTGCTCGCAGTTTGATATTATAATACATGTGTGAGAGACAGTTTAGGTAGTGTGAGGGCAAAAGCATTTTTAATAGATAGCTATAACCACTCATCAAAGGCAAGATAGGTTTATAACACTCTAGTTCTGTCTAGCTTACCAATATATAGGTGAGAATGATGAGAAATTTGACAAAAAAAAGACATTTTTTGTGTATTTTCCAACTTTGTGCCTCTGTAACTTGTCAAATTATAGGCCGATATACATAAATTTGTCCTCTGTTTAAAGCTCAAGATTTTTTCTATCAAATGTGACTAGAGTAATGAAGTATAGTGGTCTACATTTTTTACTGTAGCTGCCTAAAGGTAAAAAAAACCTCAGATAGGCCCAAACATCGCTCAACCGTCCCAAAATTTGAAGGGGTAGCTATAGGCGTTTGGATCCATATCCAGTGGGTCCAGTATTTTGAATTTTGTTGTTTTAGCGAAAAGTGTCAAAACACACTGAGCAACCATTTTAACACCAGGGAGCGGTGGAGTGGGGGAGTGGCATTATTTGTTAGTAACTCTCGATCAGGAAGGGGTGATTTTTTTTGTGAGGATGGCAGATACCTGTTTTCAATGAAAAAGTGTATACATACTACGTAGTATTAAAAGGGCACATTTTGACACAATTTTTGTCCTATCTGGGGATGGGTAGCATAAAAGAATGTAAGAGAGGTGGCTGTATTTTTCGGAAATCTAAACACGAGTCCACCCTCTATCCTGTTGCTGATATAATCACTCCCTAACTGTTGACCAGACTTCTCTGGCTAGACTAATTTCAGGCATCCAGGCTAGATAGAGTGGGTGGGTAGAAAGAGGGGATGTAACATAACAAGGTTAACCATTTAAGGGCCACTGATGCTGGAGTACATCATGTCGATTGGAGGGCATGTGTAGGGCATGTGAAGGAGTTTGTATCTAGCCTACTGGTCATCATGAGTGGCATGCCAACACATCATTGAGGCATCATGCCAACACTTCATTGAGGCATCATGCCAACACTTCATTGAGGCATCATGCCAACACTTCATTGAGGCATTATGCCAACACATCATTGAGGCATCATGCCAACACTTCATTGAGGCATCATGCCAACACTTCATTGAGGCATCATGCCAACACATCATTGAGGCATCATGCCAACACTTCATTGAGGCATCATGCCAACACTTCATTGAGGCATCATGCCAACACTTCGTTGAGGCATCATGCCAACACTTCATTGAGGCATCATGCCAACACTTCATTGAGGCATCGTGCTGAACCAACAGGGGAGTAGCCACCTCATAGGTTAGCATATGAGTGGTCCACATCGCCGACTGGTCTTGCACCACCAAGGTTGCACCGGACAGGGAGCAGACGTTATCATTAGCTGAGTATATAACACCCCGCATGAGCAGCTCCCAGTATCTCTACCTTACATCTCTTCACAGCATACCTATACCTCATATCAGGACCTAGGACAGGTTGATCTATAGGCTAAGGGACAGAGCTTGGACACTGGCGAGTGTATCATTGTTACCATCTGTATGAACAGTCATGTTGGCTGTGCAATCAAGAGGATCAGATGAACTTCTCTGGATTCAGTGTTTATCACTTCACCCACTTGTAACGTTTCGTTGACACCATGGTTGTACTGTTCTTTTAAGTCAATCATGAGAGAAAAATAATTAATATGTCAAACTGTGCGTGTTGTCAAAGAGCCTTCACAATGACCTTCATAATGGCCTTAGTATGATCATGAAGGTCATGAATGTAGCCCGCAAAAGCTGGTTACCATCTTGGGGTTATACATGCCAATCACTGTTCCCAGTCAAAGCAGTGCCAAATTCTCGGCCCATGGCATGGGTACCGGTAGTCCCACAGTGTCCGACAGATAGGTCAGGATTCTTCACACGGAAATAGTCGAGATGGAAAAAGAATGAAACACTAAAAGCTGTCAAACACAGCTTGTGCGTTTTGACAAAGGTTCTTTATAATGACCTTCATAATGGCCTTAGTTTTTCTACATTATAAGGATACAACGCATCATAAATGTAGCAAGGGAAAGTTGGTACGCATCTTTTGGTTGAAATGTGCGTGCTAATGATTATTACCATCCAAAAGTAGTAAAGAATTCCCAGCCCAGGTTATTGGTACTGCTAGTTTCCTCAGTGTATGATATAGACAGGTGGGCAACCTTCACAAGGTAAGAGATGAGATGAAAGGTGTTATGCCTGTACACACAAATCCTCCCTTTTTAAATGCTTGGAAGTGGACAAGCGTGCCCTATCATTATTGATAGAATGATGCTTACTAGACGATATATCTGTCTAATCAATTTTCCTAATCTGGTTAGGAAGAGGTTTGTGAGGTATTATCAGGTCTTATTGGGCAAACTAAAATAAAATCAAAACCTGACAATAAATGAAAAAGTTTTCTAGATTTGATCCGGCCTTCATGTTGTGCTATCTTCATTCCAGACATTCACCAGAAAATAAAGATAGAAGTACCTTTTTGTGAGGATGGATGGTTGGCAGTCACTGGATACATAATTCCAAGGGAAATCCCCCCATAAGTCACCATCTGGCTGGTACCATATTGTCGCGTCTAAGCACTGGGCTCCCTCCTTCAAACCCTCAACCCCCTGTGTTGCTACCAACATGACTTCATGGATAATGGAAAATCCATCCTGGATTAGCTCCTGTCCAATCTTCAAATGGGTTTGTATATAGTTAATAGACAGAGTTCCACAATGATTTCTCCAAATGACTGTATTTTCATGAGTGGGTGTAGGACTCTCACAGACCAACATCCAAGTGTGAGAAAGCCCTGCACCTATGGGTGAAGAAACAGGTTATCTGACCAAATCTTAGGAGTAGAACTCTGTATCTATTTCATTTGGTTATATGATCATTTTGCTAAGGGGTTTGAGACTATTTCAATGACATCGCAGTGGAGAACAAGACTGTGGAGAATGGGGGTTTTCCTGCATGAATGCAGCTTTGGGACGTTACTCGCCAGGGCTACATTCAAGCGACATACCGACCCTATGGTGTTGATACTCTCCAATGAAATGCTGGTAAGCAGACTCTCCAGCACTTCATTTGGGTATCATGCCGACCATGATACACTCCTGCATCAGTGGCCCTTAAAGAGGTAATGTTCAAGCACTCCTGTGGCACACCCATTCTGTCACCTGAGATTGGTGCTCAGACATGCTTGGCCACAAGCAGTTGCAAGACAAGGATTTTTTTCTCTTTCTTTTTTTGTCATGCCACCTTCTTCTGACAGCAGTTTAGTGAAAGGCATTTTCCCTCCGACCTGTTCTGCATGTTGAAGATGCCTGTACACTGTCTCAGGCCACAGCCACCTAAGCATTGTGATCAGATAGCAGGGAAAGGTGTAGGTTAGATGTGATATTAGAAGTTTCTTCATAACGATATGCATCATCTGTAGACTGACATCCTATTGTACACTCACATTTTGAGAAGTACATACTACATTAGAACAGGACGTTCGGGACGCAATGCTGTGTGGCCATAGGCACTGACAAAAAAAAAGTAATCCTTCGTAACTGCTATTTTCTTATGGGATTCCCTTCATATGCTGGTGGGTTAGAGATATAGGCAACTGGTTATGATGGTCATTTACTCAAGAGATTTTTCTATGTAGAGAAGTTCTTCATCATTGAAAACTCCCCATACTTAAAGCATACCGTGTGGCAGCTTCCTTTCCAATTCCGAGGTTATTTTGGTGGCCATGTCCTTTTCTGTCTTTAGAGTATAGCATGAAAAGAAAATTGGAAGGGAGCATCCTGAGACATACCCATCTAACCCAAAAGGCAGGGTAAATCTTGCTGAGAATTACAATTTCCTTCCTCTTCCTCCGTTCTAACCTTCTTTGATATAACTACCATCCAGATGACCAGATGATCTTCATCAAAAGGAAATAGGTATCATCCTACAAATGGCTTAAATCATAAAGAAAACTCCAGGTTTCATTTCAAGAAAACTTAAACATTATGCCGTTGATTGCATGGTAATCCTACTCCTTTGATTGTATTGTAACCCTACTCTGTGTAGTTTGTGCCATACGTTATAATTCAAAAATGTGAATGACAATCAGAAATCAAAGGCGAGACAAAGAACATGAGAAAGCTTTCTTATCAGACAGTATGTCTAGCTTTACCATATGGGCCAGGTCGTCAGAAAGTGTAAGATTTTGCCCTTGAAGGCCCTTAAAAACACATTTGTGAAGGGACATCCCCTCAGCTCAGAAAACCATGTTATGTCCAGTACCAAAAATTTAATGATGAAATATGGAGGTAATTAAAGTTGCTGTCAGTAATAGAGAATGTCCCATTATGCATAGCAAACACACGCAATAGCAAGGCCAATATGTCTATTACTGACTTCAATTACGCAATGGAACAAAATTTGAGTTATGCATGCACAGTAAACTGCCTCTTACATGATGATAAAAGTACCGGACGTTACGTAACTGTAATAGTTATGCCTCACAGAGGCCAAATTTCAATAAATGACGATTTCTCTGTACAATTTCTTTCACAATTACAACTTAGGATGTAGTGTATATAATTATATGTAACTATCCCTAAAATGAAGATTTGACAAACCCTTATGCTGATTTGATATCAAACAGGTTTGATTTTAATGGAGCAATAAATACATACTTTTTCACTGCATTTGCCCACCTAAGGTTTAGGATTTGCACTATTGACGTTTCCAGGCCTGCAATCGTCTGAGCCATATAATGGCTTTGGCAATGAGGTGCCTGTCATCTACATAATTATAGTATATTTATTCTTTGGACTACATTTTCTCCTGATCATCTCTGTGTTGTTACAGGGATGCTAACATTACAGCCTTGTATAGCCTTGTATCTTTCCTTTTGAGACCCTTTATATGCTAGTTTTGGAATTTTTCGAATCCGACCATTATATATAGGTCAAAAGTTCCCTTGATTTTACCATGTCGTGTCCACTATTCTAAAGAATTTGGATGGGAAAACACAGTTTTTCACTAAAAATGGATGTTAGCCATGTCAGTACAGATATATCATCCAGTGTGCGGTGATTTAACATGTAGTCAGAGAGAAAGAAGCAAAATGGTAGCAAGATACTGATTGGGAAATTTCTTCAAGGCAAATAAAATAATAGATAAAGCCCGTAAAAGCTTTTTCAAAGAGCAAACTGAGACATACAAGAATGATCATAGAAAATGTTGGCGTGTTATCAACAATCTACTCCCAGGTCAGCCTAACCATGCTAAAGATATCTGTTTAAATGATCATGAAAATAATAATGCTCCGGTTCCTCAAATTATGATTTCTGATTTTATTAATCAATATTTCGTAAATATAGGCTCCATACTTGCCAAAGATTTGAACATCCCATGGAAACCTTATGATAATTGTATAATTGATGAAATGGAACTTTTTATCACCAATCCACAGGAAGTCAGCAAACTTGTATATGACTTCCAAGTGATTAAGTCTTCTGCTATTAGTAATATATCAACAACTGTTTTAAAGAAGGTTTTTTAAACATGATCCTGGAAAATTAGTCAAGATATTTAATTTGTCATTCCTAACCAATACAGTACCTGATTCCTGGAAAGTGTCTAGAGTTACTCCCATCACAAAAGCTGATGATGTGAAACTAGTGAATAATTATAGACCCATTTCTTTGCTACCTTTGCCTTGTAAATTAATTGAAAAAATTGTTCACACTAGAGTTTATGGCTTTTTATTGACAGGGGATTTAGACTTGGAAATAATAATAAGTGGACAGATGAGGGGAAAGGATCCTCCGAGGTTAAATATGAAATTTGAAATTGATGCCATTAGCTTAACAATATGGTATAACACTTGTAGATAGCCTTTCTAGTCCCGGAGATATTGCTTCATGAAAATGGAATGACATGACTGTATCAATACAGCCTATGAGCTCTATCATTCATTGTTTTAATAAAATCAGGCATCTAATTAGCATAATGATTTAAATAATCAATTAAAAAATGGCCGTCCCTTTCCATACATTTCGGCATAGCTTTGGATCAGAAATGGTATCTTTATGCTTTTTTTCAGCGTATGAATCTCCATGAATCCTTCTATCAGTTGACATTATTTTTTTCCTATTTGGAATAGGATTTTGATTGCCATGGCAACACATTTCTCTGAAAACCCTTATTTAGGCCTGGTTTTGGATTTAAAACGTTCCATTTGCATTTCAAATGTACAAGAAGTGCCAGGAAATAGAACGTTTTTGAGAAAACCACCCTTTTCTGGGTGAAAAAGTACATAAAACTTAATTTTGGTCTATTTTTCACATTTCTAGCCTTATTACCTCCCCTAGTGACCAAATCCAGTACTAAAAATCCCGCAGGGAAGGCCTTTTCCCCTCATCTGCCCACACGATTATTATGCTGTTTTCTATCCTAAAATGATTAATTATTGCTAATAGAGACTTTTAGCAGTCTTGACGTGAACGTATCCGTATTGCGTAACCAGGCAACCATGTTGATTACGTCATCAAAGCGTGTGCAGTCCAAGAGCGCTACATACGCCCATCACGTAGCAAAGCACTTAGATATGTTCTGTACGTACATAGCTCCGTAGAGGAGGTGCGTGTACGGATACGTCCACGTCGGCTTTGCTAAAACTCTTTAATATGTAGTTAATGAATCACATAGGGTAGCCCTTCTCTTGCTCCAAACCCCCATCAAAATTCTATAATTATTTAATATTTTTGTGTCAACTGTCTCGTTTACCTTTATACAGAAGAAAAGTAGAACCAGAAGAACCAACCCTTACACAGATACTCTGTGGGGATGAGGTTCTCTTCCTTCATTATTATCTCGATTTGTCATATCCTTATATGATAACTTTGTTTGTTGTTGTTAACAGTGACTACTATTCATGTTATATGCTGTGATATCCTGGAGACCTTTATATGGAAGCATATAATGTACTCATTTATTATATATAGTACTATATATGCCTATGAAACTTATAGACAACTTACCGGTATCTCTTGCATGATAAATCTTGACGTTAATATACCAACAAATCTAATGATATGTCAACTGATTATTTTTGGGATAACAAAGTAAAACCAAAAAAGAAAACCTGCTAAACGTTTCTCCGCTAGAGGTAAGGCCCGGTTACCCAACTTGACAGAAGATGAGTTGGCAGACGCTCGCACGGCCATGTCCAAAAACAATACCGGTACTAATAAGAGGCCCACGAAGGTCGTCGTGGAGGACAATTTAGATGAAATAGACATCATACAGTGCACTAGACCTTACTAAAGCGAGTGTAGAACCCATTGCTTCCACTCCTGTGTCA
Source organism: Acholoe squamosa (assembly GCA_949317995.1). Taxonomy (NCBI): domain Eukaryota; kingdom Metazoa; phylum Annelida; class Polychaeta; order Phyllodocida; family Polynoidae; genus Acholoe; species Acholoe squamosa. The sequence goes on from OX439045.1 coordinate 68,497,298, forward strand.
CAGAAGAGAGGGTTAACCTGTGCCCGTTCTTCAGGTCCCCTCCCTCATCTGCTGAAAAACATGGGTACAAAGCATAACCTGCTGTCCGACTTGGAAAAGGGGGAGGGGACAGGTAGCCCTCCATGTTCTCCAATATCCCTACCTCCCAAAAAGAAGAAAAAGGTGGCACAAGCAAACACACAAGATAGTTCATGTTCATCAGGCCCCCCTGCCCAGAAGGCCTGTATCAAAACCCCTCCATACACCCTTTCGGGTAAGAGTGAGCAGGTACAAGACGACAGCGAAGATGAAGTGCAAGGTCAGGGAGACCAGGGTGAGGAGGGTCAAGAGGCAGACATCTCGACAATCAGCACACCCCTGTGGTCACCCCACAAAAAACTATCAGAGATCTCAAGAAAAAACCTTCTGGAGATAATGCCGGCAGTGGGAGGCAGTACTTTAAAGATCCCCAAGTACTGGAACGATTGTGTAACATGTGGAAGCAATGCACCCACCTATATTATAAGAGTCACTCATTGTATAAGGACCCCACTGCAAAGTGGACAGCTCTAGCTAAAATGTTGGATGACTCAATATCATAAATATGCGTATGACTTCTTTGAGATCTGACCACCAGAAAATCATGTCTGGAAAATTGAAATCAGGGTCATCTGCTGAAGAAGGGAAGCTCCCCTACATGAAACAACTGATAAAACGGTCGTGTGGGTTCTTAGATCCCTAGTGTAAGAAATTGGAGAGTGACACCAATTATCCACAGAAAAAGGTAATCAGGAAATCTCTCATCTTTTGTCCAAGTACATAATGTTAATGACCCACATGGTAGCAGCAATTATGTTTTATTTTCTGTTTTAAAATTCCTCAGACACCTGGCTGAAATATTTTTCATTTATTAAATTAGACAAGTTTTTTTTCTGTATTGCAGGAGGTTGTACACCCCAAACACCAGGAGCAACCATCCAAGGAGGCCGATGACAATATCATCCAGGTCCAGGACCATGAGGAAGACTATTCTCATTAGGATGTGAGCTACAATCCTGACGGAGAGTCTTCTGATGAGACTGAAGACGATTCCATCGCCACTAGGACCCCATTTTCTCCCCACAGGAAGAACAGGAAGAAGGTGGGTCTGCAAGATCCGACGGAGGTCGTCCTACTCCTGCTAATAAGGGCAATGGGTCTGGTAAAACTTATTCTGACAAGAAGGGTACTGTTTCTTTTCTACCAGTGGTGAAAATCATAAGACTATTAACTACAATATTCCCAAGAAAACTGCTGCAAGAGATGCTGCCAAGGCAGAGTACTTGGAGGAGAGAGAGCCACAACACCTTAAAGCTGGAGAAAAGAAACAGGAGACAGTGCCAGAGATACTCCAGTCAAGAGACAAATTTTATGAGTCGTACATGGATTCTTTGAATGATCTTGTCAAAATAGTGGGTCAGAGAGCCCAGGCTCAGGCTCAACCTCTTCCCCCCCCCCCCTGACAAGGAGGTATCTCCTGACACACAGTGGTAAAAGATGTTAGAGATGGAGAAGGCACGCATGACTCAAAAGGTGAAGTATAAGTTTAAAGTCCATGTGTATCAGACAGCCATGTAGGCTGTAAACAGGGAATGGGACGGAATGTAATGTTTACCCCTTACTGTATACTACTGAGACAGATTTTTAAATGTTTCTTTTAAGTTAAGACTACACAAGCCAAAAACTGTCACCGTCGTAGGCCGACCATTATTTATTATCCTACAATCTTGTTCAAACACATGTAGGTCATCAAAGACTTAAAAACTTGTGTTATTCTAGTCTGTTTTCACAGGATTATTATATCAGGTGAAAGAAAAGGAGAGACTATTAGCTTGGATTAAAAAAAAACCATCAAGTTCTCTTATTGCAACTGTAATGGTTCGTATTGACTTATATGTTGGGTGGCTCTTTGGCTCGCTTACCACTAGATGTACCAACACAACACGAGTAGTTCGGGTTGGGCAAAGCCCCAGAAACCCCTACCTCTCGGGTAGGACTTTATTCAATCTCTCTGATGACAAAGTATTAGCGTCTGGACTGGACCATGTCCAGTCCCCTTCTGCCGCTCGTCCGGCTCCTTAGTAGGAGCTGGACGCGAGGCGTGGTGCTGCCCCCTCTTGTACCAACGAGGTATCGCAAAGCGACACCTAGCTAGCATAGAAGGAACAAGCACCACACGAACACGTCTCTCGGATGAACGGCACTAATATATATACAATGATGCCGGCCCCTACACCACCCCCACTAGACTTTACCTAGGGTTGTGTGTAATTAACAAGTAACTATTGTTGACTTTATACAGTGGTGTTATAAATAAATAGGTAAGTCTATATATACATAGTTCGTATTAAATATAGAACATTTAAGGGGCATTATAAGTTATATGTACATAATAAGGCATCATCGTATATAACCCGAAGTGTTTATAAATAATAACAAAAATAGGAAGTGGCCCCTTATGGACCATCGACCTATGGTGATACTGTTACACGTGTGTTATTATTAAACATGAGACGCGACGAAGAATATTCGATGTGTAGTAAGGTGATATTGAAAAAATTTTTACAATGTTTTTACCGACCCGAGGTGGGGTAAATAACCCGAAAAAATTTTGACTTTTACTTACAAGAATATAATATACGATATAAAAATAGATTTATACAAAATATGAAATATAGGTGTCCTACCAGGGTAGCAGGATCACCCTTACAATATACCGGACTTCCGGCGAACCTGGAACGACTGGTTTCTGCAGCTCCATCCGGCGACATATGTGTGGTGGCAAACCACGTTGCTGTTATGATGTGCCCTGATGAAGATGGGAAGATGGAGACCCGGTTAGATGTTGTAGTCCATTGGGTGTTCGGGTTAGCGTCCATCCTCGCTGCAGGTTACGATCCAGGTATCAGGAGTCCAGCGTAAGGAACAGTGCCTCTGGCATATTAAATGCATTTACCCTCGGGTACCAGGAGACACCAACAGATGGACACTTAAAGATCTTCAGGATCTGTGTCCATCTTCTCAGCCGGCTCCACTGAGGCAGATGGAGCCGAGCTGCTACAGCTGCTCATAGAGAGCGCCGCTGAAGCCTCGCTGGGAGTCTCGCTCCCCAAGCTCAAGGCCCTCATCACTGCGGACGGACTGTCCATTGCCTCGGATGCTGGTGCAGCAACCGTGGCAGTTGGGACAGCCCGGTTCCAAGTGGGGGGCGGGAGCAAGAGAGCTGCCGGAATCGGCGGAGCAGCCGGGACCGGTGGAGTGGCCAGGACCGGTGGAGTAGCCGGGGCTGGCGGGGCATCCGGGGGTATCTCTGGAACGAAGATGAGAGACGACGGTAAGCCGTCCCACTCCTCCAGATGTTTCCCGAATGCCAGGAAAAACTTGAGGTCAGCCTCCTTAAATCGATGGATATATCTGGAGTTTTCAGCTTCGTGAAACTCTTTAAGCTTTTCGGCTTCCTTCTGTTTTCGCCGGCAGGACTCGAGGGCCTCCTCGACCTTCTTCCTTTCCAGCTCTCTGATTTTATCTTCCTCCCGCCTCTGGATCTCGTAGACCAGATTGACGGTGGCTTCAGTCATCACACGCCAGTAGTCAACAGACTTCTGGCGGTGCAATGCCTGCCATTCTTCCATCAGCTCATTCTGGATCTGAACCGTTCGGACATCGCGGTGGTCAACGAACGTGTTCGGATCCTGAAGACCTGACAGGGTACCGGAGATTAGTTCCATTAGGGGTACCCGAGGACCCGTTGGTGGAACTATCACTGGTGGTGGCGCTGGGGCCTCCACTGAGACAGGCGGGGTGCCTGTTGGAGGAGCAGACGGGCCCTCTACCGTGATGCCTCCTCGGCCTCGGCCACCACCTGGAGAGCCTCGGGTGGACTCCAGCCCACCGCGGCCCCTACCACGAGCTTTGGCCCGGCCCAAGGGGGTAAGGACCTGCGACTCGGGTCCAGCCGGTCCCATTGAAGGGAACTTCGCCGCGTACTCACTGTACGTGGGGCGTTTGCCGGAGGATCCCTCTCCAGCCCACCAAGTAGAATACCCGGATGGGGGAGCGAACAGTTCGCCCCCATCATCCTGGCCGCCAGAGGCTTCGCCCGGGCGTTGTTCCGCGGGTGCAGGTGTGGAGGTGGCTGGAGTCGCCGATGCGGTCGCCTGGCTACCCGACCTGCGGGCCTGGTTGCCAGGCATCTCCAGAGCCGAGACCTGTTGTCCCGACTCGCGACGATCAGCTGGGTTGGCTGGTCTGGGCTGGTCCTTGCCACCCGAAGGGCTCACGGACCGGTCTGCTCGGGTCCTCTTGGAAGCAGTAGTCGTGACTGTGCCTCCGTTTGGACCTTTAGAGCGGGCTTTGGCCTTCTCTCGCTTGTCGTCTCCTCGCCACTTTTTTACCTTCAGGTGCACCTCGCTGGGCATCCCGAATTTTGTGGACGAGGAGTTCGTCTGGAAGTAAGTCAGCAAGTTGCCGCTCTTCCACGAGCAGAATCCGGTCTCGAATGCCTGCTCTTTCACTTCCTTTATGCTCAGCGCGGACCAATTTGCAAGGAGCTCGCTGAAGCACTTGATGGCTCGTTTCCTGGTCTTCTCCAGGCCGATGCCATGGGCCTTCTGCAAATGCAGAGCCATGTCTCGGCGCCGGTGAGTGCTGAACGAGCCATCACAATGTTTACTCGGGCGGTCCCCGAGCACACACATCATCACAGGCTTGTGATGCATATGGAATTCGACGATGTGTCGAGCGAAGCGGGGCTTCGTCTCGAACATCTTCTCACCCGTGAGAGACAGCTGGCAAGACTCAAACGGGCACCTTCGGCGGTTGCCGGTTGGTCCCCATTGGGTCATTGCCCACTGGACTTTCGTCCGGGCCTCGTAGCTGTAGATCGAGCCTAATTTGGACTTGAGCTGGTCAATCCAAATCAGGTAGAACTTGCCTACTGGCGTATCCGAGGGGCCGGACTTCATCCACTCCTCGTCATCGCTGTCACCGTCCTTATTGACGGCGCTCGGACACATATAATGGACTGTGTCGTAAGCACAGTCCGCGAAGCAGCGGGGAGTCCGTTCCTTGAACCCCTCGGCTGCATTCTTCCACATCCATTTCTGATTGTCGTCCTTGGGAACATCCGTGGTCATTTCTTCCCACGTTGTCACGGACTCCAAATCAGATTTGGCAGACTCGGGCAGCTCTGGATCGCTTTCGCTTTCCTCGCTGTCCGTGTATATGTCAGCTCCCCTACGGCCGGCTCGGCTGGAGGTAGTAGTACCAGTCGGAGCCTTGGTAGGGGACTTCGTCTTTGCACCCGACGTGCTGGCTGCAGAAGATGCAGTAACCGAGGTGGCTACCGTGGTGGTTGTAGTGGCGGGAGCGGGCGTCTTCGGTTTGCCCTTACCCCTCGGCTTGGTGGGGGGCGTGGGCTCTACCGGAGACGCTTTCGCTCCATTCTTCTTCTTCCGGCGCACAACCTTAGTCGGTTGGGCCGGAACTTCGGGACTGGAATCCGACTCGCGTCGGCTCCTGTCCCCTGTCCGAGGGCTCCTCCTTCCGCTGACTGGGGAGTCAGAGTCGGAAGAGATCTCCGTTTTTCGTTGGGCCTGCTGCTTGCGATGGGCCCGGCGAGCTGCGGTGAGCTCCTTCTGCTGCTTGGCAAGCTCGATTCGCTTTGCCTCTACAGCAGCCTGCTGGCGCGAGATGTCCTCTTCCGAGATCTCGCCAGGTGCCTCTGGGATGTCGGCAGCTGGGTCGGTCTCGGTCGTGGACCTCTCGACGGCGATGCGGACATCTTCAGCCTCCAGGTCGCTCTCAGTGAGAGGACCCTTGGGTGCAGGTTTACGGGTCAATCGCTTGACCCGGTCGGTTTCCACTGACGACAAGGTTACTGTGGAGTCTGTATCCATGTCGGATTCGGACTCCCTTAACTCCGTGGCCTTCTGGATGATGCCCGCAGAGATCAAGACGGCTCGAGCTAAATTCTCGTTAGTCGCCATATTCTCCGCCAACTTTAGGTAGTTGCGGAGCCAAGAAACTGGCATGTTGTCAGCCAGCTCGTCACTACACGAGTCCATTACCATAGTTTTGAGTTCATCTGGTATGGGCTCGGGCACGCCCTGTTCCACTGCCATGGGCCCGCATCCGAACATGGAGGCGTGCATAGGGATGTACGTTCCCCAGGAGGTATACACGATACCTTCCTGGCGATCAACGTGTGCTAGACGTCTGATCTGCGTCCTGAATCCCGGAGGATACATTGGAATGTCCAGGACATCCACTTTGCTACCCGAAGCGTCTGTTGTGGACGGGCGCTCCGGGCGTGGCGGGGGTGGAGGTGGCATCCTCTCCCGGTCGGTTGCCTCGGCCATAGCCGTGAGCGTCCGGGCGGCCTCCTCTGTCGAAGAATCCATAGATTCCTCGACCCGAGACGGGACCTTCGGGTCCTCGTCTTGTTCCAACGGAATGTTGGCTGTTTGACGCGCAGCGTCAATCGTTCCCTGTGCCATGGCACCGGGTTCGACTTCCAAAATTAATTGGCAAGTTTTGTTGGACTCCTCCCGAAGGATTCGTCCAACAGAAAGGCTTTGGGGGGGTTAGCTAGGCTAACACGACAGCTACAGGCTGTATAACCGCCGACAAATAACTAGAGCAAAAACGGGTGGCGTCTAACCACCACGAGTCCGCCCTAGTTATGACCAGTATGACGTCAGACCTCTCGTCTCGCGAGATCCCGCCATGGCTATCCGGTGACCTAGTTCCGCGCTTTCCCGCCACACCAGCAGCGCCACCTAGGGAACTAGATCCGAACCAACATTCGACTCGACATGTGAGACGCGGCCTACTACCCGAGTGCTATCGTCTGGAGCTTAGCGGTGTATACAACGCTTCAAAGCGAATGTACCGGTTAATCCGACCGCCACTCACGGGATACAGCCACCCGGGGAGGGCGCGTTCGACATCTCAGGCCGTGGAACGTATGTTGCCTGCCTATGGCGGACAACACGCAGCAGCTCGTTGTGTACTGAGTTAGGTTACAGCAGACCTCAACCGGGGGCTGCGTCTAACGCCTTCGGTTAGCATTTTATTTTTCCCGGCTTTACGTACGGCCTTTTCTGGATCTCGCTTAGTCAGAGCGGGACCCTTCCCATACGTAATGCCTTCACTCAGCGAGACTTTCTTCCATTTCTTACGATTAGGTCGTTTCCTGGCCTTCGTCTTCTTTTTTACTATAACCTCGTCTCCCGGCGTCTTTCTCGGCCGGCCTCTAGGGCGTTTCGTCGGTACTACCACGCTCGGTCCGCTAGGGACAGATACAGGTGGTTTGTAACCGAACTCCCTCTCCGCCTCTTCGCGCCCCTTCCAGGGCCGAAGTTTTCCGACATTTGTCTTCCATTTCCTACCCGTCAGGCAGTCCTCTATCATCACCGTGGACTCGGAGATGACGCGAACGATTTTAAATGGACCTTCCCAAGGCGTTACGAGCTTCAGCTTATCCAGCGGCTCGTAGTACCTTAGTACTTTGTCCCCAACATTAAAACGAATTCGTTTAGCATTGGTGTCATAGCCCACCTTCTGCCACTTCGCACTCTTCAGCAGTTCTTTCCGAACGGCCTCGTATGCCTGTTTGAACCGGTCCCTTAATGACTCTACAAACAGCACCGTGCAAGGCGCCTCCGGGTCTATTCCAACCACTCCATACACTAAGTCGGCGGGCATTATGATGTCCTCGCCGAACACTAGCATGTTTGGGGTGCAGTTAGTTGATGAATGGACAGTGTTGTTGTAGGCATGTACTACAAACTCGCACTGTTCATCCCAGTCATCCTGGTGGGTATTAACCAGGGGCTTTAGTACTTGTATGAGGGTTCTATTGAAGCGTTCTACCTGCCCATCCGACTGTGGTCGGTACGGGTTTGTTCGGGTCTTACAAATGGCTAGGTAGTGGCACATTTCCTGCCAAAGTTCTGACTCGAACTCCCTTCCCTGGTCACTGTGCATCATAAGGGGAACACCCAAATGCAGTACCCAGCCTTTCACAAATGCCTCCGCGCATGTGGCGGCCTTGTGGTTGGGAAGGGGGAACACCCGAGTGTACTTAGTATAATAGTCAGTTACGACCATCATACAAGTATTGTCTCGCGGCGTCGTCTTAATCCCACTGATGATGTCTATCGCTATTCGAGCAAATCTGACACCAAACAATTCCTGTGATAAGGGTTGCTTACCCAGGCCGGGTCCCGGTTTGTTTTTACAACAATCCGGGCAAGTGGCGATCCACCGGAGCAGGTCGCCTCTCATACCGGGCCAGTAGTAACGCCTTTGTAGACGCTCTATCGACCTTCTCTTACCGAAATGGCCACTCGTTTGGTGGCCATGGCAATAATACATGATATCCCTCCTCATCGGGGCGGGTATCACTATTTGCAACAACCTACCGTTGGTGGGAGTTGTCTTCCACCTACATAGTATGTCGTCTCGGATCTCTAGCTCGGCCCATTGAGCCAGCAACCGCCTCGCTTCCCTATCCTCCAGGGAAACTAGAGGCCTTGCCGGTTTAATACCTGACCGTAGGTATTCCATTATGCGCGCAGTGGTGGGGTCTGACTGTTGAAACTTCTTGATGGTCTCCGGGGACCAATCGAGATAGCTGCATACAGCCTCCTCCCAGGGGATACGGGGGGTGGTATAATTAAATACCAACCCGGCTACCACAGCATTGTGGGCCCCGCAGTCTTCACATATGGCATTTTGGCACCTTCGGATAGGCCGTCTTGACAAGGCATCCGCATTGATGTGTTTAGCACCGGGTCGGTGCTCTATTTGTTTATGCTCTAATCCGAATTCGGATAGGTGAGCTAACCAACGTCCAATCATCCCCTCGGCGTCTTTAAAGTTAAGGAGCCACCTAAGAGACGAATGGTCTGTTCTTAAAGTAAAGTCACTTCCCCAAAGGAAATGCTTAAACTTCTTCGTATACACCACCACAGCGAGGAGTTCTCGCTTGGTGGTACAATAATTTCGCTGTGTCTTGCTTAACGTGTTGCTAGCAAATGCTATTGGCACTTCGACTCCCTCTTGGACCTGAGAGAGAGCTGCCCCAATCGCATCATTGCTCGCATCGGTGTCTAAGATGAAATGTCCCTCGGGAGTGGGATATTTCAACACAGGTGTATTCCTAAATAAATCTTTTATTTTATTAAAAGACTCTTCTTGCTCGCTGGTCCATGGGAATGGGTCCCGTGCCCTACCCGGGGTCCAGTGAGCTAAGCACTGCATGCGGAAGCTGACACGAGAGTAATTCGGTATGAAATCACGATAATAGGAACAAAATCCTAAAAATGATCTCACCTCCTTAGCACTCGTGGGTCTTTCCCAATTTTCTACAGCTTCTAATTTTTCCGGATCCGCACTTACTCCGTTAGGAGTAATGATCCTTCCCAAGTATGTAATGGTTTTCTTAAACAAATTACATTTCTTGGGTTTAAGTTTAAGACCGTTTGATAGTATCCGGTCGAGGACTAATTGCAGATTTGCCAGGCATTCCTTGAATGACTTGCCGAACACGACCACATCATCCAAGTAAACCAGGCATTTCTTCCACAAAAGGTCACTCAGTAAGGATTCCATCATAGCCTCGAACGTAGCGGGGGCGTTACACAATCCGAAGGGTAGGACATTATACTCAAACAGCCCCATATGACTGGAGAATGCTGTCTTCTCCTTGTCTTTGGGGTGCATTGGTATTTGCCAATATCCGGACTGTAAATCCAAGGTACAGAACCATTGGTTTCCGCCCAAGCTATCTAAAGTCTCGTCTATCCTTGGTAAAGGATACGAGTTCTTCTTTGTTATACCGTTCAATTTCCGGTAGTCGACGCAAAAGCGGATTGTACCGTCTTTCTTAGTAGTCATACAAACAGGGCTGGACCAGGGACTCGAGCTAGGCACGATTACCCCTAGGTCCAACTGTTTTTGTATTTGCTCTTCACAGATTAACTTCTTTTTAAGGGGAAGTCTACGATACGGGATTTTAAAAGGTTTCTCGTTGCCCACATCTATGGTGTGCAACACCTTATCGGATCTACCCACCGGGCCTCCTTCCCTACCAAAAGCACCTTCGTACTTTTGTAGAAGTCTCGCTAGGCAATCCTTATCGTCCGTATTCTTTAAATCTGACTGATCAATCAGCTTTTGGAATTCTTCATCCATAGGATGCTGACTAACTGGGTTTAGTGGTTTGTTAAATTTAGCCTCGGCGACATGTTCTACCGAACTCATCCTTCCAACACTGTCGCCTCGCCTCAAATAAACCACTGAACCACTTCGGTTAGTTATGGGTAACACGGACCAAGCTGCATTAGCCACTAATGTATCCACTGAGTCTAACCCGATGCTTGACAAATACACCGTGTCGGGTTCGTAGACTCCAGTTTCATTCCTCTGAGCCATGGATCCGCCACAAAGGACATCGCAAGTGGTACCCGGTGGGATCTTCACCGTATGTACCACTGCTGCGACCGAAGACACCTGTCTCAATACGCATTGGACATGCAAGCCATACGGGCTCCGTATACCCATACTACCGTCCCTCGGGTCCAAGACGGCCCCGTATAAGCTTGCAAAATCCAATCCGAGGATTCCGTCATCACTAACCTCTGCTATAGTTGGCGAAAGAACAAACTCTTTGCCTCCTATATGGATAGGCATAAACGTCCTACCAAATGTACGCATGCTGCTTCCGTCGGCCGTGCAAGCATTTACCCCCGTTTTGAGGTTCTCATGGCTGCCGGCCACCGAATCGAAGAATCTTTTGGACACACATGAATGACTAGCTCCAGTATCCACCAAGAATTCCCCCACCCGGCCTTCCACAGATATGGGTACATACCACCGTCTCCCCCCTAAAGGCGAGGGGTTACTGGTAAACTGGTGAAAGTCTCCCGAATCACCAAGATTCAATCCGAGTCCTCTCAGGAATTCCAGACACGGATGACTTGGGGGAAGGCGTGTCCCACACACTCGAATCAACTCTTTGATCCATCCTTCCTCTCCCCTAGTGTGGCCACTCGCCTCCATATGATTACTCCTGCACATATCAACACTAGGGTCCCTGGCCCCGGCCGAGGTGCAGGGGTGCGCACCCTCAGCCACCCGGCCTCCAGGTGTAATTGACTCGAAATCTTCCACCGGGATACCCCCGGTAGCATTTTGGCATTCGTTCCCACTCGGGGCCATGTCAGATGCCGTTGACACAACCCCCACTAGTTTTCCACATCTGTGGAATCCCTAGCATTCTCCCTTTCTACGCCGTCGTCTTCGGCTTCATAGAAGGCAGCCATTACCGGCTTAGTAGCGGTACATTCAGATGAGTAGTGTCCCATGCGCTGGCACCTGAAACACTTAACCGTTCGGCGATCCACCCGGGGTCTTTGCCGATTGGCTTGGATGGCATCTGTAATTTTCTTACACATGTCTTCCAGAAGTTTGGTCATGTCCGGGGACTGAGTCTTCACTTTGTCAGTGCTTACAATGGACTTGACCGCCTTATCGACAGCCTTCGGGTCACTCTTGACCTCGGATGAAGGTCTAGAGTCCCTTTGTTTATTGAAAGATTTCCTGGGAATATACTTCCTACCTGAAGTATTCTTCCTTAATTGCATCGAACAGAAGGTGCCGTCTTCCTGTTCGATATCAATCAATTCGAAGTCGTCTGATGGAGTATCGACCTCCGACTGCTGGGTCACCGATGCCAGGGGTACCAAGCCGCTGGCATTAGGTATGTCCCCAGCTAACATAGCTCGCTTCTTCACGGCCATATCTATACCATTAAATATGCCGTGTAGTGTTATGCCCTCCTTCCAGGCATCCTTCGCTGCTATTTGTTCATCTCGGTCTCTTAGACCCTTGACGAATTGAGTGATCAAATCGTCCATATACCAGTCCTGGTTTTCAGTACCGGGTCTGGCCTTACTTAGCAGGGCATGGAGCTCCATACCGTATGCTCTGAAAGCTTCATTCGGCTTCTGTGTGCGTTTCTTAAAACGGACCATCGGGTCTTCCTTGACCATATTGCATAACAGTCCACTAGCAGTTTCTACTAACTGCTCAAAACTCCCAACGAGGCCGTACCAGGTTCGCCATTGCTCTACAGCCATGCGACCCGGCCCGCCTTTCAGACATCTCACCAGATGTGGCTTGGCCTCGTATGGGGTCCATCCATTACAGTTCATCACATCGATGAAATCTTCAAACCACTCTTTCCATGGTCGAGTACCGTCATATTCTTTAGGGATAACGGCTACCCTTCGGGCAGAATTGGGAGCATACATCAATCTAGTGCATTGCTGTTTGCTCCATTCAATCGCCTTGGTTTCATTCAAGGTCCGGTTGCCCCCTATACCACCGAAGCTCGAATTGCCAGGTGGAGGCGGTGGTGGAGGTTGAGTATACGTCCACTGTGTACCACCGTGGTTCGTATAACTCGCACTACCTTGGTTGGGGCCGGTACCCGAGGTACCACTATAGCTTGTGGCACCCGAAGCAGCGCCCCCCCCTTGCGCGCCTTGGTACCCGCCATCGGATGGCTGGTTTCCCGTTGACTGGCCGCCATCGTTTGATGGATTCGGTTGGGTGTTGTCATTACCAGCACCCAGCCCCGGGTCGTTACTAGGATCCACATGAATGTGGAACCCACTGGTCTCCGCACTACTGTCGGAAGCCTCTCTAGGGGTATAGTCCGGGTCCAGGTTGTGGACTATGGGCACCTCACTTATCCGGACTCTACTAGTTCGGCCGTGCTTATCTTGGGTTCTGATGTAAACACCCCCTTGATCTACGTTCCGCGAAGCATTATCATTTACAAAAGGATTATACTGCGGATTCTTCGGTGTAGAACAGGAGACCGGGTCGCCCTGTTTCACGAACGTCGAGTTCGGGTTTTTCACCCTACTCGCCGGAGGGGCATGTGTTTCCTCTTGCTCCTGTAAATAACTCTCCATAGCGGACTTATTTATTGTGAGGGTAGCTACGTCTGTAGTCAGGTTTCGCTGTTCCTCCCTAAGCTGTGCGTTTTCTGCCAAGATTTCGGATCGAATCTTTTCATTTTCAGCCACAGCTCGGTTTCTTTCTTCTTGGGCAATCATTGCCTCTCGCTTAAAAGTATCCTTAAGTAGGCGGTACTTTTCACCCTTCTCTTTCTGAGACCTGTTATATTCAGTAGTCTCCTTCCTGATCTCGGCTTGTTCCGAGACCATCTTGGCTTCTGTCTCAGCTTTCCGGAGTTGAAGTTTCTTAAGCTTCTCCTCCATTGCGTGCAACTCAGTTTGTAATTTATTTACATCCCGAGCCTTAGCAACCTCCTCGGCTCTAGCCTTGTCGATTGCTCTAAGTTTGTTGGCTTCCTCGATTTCTAACTCAGCCAGCCTCTTTTCTTTTTCCTGTGCGTCTCTTTCCTTCCGCTCCAACCGATGGGATACGGAGGATAGACGATATTTGAGGTCGGATTCTTTTAGAATCGCCTCCTGCTCAACGGATCGTAATTTTCCGATCCGGGACTTAGCTTCCTCCTCTATTTTGGATTGGGCTAACATGAATTGTTCATGTTGCCTCTTTGCCTGTAACTCTACCTGTTCCTTGGCTTTCAAATAGGCCTGAGTATTTTTATACCCGGGACCCATCCGACGTCCGTAGATAGACTTGCGATTGCCTCCAGGGTAAAACATGGAGTCAGACAAGCCTTCGTCTAGAGATCGGCCTAGGTGATGCCTTTCCGAGCTTTTCGGTCCGGTACCACTAGGCTTATCTTTTGATTTCGCGTCTGGGACTATTGCGTCCCTTTTGGTTTTACCATCGTCGCTGTCATGATCCGACGATGTCATTAGTGGGGCTACTTCGGTTCCACCACCGGGTGCTGAACCCTGGGGGGTTGCAGTACGCTGCATAGGGCTTTGTGCAATTGGTGTACCCAAGCCGCTAGCCGAGCCTGTTGGTACCATAGGACCTAGCTGGCTTCTGCTAGTTATAACTTGGGACCAATCGCTCAAGTCTAAAGTTGGGGGTCTTAACACTCCCCTGAACAATCCGGTATCCGGTACTCCTGTCTGGGGTGTAGCCGGATACAATTTTACGATGCCATCTCTGGTGGCATTGTCCCTAAGGTCGGGTGTAGAAAAAATATTTCGTACACCCTCCTGATTAAACATTTGTTGTTGACCGGGTTTCCAGTCTAACAACAGATGCTGGGATGTGTAATCATCCTCTTCGAATCCCTCTAGCCCAGGGCTGGGGGGATCCGCTTCGGGTTTCCCGAGGCTTTCGGCCAATGTGGCCGCGCACCACCCCCGAACCGACTGGTCACGGCACCAGTGTAATGGTTCGTATTGACTTATATGTTGGGTGGCTCTTTGGCTCGCTTACCACTAGATGTACCAACACAACACGAGTAGTTCGGGTTGGGCAAAGCCCCAGAAACCCCTACCTCTCGGGTAGGACTTTATTCAATCTCTCTGATGACAAAGTATTAGCGTCTGGACTGGACCATGTCCAGTCCCCTTCTGCCGCTCGTCCGGCTCCTTAGTAGGAGCTGGACGCGAGGCGTGGTGCTGCCCCCTCTTGTACCAACGAGGTATCGCAAAGCGACACCTAGCTAGCATAGAAGGAACAAGCACCACACGAACACGTCTCTCGGATGAACGGCACTAATATATATACAATGATGCCGGCCCCTACACAACATTATATATGAAAGTTCAGATATTTTATGTCCAAGACATCATGCCTCTGTCGGGTTACCATGGCAGGTGAGACTACTGTCAACAGGATTTTATATATAAACATTAACATTTGAAGATCTGAAGACTTTCATATACTCTGGGTTATATTTACATGCCGACATGATACATCTCAGGTATCTGACAATCAGGTATTCTCAGTTATATTTACATTTATATAATGATATATCTCAGGTATGTTACTCATGGTATAAAAACTTGCCAAATCAGATATTATTTTTTCATGCATGATACATCTCAGGTAAAAGGTAAAATCATGCCATATCAGATACTATATATTACCTGTATATATGATACTTCTCAGTTATCTGACACATGGTAAAAAAACAGGGATGCCAAACAAAGAAAGTTCTTGTTCTTTGAAGTTTCAATAAAAACAAAACATTTGAACTAACCTCTCTGTTCTTTTCTAAAAAAAATATATCATTTTGGTACATTCTGAGGAGTATATATAGAGCACCAATCCTAGATATGAAAAACATGTTAAGAGCTTACAGATATTCACCTATCGTCCAACACGTCGGCTACCTCACTCACTGTCTTTGTCGGGGATTACATCTGGGGCTGGAACACCTGCTGCCTCATGCTCGAAGAGGTACCCACAACCACGGCTTCGCAAGTATCGGTCCTGCCAGGGGACCCGACCGTGTTGTGAGGAAAACCACTGGCAGAGGTTCTGCCTCATGCTTTTTGCATCCTGTGACATGTTCCTGGGAACTGCAGCTCTGTCCAGGCCCTCGAGCTGCCCGTCCTCCCTCCACTCTCCAGGGTGAACCTCATGGTCCTTGTCTTCGTAGTCAACAGCCTCATGGGGAATGTAGTCCTAGGGCGACCTTGTCCTGAGAAAGTTGTGCAGAGCTATGGTGGCCATTACAATTTTCTTCACCCCTTGGGCTCCATGTCCTGCTGGTGGAGGAATAGCCTAAATCTGGTTACCCAGATCCCAAAAGAGTTCTTCACACACCTCCTCCCCCTAGAAATCTGGTAATTGTAGGCCACTTCCTTAGCTCCCTGATCCTTGACCGCAAAGGGCTTCATGAGATTTGTGGCCAGGCCGAAGGCATCCCCCCGACAATGTAGTAGGGCAGCAGATCTCACACACCTTTGATTGCTGAAGGTGGAGGAATCTGAAGTGGGTTGTCAGGGTCTGCCATGTCCCTGTGCGTAGGTCCTTCTTTCCATATACAAGAGTCCCCTGCCTTTCCCTCCGGTCCACGTAGAGAAATCGGTCTTGGGCGTCTACCACCACCATGAGAACAACACTGTAGAATTTTTTGTAATTAAAGAAAGTGGCTCCACTTTTCGTTGGCCTCCTGATCTTGATGTGTTTGCCGTCCACTGCTCTGATGCAGTGTGGTACCTGCCAGTCGTTTGTGTACTGCCCAGCAACTCCTCCATGGTGCTAGGTAACTACAGAACAAGAAATAAATAAGGCGCATGATAACTACAAATCATGGGGGACAAACATGTATAAAAAAATGCAGAGAAATTTATTGTTAATGCTGCATGTATATATATATAAAAATATGTATAGAGCACTGTCAGATATTTTTTTTCTTTATGTTGTCTGTACAAATCATATTAAAGGCCTTGCAAAGAACATGACTGAGAAATATATAAATAAAAAAAATATGCTTAAAAAAATTAGAAGAATAATTTTACCTTCAAGTAATTGTCTCTCAAGATGGTGGTCAGTGCTACACACGTGTCTCGGATGATAGGGAAAATTGTGGAAGACCCGACTAGATGACCATGGTGGAGAGTATGGCTGCTGTCGCCTGGGAAAAGATATACCATTTTCAATTGACTAAAAAATGAAACTTTATTTTCTTTTTTATAGAAGTTTTTTTTTGTGGGAAATTTCAGGATAAAGTTGGAGCGCCTTGTAGCCATGTTAGGGAAGTGGGGAAAAAACTTACCTAGAGCAAGTTAAGAGTAGGCCATAAAGATACATTTTATTCACCTTCCCTTTTATTCCAACAGCTACATGGGCTTTTTATGTAAACATTATCTTAGCATCGGATTCATGGGCCTTTTGGCCGATCGATGTGGGCCTTTTACCCCAGCCTTTCGACGTCCGGGGTAAAATGCCACATTTTTTGTTAAACGTTGAAATGGAATATTCCATGAGGCTAGGCTGACAACCTATTCCACAATTATTATACCTTGTTCCATCCTTTGATTATTGTGGAAAATATGCAACGTTGCATCGTTGAGCTTCATGCTCTCAGCTTGAATGGATAGAAACACTTGTAACCACATATCCTACTTAGGAAAGGACGCTGGGAGAGGTTTATCACTACATGTGCATTAAAGATATATGCCATTTGAAAATATTATTTTTGAAAAATTTATAACTTTTTCATTTCAATCGTGACCCCCCCATTTTTCTTTTTTTCAAAATGTTGATATAGATGTCCTGTTTCAATCCAGAGAGTATTGTAGAGAAATCAGTAGAGGGTCAGTATGCATGAGACATGATATGGAAACAATGGTTTTTACCATACGTTTCTATAGTTAAGGCATTTACACTTAAATTGTCATATTGTGAAAGCGGGCCCCTACATATTTGAACACACCCTCAGAGGTGTATTAATATAACTAATGTCTCCATATGTGCTTAAGGGGGGAATGTATGTTGTGCCTTTATCTCACAAAATTGGCATTATCCCTCAAAATAGTACCCATCTGAAGGGTAAATGATCATACAGTGCCTTTATCCCACAAAACTGGCTTAATCCCTCAAAATAGTGTAGCCAACTTTGTGAGATTGAGACACCACAAGTGTTACGCTTCCTCGGGATCTTCATCAAAATGAGACAAGCATCATGTTACAAATAGCTTAAATCACAAATTAAACCTCAGTTTCCATTTTCATCAAGAAACTTTAAATATGATACAACTGATTGTGGTGTAACCCTACTCTGTGTGGATTGTGTGTTAAGTTGTGAATTACAATTCAAGGATGTTGATAAATAGTTATTAAGATGAGTAACATGAGGAAGCTTGCTTATCAGAAGGTTTGTCTAGCTTTACAATATCTCAGTGAGAAATGGCATTACATTATCATCGGCATCAATGTCAGACAATGTTAGTTTGTACAAATCCACTCATCAAACAAAAAAGACTTTTAATTGGACTCATTAGTAGACAATTGAATTATCACCCCTTGATGACAACGGGTTGGCTTGGTCCCAATAAAAAGCTGTCAGCTTTTGTTTGCAGAAAGATTAATTTTCATGCCCCTGGAGTTTGTTCATTTCTTATTTTCATAATAGTTATGTCTCACGGACGGCAACTTTTTTTATAAATAAAGCTTTCATTGTACATATTCTTTCAGAATCCAACTTAGGATGCAGTGTCTATATATATATGGGTCAATCCAAGTTTTACTGGTCAGGGGGGGCCTGGATCAAGAATCTACAAACTCAGTATTTCTTAATAACATTATATTTTATTGATAGCCCTATATCTTGGCTTATTAAAAAGTTTCATTCAAGGATCCAACTCCTAGGGGGTCAGTTTTTATCGCAGATGCCGTAAAACCTCCTTAAAAGGGGGTACGTTAATGATCGTAATCAAACAAACATGAATAACACCACTAATAAGAGGCCTGGAAACACCAGATATTGTGGCCAGACTGGTACAATACATGACTTTATGTATACCAAAAAGCTAAAGTGAGGCCCGAAAACTCTTGAAGTTACGCATAGGTGGATAAATTGGAAAATGTGAAAATTTGTGAATTTATTTTACCGTTTTTTAACTTTAGCCTAGCTCATTCAAAATCCTTCATACAATGACTATATTAACTGTCCATTGTCTCTAGTAGACCTACTGTACATAATAATTAGAATTGGCCTATTTTCTTACGTTTTCATCCATTTTCTCTTGGTCTCCAGTCTATAGCTTATATATACATATCTTTAACATTTTTTCACATTTCTCATATGCTTTTCATATTTTTTACCAATACATTTCTACACAAAATAATCAAAAAAAAAAATCCGACCTACCAACCCTAGATCTCTGGGCCATGTTAATGAAAACACCCATTTTTATTGGCCTGGGCAGATTTGTCAAACCCTCACATTGATTTGATATCAAACAGGTTTGATTTTACTAAAGCAATAGATACATGCCTTCTTGCTACACTTGACTGGCAGAGGTTTAGGATTTGTGATATTGTCTGATTGGAATTGCCAGGCCTGCAATCGCCTGCATGGCCAGTATCGCAGACTGGACCTTCGGGTTCTACTGTTTATATCCCTTTGAGGAGGGCAAAATAGTTTTACCTTCTCTCAGCCAAATAAAAAAGACTTCGTGTTACTATAGGTTAATAGGGCGAGTCCACAAATGATTTTCGGCCCTGCCCGGGGGCAAGAATATGTTCACCCTTGAGAGGGGCCAAATTTTCTTTCACGTCTCTGTGTGAAAACTCGCCCTGACTCCCCTGTTGTTAACAAATGATCACTCCCTTGTATGGTAAAAAGAACATGCAGGCATATCACTGATCCCATTGTAATTGGTTGTTATCTGTTGTTAGGAATAAGAATGAGCTGTATCTAATATGTAAATTGTGCATCACAGATAGCCAATGGCCTACCGTCATCTACATGAAAATGGCATACTTTGCTCTCAGACTACAATAGCACTGAGAGTCTGTGTCTGTATGTTTCGTAATAAGGATTCTATATGAAAAGTCTTTTTCTCTTTGCAGGCCACTTAATTCCGCAGATTTCATTATTCGGCAGGCCCGGATTGATTTTCGGAGGACCAAATACTTCTAGATTACTTCAATGTGAAAGTAATGATGAAAAACAAGCATCAACTCACTATTTGAATAACTTAACTCAGTAAAGCAAAGTACACAATGTCCTTAGTTGTAGGCTTAAAACCCTTATTTATCATCTGCTTTACAAGTCATGAAGCTCAAATGCAGTCTAAGGCCCTAGTATTACGGTCAGACGTGTGGTCCTGAAGTCTGATAATTACCATGGGCCAGGCAGTGACTTTGTGGGCAAAAGCTGATGCCATGCACGTTTTAGTATTAGCTGCTAGGATTCTAGTGTAACAAGACCATCTGACACAATCAGCAATGTCAGCAGGAGATAGATCTGCCTACCACTCCATACTGCGTGATTTTGCTGCATCTATAACATTAGTGAGCATTTTAGGAAAGAGCAGTAGATCTCTTATACACTAATCCTCTTGGGAACAGCCAGAAGGCAGACTGTTGCCCTCTTATAGTATGTAATTGTTAGTCAATGCTGCAACAATTCTCTGTGCATTGCGACCACTACCACTACTACAACTTCTACCGCTGTATCTGTAGGTAGGTAAAAGAGTCAGTTATTTTATGGTGTTAAAGTTTTTGAAACAACCTAATTCCATAACCACCCTTCATATTTTATTATATCTGCCTTCACCTATCTGATTTGCCATTCTCCTGTGACTATGTATTAGTTAATCCACAGTTCTGTAGGGTTACAAGGTATAACCAGTGCCTCACTTGAGACACCTTAGATTGACCGATGAAGTAACCCTGCAGAACTGTGGGTAAACTGGCTTAGACCTCGGTTACATGAAATAACCACAGCTTGTTTCCTTTGTTCTAAGGTGTCATCATGGTTTAATAGATTGTAAGCTGGACCCAAACCCGGTTGGGTGTTCACAAGGCAAAGATAATAGTAGTCATAAATTCTATGGGTCAAAAGGTGTGGAGGTATGGGATGGTCATGTTTATCAAAAATGCTAAAAACAGCAAGGGAGTGATCATTTTTTAAGAACATAGGGGCAGTAGGTTTGCATGTGAATACTCATTAAACCTTCATAACGATAGCAGACACATGTGTACATTTGTGACAGGATCTGCGAAAAAGGCCCTTAGTGCAGGGTGCATTAAGGTCCCTATTCCCAGTACATGTCACATTTGGACTTGGGTATGTGATGACAAATGTCAATGGCCCTTTTATTACAAATTAAACAAATACAAAGACAAGAATTTCCAAATGCTCACTACTGTGCCATGGCTATGGCTGCCTGCATGTATGTTGTAACACAGGTGGTGGTTGCTACCAGGGGTGGATCCTGAAGGGGTGGTCTAGGGGGAAGGTAACCCTAGGTAAATTGGGTCTATGGGGGCCACAGCCGGGATCCCAGACCCAATTTCTTATAGTTGAGAGTCCCATTGTTGACCCATTTTTAGGGGGTCTAGGGGGGCATGTGCTCCCTAGCCCCTCCCCCCTGGATCTGCCCCTGCCTACAACACCTGTCATCAGGGAGGTACCTGTATAAACCAGCAGGAGGCATGATGCTCACTGATTCAATACTCGTAACACCACCTGATGGGTCCCAACAAAAATTGTTATTCCCCTTGAGAGTAAAAAGTTTTATTCCCCCCTGGAGGGCAAGAAATCGCTAGGGAACATGTCCTTTTACCCTATAGTAGTGTGATAACCATGCATTATAACCAGTTGTAACTTTTGCAGATTAACACACCTCCAAATGACGTCAGAGGGGCAATTTCCCCTGTTAAGAATGACGACAGAGGGGTATTTTTCCAGTTTTACACTGGTTTCCTACCTCCTATGACTGAAACTATAACTTTTTACCGATAATAAAGCCCTTCGAAAAACACCATCAGTCTTAGGCCTATGAACATGCTTAAAATCACAATAATATTTTTCTATGACTGGTAACAAGTATGCATGCCTTGTGAAACACCCAACAGGATAAAAGACAACTTTGCCTGTTAAAAGACAAATAAAAGACAACTGTGGCTAGTTGTTAAGGCCCCTGTTTCAGTGTTTCCATAGAAACACTGAAAAACAGTCATAAGACCAGTTGTGAATTATGACTGCAGTTATATCAGTCATATCCTACTTATGACTGACTGGAGAAAATGACAGTCATGACTTTACTACCAGCCTTCTCCAGTCATAGAAACAGAAAATTATGACTACTATTATCTTTGCCTTGTGAAACACCTAACAGCTGAGCTTAGCTGGCTTATTGGGGCTGATTAGGTTGATTTCAGACGGTTACAGACTAATGACTGCTTTTTAGATGCTTTGGATACTGGCAATTGTATACAATTATGATGTTCAACAGCCAGTCGGCACCAAAAGACAAGTCTGGGGAACAAGTTTTTAGTACGGAGCATTGAATCACTGTTAACCCTTCAAGGAGCACTGATGCAGGAGTGATCATGCCTATCTGTCCATTGGTTGGTATGTTAGATTGGTGAGTTACCTGTCAGAAGTGCATTCATGCATCACAATGACCAATGGGCTTGATGCAATAATACATCATTGGCTCTTGATTCAGAATGGCAGAACTCATTGATGCATTTATACATTTGTGGGTCCTTAAAGGGTTAAGGGTTGATACTTTATATCAAGAAATGCACTAGAGATTTCATTCAGTCATATTATATATCAGTATGCTTCCTGTTCCAACAGTTTTCTCACAGCCTCTGTTCTTCCACTTTGCAAATGGCAAGCAGCTGAAACCAGAAGCTCAGGAAAGATTGATTAAATATCATTCAGATTTTCATATACTCTCATTATAACTGGAGTCATTCTTTTAGTGGCAAATAAAATTCCAATTAATTAGATTTGATAAGGTACTCAATTATCGTGTCCTAATTTCTGTATAAATAGTTCCCAAAGTGATCATGGTGCAAATCACAGTGCAATGCCTTTGTATTAGAAAAGAAAGAGCCCAGTGTTTTGGGGACATTGCTCCCTTTCTGGTACTTTCTCTTTGCTTTTTGGCGGTGTCTTTTTCACTTTAGGTAGCTAGCTCAGGGACGCTGTAATACCAGAAGTTCTCTGCCCATCAAGCATGTATTACACTCAGATCACTAACTATGTTTTTTTAGTTCAGTTTAGTTGAACTCGCACCAAACTGGAATGAGTGGATGACACCCAGATATATTTGGCTAAAAGAAATTGCTCCACGATGAAAAGAGAGATTTTGTCTACTTCCTTTCTAAACTATAGCTGGCTTTTACGTGTTTTATTTTTCTTTTTAACTTTAATGTCAGTTATTCAGGGGAAATTTCCATTTTGGGATCTCGTGTTATTATTTGCACTTTAAACTGTCACTAACAGTAGGATATAACCAGATAACTATGATGACAATATTCGGTTCAATTTCACTTTCATTATTAATATAAAACGAAAATAGATTGCAAGTGTAATAGTAATCAGAAACCAAAATGTAACAAATTTTGATGACACCCAGACATGTTTGACCAAATAACTGGGTGCTGAAGAGGATATGTCTTTTTCACCTTTTCTATCTCCTTCCTTGAGATGTCAGGAACAGGATCCTATGTGCCAAAAAAAGTACCTATATCATTTCCTGGACCCATTTGGAGCAAATTGTCACCAGAATAGGCAGTCCCAAATCAGCTAAATATTACTGTGTTTCCAAAATGCAGCAGTAAAACTGAACAGGTGGATGGGGGAAATTCATGGGGTGATGTGGCAAAAGGCAAAAGGCATTTATGTGCTATGTTGGAACTAAAGGGGCGATTATTTACATAAATAGACAAAAAGTGTTGAAGCCTAGCTTTTCACCTACCTCAGCTACATTTCTAGCCACATTTCTGTCACTTGATAAACATAAAGGGGCAATTCAATTTCGTTAAAGTTTAGGAAATTATACTGGAATTCGGGGGATAAACATTGGGAACCCCCATAAAAAGTTTCATTCATTATTTCTCTCAAACCAGATTAAAATTAGGTTGATCTTTGTCAATCAGCTTCATGGTGAAAGCAGTGCTTTGATATGCTCTGCATCTACAGAACTGTGTTGGAGTTCTGCTTCATATATTTGAACTTACCAATGTCCCATCATGTACTTATCCCTTTGGAGATTCTGATGTAGAACTCACCTGGGGGAGAAAAACAGAACAGGTTAGAAATAGACCATCATGTCATCTTTCAATGATAGCCATCTTCTTAGACTTGGACATTTCAGGTTTATATTTGTCAATGTAAATCCTTTAGTCCTTTAAGGGCCGCTGATACAGGAGTGCATCATGCCCATTGGTCGTCATGATGCACCAATGAAGTGCTGGCAAGACTGCTCACCAGCACTTCATTGGAGCATCATACCAACTCTATTGGGTTAATACATATACTCCCAGAGGGTAGGCATGATGCTTCAATGAAGTGCTGGCGGGCAGTCTTCATGGGTGTATGATGACGACCAATGGGCATGATGCATTAATACATAAGCATCCCTTAAAAGGTTAATTAAGATTAAAATCAATAACTCCAAGCATATAATTTTGAATTATGCTATCTAGCATGTAAATCATACTGTTGATTGATACAATAGGTATAGACGATATAGGAATAGAAAATATCTACATAGTAGGACCCCAGTTGGGTGTTTCACAAGGCAAAGAATGTTAAAACATGATTTAACTGCACACAGATACCTGCTAAAATTATGACCACTCTTAAATTGATCATAAGTTTTCCTATAATTGAGTTGTACAACTAAGAGTTGAAGCCAGGTCACAAACAGCTGACACATAGTTACTACTTCTGTAGTGTACCGCCTAGGCACCAGAATGGATGAGTGCTATTATGCCCTGCTCACTTACACATGTACCCCCCTGTCAAGGTTTTAAAAAAATACCCCCCCCCCCGTTGTAAATTACTCACGGGTCTTTGGAACCATAATTTTGCATCAATGTGCACATCGTGCCCATTGGTCGGCATGATGCATATAGCCTAATCCATAAATGCAGCCCTGGCAAGTAACTCACTAGGGCTACATTCAAGCATCATATAGACCGTACAGGGTTATTACAAACACTCCCGTAGGGTCGGCATGATACTGCTGTTAGGTAGAGTAGGCAGAGGGCTCTGCCTAGTGGTGGGTACCGGGTATGTGATCATACATAGTGCCCTACCGTAAATCCTTGCGTATAGGACGCCCCTCGCATATATGACGCACCCTGAATTAGACTAAATCCTATAGCACTCATCTGGGGTCAAATTTTGGTCATTTTAGCACTGTTCTATAGAGTAAATTCCTCGCTTATAAGACGCACCATGAGTTCAGGTAAATCCTATAGGATTCTTCTGAGGCTTCTTGTGTAAAAGCTGTGGCCTATACTCGAGGATTTATGATAATAACCATGCGTTATAACTGATTGTAACTTTTGGGGATTTACAATCTTCCAAATGACATCAGAGGGGTAATTTCCCCTGTTCAGAATGATTTCAGAGGGGTATTTTCCCAGGTTTACACTGGTTTCCCGCCTCCTATGACTGAAACTATAACTTTTTACCGATGATAAACTTACAACTGAAACCTACAACTGAACCAGTCATAAGTATGTAGTTACAACTGATAAGTGTTTCTAAACAGGCAGCAAAATATGACTAGTCATAAGAAAAATATGACTAAAGATAATAAAGCCCTTCTAGAAACACCATCAGTCATAAGCCTATGACCACTCTTAAATTTACAATAATAGTTTCCTATGACTGGTAACAAGTATGGACGCCTTGTGAAACACCCAACAGGTAGGACCTATGACTTTGACTTGCGGGTACAGAAACTTGTGGACATGGACTTAAATCTGTTTTGCCCAGACAGTCTTTTATAAACTGTACCCCATCGATAGGCCTATGTCTGTGGGGTGTTTCACAAGGATAATAGTAGTCATAAATTTTCTGTTTCTATGACTGGAGAGGGCTGGTAGTAAAGTGATGACCATTATTATCTCCAGTCAGTCATAAGTAGGCTATGACTGGTAATAGCTATCTGTTTCAAAAGAAGATAGAACAGGTTTATGACTGTAGTCATTACTTTTTACAACCGGTCTTATGACTACTTTGTGGTGGTTCTAGGGGTCAAAACGTGTGGAGATATCTGATGATCATGTTTATCAAAAATGTATGCAAATCTATTTTTCCAAAATGCCATCATGTCATATATGGTTCCTACATGTTATGGGCGTTTTCTGGTTAAATTTGACTCATCCTGTCCCCTCCAGTTTGAAAGTGTTGCCTATGCCCCAGCACAGTACAGCACTATAGCATGTTCCCCTTCTTACATAACAAGCCAGTTACTGGATTCCCTGTTTATACAGGACAGTAAGATTATATCAATACCCTTGACAATCTGTCTGCCTTCTCCTCTTAATGATGGTCAAATACATTACAAAAGATAATTTGATATGATAGTGAAGTTCTAAATCTTCACCTGCACGTACAGGTTGCTTCGTGTATTTCACCATTTATAGCCATTGTTATTAACTCATAGTTCAAACTCATGGTAATGTCAGATAACCACTATTTAAAGATAACATCATGGAGTATAGGTTTGATGATGTCTTTCTTTTCCAAGAGAAAACAAGTTTATTAGCAGATTACTGGAGTGTTTTTTCAATAGGTCATCAAACGACTATGGAACAACAAGGTAAAATGTACATTCGCGAAGCCCCTCATGGAGGTATGTTTAACCTTGTTGATATTATTAGAATAGCTGTAAGATGCGCCTCAAATGTGAGATGCATCATGGCTCGAAATACTATCAGCATATTTAAAAAAAGGGAGGATCTTTAAATTTCAAAAAGAAAAAAAAAACAGAAAAAAATGGGTGGGTGTTCTCTCAACCTCATTCCATGTAACCCCTCTCATCCCCTCTTTCTTTCTCTCTTTCTCTGCCACACACTCTCCTTTTCCCACTAGGATATTAGACATACTGTACAATATTCGTTCATATTTCAGTAGTTTTAAATTAGAAAGAATACATGATTACTTAAACAACAACTCAATAAAACATCTAGTATGACAAGGACAAATCATGAGAATGTCAATGGACAGATTTCATTTAACGTAGGCAGCATAATAGAAAGTAATAAGAAACAACCTATAATTCAATGGTGATCTGAAAGTGGAGAAATGAAATGTTATTCTTTTTAAAATGCCATAACTATTAAATTAAAGTCGTACTTTTAGAGTCAAGTACATTCCTCTTAGTTACAAATGCTTAAATCCATTAATCTAAATTTCTGAATTGATACTTCTTAAAATGAATCTAGATCTAGAGTAATCATAGTGCAGTGCCTCTGGAATAAAAGAAAAGAGCAAGAGATGACATCTGTTGGTGTTTTGGAGACATTGCACCCTTACTGGTTAGTTAGCTTCTTTTAGCTTTTTAGTTGAGTCTACTTTTTTCCACCTTTGTTATAAGGTGGATTTGTAAAGGACACTGCGATATTAGATGTCTGGATGTCGATTCACAAATATTGAAAATCTCGCTGTGGTCAAATGATCTATTTAGAAGCAAATATCTTCGACATAAAAGATCTACCTATACAGAATCTATAAAACAATATCTCTCTCAAAATAGAGAGCACTGATTGAAATATAAGTCTGATTATCAATCCATATTTCTTAAACTGAAGCCATCCTTGTGGAGGCAAATACAAATTAAATACAGATGCTACCACATGTCCGGAACAGGTTCTGCTGCTGATATTCTCAAATAACTCTGGATTATATTATAGTCTGATGTACTAACAGTAAGAAGATGCAAAGAAATACAAACTCTCTGGAATAAAAGAGGACAACCATACAAACATTTTGACTAATAAAACATGGAGGTGATGGTGGAAATGAATGAAAGTTGTATATTTTTCAAAATAATTAACTATATAGCCCTATGGGAATTCAAATGGCATATAGATATCTATAATGTCTCTATAGTGATCAGAAATGAACTAAAAAAAATAGGTACAGGTAAAGTGGTCCTACTAGGGTGGGAAAATACCATTAAAATAGTACGACTAATGGGTTTTGATTTCTGCCACCAGGTAGCTTCTGAATACCTGGCAGCATTTGTCTTTAATTATAATTATCCAGATATTAAAGTGTCATGTCAAAAATCGCTGTATCGATAGTTCCCAAAGTGAACACAGGATTATTAAAGTGCTGTGCATTTTTTTTATTAAAAAAGCAGACAGGTAACTGCAAGGACAATGGTCGCTGTCTTGGGGAAATTGTTCATTTGTTGTTCATTTGTTTTGCCTTAGAAGTACTTCACTTGCAGCAGTCACTTTCCTTTCAGTCGTGACCTTTTTCATGTTTCAGAGTGATGTCAGTCAGGTACAAGTACCTTTGCAATGAAGATGACAAGCAATTGAAACAAGGACACAAAAAAAGCAGTCACACAGATACCTCCTTGCGCAATACACACTATTTCTAAACGAGACAGGTGGCCTTTCATTCTAGTGTGGCAGTTGAATGGTAGAGCAGAGCATGACTTTTTAAAGTCAGAGGGTATATGATAAGTGCTCTCTTTACCTAATTTGAAACAGCCTCTAGAGGCTTCTGGTCATTAATTGCCATTGTGACCACAGGAACTAGGCTTATGGCGTTCAGATCAATTGCACTGACACTGAAATAGTGAGAAAATATGGTACACCAATAACAAGAATGTAAAAAGCAACATGAGCAGATGACAGCTAGACAGGTTTGCCCAAAATAAATGGCTACTGTATAAAAGAGAGAGGTGTTTTTTTTATTTCTTCTCCCTCCAAAAGATGCCAGTAACATATACCCATGCATCTGACAGGTGCAAGTATCTTTTCCTTGGCCCATTTAGTCAAGAAAAGTATAGGTTCCCTAGGATATGTTACTCCATAGAGTCCTATAGTTCAAGCCACCCACTCTACCCCCCCCCCCCCCTTAAAAGTAGGCTACCTTTTGTGTTCAGTACTGAGTCCTACGTAAGATAAGAGGGTTTATGGAGATGTCAGGAATCTTTATCAGAGTGATATCAAATGGAAACAAGGGGCCACCTATACCAAAAAGTCCTGCTGAATCCAAAATTTGTGGTCTTGATTTTCAAAATTTGGCCAAATGTACCTAAAAAGGAGGTTTGATAATGAGAATATTTTAAAAATGTAAAAAAATTATATTGATAATGATTTGAACTTTTTATAGATGCAACATACTAATCAAAGTCAGTTCCTCAATCTACATATCCCAATGTTTGCCTATCTCAACCTGACAAGCACTCTGCCTGTGTATGGCTCTGCCTCTCCCACATACTGCCTATCCCTTAGTCTACCTATCACCCATACTACCTTTCCCCTGAAACATCAATAGTTTAATTAGGTTTTCCCTAAAATGGCTTAAAGGATTAAAGTTTACCCCTCACCTTTGTACCTAATTTTGTCTGTACATTCTTACCATTAGTCTACCTATCCTCAATCTGCCTATCATTCACTTTACCTATCCCTCATGGTGACCATCCCCCAACTCTGCACATCCCTCATATTTGACTGGCACATCTGTGATATTACCTAGCACCAATGCATCTTTTGAATATGCTCACCTTACAAGGTACCCTCTGTGCCTATCTCTTAAAATGTTTATTACCTATCCTCCTTGCTACCCATCCTCTTCAATACCAATCCCTCAAGCTCACTTTATAGCTTTCCTACCTATCACAGCTTGATCAGCTGGGATAGCTCACATCCAACCTTTATTATGATCTCTTAGTCAGCCTATCCCCTAAAGAACAAATCCAACAGTCTACCTCAAGCATACATCTACTGATCACTCATGCTATATATCCTTGAGGTTACCTATCCTTCAGGCTGCCTATCCTTCATGGTATATAGCCCTCAGTCTACCTAACCAGTTATCTATGTATCTCTCACCTTGTATTCTATTCTTTCTACCTTTATAGTAGCTCTTATAGTCTATGCCTTGTGAAATATACCTATCGCTCATTGTACCTATCCTCAAGTCTGCATATCACTCATGTTTACCTTACATACCCCTCAGCCCATTGAATTATCATGCTTTTCTAAAATGCCTCACCATGGCTATCATTAGACTAGCTAACTTCCTATCTTAAAAAGCTTAGGGCTATATACCATGAAGGATAGGCAGCCTGAAGGATAGGTAACCTCAAGGATATATAGCATGAGTGATAGGTAGATGTATGCGTGAGGTAGACTGTTAAATTTGTTCCTTAGAGGATAGGTTGACTAAGAGATCAAAATGAAGGTTGGTTGTGAGCTATCCCAGCTGAACAAGCTGTGATAGGTAGGAAAGCTATAAAGTGAACATGAGGGATAGGTATTGAAGAGGATGGGTAGCAAGGAGGATAGGTAGCAGTTTAAGAGATAGGCATAGAGAGTACCTTGTGAAGTGAGCATATTCAAAAGATACATTGGTGCTAGGTAATATCACAGATGTGCCAGTCAAACATGAGGGATGTGAAGAGTTGGGGGATAGTCACCATGAGGGATAGGTAAAGTGAATGACAGGCAGATTGAGGATAGGTAGACTAATGGTAAGAATGTACAGAGAAAATTAGGTACAAAGGTGAGGGGTAAACTTTAATCCTTTAAGCCATTTGAGAGAAAACCTAATTAAACTATAGATGTTTCAAGGGATAGGTAGTATGAGCGATAGGTAGACTAAGGGATAGGCAGTAAGTGGGAGAGGCAGAGCCATACACAGGTAGAGTACTTGTCAGGTTGAGATAGGCAGACATTAGGATATGTAGATTGAGATATTGACTTTGATTAGCATGTTTGATATATAAAAAGTTCCAATCATTTTCAATATAACTTTTGTACATTT
Organism: Acholoe squamosa; assembly: GCA_949317995.1. Taxonomy (NCBI): domain Eukaryota; kingdom Metazoa; phylum Annelida; class Polychaeta; order Phyllodocida; family Polynoidae; genus Acholoe; species Acholoe squamosa. Next base: position 68,527,737 of record OX439045.1, read on the forward strand.
TTAAAATATTCTCATCATCAAACCTCCTTTTTAGGTAATTTTGGTCAAATTTTGAGAATCAAGATCACAAATTTTGGATTCAGCAGGATTTTTTGGTATAGGTGGCCCCTTGTTTCCATTTGATATCACTCTGATAAAGATTGCTGACATCTCTATAAACCCCCTTATCATACAAAGGACTCAATACTGAACACAAAAGGGAGCCTACTTTTAAGGGGGGTAGAGGGGGGGCTGTTTCACTGTGTCCATAGGTAAAGCTCTGAGTTTCACCTCCTATCTATTGAAGCTTCTTGATTTAGTGGCCAATAACGAGATCATTCATTGTTTTCACAAAGACTCCTTGTACATTAGTGTACCACAATATTGCCACCTGGTAAGTACTACACTGGTTCAGTGCTATTCAATTACAGTGGTCCACTGTTCAGTTTTACAAGGCGCCCAGGTACATTCAACTTTTATTTTTTACGGTATGCTTTTGCCAAATGCATCTGGCCTAAGGAGATGTCATTTCATATTCCATTGGTAGCATTGGGGGAAATCCATGTTATACATATGAACGGATTTGCCTTTTAGCGGAAACTGAAATAATATTCTTGTATCTTTGACTCTGTGCCTTTAAATAGTCAAGTATATGGGAGAGCTTTGATTCATTTTTCTCAGAAGTGTGTCCTAGAGGAGTGAGAACTTATCTTGATAGGCATTTGAACAAATTGTTATATATGTGGTATTCGCATGTCATATATCTCACAGTATGTCTTTATTACTACTCATAACACATAAATGCCAAAGCCCATAAAGGAAAGGGGCTCCCTATTTTCATGATAACTTCTATGGTAACCTTCGAATTGTCATATTGAAAAGACATGGGGATCAACACGGTAAAAGGTATGACCAAGCACCCCCTCGCGGGCGTACCTTTTACTGTGTTGATCCACACATACTTGTTGTTACATCACCTAGGCAGAACATCATCTTCATGAATATAGCAGATACAGAATTAAGTAGCAATGATTGGGATGAAATTGAAACCAAGAAAGAGATTCAGGAAGTTTCAATTTTTAGCAATCAAATTTCATTACCCAAATTGGCAATTTTCATTTTAGCAGCAGAAGCTGTGTTGCCGTCCTTAGAATTGGATTCATGGAATTAAGGATCATCTTCATTCTATATTCTTTATCCAATTCTAGAGAGGTTTTAGAGGAGATATAATTGTCACAGGTAGAACTCCTACACAAATTACAGGTTGAAAGATTTCAAAGATTAAAGTCCACAAATGCACCTTCTCCAAACTTATTGTCATCAATGGTTTTTTGAGACATGGCCAGAGGGGATAATTTCCCATGATTTTGGATGAGGACTTACAAAATTGCATTCCTACAATGGCAAAAGATACATATACGGTAAAAGGGTGATACAGGAAACAACGATACAGGGAAATGAACAAAAGCTTCAAGATTAAATTGCTTCACAAGCAAATATCTGATGCTCGTATTGTCAGGACACATCAGGAAGAACGTTATTTCTAATTGCACTCTCCCAAACCAAACATGAGGGGTGGATGAGTATACACATTATGTTACCCAGATGTGTGTTCACTGCTCACCAGATTCCACGTTCATCGTATATGACCAAATATATGGCCAAGTCAAATATAAGTGGTTTCTGACCGACTGCCATATTGAGCTGTCCTTTGACACAGCATGGCAATAGCCCTTTAGCCCCTTTGAGACCCTAGCATTACACCCCTGACCTGCCACCTGCCACCACCCATAATGTAGCTTTCCCCTTACCTGTTCCCCCTTGTTCCCCTTCTCATCAGGCTGATGACAAATGCCAGGAAGAAGCCGCTAATGGATTTCTTGAAACCCACCGAAGCCCTAAAAACGATTTCTCTTTAAAGGTAGGATTAATCCCAAAACAAAACACATTCTATTGAATATGTCTCACTTGTTTAGGCATTGTGGGACCGGCCTAATAGGGGGTGTTCGTATTTATTATTTACAAGTAATTCTGGCCATCACTTCACTGATAATCTTACCTGAAGCTTCTGTTTTGAAGAAAAGTGGAGTGGCGATCAGCAGGAAGTGGAGTTCTTTTAAACTGGGGAGTGGTGATCTGCATTAGGTCTATGGAATATAGAAACATGGCTCTAGTGAGTCTATGAGGCCTATGTTGTTGTCAGGAATGTTGAAATAAATCCCAGGTTTTTGTGAAGTTATGGCAATATTTAATTCGAACATACACAACATGAATATTCTAAGCTTCTGCTATTTTCTTTTTAATTACATATAAGGCTTCTGTTATTTTCTTTATTACATGAATATAATTATAATGTAAGGCCAATGTGACTGGAGTGTTTCCTCTGTTTAAATCACTCCACAGTAAAGATTTGCATAGTAAATGTCAGAGTCCATCATGTTGTTGTATTCATCATGGTATGATATTCCTCTTGTGGTGTCGCCTTGCTTAGTATGGATATCAATAGTAATTCTATTGGCAGGATATAGACAAAGGCCGCATATGTGTATCACTGATAACCGCTCAGATTGGATATAATCTGTATGCGTTGCTGGGTAGAGGAATCGGGTACATGTCATGTAGCGGCATATATGATAGATAAGCATACACCATCCTACAGCTTTATGACTGTTATATTGTTCCCTTGGATGACATGATCCTACCTGATTGTGTGTCTGTATATGTTGGTGTTAGGTCGACTCAGACCAGGGGGAACTAAGACAAACCATATCACTTCCATATTCAAGTCATTCTATCTCTATGCCTCCTGCGCTGCTGCCAAAATATGATAGTAATTCATGAGACTCTTGTCACAGGTTTTATCCAGATTTTAGTTCTATGTCTGCTTTTGAGGTGGAGCCGAGTGGAATCCTCCTTAAAAGCTAATGAGTAAAGAATTGTTCAGTTTGGAGCGATTCAAGTGGATCTCTGTATTCATTTAAATTTTGGTAAAATTTATAATCAAATCACTTTTTCTTAAGGGGTTAGAGACTATTTGATGACGTCATGACAGTGGAGAATGGGAACCTGGAGAATGAGAGTCGGTTTCTCCACGACTCTTTAAAGAATGGGTGTCCCATACAAGCTTATAGTGAAGCTCCTTATCAACATGTTGAAGCTGAACGATGATCAATAAGCAGGTTTGAGCCAAGCCCCAGGAGGCTGAAAAGCATGTGCAGATCGGCCCAAACCCAAAAGTGAAGAGACTAAGTGTCACCGCTCATCTTAACATGCTATGTCACTTTTGATACAATCATTAAGCCTTATTTGTTTTAAAAAAAAATCTCACATTCACCTTCTCAATGTTTGAATGTTTTGGTCATAATCATGATGATGTTGCAGACCTGATTCAAGCCTGTAACCCTCAGATGTAATACCGGGGCTTAGTGTATTGTGAATAGAGCATCAATATATTCACCTTGACACAACAATAAGCTTTACTCTATATCTGTGCCATGCAATTTATGTAATATATCTATGGCGCAGACATGTGTCGATTATAACACAAGAGTTGTAAATAGCAGATGGCAGTTTGCCTGGCAATGGCCAGCATCTTCAACTGAGCACATTGTCAATTATAGATATGTATAGATATGTGTAATCACTAATTATAGAAAGCAGCTTGACACATCAGCCTGTCAACTGCTAGATGGGGAATCCTTAGGTAATCACATGACATTGAGACTGACCAGCTTCCTCCGCCTATTTTTCTTGTATCAGGTGACACTGCTTTGTCAATATAGGGATGGAGCTTTCTCTTATAGCATGAGATCTATTCCCTCTTTATGATGTTGTATGTTTGAACTATCTACAGGCACTGTTTGAGGGATAGTGCCTGTTTGTGAGTTAGTGTCCCGACAAGTGTTTGATACCTAAGGTTCGTCTTTTGAGGCTAATGATATTGCCCTGAGCAATAATACTATCAGAGGATTAGGATTTTATGATTGTGCTCGAATGGTGAGCTGGAGAAAGATGGCGCAATGGAAACCAAGCAATCAGAGAAGGAAGGAGTCAGCTGTATTTATTGAAAGTCATTTCATATTACTTTCATTGGAAGGCATCGTATTAGCACCAGCAGAAATAATAGTGGCAATGGTCAAAATTGGCTACAGCTCAAGATCCCACGTCCAATCTAAAGTATTGATAAGTAAGAAAAGGACAGGTTAAAGAGACTATTAATATTTGCAGCAGCGGATGACACTTGGACAAGTTCACAAAGAGTTAGCCTATATCGTAATGCTTGTAGGCCAGCTTGTTTATAATGTTGAGTAACTACTCTCAATGCAGCATTCGCCTATATCGTAATGCTTGTAGGCCAGCTTGTTTATAATGTTGAGTAACTACTCTCAATGCAGCATTCGCCTATATCGTAATGCTTGTAGGCCAGCTTGTTTATAATGCAGACTAACTACTGTCAACGCAGCATTCGCCTATATCTTAATGCTTGTAGGGCAGCTTGTTTATAATGCAGACTAACTACTGTCAACGCAGCATTCGCCTATATCTTAATGCTTGTAGGCCAGCTTGTTTAAAATGTTGACTAATTACTGTCTATGCAGAATTCGCCTATATTGTAATGCTTGTAGGCCAGCTTGTTCATAATGCTGACTAACTACTCTCAATGCAGCATTTGCCTATATCTTAATGCTTGTAGGCCAGCTTGTTTAAAATGCTGACTAACTACTGTCTATGCAGCATTCGTTATGATTTGAAGTGCTGTTCTTGTAGGATATTATTCTAGAATACCCTGTCGAACGTCAATCATCATCAGTTCAAAAATGAACAACGTGCTTCAAAGTACTTTCAGGTCATAATGGGTTCGCAATAGAATCAAAAACCTGCAAAGCACTGAGCACTAGTTCAGGCAAGCAAAGTAATTAGGGTTATTAGGGGAATTGGAACCAAGGGATAGGACCCTTGAAATTGTGATTACAAACTAGCATATTGAAGCACTGCAATGAGCAATCTTCATTTTAGCAGCAAGAGAATGAGGGTAATTAGTTCTTGAGATTTGAAATGTCATCTTCAATTTGAATATCTGTGCTCCTAGAGAGCCTCTGGATGAAATACTAGAGAGGTTGGAATCTTGATGTCATCAGAAGACTGCTAAAAAATAAAAATAAAAATTCTAAACTTTTTACCCCATGATATGTTTGTATATTTGATGGGATGTTCTATTCCAAAAGGAGGCAGTAATGAAATGATTATTTGGGAAATGACAGAAGGACAACAATTAACCCCTGTGTTGAGAGATAGGAGGGCGATACGTCCGTTACCATGATTCTGAACAGGTTTAAAGCCTATTGGATAGACAGTGATTGCATGACACCTGTTAACAGTGGCAGAACGAGATGTACAGGTTAGAAAGAAGGGTTACATGTCAACATTCTGGAATGACTATTTATGTATTCAAATATCGCTTAACTCTTTAACCATGGCTTATTTTCATGGTAACGGACATATCTTAAAACCTATATTATTTTTCAGTATTAATTTATATCAGTTAACCCACCCTGGAATGCTCAGAGATTACTCTGGTATAACTGTATAACCTCCCAGTGGGCACAGAACATTGCATCAATGTTGACAACCTTCTGATATTATGTTGATGATGTTGATAAACCTGTCTTCAACACCTTTTCAATGATTCTATTTCAATGTTGTCAACCAACACCATTTCAACATCCAATCAACAGTTGACATATCAATGTTGAAATATTGTTTTCAATTCAATGTTGACTCAACATTGATTTGTCAATGTTGAATCAACAATATTGATTTCAATGTTGATTCAATGTTGATTCAACATTGACATGTCAACAAAGAATGCCCTAACACATATCAACGTTGTTTCAACATCATATCAATGTTGTGTCAATGTTGAATCAACATAGAAATACAAACGTTGAATCAGCGCTGATGGTTAGATGTTGAATCACAGTTGATTTTGATTATGTTGTGTCAACTATCAAATTCAACTATATTTCAAGCCTTTATCAACTTTTGATATGCAAACATTGCAAACGTTGTTTCAACACTGAATCAATGCTGATGTGCCCAGTGGGCTTATCTTCCAAGGGAAACCGATATATCCAGTGATTCAATGTATTTTCTGTCTCTTGTGATACGCAAACTTTTATTTTCTATGAAAAGACATGGTCATTTTGCCTACTTTTTAAGTTCAATAAGTCGCCAATATTCCTTGAATGTCAGTAACCAATAAGCTAATAGATCATGGATATTGCAGCCCTAGGGCCGTACATGCTGGATATACCAGAGCCGCGCAGCGGCGAGGGTATATCCAGCATGTTAGGCCTAGATGATCACTCCATGCTTGATATATTTATCTGATATATTTAAAATAAATAAGAATCCATTGATTTTCCAAAACGGTCCGAAATTTTCGGCGTCTTCCTCGTACGACGAGAACGTGACCTATATCCACATCCGGGCCACTGACACACTTTCACCGAGCAAGGAGGCGGGTGGGAATGGCCGGACCGCGACTCATACAACCGAAAAATCAATGGATTCTTATTTATATCAAGGAAAATGGAGAAAATTAGCATGCATTCCTTGTCTATGGATCGAAAACTTCTTGGGATTTCGATATTATAACATGTCAAGGTTGGAATCAAGACGAAAACTGAGTGCAAACATAGGACTAGGACCTCAGGTTAGAACTTATGTATTTTCGCATTGGATTTCATCACCGTTCAGTGTGGCGCTATGGCTAAGGCCTTCGCCTACCTCCACTGCGGCCGGGGTTCAATTCTCCTACGAGTTGGGACGATTTTTCACATTGAAACAATGGCTAGACTGACTTTGTATGTCACCAGCATTGACCAACTTGACTCCGAAAAAGTATATACCAAAAATCTCAAAAATGCACATGTGTGGTATATGCAGAATAATGCACGGCTAAACTGCATATAAACCCACCAGAAGTCCCCAAAGTCTGGTATAAGTCCCATAATTCTAGCAGCGCCAAATATACGATCTCTACTTGGTGTTCGCATACAATTTGTCTCAATTTTCTTCGAAATAAATAAGAATCCATTGATTTTCCATAACGATCCAACGCACACGGCCCGCTACATGGCCATTGCTTCTTGTTGACAGAGCGGGGAGGTGCCCGGATGTAAGAACTAGGTCAGCCACGCGTCGAGCAAGGTGGGTGCCGACACGTATCGATGTAGAAAATCAATGGATTCTTATTTATTTCGAAGAAAATGAAGGAATTTGGCATGGCATGTTCATATAGGATATCTAAGGATATTTCTCTGTTAATAACTCCACCAGGCTCCATGGATTTTAGGCTAACGAGGTGTGTAAACTTGAGGTATGTCGGAAAACTTTTTCAAATCCTCCATGTGCAGTGGTTTCTAGCACCGGTCGGCTTGGTATAGTGGACAGCGAGCTCGCCTCCTGCCCCAGCGGCCGGGGATCGATTCCCCGTTGAACCCTAAACGGTTTTAACTGGAAATGTATGGAGGAGTTGACTTTGTATACTTCTCCAATTTATTAACATGTCCGGATTGAAACTAGCAGCCTCTTGAAGATGTCCAAAAGGTGTTAGAGTAGGGTTATGGCTTGATAATGCACGGGGGTTATGAGCAAAAAAGCACTGTCCAAGCCAAAATCGTGAGATAATATGCGTTTAATGTAGGTTATGGGAACGCACGAGTGGATTTACGGGTTAATAATCCACGACCCCGTAGGGGGAGTGGATTATTAACCCGTAAATCCACGAGTGCGTTCCCATAACATGCATTAAGGCATTTATCTCATAGATTCCTCCATTTTGTATTAATTTCTTACCTTATAACCCAAGAATTAATCCAGGAGAAGACATTTTGTAAGTGCATGCGATCTGCTCGGTTTGCCAATCCACCGTAGCCATTGTTTTTACTCCACCCGTCATACCCTCGTCTTTCCAACGTCTTTTCATGTATAATCCAAGCATGTCAAGTCCCATAATTCTAGCAGCGCCAAATGTACGATCTCTACTTGGTGTTCGCATACAATTTGTCTCAATTTTCTTCGAAATAAATAAGAATCCATTGATTTTCCATAACGATCCAACGCACACGGCCCGCTACACGGCCATTGCTTCTTGTTGACAGAGCGGGGAGGTGCCCGGATGTAAGAACTAGGTCAGCCACGGGTCGAGCAAGGAATGGCCGTACGAGGTGGGTGCCGACACGTATCGATGTAGAAAATCAATGGATTCTTATTTATTTCGAAGAAAATGAAGGAATTTTGCATGGCATGTTCATATAGGATATCTAAGGATATTTCTCTGTTAATAACTCCACCAGGCTCCATGGATTTTAGGCTAACGAGGTGTGTAAACTTGAGGTATGTCGGAAAACTTTTTCAAATCCTCCATGTGCAGTGGTTTCTAGCACCGGTCGGCTTGGTATAGTGGACAGCGAGCTCGCCTCCTGCCCCAGCGGCCGGGGATCGATTCCCCGTTGAACCCTAAACGGTTTTAACTGGAAATGTATGGAGGAGTTGACTTTGTATACTTCTCCAATTTATTAACATGTCCGGATTGAAACTAGCAGCCTCTTGAAGATGTCCAAAAGGTGTTAGAGTAGGGTTATGGCTTGATAATGCACGGGGGTTATGAGCAAAAAAGCACTGTCCAAGCCAAAATCGTGAGATAAGGCACAATATATGTCTGTGTATAGGTATTGATATCTACAACAATAGCAACGAGGTCTCCTTATAGTCAATCAAGTCTAATTCACATGTTAATTAATGTATCACATAAATTCGACTGTTTTGCAATTGGCACACATCTCAGATTTTCACAAATATAAGCTGGGGCCTTACTTTATTGGTGTGAAGCGCATTATACACCTTTCTCAACCAACAAATTTGGACCTTTTCTTTGCTACGCACCTTAGCTAAGATAAGTAAAAATGTAGAAATAGCGGCAGACTTATTGTCCCAATGGTGCCAGAGGTCCTTCATAATTTTCGCAGAGATTATTTGTACATTTGTATACCACCAAACAGCCACCTAAGGCTTCTTCTATAAAAGTACACTGGTTCACTGTTCAGTTTTACGAGGGTCCTTGGTAGATTCACCTTTACTTTAATGGTATCATGTTTCATGCATTAATTACTTGGTCTGTATTGATACAGCATGTAAACATCCTGTTGTATTACCACCCAGTTGATGTAGTCTTACATGCAGCCCTGGATGGCAATTCACAATATCAAATCTATACCACCTAGAATAAACCTGCCAGACAAAATATTTGCCCCGATTCAGGTCTAACAAATATGCAGTTCAGAATATCGCCATAACTTTACACTCAGGACCCTTAACTTAAAATTCTACTCACTTCACGTAGAAAAGAAATATTCACCAAACCTTCAGGATTAGCCTCCAGGCAAGTTTTTCACCTTGGCTGAACCTAGTGGTTTCTGTAAACAGAACACTGTGTATCCCCTAAAGCGTCCCTCATGTCCACTCCAATTGTGATGGCACTCTAGTTCCCCCATAGATAATGGCTGTCAGGTTACTGCATTGTCTTGTTGCAAGCCCTGGAGTAGCAAGGCTTTTGCAATGTCCATATAAATACTTATAAATACCGTAATTTAAGACTCTATGATAGACTAAGAGAAGGGAAAAGGGTCCGGAAGTGACCATATATAATTTCCATAGGCAGGGGCTATATGTAGACTGTTTATGTACTTAGGAAACTGTTTTTAAATTCAGCCCCTAGCACTCAGATTCCATGGTCCATTGGGGTCAGAAAGCATGGTTGGGATAGTTGGGCCATATCCCAGCAAATTGTCATTATCTGTCGCCATGATTGGTCATCAATGGTGACTCCTTTCTGAGTGATAACTCACTGCGTCATCTTTCGCCACTGTGTGTCAGTCTCACATGGCATGGCAATTTATCACAACAGTCACCAACATGATCTCACTCACTGCGTGAGTATGTGCCACCCCTTGTCATCCCTCACAAAGCATGGTGACTTATCACCACCATCGCCAACATGGATCTAACTCACTGCGTGAGTATGTGCCACTGCCTGTCAACTCTCACTCAGAATGGCGGCTTATCACAAGCATCGCCAACAAGGATCGGACTCACTGTGTGATTATGTACCACTCCCGTGCCACTGGCATTAACTCTCACACATAATGGCGACTTATCACTACCATTGCCAACATTGGTCTCACTCAATGCGTGAACTTGTGTCACTCCATGTCAATGCTCTCTAAGGATTGCATCATCTGTCACTCACTCTCACTCAGAATGGCAACTTATCACCACCATTGCCAGCCTTTGTCTCACTCAATGCGTGAATTTGTGTCACTCCAAGTCAATGCTCTCTGAGGATTGCATCATCTGTCACTCACTCTCACTCACAGTGGCAACTTATCACCACCATTGCCAAAGGTGTTGAGACAGCACCACTGTTCCACATGTAGCCTATCTAGGAAGTGTGGGCATGAAGTATAAGTCCCATACGTATCAAATGTGCTTTGTTTCATACTGATTTCCATGTAATACTTCAGAGTTGAATCAAACAAGATTATATAGAGAGAATATCAATTGAATTTAGATAGAGGTATCTCTAAAATGAAAGCAACTATCCATAAACACCTTTTCTCTGGTTACAGGAAAAATACATAGGGAAATATCAACATGAACACCTTGTCTGTGGTTAGAGGGAAGATACATATACAATACAATACAATACCAATGTCGATGATCATGAGCTTTTCATCTAACAAGGTGAGTGATCACCAGCGTCGCCATCACTGGTGAGTCTGAGTGATCACCACTCTCGCCATCCATGGTGAACCTGCGCTATGACGTGGTGCGCGTTTCATCTAGCGAGGTGAGTGATCAACCGCCTTGCCATCCCTGGTGAGTGTGAGTCATCACGATCCTCGCCAACCATGGTGAACATGCGCTATGGCATGGTGTGCATTTCATCTAGCGAGGTGAGTGATCACTTGTGTTGCCATCCCTGGTGAGTGTGACTGATCACAATCCTTGCCATCCGTGGTGAATGTGCATTATGACGTGGTGTGCGTCTCATCTAGCGAAGTGAGTGATCACTCATGTCGCCATCCCTGGTGAGGATGAGTGATCACTCATGTCGCCATCCCTGGTGAGGATGAGTGATCACGATCCTCGCCATCCCTGGTGAACATGTGCTATGACGAGGTGCGTGTTTCATCTAGCGAGGTGAGTGATCACCCGCGTCGCCATCCCTGGTGAGTCTGAGTGATCACCATCCTCACCATCTGAGGTGAGGCCATGTGATCACCACCATTACTATTCCTGGTGATCTTGTGCTATAGCGGCGTCGTGTTCCATCTAGCGACGTGTGTGAGCCACTTCACACAGGTTGACGAGGAGTCACAACAATTTGCTGGGATCCTTAGGGGCTAGCCGTATTTGGTCCAGTAACAGGGGTGGTTTGGCCCTAAAAATCATTTAATTTATCCATACATTGACAGCCTTCTAACAGAGGAGTGTATGACTAATGTTGCTGGGCATGATGCACTGATGAAGTGCTGGTGCGTCTGCTCATGGATGCATCATGCTGAGCATCAAAGACATCAGCCCGTTTCACGCTGAGAATAATACTTTCATCAAAACAGAATTTTTTCGTGGAAATTGGTTACAATGTTCATGGTAAAATCAATGCAGCACAGTGGGAATCGCATCTTTCTTTTCCAAACAAACTTGATCAACTTGAGAATAGCCACACAGGTCTCTGTGGGTTTAGACCCTTTATATTATAAATATTCACCCTTCTATCGCTAGTTTCTTTTTTTCCTATCCTTATGCCTCACATTCATTAGAAACTACTTATGCGTCCAATTTAACCTCTATTATCAATTAGCAATTAAGCTAGAGAAGCTCATGTTTTGATTCATGGGCTTTCCTATTAGTCCCATCAAATCAGAAAACTCTCCAGGATCGTGTTTCAATAGTTTCCGCGACAGGATGGCCTTAAATCGTAGTGGGAGGTATAAGAAATGACTCCATACCAGTGACTACATAGTGAGCTACAGTACAGGCCTCAAAGTAGTAGCTGCTATTTATTCAACTACTGACTCAATACCTACCACTATGAAGTCATAGCACCCAGTCGTAGGAGCCACTATTGGCTACATAGTGACCAGTCATACCTCCTTCATGGTCTAGTATGCACTCCTGTGTTCAAATGAGCATAGGGCTGTAGTAAGGGACGAGTCATTTATTGCCAGGTGGGGGGGGCTTGTTAAATATAGGGGGGTCATTTTGAAAATGACTCCCTTGGCGGGGGCGGGGCAAAACCCAATAAACCTTCACACTGAGGGGGGTCAAAACTAAATATGGGCAATTCAAAAACCCATTGAGATGCGTCATTCCACATGTGTATATGATTTGAAGGGGGGGAATTTGCAAAATCAGTTCTTGGGGGGGGGGGGTCACAATCATTTTTGTCGGAAAAAAATCTGCCCAAAATCTATCAAGCCCCCCACCTGGCAATAAATGACTTGTCCCTAACTATATAAAGGGGATCCCACCTGGTTATATGTCACACACATGGTCAATTCTCATGAGAATGGATCATAGTTTTATATAAGGTCAATGGTCATGATTCTGCATACTGCTTATTTTTTTTCTAGGAGCCCATATATATAATGTACAACATAATTAATTGGAATAATCTTGCAAAATCAATGCATAGGCTAGATCAATAATGCATAGATGTTATGATCCCATAATCTCTCAGAGGATGATTGAGGCCAGGGTGCTATATTTAGGAAGGCTCCTCGACCTCTGTGGGGCCAAGACCTTTTGGATCATTAGTCTATATATATATATATATATATATATATATATATATATATATATAATATTTATATGATTACAAAGCACAGATTAGCTACATTTGAGCATAGAGGGCTACCATAAAAGCACCCCTTATTGAGTCACTGCTCTGGTGGATATTTAGCCAGCAGGCAGTACGATCACCCAGTAATGTAGCCAACTATTTGGTCACTATGGCCAAAATCCTAAGATCAGCTGGTAAGATTAGGCCCATCTCCAGTCGTAGCTGGCTGAACCTGTCGTAGAATTTATTGAAACAAGGTCCTGGACATCATGCCACTATAAGAGGTAATGCAAAGTGAATTTTTGTATTTTCATTTGAAAATAATCACTAATCACAATGAGTAAGACGTCAGACACAAATTGAGTTTCTTCCCCCAGCCCATCTCAATTGAGGAGCTGATTTCTTTCCAATGATGAACCAATTAGGGCAAAGGCTGGAAACTATTTAATGGTTTACCTTGTGTTGTCTGGTTATCACTCATACAACCTACTTTGCACTGTACCTGTGACATTGAATCGGAGAAAATCCGTAAATCAGAACAAAGTGTAAAATATAATTTTACAAGGTTTTTGTTCTATGAAAGGCCGAACACACCAATCTGCATAATCATACATTATGCTCAAACAATACAAATGGGTTATTTCCTACCAGCTGGGAAAAGGGGAGAGGGGGTTTTCCATTTCAATTCTCATTGAAATGCATCCTTCCACATGTGAATGTAATTCTGGAGGGACCATTAGGCAAAATCAGAATCTATTCAACTGAAAGAAATCATATCAATTAGACACACTCCTAGATAGGTCTACCAATCTGTCATTTATGAAATAATGTCAGAATCCATTGACAATTAGGCCATACTCAATTGATACATTTCAAGTACATCACTATTGATAGAATGCTCTGACAGCTTACTAATGACATTTGAATTACATAAGAGTGCAATTGCATTCACTTAGTGATAATTAGTCTTTCCCAATATAGCATAATGAGGGCGATACTTGATGGATGAAGATATAGGTTATATTTTCTGCTAAAATTACACACTTATAAATGCTTTCTATACTCACCCAGTGTGTATCATCTAATCGGCACTGAACATTGAATCAATAACAACGTTAAAATAATGTTCATCAACATTATTTCAATGTCCTATGCCCACTGGGGATAATGGAAGTATTAAGGTACTATGTCACACTTTAATGATTAGAGACAGTCAAAAAATCTGCCTACTGGTACCATACTGAATTATTTGGTCAGGTTTCTTACTGATATCTTCCAATTAAGCAAACTACCGAGTTACATCAAAAAAGATTGTTGGTTGGCAAATGCCACTGGTCGGGGCTACTTAGGCCGGATGGGCAGCCAACGTTGGCCCAATGTTGGCCCGATGCATCGGCAAATTTTTGTCTGCTACCTGGGGGGGAGACCAATAAAGACCATATCTGCATATCAGTGATATCAGTTGGGATTGTATATAGATCTGCATGTGATGAATCAGTGTAATACCTAACCAATCCCGGGTGGTAGCTGACTAACAGCCATAGATGTGACACACGGGGCACAAGGCAAACACTGGTAGTTCAATCCCCTATATTTGCTGTAAGTACTGTATCATATTTAATGTAATTAGGGCACAGTGCCCTTAGAAATATTTAAAGTGTATGTCTATCCCAGTGGGCACAGAACGTTGCATCAACATTGACAACCCGCTGATATTGTGTTGATGATGTTGATCAACCTGTCTTCAACACTTTTTCACTGATTCTATTTCAATGTTGTCAACCAACACCATTTCAACATCCAATCAACAGTTGACATATCAATGTTGAAATATTGTTCTCAATTCAATGTTGACTCAACATTGACATGTCAACAAAGAATGCCCTAACAAATATCAACATTGTTTCAACATCATATCAATGTTGTGTCAATGTTGTGTCAACGTTGAATCAACATATAAATACAAACGTTGAATCAGCGCTGATGGTTAGATGTTGAATCACAGTTGATTTTGATTATGTTGTGTCAACTTTCAAATTCAACTATATTTCCGTTGATATGCAAACATTGCAAACTTTGTTTCAACGCTGAATCAATGTTGATGTGCCCAGTGGGTAGTAGTTAAGAGTTTATTTGGGACTCAAAATCAGGAATTTCTTGATAATTTCAAGACTAAGATGTGACTTAAAGCTGCTACAAGACGTGATATGCGTCCTTCTGGTTTCTATCTCAGAAGATTGTACACCACTTTTCAAATAATTTCACGTTATTTAATCTAGTAAGGAGTGGGCGTTAATACATACAGTGAAAAATGCAATTTTCAGTTGTGCTCACTGCATTGGTGCGAAGGTAAACTGCATTGGTTAATTAGTTCAAACCAAAATTCCCACGTGGCAGCAATGACAAGTCTGCAACCCTGCAGGCTTTCCTTGGGAAGGAGTCATTGCAATAGAACACAACAGTGTGATTTCCTAACTACAGGTGGCACTACTGAGCTGATGCAATTAGGTGCTTGCCAACAAATATAAAATGCTGGAATATTTTTTATTTCTACATATCTATTTCTTTGAAATAAGCATGGTTAAAACACTCAGAATCAGTTGAGATGTGAACAGTACACACAAGCAAGTAGGCTGATTATAGATATACCCAAAACGAAAATTCTTCATATCTCACATCTTGTAGCAGCTTTAAAAGGGGTGTGCGCTTATTATCATATGTTTGCTAACACTATGATAAAATTGTGCCACATTGAAAAAGGCCCCACTGATTTACAGCCATGTGCCACATCCTAAGGGGTGAGTTCATTCGTGACAAGTTAACATGATGCACAATAATATAAAACAGATTCGTTGGGCCATGATTGTGACAAAGAGTCATCGATCTGGAGGTATGGTAGGATGAAAAATGGTAAAACCCACATTTGAATGTTCTGTATCAGTTTCTAGATATTTTACTTTAGGAAAAGGTTAGAGACATTGGTACAACGGGAAGATTGATATTGCTCTAATTCTCAATATTCATTTCATTTCACTTTCATTATAAACGTCTTATAAGCATCAGCAGAAATGTTGCTCCTCATTGACATTGTCTGTGTCTTACAACCCTGTGTCTGATTCTGAGATCCGTAGCATAAAAAGTTGTGCAATAAAATGCTTTAACTTTTGGGCATGTTTGCAAAGAGATAAAAAGAAGATGGATTATTCCAACTGCATAAAACCGGTTTACTTTTACATCCATGGATGATGCTGGGTAAAAAGAGGTTTCCTTTTTGCAAATAAACATCTTCCTCAAATTGACAGGAACATGTCCAAACTTTATTTGCAACTGCTTTTAGTATCTCCTGGCAGTATGTAGCACGAACCATCGTCATATGACGTAGACCTAAGTCAGGTACACATACCTGCTTTTCCCTACTGAGTGTGACCTAAGTCTGGGAACTTTCCGATTCTAAATGTAGGGTGAAGGATTTCTGTGTCATGAAGAAAGTACATTTTCCACTTCTACCTGAATAGAAGGCCTCAGTAGTGTAACATCCTATTTTATGAGTACGTATTTGAAAGCATTTTACTGTAGGAGCTAGTAAGATCTGTCAAATGTGGGACTGAATGCCCAGAAATACACTCACCAATAAATGAAGATCATAAAACCCTTTCATTAACTACACTGTAAAAAAATGTTGTCGAAATAACTAAGGATCTCTCATCCCAAAGTTGCCAGAGATCCTTCGTTATTTTCACATCGTTTTCACAGAGATTCCTTGTACCACGACACTGCCACCTGGAGATTATACACTGGTTCCCTGTTGTGTAATTACGGTGGTTTATTGTTCAGTTTTACAAGGACCCAACAGTTATTTCTTACAGTGTAGTATACCTTTTATCCTTTTAAACTTAGATTTCCTTTTATGCTCAATCTGCATGACAAGAACTTGCAGCTTTTGAAGAGCATCCCTGGGCTAGAATCGAACTCAGGACCTTCTCATGTAAAGGTTAACATGTTACCACTACACCATCTTTACTGTGCTGAAAGATCTCCACTTGAAATCTCATATGATCTACTCGCTCTGTATGTTGAAAGCTGGTATTCTACTTTTTTCCAAGCCCCAAAACATTAGAAATATGCCTGGGACCATATGTCACTTTTACATTTACTGCAAAGATATGATCATACTCTAAATGTTTTAGTGATTAATTCCTATTATATTCCTATATAAATAAGATTATATTATTAGATATCATGGTTATGTCATACTAGTACTTATGCATGATCAAGTTGTCATATGAGAAATATCATAAGACTAGTGGTATATAGTGTAAATACATTAAGCTCTCATAAAATAGTGTTATTTCCAGTGGTCATTGGTTTATTCAGCTTTAGGCAACATGTAAGAAATATCAATCATACAGTAGTTAGTATGTAGGTAATTTGTACATACAGTGAATATACAGTAAGTTATAAAGTATAATGTTCTGTTCCACTCCACCTGTGAGGTAATAATAATACAATGTCCAGCATAGTTCTAGGTGGGTTCCTACACCTAGCTCCTGACCTGCTGCTTAGAGGAATAATGTAATAATGAATAACTTTACCCTCTGGTGGATGTCTGAGGAAGATACCCTCTGGCCACTAATGATGGAAACCAATGCCTGTCTAGCATAGTTTCACCATAGTGCAGTGGTATAGCAGGTAGCAGGAGATGTTACCTCTGGAGTGGTTCTTGGTGTTCCGATTTCTAGGAGGTGCAGCCAGGCTATTTGTAGCAAATCTTGGAAAAGCACCTCAGACTGACTGGGGCCAGTGGCATCTGCCTAACTCTGCAATTGTTTGAGGGGAGGCTTTCATGTGTCACTGGGTGCACAAAGGACCCCCATGGGCGCCGCTGTGTCCCCCATTGTCTTGGTCGGTTCTGTAACTTCAAACCCCCATATCTCGGAAGTTTACGCCGTTACAACCGCCATTTTGCGCATGCGCGGAGTTGAATATGCCAAATTTATAATGCCCGCTTGATAGGCACGTAACTTGCGCCGGTTTGTCTGTAGTGCACTCGGAGGTTGAATCAGTCTTCATGGCATAACTTCCTTAATAATGGGAGTTCCGCCTTGATCTTGGGCTCATTTTGACCGTCTAATTATGAGCTTTCCATAAATGCTTTGATATTTGACCTAGGTTGCTCAGGAGCGACGCTAGAGCGACCGGACGGTTATGGCGTCGTGCTTATGTAACCCATTGTTCAGTTATTAGAGTGCTCAGACACTCATGACGGCGTCTGCGGTGCCCAGGCACCCGTGACGGCCGGTTGCATTCACTTACAACTTATTAGTTTGTGCACTGAACCATGAGGTCGCACACTGAGACCCTCATTTTTATTATATTGTGCAGTGAACCATTAGGTCGGACCCTTTGATGTCATAAACTCTGTCTAACTGACTTGGCTGGTGTGCAGTGGGGCATGAACGCTTTTTATACAAAGTTTGAGCGCTCTTATAGCTCTTAGAACCAACCTTTGTATTAATTTCTTAGATATTCTTTGATTAATACAATAATATGTTAGAATTTATGGAATAATAAAATGGTATATCATAGAATACTCCCTCTCCCCCGAGAGAATGCCAAACTCCGTCATTTCGCCAAGGGAATGTACAATATATATATATTTTCACCTTATTTGGAGTTATATACTGTTTGTAAGAGGATTTGAAGTGATGGGGAGTGCTTCAAATGCAATTTTTGTGGTAGAGCTTTGTCAGTATAAACAATTTTCTCCTGGGTATAAGTACATTTCCGAGATTCTATATCTTACCATACCTGAGTGTATTTGCTTATGTATCATCAATTTTGGGTACAATTTTCCATTTTTATGTACAACATACAATTTGGCAAAAAGCGTGCAATTTTGGCATTTAATGTTCAATTTAGTGTGCAAATTGGACATAAATGGCAATTTTAGTGTGCAAATTTACAATTTCGCGTGTAATTGCGTTCAATTGACAATTTTAGTATGCAAATATATATTTTTCGCGTTCATTTGACAATTTTAGTATGCAAATATACAATTTCGCGTACATTTGGCAATTTTAGTATGCAAATATACAATTTCGCGTTCATTTAGCAATTTTAGTATGCAAATATACAATTTCGCGTACATTTGACAATTTTAGTATGCAAATATACACTTTCGCATTCAATTCACAATTTTAGTATGCCAATATACAATTTCGCGTTCAATTGATAATTTCTTTTTGTATGCACATATATAATTTTGCGTACAGTCTGGTTACACATGAAAATATTGATTTTGTAAAAATCTGATTTAGTGTATAAATTGGATATAAACGTACAGCATAATGTGCAACATACATTTTAGTGTGCAAATTGTGTACAAACGTACAATCTGGTGTGCAAACATACAATTTTAGTGTGCAAATTGGGTACAAACGTACAATCTGGTGTGCAAACATACAATTTTAGTGTGCAAATTGGGTACAAACGTACAATCTGGTGTGCAAACATACAATTTTAGTGTGCAAATTGGGTACAAACGTACAATCTGGTGTGCAAACATACAATTTTAGTGTGCAAATTGGGTACAAACGTACAATCTGGTGTGCAAACATACAATTTTAGTGTGCAAATTGGGTACAAACGTACAATCTAGTTTACACTATACAATTTTTGGGATTTGAGACAAATTTCTCCGAGGACCGGAAAAACAAAGTACTTCATGTACAATAGGCTCGTTTGTCTCTGAGTTACTCTGTGATTTTGCTATATGGGTGTATTAATTGGCAATTTCGGCAGTGGGCCGCTGCTTTCAATTGACTTTTCCCTAGCCTTCTTGAGTATGTGTCCCTGAAAGAGATTATTTGGTGAGTATCTTAAGTAAACATTTTTCATGTCAACAATTTTCCTCAACAAAATTTTTTTTTTTTTTTTTCATTCATTTTTCCAACAATTTTCTTGGATACCTTAAGTGTGCTACCTTAAGTAAACCTTGGCATAGTATACAAGTGCTAGTGGGTACAAGAACTGTCTTAGTTATCTACCTGCATTCATGTATATTAATGTTAGATTTGTACAATTTACAGTTTGCAATTTGCAATTTGCGCGTATATGCGCGCATTAATCATCGATTTTGTGAGAATACCATAGATTTTCATATTATACATCAACAAGTGGCTGTGTATGTTTTTCTAAATCAATTTTTTTTCTTTTTCAATACTTTGATAATTTCATTGACAGTGGAGGTGTGTCATGAATGAGATGTGAGTCTCCTCCCTGATGTGCTCATGCAGTGGTGGCACTTGAGGTGTTAGGTGCCAGATTCTGGCATGTGTCTGTGGCAGTGCCTAGCTTGGTGTCAGTGGACAGTTCAGGGTGGGCGGGGGTGTGTGTGTCCATTTAAGGAGTGGGTGGCTGGTATTGGAGTATCAGTTCCTCACTGGAAACCTCTGCTGCAACATCATGGCTCACTTTCAAGCTATCCTTGAATTGCCAGTCTCCCAGGTGATGGTGGTGGGGAGTCAGGCTAGGGCCCTGGTGGAGGCCAACCAGACCATACACTATAGCTATATAGTGAAAAATTTCAGAGAGATCAGTGAGTATGGTGATGTGCTGGTTGACATGTTGTCAACGAGTCCGTAAATGATGAATAAGGATGAATACAGACGAATCAGGAATCCAGTTTGATATCCACTTTATTCATAGAAGTCCACGAGGTATAGATGGTGATATAGTATAAAGGTGCCCAACAGTGTCCAAGCCTAGCCCTTGAGCCAAGGGCCTTGATCTCACGTGAGTGTGTGAGGTATGAAGTATGAAGGTGGAAAGATGAGTGAGCTGCTCCCTCCACAGGTATTTGTAGTAGGAGCTGCTCACCCAGCTCATCCTAAAAATAGTATCAGGTGAGCTAAATATAGTAACTGGGGAACTCCAGTGCAGGTATGTAGGGGGGATCCCAAACATAGCACTGGGGTTCACAGAGTTCAGTGTGGTTCTAAATATAGCTGCTGGGAACTCCCGGTATGCTGTGAGCTGCTCATGATCAATGGGCATGTCCTCCAGCAGGAGGAGTTGTTTCTAAACATTGTCTGCTAGGAATTTCCAGCATGCAGCGAGCTGCTAGTGATTGACGGCGTATCCTCCAGTGGGAGGAGGCGGGGTCACTGAGTGCAGTTGACGCCGCCAGCCTTTGGTCTTTGGTATGGTTTGGCTTGTGGGTAGACTCGGACACTGGGTTACATGGTAGAGTCAAGGTGAAAAATAAATATGATAAGTACAATGCCTATAACGGTCTACTGACAAATCCCCACATTCCTACTCGATTCCACGCGAGGTTTAAAGGAGGAAGTTTGTGAGAGAAGGTCTACTGACAATATGTTTGATGTGTAATAATAGGTATTACATCTTATCATTTAAGTTGAAAGTTTACAGTATTAAGGAGATATTTAATATTGGTTTTTGATTGAACATGAATAATTTATAAACAGTACAAAACGAAACTGTGCCAAAGAGGTGTTGTTTGTAATTTTGACAAGAAGAATATGAAAAATTCAGGTCGTGGTAGGATACAAGGGCTGGATTATTTATCTAGCACTAAAGTTCACACAAAGATAAAGGAATAAAAAAAAAGCTATCCTAAAACATGCAGTTATTGGCTTTAAGGCAGACCTTGAGGTAGACAAGTTAATACTGAAGTTTGTTTCAGTACCGGTAGGCACTTATTATTTAGGTCTTGAGCCAATATACAATACAATGTAATAAATAAAAACAGAGGTAAGGTAATTGATGACTGGCAAGTCGATCAATCATTCCTTATAATACTGGTAAGGCTTAGGGAGTCTGGAGGCTTATAGGTGATATGTTTAAGGAATTTTCTAAAAAAAAAAAATTTGGATTTTTGGTCTTTTATTTATCTGTAGAAGTTTCTGTTAATTTGTAGAAAGGTTTGTCTTAGTTAATGGAAAATTTTGCATGTTTAGCCTTCAGTCTACCTGGGGTTATCATTGGCTGAAAAAGGACAAGGTTAATACAAAAAATAAATGGTGGCTCTGGCTGATATTTGGATTGGATCTCAGTTGATCCTGCAAAAATACTGGTTGCCAGCGCTTCCTTGTAAAATTTTTAGAAAAATATAAACTAGCTAAAACCCATAAATATTTGACATGGTTGGGTTTGAAAAGGTACAGTGTGAGAGAAAAAGAACTTTATGGCATCTTAAGATCACAAAAACCTGCTGCCTGGCTTGTGTTCTTCATAATGTTCTTATAAAGGAAAATAAATGTAAAAATGCAGCGTGTTTTCATGGTTATGTATCATAGCCTTATACAAACAAGAAAAACTGGCTTTAAAAATCAGTTGACTAGGCTGACTGAGTCAGTGTTCATAGTGTCCATGGGCGGTCGGTGAGTGAAGTGTGTCTCTACACTTTTAGTCCATAATTTTAAAGACAGTTCCAAAAATAAATAAAATAAATAAAGGATGGTTATTGAAATTATTTTCTCCTTCTATGGCGACTTTGGTTTGCAATACCCTTTGGTGGTGGGTCTTGGTGGTTAAAGACGTTTGGGTTGAGGGAGCGACCTAGTGAGGGTCTTCTCCTGGATCTGGATTTTTTGGTGTTGGGGACAAAGTTTACGATTTTGCTGAAGTGCATTCTGCTAGGCTTGCCTGAGTCAGGCTGCAAATTCAGACTGGAACTGTATGCAGGGTCCATGTCTATTGGTTCTGCTGAGAGGGAGGTGCTAGAGTCACTATCCTCCTCAGATGAAGCTTGGTTAATTTTGGGTAGGGGTCTCCAGACCTGGGTCGAGCCAATTGTTTTGAAGGTTTCTGGTCTGTTGTCTTTGTTGATACTGCATGGGCAGCTGTAGCTGTACATTAGGTGGGGACAATTTGTTCCCAGGGTGGCAAATCTAGTAGGTGGCCCTATTGGAGAGCAGATTCGTGTGCTCCAATGGGGCAGGCCGGTTGGTATGGGCGTGCCTGGTCTGCTGTTATCTCCTGCTGGCCTGTCAATGCGGTCTCCGCCTCCTCGATTAGGTCGTTGGCCTCTGTATTGAAAAAACAGAACAAGAGAAGGGGGATTTTTAGTTGTAGGGTCGATCATAGTGAATGGATTACAAGGCGACCAACCAAAAATACCAAATTGACAGGTAAGGCAGTGAATTAGGCAGTGCATACTGATGTGCAGTGTCACCGAGCCGGTGTAGACTTATGGCAAAAGGTGAGCGGGAAACTGGAATATCCAGGGTCCAGGTTAGTTCTACTGCGCGGCGCGGGTAGCGCCACTGCATGGGGATCTGTTCTTATTTAGTTCAAGCGACAAACATTGGCTGGCGCCACTGAGCTGGCGTTTGTTCGGCGTTCGTGAAATGGTATGGGGAAATGGTATGGTGAATGGTGTAGACTTGCCATGACCTTGTTGGGTCATTTGTAAGTGTCTGTACCCATGTTGGGTTAGGTGTTTTGGGGCCTAAAGGTGGGGTTAATTGGTTGAAATTTTGAATTTTGATGATGCGCTTTTTCGAAAAATAGGTCCAAGGATTAACTTTATGCTCCCGTTTTGGATCCTGATATAAAAGAGAGCGGAGGCTATTTTGGGATCAGAAAGCGACTTATGATTGACGAGGAGATACCTTTAAATTTTGACCTGACGGAGATAACGGAGGAGAACAGAAAAATGATTGTTCGGGCCCGCCTCCTCGTGGTTCCTTCAGGATACTTATTCCTGGTTGTGGTCCTCGTCGGCATGTTTGGGTGAGTACTGATAAGAGGGGTCTATTTTTGAGAATTTTTGATACGTCGACAAGCTTGGTTGGGGTGCCGGTGGTTTGACACTTGTCTTTTTTGATTTCAGGGTCGTTTTGATATGGGTATGCTTGGGCCCAGTGCAGGTGGCGTGTCACCACTGCCGAGGGCCCTTTGACGGCCCTGAAGGAGGGTCCAGTGGGCCATGTTTGGTCTACTAAGGCTATGGCAGGTATGTATAGTTTGATCAAAATTGGTTGGGATTTTTGATGTGCTGAGGTTTTGTCCCTGTAATTGGAATTGTATTGGAATTGGAATTTCGATTGGAATTTTGCTTGGGTTCTGAGTTTTTAGCGGGGTTGTTGATTTTGTTTTTCAGAAGTTGGGTCGTGATTGAGGACCGGCTTCAGGATTGGGACGAGATGGAAATCATGATGGTCGTTGTGTAGGACAGAAAGATGGAGGAGAAAGAAAAATCAGAAGGTGGCACGGCCAAATGCGATCAGATGTGATTTTGTGATGATTATGCAATGAATGACTGTGATAATTATTATAAGTGCCATGAGCCTGATTTTACTGTGATTGTGCCAATAATATATTTGAAAGTCCACCACCAGTTAGAAGTTATGTTGTTTATTCTGGGCTTCTAAATTGGGATGGCGGGCTTTCAATTCTCATGCGGGGTGGTATTGTTAACTTGGGTCGAAAACAAGTCTAGTGATATTGCTAACACGTGCTTATGTTATTGTTTTGACGCAGATATTGAGTGCGGGTGTCCTGACTGACGTTAAGTTGTCATGCCAACGTGGGAAAAATGAAAGAGATCTGACGTTGGGGAGGCCGACGGCAGTGGTGAGATGCAGCGCCGGCGTTCTGACGCAGCGTTTGGCGGGGAACCAAAAGCGACGTCAGAAACAAGATGGCGACGTCTCATCGTGCAGTGGGCCTTCGCAGTGAGTCGAAATAACTGTGTTATTGTGGGTCGAGACTGTGCTATGGTACTGGAAATGTTGTTAAAATGGTTTTAATTGTGGGTGGGGTCGGGTTTTAGAGCTATTGAGGATGGGGATGATCCCCACATGAAGGTGTTAGATGGGGCTATCCGGTGAATTTGGGCGACCGGGAGAGTCCATTACCAGGTTATATGGGGGGTGGCCGGCGGTTAATTGATCCCCACATGAGGATCAAAGTAGGATTTTGATGAAAACTTACCTCGGGTCGATGTTGAGGGTGGTGTGAGCATCATCTCCGGTGGTTTGTACATGTATTTGCCCGTTTTTGGCTGATGCCGGAGTGGGGTGTACTTAGTGAGCTCTGCCGGGGAGTCATGGCGATCAGCTGGCCAGGACTCACAGGGTAGCTGTATGGCTGAGTCAGTGTCACTAGAGGCCAGTTGGAAATCGGGCTGTCCTTCTGAAGAGATGGCCACTGTCATGTGGTGGGCTCCCTTCAAGATTCTGTACAGTGGTATTCTCCATAGAAGTGGTACCGGAGGATAGCGCTGCAGCGGGATCTGCCGGACTTGTCCCCCGATCATCGTCCTGATGTCGGACTTCCAATGGAGATCCAAGTGTCTGCCTAGGGGTGCCGTAAGGCGGGCTGGGGAGACCTTAGGGGCTGTGATGGTGGGTGCCCAGAGATTTTGTCCATAGATCATCTTGCCAACGGTGAAATCAAAGGTTTGACCGTTAGCATGAATCTTGGCCACAATTGAAGGTGTCCTGTGGCTGTCCTGTTTGCAGTAGGGCCAGTGTCGCAGGCACCTCTTGGCGGTACTCCATGTGATGCATAGGAGGGTTGCCATTAAAATCCAGGTGAACATGTTCTGGTAGCGGCCAGGCGACTGTACAAAATCTAAATCGGTGTCTGGGGTCGTTTGTGGGGCTGGCCAGTTTTTGTTAGCTTGGCGTATCAGATCTTTAAAACGATCCCAACTCTCCGCATTAGCCATCTTGGGTGCTTGGGTTGCTGAGACTAGTGTGATAAAGCGCGCCAACTGATTGACACGAAGATGGTTTTTAAGGGTTAATGCGCAGCAAAGTAGTGCCAGGAGGGGTGATACCAAGTGTATCCAAGGTGAGAACTGGAGGTGATATCCCAGATGCATCAGGGAGTTGGTGGATAGGAGGGCGGATTGGTCCTTAAGTCCCTGTGCGGCTCTTTTAAGGGTTATTGTGTCTTGAAAGAGGGGTGCTATTTTTTGATTGTGTAGGTGTTTTAATTTTTCAAAATTGGGCAGGTGAAGGGTCTGGGTAGTGGTTGCCATGGTGATGCCGGAAACATTGGCTGGAGGTTGACCAAAATGTCGCCACAGTGGTAAATTGAAATAGGCCTTTGATATGGGTTCTAGGGTGAAATTTTGGGTGCAAGAAAAATCAGAATTGGTTAAAATCATGCCTGCATTTTTAATGGAGCACAGGCATGGGACTGAGATGACTGAGTATGCGCTATTTTTAATTTCGACTTGGCCTGAATCTGTGCATTGGAGCATGGAAGTGGGATGGTCGGTTATTAATAGGAAAGTGCTGTGAGATAGGGGTTGGATAAGATTTGGTATGGGTGCTGCCATGTGTGCTTTAAAACTGCAAGTATGGTGCACCGCCTCCGGTAGGTCTAAAAATAGGGATAGAGTGCATGTGGGGTGTGTGGCCGACAACAGAGGTAGGGGTAGGTTACAGCTGATAAGGTGGCCGAGGTCACACATATCCAGGTCAGCTTGTGTAAACTGTATGTAGTGTGAGTGGGTCCTGGACATAGCCAAGTAGCCGGGAAGTGGCTCCACCTGGGTGTGGCCTACTGACTTAGTGTCGGAGGTGTCGAAAGGTACGGGAAAGGTTTCTATTCTAAATATAGAAAAGGTGCTTCCCCCTCTGGTTATGGGTACTGGTATGGTTATTAACATGCTCGAGTTATGGCTACAGTGCACATGTACTCGGCACTGATAATAATAACTTATGGGTAGGCCTTCTAAAATAATGCCGTGGTGTGCCTCGTGCAGGAGGCTGGATAAATTGTTTAAACCTAAACTGAGGTCGTCTTGTGTGATGATGGATTGGGGGAGGGTGCCCTCAAGTAGATTATTAATGGTTAAGAGCAGATTTTCCAAGTCACTTTGGAGGTCAATTAAAGACTCTATTTGAGAATTTGCTGCTGTGAATAACATGGAATAGAAGGTGTCTTGTCTGGCTTGGAGTTCTAATTTTAATAATATTGATGAGATGTTAGAGTTTAAATGCTCTAATTTTCTGGAAATAAAAGATAGAGCATCATCAGTGTCATTTTGAAATTTTGAGAAGATGTTGACAGAATTGTAATTAAATTCCGAAACATTTAACAAGAAATGTGTGGCTAATTCTACCACGTGCATTTTGGTGGCTAACTTTTTATCCAGGTCAGACATCTCAGAATTCAAAATATCAATTTCTGGTTGAGTCCCGAGGCCTATTGAAGCTCTTAAAATGTTACCAATGACTTGGCCGGGGGCATTTCTGGCTTTTCTGACGTTTGGAGGTGAAATCAATTTTGACAAGGTTTTTAGTGTTGTTTTTGACTTGGAGAATAGGCTCTGTATCATGTTATCTAGGGCATGGGCTGTGTGCTTAATGTATTGGGGTGCATCAGTGCTGATGAGAGGGCTGAGTAGTTCTGGCTGACTTAGGTTCTGGTCAAAGGTCAAGTTAAGGCTGAAGGTCAATGGATAGTCCATGTAATTGGCTAGTAATGTTTGGGGTAACTTGGTAAACAGTGCGCCATAGTTGGGTCTGAAGATGGTGTTCAGATTGGTGTCTGATGTTGAGGTGCAGCCGAGGAGCAGATGTAAGAATATACAGACTGCTAGGATGGCCGCTGCTCTAGAAAATGAGAAAAAATTGAAAATTTTGAGGATTTTGAAAATTTTGATGGTGGGGTTCACTTTAAAAATAACATTAGCTTAGTCACAAATGGGATGTTAGTATGGTCAAGTATTTACAAGGGTCGGGGATTCTGTGGGTGGTAGGGTTGTTGTCACATTAGTGGATTTATGCAGATGGACTGGTGCCTGTTGTCGTTGTCAGGGGCGGTACACATGCTTGAGCATGAAACCTGTTTATCTCGAAAACAGCAAACTGGAATACTAGGCTGGCTGTATTCCTTATGGCCAATTCGCGTCCAATTCTGGAGTATTGGCGGGGTAGGTCCCTGAGGGGCTGTTCTGACGCTAGAAGCGTGCGAGCACATAAGAGTGCTATGTATGATGCAGATCTATGGTTAAACCTGCCCCATGGAGGCCGGCGGGGATTATCCCCAGCTACAGCTACCATGAAGGCTTTTATGGTTGCTGCTATGGAGTGATTGCTCATGTCCAGCTCCTGTCTTAGCACAGGGCTGCTGAGGTAATGTTTAATATCTTCCTGGGTGAGGAAGGTGATGAGGTGTTGCTGTTCCATGATTATGCTCCTAATTTCAAAAGGATCCATGAGATCACTCCTGATCCCATGTGGTCTAAGGAGGCTGTGTATGGTCCATGTAGCATTTGGGCCGTGCTTATTTGCCGGTGGGTCCAGGCTGTAAGTTATAAAGGAAAAAGGGTCTAAGTGGGCTGTAAATGGGGGAGAGGTAAAGGTGGGGAATTTGCTTGGCTGAAGAGGTTTAGTAAATTGGATTATCAATGTTAAAAATTATAGGATAGTGGAGAAGTTCTTCCACATTTTACACACACTTAAGGCTCACACCGCCATTGGTTAATAGGGGTACCTGGGCACCATGATAATAAAAATACTATCATGTACAATGCTAGAACGACTGTTAAAAAAATCCTAAATGCTAAAATAGACCCATAAGATAATCCTACCTGGGCTGGTTGCATGATGGGTCTGCCATGGTCCCTTCCCAGACACTTGTTGCCGTGCTTAAGGTGTGGTGGTATTGGTTGTGGGTTGTGTTGTGATCAGATGTGGGTGGGCAAGCGCTTATAAACCTGAGACTGAGTTTGGCTACTTCTCAGTCTGAGATCTCCCATAGGTGGTGTGTCTTGCCCTGAAAGAGGCGTAGGCCAAATATTATTGGTGGATGCAAGTGGGGTTGTACGGTCCCATATGCAAATTAGGGTTATCCTGGCCTGGATTGGTTGGTGGTGAGATATTGTCTAAGGATAGCATATTGGGAAGCTTGGCGGGGGGGGTGTTTTATCCCCGGCCAAGGTGATATGGTTGCTATGGTGTCCCTGTGGTTTTTAAAGACCTTGAGGGCAGTGTGTTGTTGATTTGTATATGGCCACCACAGCACTTAAGGGTTGGCAGAGACAGCGGTGTAAACATGGGGTGTGGGTGTCAGAGGTCCATCTTCCTACAATAGGTTTATCATTGGAAATAGTGGTCTTGAAGTGGTAACAAGCCGTCGCATGTGTGTATTGAAGTTTATACACAAACCGAGGATACAGCGCTGCCTTGGGCGGTCGGTATGTGGCGTGTGTAACCTAACCTAATTATTTGATAATCCATTTGCCAGTGTTTGGCGTTCCACTTAGAAAGGGTAGGTGTGTGTATATACAGTTAATCAAGGCGGTGTTGATTTTGGATGCATAGGAATTTTTATGGCTGTTAGTATAAATAGGTTGGGCGTTGGTCTGTGACTGTTGCTGTCAGTGTGTTTAAGTGGTTGGTGTATTAATGGTTGATTAATTTGGTTGGGGCGCGTGGCGCCTGTGGGGCTTAAAGGAGGGTTGTTTATATGGATGCTTGGTGTTTGACACAACGTCTTATGATCTATAATGGACGCTTAGAAATTTTTCTTGATTTTCTGGAGGGCATGGGGCTGAAGGAGATTATTCCCTTTTTGGCTGGCCTTCCTCTCTTTTTCTTTGTTTTGTGAGTGGTGAGACTCACATTGGAGGGGTCGTCTTGGTCGGGGTCGTGAAGTGAGCTTGTGGGCCCTGATTGTAGCCTTTTTATGATGGCTTTGGCGCTAGCTCTTGTGATTGGTCTCCTCAGCCTTGATACATGTACTGATTTCTTCAGTACTTTTCCATCTTGTAGCCTTTTTAGAATAGCTGTAACTGGTGAAGTCATCCTCATTATGATGTAGGGGCCTGAGTATGTGGGTTGCAACTTTTTTGATGTACATTTGACTAGTAGGGTTGGTATATGTAAATATACCAATTGGCCTGTGTTATATGAGCTGAGTTCTGCTGAAATGTCATGTCTGGCTTTCATCTTTTTGTGAGCAGAGATCATGTTTTCTGCAGCTTTCATTTGAATATCATCCCTAATTTGTAGTAGGCTGGTCATAATTTTCTCCTTGGTGCTTGAGTCTTTTTCAGCTTTAATCAAGGACAAAGCTGCTTCAGTTGGTAGGTGTGTCTGCTTGCCAAAAACTAACAAATTTGGTGAGTAGCCTAGGGCGCTGCTTATAGTATAATTAATACTGAAGATTACAGCTTGCAGGAAGGTTGACCAGTGTTTTTGTGATTTTGATACAAAAGCTCTGAGGGATGATTCTATGGTTTGATGTTGGCGCTCACAGAGACCTTGGGACCTAGACCAATGTGCACTTCCTGTCACATGTTTAATGCCGAACTTTTCACAAAAATATTTGAATAATTTTTGAGACGTATTGCTGGGCATTATCTGTGTTTAGTACTGAGGGAGTGCCATGGATACATATGACTCTTTGGAAGAAACCAAGTGCTACAACTGCAGCAGTATTTTCTTCACTTGTCCAGGCAGTCACATGCCTGGTGGCATGGTCGGTCACCACATGTATGTAGTGAGAGCCATCAGCGGCCTTGGAAAAAGGGCCTATTGTGTCCATGGTGACATGAGAGTATGCTGTGAGTACTGGGTCACGCAGTTTCATTGGAGTTTTCAGGTTTTTGGGTCTCTTTTTGGTGGTCAGGCATGTGTGGCAAGTACCGCAGAAGTCAAAAACTTCTTTAAACATTGATCTCCAGTAATACCTAGCCCTTATGGCTGTATAGGTTTTGACTGGACCTAGGTGTCCACCTAGGGGAGAGCAATGGGTTGCTTCCACTAAAGATTCTGTCCAATTTTCTGGAATTACAATTTGCAGTGTGGGCTCTAGGGTTTTACCCAAGTTGGTATCAGTAATTCTGAAGAGGACTTCATCCAGTAAGATGAATTGGTCGTGGTTACGTAGTATTTGATTCATTAATCCTGAGTCGTGTGGCAGGCTACCTTTTTCAATGTAGTTTGCCATGGAGGATGCAAAAAGGTCTTCATTTTGGCTTTTAATCAGTGTTTCTCTAGAAGGTGTCAGGGATTGGTGTTTACAGATTTCCTGAATTGCCCTTTCAGCTAGAGGTAGCACACGGCGGGAGAGCTTAGCTCTCTTGGCGTTTGCAGCTTTGATGGAGACCCTAGGTGACCTAGATTTGGCGGGCCTGCCTTTGGGGCGAGGACTGCTGCACTTAGGCTTGAGTGGGCGGGTCTTTTTACTGGGCGCTGATTGGCTGGCTGCTGGAGGTGTGTCATCCTGGGACTGGGACTGTGCTCGAGTGAGTACACACAGGTCAGGATTCACACCTTGCTGCCTTTCTGGGGTGCCCTTTCTTGCTATGACGCCTTTTGGTGGTTTATTTGTGCTTCCCCAAATTTTGCCTCCTTTTAATATTGATCTAGGAGGTCCCAAACAGATGGGATTATTGGGGATTGGGTCGTCTGATCTGAAAACCTTTGTCATGGATATATCTGAAAATTGTACCCTCTTTGGTGGGAGGATAATTTTTCCTTGTGATCTAATTGGTATTGGATCATCAGAGCCAGGGGGATATTTTCTTTTAGACAGGCAATCTGCCACTAAATTGGCTCTACCTTGTAGGTATTTTACTTCAAAATCATAGGACATAACAGTATCTATCCATCTTGCCAATCTCCCATTGGTGATATTCTCCTTTTTGTTGAAGAGGGAGACTAGGGCAGTGTGATCTGAATATACTTTGAAGTGAGTGCCGTCCACATAATGGTGGAACTTTTTGACAGCGAAGATTATCCCAAGTAGCTCTTTGTCAGTTATTCCATATCTGGTTTCCTGAGGTGTTAGACCTCTCCCAGAGAATTCAATGGGTCTATAAAAACCATGTTCATCTACCTGTGTAATAACTGCTCCTAAGCTGAAATTGCTGGAGTCTGTGAAGATGATAAAGGGTTTGTTATAGTCTGGGAATTTTAGGATTGCCTCAGTGCAAATTGATGCTTTGATTTTTTCAAAGGCTGTTTGGCATTGAGTGGTCCATTTGAAGGTACCCTTTGTGGCTTCATATAAGGGCTTCATTATATGGGCAAAACCTCTAATGAATCTCTTATAGAATTGTGCCATTCCATTGAAACACCTAAGGTCGTGGATGTTTTTAGGTGCTGGGAAGGTTTTAACCGGTGAGATTTTGTCTGGGGAAGGTGAGATGCCGTGTTGATCTAAGGTAAAACCTAAGAATTCCATTTTGGTGGTGCCAAATTCACATTTTTCTGACTTTAATTTGATGTTTCCTTTGATGAAAAGTTTTAGCACTTCATCTAGGTCTTGCAGGTGTCTTTCCCATGTGGGGCTGTATATGGCCACATCATCCACATAGGCTACTGCATTTCTGTATTTGCACTTCATGAGCAATTGTTCCATTACATTCATGAATGACAGACCAGAAGTTTTTAAACCCATGGGTAATACTTTGGCCATATATCTTGTGCCATTGGCGGAGAAAGTTGTTAAAGGCCTTGATTCTTGAGCTAGAGGAATTTGATGGTAGGCGCTGTATACATCCAATTTGGAAAAATATTTAGCACCTGTTCTGCCAACTTGTTGCATGAGGTCGTCTGCTCTGGGGAAGGAGTAGGAAAAAGATTTTAGGTTTTGGTTAACCCATCTATAATCCACAACTATTCTCCATCCTGAGGCCACAGACCTGTCTCCCTGGGGTTTGGGTACTAAGAAGGCTGGGGAGTTCCACTCACAGGGTTTGGTGCATTCTTCAATGACACCTTGCTGTAAATGTTTATCTAACAGCTCTCTTTGGAAAATCTCTTTCTTGGGTGACATTCTATAGGATGGTCTGTTGCAGGGTTTGAAATCAGGGATTAATTCTAATTTGACCTCATTTTCAACATTTAATCCTTTAGCACTTTCATTTAATACAAAAGCCTCTCTATTTGATTCAACAATGTTTTTGATTTGTTGTTTTTGGGCCTCAGTGAGCTTGTCACATATTGTATATTTTAGAGGGTCGTTTCCTTTGGGTAGCTGATCTAGGGGATCATCTCCACAATTGATGGGGAGCATGTCTTTGTCAGAGATTATGCTGTTGAGGGAGTGTTGGCTGTTCAGTTTTCCAATGGGAATGGCTTTGTTTAGATTGTTAAGTGCAAAGATGCCTAGGTTCATGTGCTTTTTGATATTGATGGAAAAATCATTTGGGTTGGCCACTGTTACCGGTATGATTTTTCTTGTTGACCTTGGTTCAACAAGGGCGTGTTTGATTAGTACCGGTAATGTCGTGTCAACATTTTCTGTGATGCCTGTTTTACCTATTAAGGAATCAGGTCCTATGACGATTGCATTGAATGTGGATTCAGAATTTGGTGGCATGGTTAGGCCTTTGGCTGCTCTAATGAAGTGTGGTGAAGGGGACTTGGTCCCAAAGGAAATTTTGGCCCTATATTTGGTCATAAAATTTACGCCAAGAATTATGGGGTGATTTAGCTTTGGAACAACATGTAGTCTTGTTTTAAACTCTGTGTTATTGATTAGGAAGGTTATAGTGATGGAATTGTTGACCTGAACTGAGGATTTATCAGCTAGTAGGATAACCATGCGAGATCTCCTACCATGTCTGAAATTGGGGGTTGATATGATTTTATCTGCCATTTTCTGGCTGATAAAGGAAAGGGAGGCTCCAGAGTCTACAAGGGCTCTGTAAGAACTGCCATTGATATCAACATTAACTGCGCCTTTAGTCAATTCAGTATTAATGTAAGAGGTCTTACCTTGCTGCCCATACTTACTGGTCTCGACTTTTAATTGGAGGGTGGAAATTCTCTTGTTCTGGTTCTCATAGAGGTCCTCACTGTCTGATGAGGAGTCTTCGTCACAATTCACAGGCTGGGGGTCGTGGTTCTGTTGTTCTGCTGAATTTAATTCTGCTCCATCATTCATGTGTGAAATATGGCATGTGGGGGACGTTCCAATTTTGTTGTCCAAGGTGGGGGCGGGGCCGTAAGATGCATGGTGGCCCTCCCCTGTGTCCTATTCAATATTGTCATTGTAGTGTTCTCCTTGTCCAGATTCAGGAGGTTGGTTGTCAGGATGGTTGTCTCCTGTCTTTTTGCTGTCATTTCTGCCTGGTGTTGGGTCCCTGGATTTCTTTTGTTGCTGGGTCCAATCATCAGGGATTGGGAAATCTGCTGGGACCAGTAGTTTCTGGAAGGACACCTGGCGGGTGTTGGTGGGGGTGGAGGCAACAGGGATGAAAACAAAGTTATTTCTTGTGTCGCTGGATTTGGACCTGCTTTTGTTTCCTTCCTGAGATTTGCTCCTGCCTGGCGACTGATACCTGTTCTTGGAGCCTGATCTGCTGTTTGAGCCGGATCTGGAGATGTTATAACCTTGTTGATTTTGGTTGTATCCTGACTTAGGCTTGTCGTCATACTGCTTATTGTTGCCATTTCCAGGGGGCTTGTTATTATAACTGTTGTTATTGTACTGGTCCTTCCTGGATCTGTTATTGTTGTTGTTGTTGTTGTTGTTGCCATTGTAGTTGTTGTTCTTTTGCCCATTGTAGTTATTATAGTTCATGGCGCACAAGTCTGAAGATTGGTTTGAGGCATGGGCTGCTTTGGCTGCTTCCATGACCAATTCTTGTTTTAATGCTGCAGTCTCGGCTTCCCTAATGCTTTTGGGGCTGTCTGAGAGTACAACATTTTTTATTTCATCTTTGAGGCCATTTATAAGATAGTCCACTTGTACAGATTCATCCAGGTTGCTGTTGGATAGCAATAAGGTCATATCTGCTATGTATTCCTCCACAGTCTCTTTGGGTTGCTGCTTTCTGTTTCTATATCCTTTGATTATTGTGGCAGGGTCAGGCTGGTTGAATCTGCTGAGAAAGGCGGTATAGACTGCCTCAGTGTCATACATGATTGGTTTGTCAAAAATGTTTGTGAAAAACCATTGTGCTGCTCTGCCCTTTAAAAAGGTATACATACAGGATGCATGCATTGTTGGGCTGCGGGGGTATGCATTTCTTATATAGAATTTGAATTCTGCCAGGAATCTGGCTGCAGACCTGTAGGGCGAGGGTTTGTCAAAGGGTTCTGGCTTGTTAAAACAGCTTAATTGAGCAGATGTGAGTCGCTCAGGTTCAAAACTTCTGTATCCAGTAGGAGCGGAGAAATTGGATTGTCCTAGATTTGGTATCATTGGTGTGGACTGAGCTGCAGGCTGGTGGGCAGCTGCTTGGGCAGGTGGAGTGTTTGTAAACAAACCATACATTGGTATAGGGTTGTTGTAGGGCGTGTGTGCCTGGTGGGGTATGTATACATGGTTGTAAACACTGCCTGAAGGTGATGTGGCGGCTACCGGTGATGGACGAGTGGTAGAGGGCGCCATCTGGTGGGTTGTGGCTGAACTACCAAGACCTGCCTGTGTCGCGCCTTGTTGGGTGGGCGTGGCACCTGTCGCTATCATTCGGTTTGTATTTTGGAAAAGGCTTGGGGGGCTGAGCCTGTATCCTACCGGTACAGATGTCGGCATTCTGGTAGAGGTGCTCATAACCTGTGAAGGTTGGCCTGAAGGGGGTAGCCTAGTGTTGGTGGGTGAGAAAAGGCTGTTTTGGCCTTGGCTGGTAGGTGTTCTTGTCCTATCAATGGCCCTGAATATTTCAGATCTCATTCCATCAATATTTCTGTTGATTCTGTCAGACAGATTGGCTGACGCTATTTCAGACCTTCTCAGTACATCAGCATTGTCCTGAGCTGCTCTCCTTTGTATTTGGCCAATGTCATTCTCCAGGTGCGATTTCCAAGTGTCCATGTCATTCAACCTGTCATTTATTCTTGACAGTTGGCAGGAGGAGTCGTCTCCAATTCATTTTATTTCATGTTATCTCCTGCTGGCCTGTCAATGCGGTCTCCGCCTCCTCGATTAGGTGGTTGGCCTCTGTATTGAAAAAACAGAACAAGAGAAGGGGGATTTTTAGTTGTAGGGTCGATCATAGTGAATGGATTACAAGGCGACCAACCAAAAATACCAAATTGACAGGTAAGGCAGTGAATTAGGCAGTGCATACTGATGTGCAGTGTCACCGAGCCGGTGTAGACTTATGGCAAAAGGTGAGCGGGAAACTGGAATATCCAGGGTCCAGGTTAGTTCTACTGCGCGGCGCGGGTAGCGCCACTGCATGGGGATCTGTTCTTATTTAGTTCAAGCGACAAACATTGGCTGGCGCCACTGAGCTGGCGTTTGTTCGGCGTTCGTGAAATGGTATGGGGAAATGGTATGGTGAATGGTGTAGACTTGCCATGACCTTGTTGGGTCATGTGTAAGTGTCTGTACCCATGTTGGGTTAGGTGTTTTGGGGCCTAAAGGTGGGGTTAATTGGTTGAAATTTTGAATTTTGATGATGCGCTTTTTCGAAAAATAGGTCCAAGGATTAACTTTATGCTCCCGTTTTGGATCCTGATATAAAAGAGAGCGGAGGCTATTTTGGGATCAGAAAGCGACTTATGATTGACGAGGAGATACCTTTAAATTTTGACCTGACGGAGATAACGGAGGAGAACAGAAAAATGATTGTTCGGGCCCGCCTCCTCGTGGTTCCTTCAGGATACTTATTCCTGGTTGTGGTCCTCGTCGGCATGTTTGGGTGAGTACTGATAAGAGGGGTCTATTTTTGAGAATTTTTGATACGTCGACAAGCTTGGTTGGGGTGCCGGTGGTTTGACACTTGTCTTTTTTGATTTCAGGGTCGTTTTGATATGGGTATGCTTGGGCCCAGTGCAGGTGGCGTGTCACCACTGCCGAGGGCCCTTTGACGGCCCTGAAGGAGGGTCCAGTGGGCCATGTTTGGTCTACTAAGGCTATGGCAGGTATGTATAGTTTGATCAAAATTGGTTGGGATTTTTGATGTGCTGAGGTTTTGTCCCTGTAATTGGAATTGTATTGGAATTGGAATTTCGATTGGAATTTTGCTTGGGTTCTGAGTTTTTAGCGGGGTTGTTGATTTTGTTTTTCAGAAGTTGGGTCGTGATTGAGGACCGGCTTCAGGATTGGGACGAGATGGAAATCATGATGGTCGTTGTGTAGGACAGAAAGATGGAGGAGAAAGAAAAATCAGAAGGTGGCACGGCCAAATGCGATCAGATGTGATTTTGTGATGATTATGCAATGAATGACTGTGATAATTATTATAAGTGCCATGAGCCTGATTTTACTGTGATTGTGCCAATAATATATTTGAAAGTCCACCACCAGTTAGAAGTTATGTTGTTTATTCTGGGCTTCTAAATTGGGATGGCGGGCTTTCAATTCTCATGCGGGGTGGTATTGTTAACTTGGGTCGAAAACAAGTCTAGTGATATTGCTAACACGTGCTTATGTTATTGTTTTGACGCAGATATTGAGTGCGGGTGTCCTGACTGACGTTAAGTTGTCATGCCAACGTGGGAAAAATGAAAGAGATCTGACGTTGGGGAGGCCGACGGCAGTGGTGAGATGCAGCGCCGGCGTTCTGACGCAGCGTTTGGCGGGGAACCAAAAGCGACGTCAGAAACAAGATGGCGACGTCTCATCGTGCAGTGGGCCTTCGCAGTGAGTCGAAATAACTGTGTTATTGTGGGTCGAGACTGTGCTATGGTACTGGAAATGTTGTTAAAATGGTTTTAATTGTGGGTGGGGTCGGGTTTTAGAGCTATTGAGGATGGGGATGATCCCCACATGAAGGTGTTAGATGGGGCTATCCGGTGAATTTGGGCGACCGGGAGAGTCCATTACCAGGTTATATGGGGGGTGGCCGGCGGTTAATTGATCCCCACATGAGGATCAAAGTAGGATTTTGATGAAAACTTACCGCGGGTCGATGTTGAGGGTGGTGTGAGCATCATCTCCGGTGGTTTGTACATGTATTTGCCCGTTTTTGGCTGATGCCGGAGTGGGGTGTACTTAGTGAGCTCTGCCGGGGAGTCATGGCGATCAGCTGGCCAGGACTCACAGGGTAGCTGTATGGCTGAGTCAGTGTCACTAGAGGCCAGTTGGAAATCGGGCTGTCCTTCTGAAGAGATGGCCACTGTCATGTGGTGGGCTCCCTTCAAGATTCTGTACAGTGGTATTCTCCATAGAAGTGGTACCGGAGGATAGCGCTGCAGCGGGATCTGCCGGACTTGTCCCCCGATCATCGTCCTGATGTCGGACTTCCAATGGAGATCCAAGTGTCTGCCTAGGGGTGCCGTAAGGCGGGCTGGGGAGACCTTAGGGGCTGTGATGGTGGGTGCCCAGAGATTTTGTCCATAGATCATCTTGCCAACGGTGAAATCAAAGGTTTGACCGTTAGCATGAATCTTGGCCACAATTGAAGGTGTCCTGTGGCTGTCCTGTTTGCAGTAGGGCCAGTGTCGCAGGCACCTCTTGGCGGTACTCCATGTGATGTATAGGAGGGTTGCCATTAAAATCCAGGTGAACATGTTCTGGTAGCGGCCAGGCGACTGTACAAAATCTAAATCGGTGTCTGGGGTCGTTTGTGGGGCTGGCCAGTTTTTGTTAGCTTGGCGTATCAGATCTTTAAAACGATCCCAACTCTCCGCATTAGCCATCTTGGGTGCTTGGGTTGCTGAGACTAGTGTGATAAAGCGCACCAACTGATTGACACGAAGATGGTTTTTAAGGGTTAATGCGCAGCAAAGTAGTGCCAGGAGGGGTGATACCAAGTGTATCCAAGGTGAGAACTGGAGGTGATATCCCAGATGCATCAGGGAGTTGGTGGATAGGAGGGCGGATTGGTCCTTAAGTCCCTGTGCGGCTCTTTTAAGGGTTATTGTGTCTTGAAAGAGGGGTGCTATTTTTTGATTGTGTAGGTGTTTTAATTTTTCAAAATTGGGCAGGTGAAGGGTCTGGGTAGTGGTTGCCATGGTGATGCCGGAAACATTGGCTGGAGGTTGACCAAAATGTCGCCACAGTGGTAAATTGAAATAGGCCTTTGATATGGGTTCTAGGGTGAAATTTTGGGTGCAAGAAAAATCAGAATTGGTTAAAATCATGCCTGCATTTTTAATGGAGCACAGGCATGGGACTGAGATGACTGAGTATGCGCTATTTTTAATTTCGACTTGGCCTGAATCTGTGCATTGGAGCATGGAAGTGGGATGGTCGGTTATTAATAGGAAAGTGCTGTGAGATAGGGGTTGGATAAGATTTGGTATGGGTGCTGCCATGTGTGCTTTAAAACTGCAAGTATGGTGCACCGCCTCCGGTAGGTCTAAAAATAGGGATAGAGTGCATGTGGGGTGTGTGGCCGACAACAGAGGTAGGGGTAGGTTACAGCTGATAAGGTGGCCGAGGTCAGACATATCCAGGTCAGCTTGTGTAAACTGTATGTAGTGTGAGTGGGTCCTGGACATAGCCAAGTAGCCGGGAAGTGGCTCCACCTGGGTGTGGCCTACTGACTTAGTGTCGGAGGTGTCGAAAGGTACGGGAAAGGTTTCTATTCTAAATATAGAAAAGGTGCTTCCCCCTCTGGTTATGGGTACTGGTATGGTTATTAACATGCTCGAGTTATGGCTCCAGTGCACATGTACTCGGCACTGATAATAATAACTTATGGGTAGGCCTTCTAAAATAATGCCGTGGTGTGCCTCGTGCAGGAGGCTGGATAAATTGTTTAAACCTAAACTGAGGTCGTCTTGTGTGATGATGGATTGGGGTAGGGTGCCCTCAAGTAGATTATTAATGGTTAAGAGCAGATTTTCCAAGTCACTTTGGAGGTCAATTAAAGACTCTATTTGAGAATTTGCTGCTATGAATAACATGGAATAGAAGGTGTCTTGTCTGGCTTGGAGTTCTAATTTTAATAATATTGATGAGATGTTAGAGTTTAAATGCTCTAATTTTCTGGAAATAAAAGATAGAGCATCATCAGTGTCATTTTGAAATTTTGAGAAGATGTTGACAGAATTGTAATTAAATTCCGAAACATTTAACAAGAAATGTGTGGCTTATTCTACCACGTGCATTTTGGTGGCTAACTTTTTATCCAGGTCAGACATCTCAGAATTCAAAATATCAATTTCTGGTTGAGTCCCGAGGCCTATTGAAGCTCTTAAAATGTCACCAATGACTTGGCCGGGGGCATTTCTGGCTTTTCTGACGTTTGGAGGTGAAATCAATTTTGACAAGGTTTTTAGTGTTGTTTTTGACTTGGAGAATAGGCTCTGTATCATGTTATCTAGGGCATGGGCTGTGTGCTTAATGTATTGGGGTGCATCAGTGCTGATGAGAGGGCTGAGTAGTTCTGGCTGACTTAGGTTCTGGTCAAAGGTCAAGTTAAGGCTGAAGGTCAATGGATAGTCCATGTAATTGGCTAGTAATGTTTGGGGTAACTTGGTAAACAGTGCGCCATAGTTGGGTCTGAAGATGG
This sequence comes from Acholoe squamosa, assembly GCA_949317995.1. NCBI lineage: Eukaryota > Metazoa > Annelida > Polychaeta > Phyllodocida > Polynoidae > Acholoe > Acholoe squamosa. The sequence goes on from OX439045.1 coordinate 68,567,984, forward strand.
TGTTCAGATTGGTGTCTGATGTTGAGGTGCAGCCGAGGAGCAGATGTAAGAATATACAGACTGCTAGGATGGCCGCTGCTCTAGAAAATGAGAAAAAATTGAAAATTTTGAGGATTTTGAAAATTTTGATGGTGGGGTTCACTTTAAAAATAACATTAGCTTAGTCACAAATGGGATGTTAGTATGGTCAAGTATTTACAAGGGTCGGGGATTCTGTGGGTGGTAGGGTTGTTGTCACATTAGTGGATTTATGCAGATGGACTGGTGCCTGTTGTCGTTGTCAGGGGCGGTACACGTGCTTGAGCATGAAACCTGTTTATCTCGAAAACAGCAAACTGGAATACTAGGCTGGCTGTATTCCTTATGGCCAATTCGGGTCCAATTCTGGAGTATTGGCGGGGTAGGTCCCTGAGGGGCTGTTCTGACGCTAGAAGCGTGCGAGCACATAAGAGTGCTATGTATGATGCAGATCTATGGTTAAACCTGCCCCATGGAGGCCGGCGGGGATTATCCCCAGCTACAGCTACCATGAAGGCTTTTATGGTTGCTGCTATGGAGTGATTGCTCATGTCCAGCTCCTGTCTTAGCACAGGGCTGCTGAGGTAATGTTTAATATCTTCCTGGGCGAGGAAGGTGATGAGGTGTTGCTGTTCCATGATTATGCTCCTAATTTCAAAAGGATCCATGAGATCACTCCTGATCCCATGTGGTCTAAGGAGGCTGTGTATGGTCCATGTAGCATTTGGGCCGTGCTTATTTGCCGGTGGGTCCAGGCTGTAAGTTATAAAGGAAAAAGGGTCTAAGTGGGCTGTAAATGGGGGAGAGGTAAAGGTGGGGAATTTGCTTGGCTGAAGAGGTTTAGTAAATTGGATTATCAATGTTAAAAATTATAGGATAGTGGAGAAGTTCTTCCACATTTTACACACACTTAAGGCTCACACCGCCATTGGTTAATAGGGGTACCTGGGCACCATGATAATAAAAATACTATCATGTACAATGCTAGAACGACTGTTAAAAAAATCCTAAATGCTAAAATAGACCCATAAGATAATCCTACCTGGGCTGGTTGCATGATGGGTCTGCCATGGTCCCTTCCCAGACACTTGTTGCCGTGCTTAAGGTGTGGTGGTATTGGTTGTGGGTTGTGTTGTGATCAGATGTGGGTGGGCAAGCGCTTATAAACCTGAGACTTAGTTTGGCTACTTCTCAGTCTGAGATCTCCCATAGGTGGTGTGTCTTGCCCTGAAAGAGGCGTAGGCCAAATATTATTGGTGGATGCAAGTGGGGTTGTACGGTCCCATATGCAAATTAGGGTTATCCTGGCCTGGATTGGTTGGTGGTGAGATATTGTCTAAGGATAGCATATTGGGAAGCTTGGCGGGGGGGGTGTTTTATCCCCGGCCAAGGTGATATGGTTGCTATGGCGTCCCTGTGGTTTTTAAAGACCTTGAGGGCAGTGTGTTGTTGATTTGTATATGGCCACCACAGCACTTAAGGGTTGGCAGAGACAGCAGTGTAAACATGGGGTGTGGGTGTCAGAGGTCCATCTTCCTACAATAGGTTTATCATTGGAAATAGTGGTCTTGAAGTGGTAACAAGCCGTCGCATGTGTGTATTGAAGTTTATACACAAACCGAGGATACAGCGCTGCCTTGGGCGGTCGGTATGTGGCGTGTGTAACCTAACCTAATTATTTGATAATCCATTTGCCAGTGTTTGGCGTTCCACTTAGAAAGGGTAGGTGTGTGTATATACAGTTAATCAAGGCGGTGTTGATTTTGGATGCATAGGAATTTTTATGGCTGTTAGTATAAATAGGTTGGGCGTTGGTCTGTGACTGTTGCTGTCAGTGTGTTTAAGTGGTTGGTGTATTAATGGTTGATTAATTTGGTTGGGGCGCGTGGCGCCTGTGGGGCTTAAAGGAGGGTTGTTGTTTGACACAACGTCTTATGATCTATAATGGACGCTTAGAAATTTTTCTTGATTTTCTGGAGGGAATGGGGCTGAAGGAGATTATTCCCTTTTTGGCTGGCCTTCCTCTCTTTTTCTTTGTTTTGTGAGTGGTGAGACTCACATTGGAGGGGTCGTCTTGGTCGGGGTCGTGAAGTGAGCTTGTGGGCCCTGATTGTAGCCTTTTTATGATGGCTTTGGCGCTAGCTCTTGTGATTGGTCTCCTCAGCCTTGATACATGTACTGATTTCTTCAGTACTTTTCCATCTTGTAGCCTTTTTAGAATAGCTGTAACTGGTGAAGTCATCCTCATTATGATGTAGGGGCCTGAGTATGTGGGTTGCAACTTTTTTGATGTACATTTGACTAGTAGGGTTGGTATATGTAAATATACCAATTGGCCTGTGTTATATGAGCTGAGTTCTGCTGAAATGTCATGTCTGGCTTTCATCTTTTTGTGAGCAGAGATCATGTTTTCTGCAGCTTTCATTTGAATATCATCCCTAATTTGTAGTAGGCTGGTCATAATTTTCTCCTTGGTGCTTGAGTCTTTTTCAGCTTTAATCAAGGACAAAGCTGCTTCAGTTGGTAGGTGTGTCTGCTTGCCAAAAACTAACAAATTTGGTGAGTAGCCTAGGGCGCTGCTTATAGTATAATTAATACTGAAGATTACAGCTTGCAGGAAGGTTGACCAGTGTTTTTGTGATTTTGATACAAAAGCTCTGAGGGATGATTCTATGGTTTGATGTTGGCGCTCACAGAGACCTTGGGACCTAGACCAATGTGCACTTCCTGTCACATGTTTAATGCCGAACTTTTCACAAAAATATTTGAATAATTTTGAGACGTATTGCTGGGCATTATCTGTGTTTAGTACTGAGGGAGTGCCATGGATACATATGACTCTTTGGAAGAAACCAAGTGCTACAACTGCAGCAGTATTTTCTTCACTTGTCCAGGCAGTCACATGCCTGGTGGCATGGTCGGTCACCACATGTATGTAGTGAGAGCCATCAGCGGCCTTGGAAAAAGGGCCTATTGTGTCCATGGTGACATGAGAGTATGCTGTGAGTACTGGGTCACGCAGTTTCATTGGAGTTTTCAGGTTTTTGGGTCTCTTTTTGGTGGTCAGGCATGTGTGGCAAGTACCGCAGAAGTCAAAAACTTCTTTAAACATTGATCTCCAGTAATACCTAGCCCTTATGGCTGTATAGGTTTTGACTGGACCTAGGTGTCCACCTAGGGGAGAGCAATGGGTTGCTTCCACTAAAGATTCTGTCCAATTTTCTGGAATTACAATTTGCAGTGTGGGCTCTAGGGTTTTACCCAAGTTGGTATCAGTAATTCTGAAGAGGACTTCATCCAGTAAGATGAATTGGTCGTGGTTACATAGTATTTGATTCATTAATCCTGAGTCGTGTGGCAGGCTACCTTTTTCAATATAGTTTGCCATGGAGGATGCAAAAAGGTCTTCTTTTTGGCTTTTAATCAGTGTTTCTCTAGAAGGTGTCAGGGATTGGTGTTTACAGATTTCCTGAATTGCCCTTTCAGCTAGAGGTAGCACATGGCGGGAGAGCTTAGCTCTCTTGGCGTTTGCAGCTTTGATGGAGACCCTAGGTGACCTAGATTTGGCGGGCCTGCCTTTGGGGCGAGGACTGCTGCACTTAGGCTTGAGTGGGCGGGTCTTTTTACTGGGCGCTGATTGGCTGGCTGCTGGAGGTGTGTCATCCTGGGACTGGGACTGTGCTCGAGTGAGTACACACAGGTCAGGATTCACACCTTGCTGCCTTTCTGGGGTGCCCTTTCTTGCTATGACGCCTTTTGGTGGTTTATTTGTGCTTCCCCAAATTTTGCCTCCTTTTAATATTGATCTAGGAGGTCCCAAACAGATGGGATTATTGGGGATTGGGTCGTCTGATCTGAAAACCTTTGTCATGGATATATCTGAAAATTGTACCCTCTTTGGTGGGAGGATAATTTTTCCTTGTGATCTAATTGGTATTGGATCATCAGAGCCAGGGGGATATTTTCTTTTAGACAGGCAATCTGCCACTAAATTGGCTCTACCTTGTAGGTATTTTACTTCAAAATCATAGGACATAACAGTATCTATCCATCTTGGCAATCTCCCATTGGTGATATTCTCCTTTTTGTTGAAGAGGGAGACTAGGGCAGTGTGATCTGAATATACTTTGAAGTGAGTGCCGTCCACATAATGGTGGAACTTTTTGACAGCGAAGATTATCCCAAGTAGCTCTTTGTCAGTTATTCCATATCTGGTTTCCTGAGGTGTTAGACCTCTCCCAGAGAATTCAATGGGTCTATAAAAACCATGTTCATCTACCTGTGTAATAACTGCTCCTAAGCTGAAATTGCTGGAGTCTGTGAAGATGATAAAGGGTTTGTTATAGTCTGGGAATTTTAGGATTGCCTCAGTGCAAATTGATGCTTTGATTTTTTCAAAGGCTGTTTGGCATTGAGTGGTCCATTTGAAGGCACCCTTTGTGGCTTCATATAAGGGCTTCATTATATGGGCAAAACCTCTAATGAATCTCTTATAGAATTGTGCCATTCCATTGAAACACCTAAGGTCGTGGATGTTTTTAGGTGCTGGGAAGGTTTTAACCGGTGAGATTTTGTCTGGGGAAGGTGAGATGCCGTGTTGATCTAAGGTAAAACCTAAGAATTCCATTTTGGTGGTGCCAAATTCACATTTTTCTGACTTTAATTTGATGTTTCCTTTGATGAAAAGTTTTAGCACTTCATCTAGGTCTTGCAGGTGTCTTTCCCATGTGGGGCTGTATATGGCCACATCATCCACATAGGCTACTGCATTTCTGTATTTGCACTTCATGAGCAATTGTTCCATTACATTCATGAATGACAGACCAGAAGTTTTTAAACCCATGGGTAATACTTTGGCCATATATCTTGTGCCATTGGCGGAGAAAGTTGTTAAAGGCCTTGATTCTTTAGCTAGAGGAATTTGATGGTAGGCGCTGTATACATCCAATTTGGAAAAATATTTAGCACCTGTTCTGCCAACTTGTTGCATGAGGTCGTCTGCTCTGGGGAAGGAGTAGGAAAAAGATTTTAGGTTTTGGTTAACCCATCTATAATCCACAACTATTCTCCATCCTGAGGCCACAGACCTGTCTCCCTGGGGTTTGGGTACTAAGAAGGCTGGGGAGTTCCACTCACAGGGTTTGGTGCATTCTTCAATGACACCTTGCTGTAAATGTTTATCTAACAGCTCTCTTTGGAAAATCTCTTTCTTGGGTGACATTCTATAGGATGGTCTGTTGCAGGGTTTGAAATCAGGGATTAATTCTAATTTGACCTCATTTTCAACATTTAATCCTTTAGCACTTTCATTTAATACAAAAGCCTCTCTATTTGATTCAACAATGTTTTTGATTTGTTGTTTTTGGGCCTCAGTGAGCTTGTCACATATTGTATATTTTAGAGGGTCGTTTCCTTTGGGTAGCTGATCTAGGGGATCATCTCCACAATTGATGGGGAGCATGTCTTTGTCAGAGATTATGCTGTTGAGGGAGTGTTGGCTGTTCAGTTTTCCAATGGGAATGGCTTTGTTTAGATTGTTAAGTGCAAAGATGCCTAGGTTCATGTGCTTTTTGATATTGATGGAAAAATCATTTGGGTTGGCCACTGTTACCGGTATGATTTTTCTTGTTGACCTTGGTTCAACAAGGGCGTGTTTGATTAGTACCGGTAATGTCGTGTCAACATTTTCTGTGATGCCTGTTTTACCTATTAAGGAATCAGGGGGTTTGGGTACTAAGAAGGCTGGGGAGTTCCACTCACAGGGTTTGGTGCATTCTTCAATGACACCTTGCTGTAAATGTTTATCTAACAGCTCTCTTTGGAAAATCTCTTTCTTGGGTGACATTCTATAGGATGGTCTGTTGCAGGGTTTGAAATCAGGGATTAATTCTAATTTGACCTCATTTTCAACATTTAATCCTTTAGCACTTTCATTTAATACAAAAGCCTCTCTATTTGATTCAACAATGTTTTTGATTTGTTGTTTTTGGGCCTCAGTGAGCTTGTCACATATTGTATATTTTAGAGGGTCGTTTCCTTTGGGTAGCTGATCTAGGGGATCATCTCCACAATTGATGGGGAGCATGTCTTTGTCAGAGATTATGCTGTTGAGGGAGTGTTGGCTGTTCAGTTTTCCAATGGGAATGGCTTTGTTTAGATTGTTAAGTGCAAAGATGCCTAGGTTCATGTGCTTTTTGATATTGATGGAAAAATCATTTGGGTTGGCCACTGTTACCGGTATGATTTTTCTTGTTGACCTTGGTTCAACAAGGGCGTGTTTGATTAGTACCGGTAATGTCGTGTCAACATTTTCTGTGATGCCTGTTTTACCTATTAAGGAATCAGGTCCTATGACGATTGCATTGAATGTGGATTCAGAATTTGGTGGCATGGTTAGGCCTTTGGCTGCTCTAATGAAGTGTGGTGAAGGGGACTTGGTCCCAAAGGAAATTTTGGCCCTATATTTGGTCATAAAATTTACGCCAAGAATTATGGGGTGATTTAGCTTTGGAACAACATGTAGTCTTGTTTTAAACTCTGTGTTATTGATTAGGAAGGTTATAGTGATGGAATTGTTGACCTGAACTGAGGATTTATCAGCTAGTAGGATAACCATGCGAGATCTCCTACCATGTCTGAAATTGGGGGTTGATATGATTTTATCTGCCATTTTCTGGCTGATAAAGGAAAGGGAGGCTCCAGAGTCTACAAGGGCTCTGTAAGAACTGCCATTGATATCAACATTAACTGCGCCTTTAGTCAATTCAGTATTAATGTAAGAGGTCTTACCTTGCTGCCCATACTTACTGGTCTCGACTTTTAATTGGAGGGTGGAAATTCTCTTGTTCTGGTTCTCATAGAGGTCCTCACTGTCTGATGAGGAGTCTTCGTCACAATTCACAGGCTGGGGGTCGTGGTTCTGTTGTTCTGCTGAATTTAATTCTGCTCCATCATTCATGTGTGAAATATGGCATGTGGGGGACGTTCCAATTTTGTTGTCCAAGGTGGGGGCGGGGCCGTAAGATGCATGGTGGCCCTCCCCTGTGTCCTATTCAATATTGTCATTGTAGTGTTCTCCTTGTCCAGATTCAGGAGGTTGGTTGTCAGGATGGTTGTCTCCTGTCTTTTTGCTGTCATTTCTGCCTGGTGTTGGGTCCCTGGATTTCTTTTGTTGCTGGGTCCAATCATCAGGGATTGGGAAATCTGCTGGGACCAGTAGTTTCTGGAAGGACACCTGGCGGGTGTTGGTGGGGGTGGAGGCAACAGGGATGAAAACAAAGTTATTTCTTGTGTCGCTGGATTTGGACCTGCTTTTGTTTCCTTCCTGAGATTTGCTCCTGCCTGGCGACTGATACCTGTTCTTGGAGCCTGATCTGCTGTTTGAGCCGGATCTGGAGATGTTATAACCTTGTTGATTTTGGTTGTATCCTGACTTAGGCTTGTCGTCATACTGCTTATTGTTGCCATTTCCAGGGGGCTTGTTATTATAACTGTTGTTATTGTACTGGTCCTTCCTGGATCTGTTATTGTTGTTGTTGTTGTTGTTGTTGCCATTGTAGTTGTTGTTCTTTTGCCCATTGTAGTTATTATAGTTCATGGCGCACAAGTCTGAAGATTGGTTTGAGGCATGGGCTGCTTTGGCTGCTTCCATGACCAATTCTTGTTTTAATGCTGCAGTCTCGGCTTCCCTAATGCTTTTGGGGCTGTCTGAGAGTACAACATTTTTTATTTCATCTTTGAGGCCATTTATGAGATAGTCCACTTGTACAGATTCATCCAGGTTGCTGTTGGATAGCAATAAGGTCATATCTGCTATGTATTCCTCCACAGTCTCTTTGGGTTGCTGCTTTCTGTTTCTATATCCTTTGATTATTGTGGCAGGGTCAGGCTGGTTGAATCTGCTGAGAAAGGCGGTATAGACTGCCTCAGTGTCATACATGATTGGTTTGTCAAAAATGTTTGTGAAAAACCATTGTGCTGCTCTGCCCTTTAAAAAGGTATACATACAGGATGCATGCATTGTTGGGCTGCGGGGGTATGCATTTCTTATATAGAATTTGAATTCTGCCAGGAATCTGGCTGCAGACCTGTAGGGCGAGGGTTTGTCAAAGGGTTCTGGCTTGTTAAAACAGCTTAATTGAGCAGATGTGAGTCGCTCAGGTTCAAAACTTCTGTATCCAGTAGGAGCGGAGAAATTGGATTGTCCTAGATTTGGTATCATTGGTGTGGACTGAGCTGCAGGCTGGTGGGCAGCTGCTTGGGCAGGTGGAGTGTTTGTAAACAAACCATACATTGGTATAGGGTTGTTGTAGGGCGTGTGTGCCTGGTGGGGTATGTATACATGGTTGTAAACACTGCCTGAAGGTGATGTGGCGGCTACCGGTGATGGACGAGTGGTAGAGGGCGCCATCTGGTGGGTTGTGGCTGAACTACCAAGACCTGCCTGTGTCGCGCCTTGTTGGGTGGGCGTGGCACCTGTCGCTATCATTCGGTTTGTATTTTGGAAAAGGCTTGGGGGGCTGAGCCTGTATCCTACCGGTACAGATGTCGGCATTCTGGTAGAGGTGCTCATAACCTGTGAAGGTTGGCCTGAAGGGGGTAGCCTAGTGTTGGTGGGTGAGAAAAGGCTGTTTTGGCCTTGGCTGGTAGGTGTTCTTGTCCTATCAATGGCCCTGAATATTTCAGATCTCATTCCATCAATATTTCTGTTGATTCTGTCAGACAGATTGGCTGACGCTATTTCAGACCTTCTCAGTACATCAGCATTGTCCTGAGCTGCTCTCCTTTGTATTTGGCCAATGTCATTCTCCAGGTGCGATTTCCAAGTGTCCATGTCATTCAACCTGTCATTTATTCTTGACAGTTGGCAGGAGGAGTCGTCTCCAATTCATTTTATTTCAGCGGACAATAAGTTCATTTGTCCTGTTAATAGGTTGGAGAGGGAGTCATTGACTGCCTGGGTGCATTCTCTGACTATGTTCCTCGTCATGTCATCCTGGTTGTACTCTGGAGGTGGAGCTGCAGTGGCCATGTTTGGGTAGGCAGGTGCTCTGTGCAGGTGGGGGAAGGTTACTTCTGTGTCTTCCTCAGAGGTGGATTCTGTTTGTAAATGGGCGGGGAAGTGACTGTTTCTGTGTAGTATGGGAGTAGTGGCCACAAGGTCGCCTCTTCTAGCTGCAGAGTCCAAGCTTCTTTGAAGTCTGTAAAATACAGGTGTATTTGGCCTTTGAGGGGAGGATGATTGCACTCTTCTCCTGGGTCTATGGTTGGGGTATGGCCTTTCAAAGGATCTGGCTCTTGGAGGCGTGCTCAGGGATGAATTTGGTGCTGGAGGTGTCGCCTTGTCTTCCTCAGAGGTAGAGTAGGAGTAGTAAGGCCTAGGGTTTCCTCCAGGTGGATTGCTATCAGGCTGTGGGTTTTGGTGCGGCCTTAGCAGATTGGTTGGATTGGAGTTGTCTTGCCACTGCTCTTCTAGAATACGGTTTATCCTGTCTAGAAAAACAGAGGGACTCTCACCACACTGGTAGCTTGGTGTAGCTCCGGTTGGTATCTGTTGTGCACGTCCTGTGTTGAGTCTGTTTTCTCTCCACCTGTGGATTGCTGAGTCTAGCCTGCTCCTCCAGTAATTGTCTGCTACTGATGGGTGGGCTTGGATGTCCGGTACAGTAAGGTTGTCCCAACTTAGGTCAGGTGCGCCCTGTGGGTCAGAATCACTGCTGGGTGAGGGTGATCGGCCAGCAGCTTCCAGGGCTTCCTGCAGGCTATTGGATCTTTCCTCTAGATGGCTGTCTAGGTGGAGGTAACCTGGTGATTGATTTTCAGGCGTGCTGTATGTGGTACTTTGAAGACCACCTAATCTCAGAGGTGGTGATTCTGAGGGTGAATAACCAGGTAGGGTGAGGTTTAAACCTGGTGGTGGGGCTCCTGCTGGTGTACTGGTGGGTGCACCTGTGTTGGTGTCTACTATAGTAGATGAAAAGGGTAAGGTATTTGAACTTACAGGTGTTTGTTTATGTGTGCGTCTATGGGCTCGCAGCACTGGGTCCAGCTGGAGCGCGTCTGGCGAGGAGTCTATCGGGGTGGTGTACTGTGTACTGGTGGCTTCCTGCTGATCTCTGTTTGGAGATGTAGGGATACGTTGTGGGGCTGGCTCCTTTGGTAGGGTCTCACTGTTGTCCATGGCTCATGAGAGGTGGTAACTGTGGGATGATACGTGAGGGTTTTCCACCATTGTCAACGAGTCCGTAAATGATGAATAAGGATGAATACAGACGAATCAGGAATCCAGTTTGATATCCACTTTATTCATAGAAGTCTACGAGGTATAGATGGTGATATAGTATAAAGGTGCCCAACAGTGTCCAAGCCTAGCCCTTAAGCCAAGGGCCTTGATCTCACGTGAGTGTGTGAGGTATGAAGTATGAAGGTGGAAAGATGAGTGAGCTGCTCCCTCCACAGGTATTTGTAGTAGGAGCTGCTCACCCAGCTCATCCTAAAAATAGTATCAGGTGAGCTAAATATAGTAACTGGGGAACTCCAGTGCAGGTATGTAGGGGGGATCCCAAACATAGCACTGGGGTTCACAGAGTTCAGTGTGGTTCTAAATATAGCTGCTGGGAACTCCCGGTATGCTGTGAGCTGCTCATGATCAATGGGCATGTCCTCCAGCAGGAGGAGTTATTTCTAAACATTGTCTGCTAGGAATTTCCAGCATGCAGCGAGCTGCTAGTGATTGACGGCGTATCCTCCAGTGGGAGGAGACGGGGTCACTGAGTGCAGTTGACGCCGCCAGCCTTTGGTCTTTGGTATGGTTTGGCTTGTGGGTAGACTCGGACACTGGGTTACATGGTAGAGTCAAGGTGAAAAATAAATATGATAAGTACAATGCCTATAACGGTCTACTGACAATGTACTCCTGCCACTACTTTCTGGGTTCAGCCTTACGTCGGGGGGCCACTGTGGCCCTTTTGGCCAGGGCCTTGAGTAATATAGGGTTCTGGCCCATGGACTCTAACTTCGGGCCGCGGGAGCGAGTGTTGTGGGATTATTTGTTGGCAGTCTCCTTCATTGATCTTGCGGCATCCGGGGACCCATCTATGGCAGCTAAGTACGGACTGGGATCGATGGAGGCCCGACTCATTGAGTGGGATCATGACCACGGCCACATGTATGGATTGGACTCCCACTCTCCCGTCGATGTTGAACCCGAGGCTCTGTGGTAGAATCCCGACTGACTGAAACCTAGGGTGTAAAAACCCGCCATCCCAAAGGCCCTTTTCAGGGCCGGCAAATTGTCCGAAAAGTTCTGAATACTGTCTCTGATATGGTGTCTCCTGGTGGTGGACTGGGGGCAGCCTAGGCTGTGGGCAGTCTAGGCTGTTTCCACAGTCACCGGGGAGGGCTGGTGGTTTAGAAAATTAGCAATAGTCTGCATGTTTGACCTTGTGGTCCGCTCCTGTTGTTCGTCAATAATTATATCTGTTGTATTTTCCAGTGCTGTCATGGTCACGGGGCTGGTGCCACAATCATTCTGGAGTAGCATGGAGTAGTACAGTCCTTTGTTTTTAAGGGCTGGTATGGTACTGAACCTAGTGCGCCAAGGTAGGTGTATCACCTGAGGGAGGTGATAAGCAAATTCTCCTCTCTGTGTTGTTATAACTGCTGGTCCATTCCAGGTAAATATAGCCTTAGGCAGTGGGAAGGTTTTAACTACTTTATCCTTATAGGTAGGGGCAGCTGCTGATTTAATCTCATCAAATTCATGTGGTATTGGCCTCAAGGGTAGCGCGAAGTTTGAGTCTCCACAATATATTTTAAAATATATTGTGGGATTTGTGCGCTTGGCCACATTTTTCTTGCCACAGTGTGTCTGTGCAAATTTCTTAAGGTACTTCAATATTCTGTAGGCTGAGTAGATGGTCAGGGTGAATAATATAGCAATTATCAGGGTGTGAGTTTCCTGAATTGTGAGGAAAGGGGTGTGGGTTTCCTCTGTAGGGGTTAATGTGGTAGGATTCTTATCTGGGAGCAATTTGTGTAGGGGCAGCTCAGTGACTAGTCTAAATGCTTTGGCTGTAGGCAGGTAGGCTACAGTCCCTCCTAGTCTGTATAGTTTGAGTAGTATGTATACTATAAAAATGTGAGCTGATATCCCTAGGATGAGTCCTAAGCTTTGGAAGATTGGATGCTCTGTAACTCGACGTAGGTGTGATTCTACGTAGCGTGTTTCCATTGCCTTATCAAGGTTGGAGGCATCTTTTAATAATGTTTTGGCAAAGGGCTCTTTAGTTGAGTAATATCATCCATGATTGGATTTTCCTGTAGTTTTTCTAAGGTTCTAGAAAGGTTTACTACTGGGAAATTTGGAAGATTCTCTCTTTCATCTGGTTTGGTTTCAGAAATTTGGTTAAGTGCTGCCATGAATGGTAAATTAATTGTCTTGAGAATGTAATGAAATGATAAGGTTGAGTTACAGGGCAACCTTGTGTTTGGAAGAGAGAATTCTCCTACACTGATTGTGCACCCACAGGGTACACCTATGATTGAGTAGGACTGGGCTTTTCGAGTTTCAGACGTTTTACCATGGCAATTGATAAAGTAATGGGGTTCATTGGTAGTGACCAGATACTCATCTTCAGAAATGGAAATAGCATGGGTGGTAGGTGCTTGCAGTGGTGAAACTGTAAACTTGCAATGTTCCTTAATCTGTTGAGCCTGGTTAGTAAAAATGGCTACAGGGCATGTAGGCCTGTGTTTATAAATTCTACCATTTACATCTCTGCATACCTTTACTGTAGTACCCTCACATGCCTGCATATCTGCTGAGTCCAATTCGATGAATAATGATTCGTCGTAAGATACTGCTAGAAACTCAGTTGTGGTTTGCAACTTGGTGACTCCTCTGGTGGGGGTCTCCTGTGTGTCTATAGGCATGGGTGATGTAATCATTTGGTACAGTTTGAAGGTCGAGGTGGTAGATTGAATTATAATGTCCAGATGAATATATATATGGTGAGCTGAATAAGTGTATGAGGTCAGCTTCTGTGAATAATAGAAATCTAAGTCATTAATTGTGACTTGTGCTCCAGGGTGTGTAATCCTAAGTTTGTTATTAATGTCAATTAAGTATCTAGCAAGGTCTGAGGGTGGTACTATATCAGGGGTTAGGATTCCTGATGATAGCATCCTCAGGGCTGCATTTGTTCTTTGCAGTGATTGAACTGTATTTATTCTTGCTGCTATGATGATTAATGCATCATTTAATACTTGCATTTTTTCCCTTTGAGTTTTCTGGTGCCTTGAATATGAGTCAAGTGACCTGGACATGTTAGAGGCCCACAGGTTGACGGTGTCACCTATGGTGTTGATTGTGCTGTCCAGTACCTTCTTATCTTGGATGTATGCTTTAACAAACTTGTCTTGTCTGTCTGTGATCTTTTCAATGAGACTAGCTGCTTCCTGATCTTGTTTAGCAAATTTTCTTAGTATTTCATCTATGTTCTTGAGCTGTCCCATTACTTGGTTTACATCTTCTACTGTGGCTAGACCTAGCACACCGCGAAACAGGGGTGCTAGAAAACCCAGTATGGCCTCTCTTTTGGCCTTGTCCAATGTGTTTATTGGGTTGGATAGGAACAATTTGATGGAGGCTAATGTTTCATTTAGCTCCTTGTCTGCAATTTCCAGCAAGGTGTCAAGCTCTCTGGCTTGTCGGATTATTTGACCAGAGGTATGATCTTGTAGAGTAGGAGTGGTCAAATGGAGTATTCTATCCCTTATGGATCCTTGGGTAACGGGTGCCCGAGGTATCTTGTAGGGGATAGCTAACAACAGTGTTGTGGTTGTATGTCCATTGACCAATGGTTGAGGGCTAGGTTTGAATACTACTCCTATGTTTTGTCTCACCACAGGTGTATAACCTGCAGTAAGTGGTTCTATAGTATAAAATAACAGCATAGTTAGCAGTATGGGTGCAACTCTCAGTCTCCCCATGGTGCTTGTGTAAAGCAAGTTTGCTGTTTAAAGTCTTGTCAAATTTGTAGTGATTTGGTGCTGGTAAAGTCTAAGTGTATGGTGTAACACTTTAAATGAAGTGGTTCAAACTGTACCTTTGCAAGATTGAGCTGTCTTGGCAATATGTCCGGTGAGTCTATAGAGATTGACCAGTAAATGGTAAGGTCAGGTTGAAGGTGAAGTAGGTGTGTTCTTTATCCTAGTGCAGTCTCTCCTAATGGAGAAGTGGGCTGGCTAATTCCCAAGTGGGGTCCTGTAGACTTGTGTTCCAGACTGCAGCTGGATGAAGACTGATGGTGGGCTATGGTCCACAGTGCTTCTTATGTAGCCTACCCTACCCACATCCATTGTGGGCATGGTATTGTTTCTCTGGAGTCAGTGCACCTAATCTCCAGTGTCTGCAACTGTGGGGGTCTATTGTATAATCTGTGTACTGGTAATTAGCTCCTCCTGTCATCCAGGACAGCCATTCATGACCGTCTAGACAGTTGTCTGAGGGTAGCTTATAAGGTCAATAGATCTCTATAGACTGCTGTGTTGGCATAGCGCACTCTTTCATGTGGGGATTAGGCTTTAGACACTCCATTGTGTTACCCTTACTCTTCTTAGACTTCATGTCTGCTTTACTTGGAGGGTCCCAGACTTTGACCATTCAGAGGCAATAACCTACTGATATATTTACAAATTTGATTGGCTTTATATACATATAAGTAATTCATTATCAGTCACACATGCCTTATGTGTGGATGAAGAGAATTTGTAATACATTTTGAAAATCTTATGTTCTTTTGGTGTTTCTAATTTCTTGAAACTGCACCACACCTAGATGTTTTTCTTAGTATGTGGTGTGCAGGCCTAGGCCTATGCCTGTGGTTTCTCTTGTAAGGGTGATATCATTTTTGTTCCTTACAATTTTGTTGTAGTATTTGGCCTCATGTGGAATAAGCCTGTGTGCAAATTCATTGTTCCTGACAGCCACAACCTTTTTCAGTCTGTCTATGTGCACTGGTCTGGCCACCAATAGATTGGTGTCCAAGTTTTTGAGTTTGGCACTTGTCAAACTAGGTCTATCTACTACAACATATGGTCCCATAAAAAGGGATTGAAGTTTCTTACACTCTGTGTTGGTCAGGATTCTTGGTATGTTTAGGTACACCATGTCAGTGACCTTGATTTCCTGTGGTGTAAGTTTCTTATCGTATCTATCCTTCCTTTCCTTTTGTAGCTTGGTGACCCTTTCTATAGCTTTCCTCCTAGAGGTATCTTGATTTGTTATCATGTTAGCTACATGGTCTGCTACGGTGGATATGTCTTCCTGTATTCCCAGCCCTAAGTCCATTGGAGTGGCTGGGTTTCTTCCATGAAGTAGGAAGAAAGGGGTGAATCCTGTGGTTTGGGATTCAGTGTTGTTTAATGCAAAGGTTATGGGTTCAATAAATGAATCCCAATTGTTTTGGTGCTTTGAGCAGAATGCTCTGAGCGCAGTGCCGATGCTAGCATTGAATCTCTCTACAAGCCCATTTGATTGTGGCCTGTATGGTGAGGAGAATTTATGTTTGATCTTGAGGTGTTTAGTAAACTTTGTGAACTTTGCACCTGTATAACATGTTCCATTGTCTGTTTGAAGAGTGGCTGGTGTTCCATGATGACAAATTATATTCTTGTAGAACTCTGCTGCTGTTGTTTCAGCTTTTAAGTCAGTAGTAGCCCAAGCTGTTGCATATCTGGTAGCATAATCTATGCAGACTTGTATATGTTTGTTTCCCCTGGCAGTTGTGGGAAGTGGTCCCACCGCATCGAGGTTTAGGAACTTCATTGGTGAAGCCATGTACTCTCTCACTGTCATTGGTGTTTTGTGTGGGTGTACTTGCCTTTTTGCTGTGAGGCATGTGTGGCAGGTGGAAACATATTTTGTTGTGTCTGCTAGCATAGACTTCCAATATACCCTAGGTCGGAGTGCTGACAGCATCCTACTTGAACCAAGATGGCCGCCAGTAGGTGAGTCATGGAAATACTGTAGTGTACTTGTTACCCATTGCTGTGGTATAACAATTTGAAGTGGTACAGTATTGGTTTTTCTCCAATTAATGGGGCATATATGGACTAATGTACCATTTACCAAGGTGTATGTCTGGCCTTGGTTGATGATTCTATTTCCTTGTGCCTTTGGTGCAGGCAAGGTCCCATCCTCAAGATATTGTATGAGGGGCAATAGTTCCTTGTCCTTCCTTTGTTCCAAGCCAAGGTTTGTACCTGAGATGGATGTGTCGGGAATCTGATCCAACAGTTGGTTTATATCCAGCACATGTTGTTTTATTCTGTCTCTTTCTTTTTCTTTTTCATCGACTATTGGCCTATCTTGTGCCTTTTGTTGGGGTGTGTCACTCTTGTCTTGGTGTGTAGGCTCCTTTGGAGGGCCTATTCTCGCCTTGATGGGAGTGGCAACCTTTTTCTTTAAAGGCACAATTAGCTTTTTGTCATTCTTCTTTGTCTCAGAGTTCTTTGACTTAGTAGATGCAGTGTCTTTTGTGACATTTTTCCTGGCAGGTGGGGTTTTGGTAGGTTTGTTTCCTGTGACCTTTTTCTTATTTAGAATAGTTTGTGATTGTGTGGGGGGTTTTGGTGTGCCCTCCTGAATCATTTCTCTAGTCTTTGAGCGTGTGGTCATAGGACACAAATGGTTTGATGTTTCCTCTCCCTGCATTGGTTCAAAGAATCTGACTGATTTGGAAGTTGCTTGAGTAATAGCATATATTGTGTCTTCTGAATCTTCATCATCTGAGTCAGGTGGGGTGAAGGGTGGCTCCTTAGGAGTTGCCTTCACCATCTGATTGAGTGATGAGAATTCAATAGGCTCGAAGTCATTATCTGGAAAGAGTTGTGAGTATTCTCTCTCACAGTGGCAAAACACATAATGTGTAGATTGCTTCAAGATACCCCTAATGGGTGTCTCGGGCCTTTCAATGGTGTTGGGTGGATCATCCCTTTTGAATGGTACTTTCTTTGTTACTTTTGCAAACTTGGTTCTACTGGCTGCTCTAACTCTCCTTGGTGGGGGTGGAGGGTTAGTCATGGGTCCAGAATCTGGGTATTCTCTTCTAGACATAGCATCTGGTGGTATGTTATCATCACCTTTCACATGTTGGATGGTGAATGAAAATTGCTGTATGTCTAGAGCCCATCTGGCCCATCTATGTGTGAGTCCTGTATTGGTTAATAGTGGGATTAGGGCTGCATGGTCTGTCTATAATTGGAAGTGTCTAGTCTCTAGATAGTGTCTGAAATGTAATACTCCATACACTACTCCCAGTAGTTCTCTCTCTGTGGTATTGTAATTTCTCTCATGTTTGGAGAGGGTTCTACCTGCAAAGGCTACTGGTCTGAGCACTCCTTCATTATCTCTCTGTGAGAGTACAGCTCCTAAACTCACATTGGAAGCATCAGTTGCCAAACTGAACTCTTTCTCATAGTTTGGATATCTGAGAAGAGCATTGGTACAGAGGGCATGCTTTAATGTTTTGAAGGCATTATCTGCCTCCTCTGTCCAGACAAATGCTTTGAGACGTGTCTGTAGATCATACAATAGTCTAGCAATTTGGGCATAACCTTTGATAAACTTTTTGAAGTATTGGCATAGGCCTGTGAAGGATCTGACATTTTTGACTGATTTTGGTGTTGGGAAGGTTTTGATTGATTCCACCTTTGTGGGAGATGGTTGCAGTCCCTTGGGTGTGACTCTCATTCCCAAGAAGTCTATTCTGTCTATGAAGTATTCACATTTTGATTTCTTCAGTTTGAGTTTACCAACTCTTAAGCTGTTGAACACATCTTCCAGGTCATGGAAGTGTTGTTCGATTGATGGTGATAATACCAATATGTCATCTAGGTATGGTAGGGCACATTTGTATTTGAGTTTGTTCAGAATTAATGTGACTAGATGGCAGAATCCTGCAGGTGCGGTCGCTAAACCCATTGGCATCCTTTCGTAGACGTATTTTTTGTCATTTGCTATGAATGCGGTTTTATGCTGGTCCTCCTGTCTTATAGGAATTTGAAAAAATCCCTGTTGGGCATCTAGCTTACTGAATACTCTTGGTCTGAGTGACCCTATCATGTCTAGAGTGTCATCGGCTCGGGGTGTAGATAAGGCTTGATTTATCGTGTTCTGGTTCAGATAACGAAAATCTGTGACGAGCCTATGGCCTCCCGATGATTTTTGTACTAAAAAGGATCTGGAAGCCCAGGGGCCCTCAGCACATTCTCTCAGAATGCCCTGTTGTACTAGCCTTTCACACTCTTCCCCTATTGCAGCCTGTTTTTCTGGTGTTTGTCTATATGGTAGGAAATGACATGGCACTGCCTCAGGTTTTACATGTATTGAGTGGGTATACAGGTGTGTGGCACCAATGTCTCCATCTTTTCCTACAAATACATCATCATACTTGGTCAGCAGTGATTCTAATCTATCATGCTGATCTTTGGATGTGAGCACAGATTTTGGTGGAACATTCTCTTCCAATTCTGGCTCGAGGTCATGTGCCTCACTATGTATAGCAGCTATTTCAGAGAGTCTGATTGAGTTGGGTTCAGGGTCAGCATATGTGGACTCACAGTCTGAGTCTGTGTCACTGAATTGAGTTACATCCTCAGGCCGTATGGCTGAGATGGATTGATCAGTGTGTGGGGTAGTGTCTGACACCTGTTGAGGCTTTTCTAAATCAGATTCCTTGACTTCCTGAAATAGAGCTATGATGGCACCCTTTTTGATTTTATGTGGGCGCCTGGTGTTGAGAAACACTAGGGGATGTTTGTTATTTTCCCTGGGGGTTACTGCTGCCCTTTGAACTAGATATGGGGCATTGTTATTTCTTCGGAGGTTATCTACTACTCCAGTTTTGCCTTGCAGTGATTGAGTAGATGTGACCTTACCCAATACTGCAAGTTCAGAGAATGGAGGGATGGTAAAATCCCGCACTGCCCTAATGGGTTTGAGAATTTGTTCAGGATCAACATTAAATTCAATTTGAGATTTTGTAGTGCTTAAGAAATCTGTGCCGAGAACAACGGGCTGTGTGAGGTTGGGTATTACAGCAAATTGGTATTGGAATCTGACACCTTGGATTCTAAAGTTCAGCATAGCTGAATGTCTAACATGACACACCGATCCATCTGCCAAGTGGATGTTGATTTTAGATTTCCTCAGTTGGATATGGAATCTCTTTTGGAGGTCCATGAGGAATGATTGTCTGACACAGGTGATAGTAGCACCTGTATCAACCAAACATTGTACATCTGAAACATCATATAGATTTGCATTGATACAGCCATTTTGAAGAAGTACAATAGAAAGCTTGGTACTCTCACCTGTATACTTTGATGATGAATCTGGTGGGGTGATGTGTATCACTGATGGACGTCTCTGTCTGTTAGATGGTAGTTTGGCACTAGCAATTGTCTCTGGTTGGATCCTTGTTAATCCTGATTGATTGTTTGTTTTTGGGGTGTCACAGTGCACTGGCCCATCGGCACTGTGACATCCTAGTTTTCCTGGTTCTGTGGGGCGGTTAAGATGCTTGCCACCAGGAGCTTGGAGATTTGATCCATTACATGAGGTGGTATTTGGGGGTTACTGTGTTGGTTCCCCTGGTAACCTCTTGTGTCAGGTTTGTAATCCTCCTGGCGTGAGTTGGAACCCTGGTTATATTGACCAGAGTTGCTGTATTGACCAGAGTTGTTGGATCTCTGGTTGTTGTAGGCACCATTATTGTTGTAGGATCCACTGTTGTAGTTCTTCCTATGTGGACTATGGCTTCTACTGTTGGATCCTTGATTATAGGATCCAGAGTTGTTTGAACCCTGGCTGTTGTTGTAGGAACCATTGTTGTTGTAGGATCCAGAGTTGTAGTTCCTATGTGGACTATGGCTCCTACTGTTGGATCCCTGATTATTATAGGATCTGCCATTACTTGGGGTTCTGTCTCTCCTATCACTGTATGAAGAGTTACCATTGTTGGAGTTGAAAGAGCTGTTGTCTTTCCTACTGTTGTGACCCCCCCCCCCCCCGGTTGTTGTTGTTGCCCCCTCTACCTCTACCTCTATTGGATTGGTAGTTGGGGTCATAGTTGTTTCCTCTATATCTACCGGTAGGGTCTTTTGATGTAACCTTAGCCTCCTGTTGCCTTACATGGGCACTAGACATTAGGTTAACATCTTCATCTGCACTAGTGCTGATTTCCTGGACCTTTTTCTTAGTAGGCTGTGGGTTAGACTCTGCCTCCCTTATCTTCCTAGATCTTTCTTGGGTCTCAACCTCTAAGGCTAGGTCTAGGGCTTGGTCAAAAGAGTTTATTTTCTTTTTTCAAGAGCTACAGAGATCCAGGGCCTCATGCCTTGGGTAAATGCCTTGCTTAAGATTTCATCGCTTTGGCGTTGGGCATTACACACTTTCCTGAGATGGCATGCATAGTCTAGGACAGGTTCATCTATCCTTTGTGCACGGAGTGCAGTCCTGGAGATGATATTGTCTTGAGTAGCAAAATACTCTTTTAATTTATTCACTACATTGGTCCATGTCAACATATCAGGTGTGGCACTTTCCCTGAAGGATTCAAACCAAGCTAGTGCTTGTCCTTCAAGGTACTTGGGTAAATATGTTACCATGGTGTCACTGTCTGTTACTTTGTCCTTATCCTTCAGATATTCTGGGAATTTGTGATCAATAAATAATGCTGTTGACATGAGTGGTGATGGGTGTGAGAAAGTTTTGGGTTTTGTTACCTCATGTAGCCTGATCTTTCTGTCGTCCTGTTGCTTTCTGTCTATGAGTTTGGTCATGTTGGACACCATGGAGATTATGATGTCATCCTTGGATCCAGAGGCAGATGGTGTGACAACAGGTGTGATGGCTGGTGTGGGAGGCTGTGGGGTCTGGGATCATACCATCTTCATGAGATCTGCTATCTGTTGTTGTTGTCTCTCTAGGGACTTCCGCTGGTCTTCCATGGCCTTCTGTTGGGCCTCTATTGCCGCATTCCTCTCTGCCAATTGTTGGTTGAGGATCCTCTCCCTTTCCTCCTGCTGGGACTTGTTGGTCTCTAGGGCAGTAACTGCATCTTGGATGGCCTTCTCATAGGCCCTTATCTTCTCAGCTGTCTGATTAGGTTGGGGGCCTTCATCGGTGTCCATGATGGAGGGTGTGGGAGAAGTGTCTCTGGAGGAGTGGCTGTCAAAGGCCGGGGCTGGGGTGGAGGATCTAGATGAGGGTGTGGATCCACCCCCTGAGGCAGATCCTTCTTCCCCTGAGGTAGATAGCGTGAGTTGAGCGTCCTGTAGAGATCCCTGGGAAATGCTGGATCCCTGAGAACTGGTTGTTCCCTGAGTAGACAGGGTGGGAGGTGTTGGGTCTACTGAGTGTGGGTTTGTTGTACTGGAGGCTGATTTGCCCCCTGTGGGTCTCCTAGATCTAGTTGGGAGGGAGACCTCTTCAACAGGCCCCTGACTACGTAAGGTCTTTGTGTGTTGTTCTGCCAGCTTGACTGATAAGACCTTGATGTGTGGGGTAGACCTCACTGACGTGTGGGAGACCTCACTGACGTGTGGGAGACCTCACTGACGTGTGGGAGACCTCACTGACTTGTGGGAGACCTCACTGGCGTGTGGGAGACCTCACTGACGTGTGGGAGACCTCTCTGACGTGTGGGAGACCTCTCTGACGTGTGGGAGACCTCACTGACGTGTGGGAGACCTCACTGACGTGTGAGAGACCTCACTGACATTTAGGAGACCTCACTGACATTTGGGAGACTTCACTGACGTGTGGGAGACCTCACTGACGTGTGGGAGATCTCACTGGTCGTGTGGGAGATCTCATCGATGTGTGGGAGATCTCACTGATATGTGGGAGATCTCACTGATCGTGTGGGAGATCTCAGCCGGAGCTGGGGTGGAGGATCTAGATGAGGGTGTGGATCCACCCCCTGAGGCAGATCCTTCTTCCCCTGAGGTAGATAGCGTGAGTTGAGCGTCCTGTAGAGATCCCTGGGAAATGCTGGATCCCTGAGAACTGGTTGTTCCCTGAGTAGACAGGGAGGGAGGTGTTGGGTCTACTGAGTGTGGGTTTGTTGTACTGGAGGCTGATTTGCCCCCTGTGGGTCTCCTAGATCTAGTTGGGAGGGAGACCTCTTCAACAGGCCCCTGACTACGTAAGGTCTTTGTGTGTTGTTCTGCCAGCTTGACTGATAAGACCTTGATGTGTGGGGTAGACCTCACTGACGTGTGGGAGACCTCACTGACGTGTGGGAGACCTCACTGACGTGTGGGAGACCTCACTGACTTGTGGGAGACCTCACTGGCGTGTGGGAGACCTCACTGACGTGTGGGAGACCTCTCTGACGTGTGGGAGACCTCTCTGACGTGTGGGAGACCTCACTGACGTGTGGGAGACCTCACTGACGTGTGGGAGACCTCACTGACGTGTGAGAGACCTCACTGACATTTGGGAGACCTCACTGACATTTGGGAGACTTCACTGACGTGTGGGAGACCTCACTGACGTGTGGGAGATCTCACTGGTCGTGTGGGAGATCTCATCGATGTGTGGGAGATCTCACTGATATGTGGGAGATCTCACTGATCGTGTGGGAGATCTCATTGATGTGTGGGAGATCTCACTGATATGTGGGAGATCTTACTGTTGTGTGAGAGATCTTATTGATGTGTGGGAGATCTCATTGATGTGTGGGAGATCTCACTGATGTGTGGGAGATCTCATTGATGTGAGGGAGATCTCACTGATGTGTGGGAGATCTTATTGATGTGTGGGAGATCTCACTGATGTGTGGGAGATCTCATTGATGTGTGGGGGATCTCACTGATGTGTGGGAGATCTCACTGGTATGTGGGAGATCTCACTGGTGACCTTTGTGGGCATGGTGTCAAGGTCACTGGGTGGGTGGAGTGGGGTTTACTGTGTGTATGGTTGTTTTCAGTAATGTTGCCAGCTTAATTTTCATGAGAGCATTGGGTAATTTGGGATCTTAGTAGGATGTTCTCCAATACTTTGTCATACTAGTACTTATGCATGATCAAGTTGTCATATGAGAAATATCATAAGACTAGTGGTATATAGTGTAAATACATTAAGCTCTCATAAAATAGTGTTATTTCCAGTGGTCACTGGTTTATTCAGCTTTAGGCAACATGTAAGAAATATCAATCATACAGTAGTTAGTATGTAGGTAATTTGTACATACAGTGAATATACAGTAAGTTATAAAGTATAATGTTCTGTTCCACTCCACCTGTGAGGTAATAATAATACAATGTCCAGCATAGTTCTAGGTGGGTTCCCACACCTAGCTCCTGACCTGCTGCTTAGAGGAATAATGTAATAATAAATAACTTTACCCTCTGGTGGATGTCTTGAGGAAGATACCCTCTGGCCACTAATGATGGAAACCAATGCCTGTCTAGCATAGTTTCACCATAGTGCAGTGGTATAGCAGGTAGCAGGAGATGACTGGAGATGTTACCTCTGGAGCGGTTCTTGGTGTTCTGATTTCTAGGAGGTGCAGCCAGGCTATTTGTAGCAAATCTTGGAAAAGCACCTCAGACTGACTGGGGCCAGTGGCATCTGCCTAACTCTGCAATTGTTTGAGGGGAGGCTTTCATGTGTCACTGGGTGCACAAAGGACCCCCATCGGCGCCGCTGTGTCCCCCATTGTCTTGGTCGGTTCTGTAACTTCAAACCCCCATATCTCGGAAGTTTACGCCGTTACAACCGCCATTTTGCGCATGCGCGGAGTTGAACATGCCAAATTTATAATGCTTGCTTGATAGGCGCGTAACTTGCGCCGGTTTGTCTGTAGTGCACTCGGAGGTCGAATCAGTCTCCATGGCGTAACTTCCTTAATAATGGGACTTCCGCCTTGATCTTGGGCTCATTTTGACCGTCTAATTATGGGCTTTCCATAAATGCTTTGATATTTGACCTAGGAGCGACGCTAGAGTGACCGGACGGTTATGGCGTCGTGCTTATGTAACCCATTGTTCAGTTATTAGAGTGCTCAGACACTCATGACGGCGTCTGCGGTGCCCAGGCACCCGTGACGGCCGGTTGCATTCACTTACAACTTATTAGTTTGTGCACTGAACCATGAGGTCGCACACTGAGACCCTCATTTTTATTATATTGTGCAGTGAACCATTAGGTCAGACCCTTTGATGTCATAAACTCTGTCTAACTGACTTGGCTGGTGTGCAGTGGGGCATGAACGCTCTTTATACAAAGTTTGAGCGCTCTTTTAGCTCTTAGAACCAACCTATGTATTATTCTTTGATTAATACAATAATATGTTAGAATTTATGGAATAATAAAATGGTATATCAGTTAGAAGGACTAGAGGATAATAGAAACGATATTGAGTATGTGCAAGAACAGGTGAGGGGGGGGGGCTTAATAGGGAACAATTTTCTCACAAACTGATTATGAATGCATATTCATACTCACATTGTAGCAATAAGATTGACTTACCGAGATTGACTTTACAAAAATTCTCAATTGGGCTTGAGCTTACCACCTTCAGATGCAGAGTTCAGTGCCACATCAACTGAGCTGATGAGGCACATGATGTGGTTGGTGCTAGGATATGATATAATCTCAGACATCAATGTAGGGGCTAGACCCCTGCTTTGCTGGAGTATTCAGTTAGATTCAGACTGAGTATGGCACCATGCCTGAGCCTTGTGCCATACTCATGCTGATCCTTTTTTCCCAATGTGTGGCATTGAAGCAGGCTCAGCATGAGTATGGCATATCAGGGGAGAGCCTCTAGAACAGGCTCTCATGATACTCAGGCAGCGCCAGAGACTAGGTGAAACTCAGGCCGATGCTCTTTTTTCTGTAAGGGCAGCCAATCCCCCAATTGAAACAATTGTAACTAAAGATTGGGACCTTATGCTGAAAACTAAACTCAGACAAGTCTATCACGGTGCAAAACTAATTCTTGGAAAAAGAAGGAACAGAACAAAGGATGAACTGGTCAAGGCTTCAACCAGTTTATCTCCTTCTAAACAAGTTTCACTTGTTGTAGCACATCCATGCAAAAGGCCAGATCTTTGCGATTATTGCCTCAAGAGCGACAGAGGTGGCATTATAAAATCCTGAAAAATATGGCGCAAATTTAGAACCCCAGTTCGGGGCAGCCGTACGGCGCGCAGCTGAGGAGCAAGACGACCTCAGCCACATTCACACGCGAGGTCAGGAAGAGGTCCCGATGGAGGTTAACGCAGTCACCCGGACTGCTGCTGTTAGGGGTACCTGTTATGCATGTGGGGGACAGGGACACTGGAAAAGGGAGTGTCCCTCTAAAGGAAAAAGCCCCTCCCAAGGAAGGGCCCCTCGGGAAAAAAACCAAAGGAAGGTGGGCCCCCAGGGAAGGGCAAGGGCCCCAAATGCTGGACATGTGGGAAGACTGGACATGTAAAGCGAGATTGCCAGCGAGGCAAGAAAGGGGGGTCGCGGACCGCCCAGGGCGACGGGGGCCGGCTAGGGCGGCCCGCGGCTAACGGGACCGGGGGAGGTAAGCTGCGGCCGCGGGCCGCCGCTGTGGCCGCCGGGGCCCAGGCCGCCGAAGAAGGGGAGGAGCCTTCCCCGTCTGAGGCAGAGCCGGGAAACGAGTAACCCCCCCCTCCCCGAGGCAAGGGGAAGGGGGACAAGGGGGACAAGGGGGGCAAGGGACAGGGAAGAGGGTGGTCATCTCTGCCGCCGGGGACAGAAACAGGTGCATCTGTCAGGTAAGAGTCAGGGGACGGACCTACCGAGCCCTTGTGGACAGCGGCGCTGACCTGAGTTTTGTCCACATACAAACCTTTAAGCAAATGAGTGGTGATCCGGACAAGCTGAAACCTGCCCAGTATGAGCTGTCCGGAGTTAAGGGTAATAGGATACCATGCTATGGTATAGCCACCATTTGTTTCCAGTTTGGAAGGGAGAAACTGGCACATGAGGTGTGTGTGGTAGGGGAGGTGGGACCAACTCTCGCCCTGGGGTTTGACTTCCTTCATGACCACAAGGTCACTTGTGATTATGGCAACAAGGTCATGTTGGTGGGACAAGAGAAAGTCAAACTAGATGAGGAGCGTTATATTAGATCATTAATGCGACTCACTGAGCCTGTGCATGTCCCACCACAGTGCTCAGTCATAGCACGTGTCCGCGCCCAGCGCAGACATGGGACGTGCATGATAACATCTATTAACACAGGGTTCTTAAGTAGAGAACCAGGTCTAATGGTTGGTAATAGTCTAGTAGACGTGGAAGCCAAAAGGAGCTGTCCCGTCCTTATCACCAACGAGACAGGTAAGCCATTTTTTCTTGATAAGGGAAATGTGATAGCCCAGGCCATCCCTGCTGAAGATGATGTGGTGCTTGATCATTTGGAGAGTCAAGCATGGGATAGCAGTAAGGAGGCTGCTACTATAGACTGTGATGCAGCTTATCGGGACACTGTAGAGAGATTGGTGATAGACAATGGTGATGTCTTTGCTAGTAGTGATGCAGACTTAGGGAAGACCAACATTCTTAAGTTGTCCATAGATGTTGAATATAACAAGCCTTTTCAACAGAAACCATATCGTGTCCCACTGGCCAAGAGGGAGATAGTGGACAAATAGATAACTGAGATGCTACATGCAGGCATCATCACCCCAACACATAGTCCTTGGTGTTCACCAGTCGTGCTAGTTAAGAAAAAGACAGGTGATTGGCGTTTCTGTGTAGACTTCCGGAAACTAAACTCGTTAAGTGTCAAGTTTAATTGGCCACTGCCCGTGATCGATGACATTCTAGCGTCACTAGGTAACTCAAGGTTCTTTTTGACACTGGACCTGAGAGCGGGTTACTGGCAGGTAGGCTTGGACGAGGCGTCCAAAGATAAGACAGCATTTGGTTGCCACCGTGGTATTTTCCGATTCGAGGTCATGCCCTTCGGGTTGACCAACGCCCCAAGTATCTTTACTGAACTAATGGGTCATGTACTCTCTGGGCTGGAAGCCTACTGTCGTCCCTACCTGGACGATGTTATAATCTTTAGCCCCACTTTAGAGTCACATGAGGCTCACTTGACAGAGGTCTTTGAGCGCCTGCGCAAGGCTAACTTGAAGATGAAACTGTCAAAGTGTGAGTTCTTTAAAGATAGGATTCACTATCTGGGTCACATCGTAAAGGCAATCAAGGACATGCAGGTCCCCTCTAACGTTAAGGAGGTCCGTGGGTTTATAGGAATGGTCAGTTACTATCGTCGATTTATTGACCATTTGTCAGATGTCGCCTTACCACTCACCCGTCTCACCAAGAAACACGCCGTCTTTAAGTGGGATGATGCCTGCCAACAAGCCTTTGACACCTTGAAGGCCAAGCTAATGAGTCCACCCATATTAGCATACCCTGACATAGCAAGGAAGTTTGTACTGACGACAGACGCCTCTATGAATTGCATCGGTGGTGTACTGTCTCAGGTTTCACCTGAAGGTGAAGAGAAGGTCATTCAGTACCTGTCACATAAGTTAAATGACACTCAGAAGAGATGGGCAACGGTAGAGAAAGAGGCATACGCGATAGTGTACGCCCTCCAGAAGATGAAGCATTACCTGTTTGGAGCATGCTTCACTATAAAAACAGACCACGCCCCTCTTCGATTTTTGCTGGGTAGCGAGCAAAAGAATCAGAAGGTACAAAGGTGGGCAATGTTGCTCAGCGAGTACGACTGTGAGATCCAATACTTGCCAGGTAAGTCTAACACTCAGGCTGATTTCTTAAGTCGTAACCCTGGTGTTGGAATAGCAGTCATAAACACCGACCAGTATGACGTGCTAGAACACTGGAACAAGCTCCAGAAGATCAAACTTAAGCCACCTGTCTTGCCTAAGAAGGTGCCAAAAGTTCCAGAGAATGAACTGGAGCACATGAGCGCTGAGCAGGACAAGGATCCCAATCTGAGGTAGCTTAAGGAACAACTTCAGCTGATAGGCCCTAAGAGACCAGAGGTCTATAGGTACTGTCTGATAGACGACATAGTCTATTTTATATCTGAACAAGAGAATAGACTTAAGCTCATGGTCCCACCTCACCTGCAGCAGGTAGTGTTATCACAGGTACATGACATATGTCACCCTGGAATGGACAAGACATATGACCTAATAAGGGAGCGATACCACTGGAAAGGTATATACAAGACTGTGGTACACTACGTCAGCCACTGTGTTAACTGTAGGTCTAGGAACATGGTGAAAGAAAGACGTGAGCTACAAGAGATGGAGTCAGTGAGTTTCCCTTTTGAAAAGGTAGCCATAGACATAGCGGGCCCCTATGAAGAGAGCTACGAGGGAAACAAATATTTGCTGACCCTAGTGGATATCTATTCAGGCTGACCAGAGTTTTATGCAATTCCCGATAAAAGAGCCGAGACAATTGCAAGATGCCTTTTGGATTACTTTATACCAGCACACTCATGCCCTTTGACCTTGCTCTCCGATAGAGGTAAGGAGTTCTTGAATGAAATTGTGAGCCATGTGTGCTCCGAACTCAAGATACTCAGGATAAAAACGAGCAAGTACCACGCAAGTTCAAATGGGGCCGTGGAACGCGTCCACAGGGTGTGGAATGACATGGTATCCAAAACGGTAGCTGGGGATATAAGGAACTGGGATGCCATGGTTCCCTCTGTGCAATTTGCTCTGAGGGTAGGCAAGAATGAAAGCACGGGATTCAGCCCATTCTACCTAGTGCATAATCAGGACCCTGTGCTTCCAATAGATACTCTGATGAAGCCTAGAAGGAAATATCAAGGGGAGGAGTATCATAAGCTCGCCCTTGAGAGACAACATCAGAGCTTCGTGGAAGTGGCCAGAAATAGAAGAGAAGCCCGCAGGAAGCAAAAAGAGTACCATGACCGCAAGGTCAAGGACGTCACCTTTAAGGTTGGTGACTCAGTGTACTTATATAACATGCACCGGAACAATAAGTTGGAACTACCCTTTTCACCGTACTATAGGATAGTAGAAAAGTGGAGTGAGGTCAACTTTAGGGTCAGGAATGAACTGACCGGTGCTGTGGAAGATGTCCATGCAGAACATCTTCGGCTGGCTCAAGATGAATGGGAGCAGCCAAAATCCCAAGAGGAAGGGAGGGGGCTAGGAAGGCGAGCCAGAATGGCTGCTGAGCCCCTGGAATCAGAGTCAGACACTGATTCCCTAAAGGACGAGGTATTACTCGGAGAGAGTTCTCAGGTGGGGACAAGACACCGCGGCGAGCGCGTGCCCCACATACCTGTCCCAAGGGGAGTGCACAGTGCCTCTGATTCGGATTCAGACGAGGATCTGCCTCTGTCTGAACTGGTAAGGAGGTTGCGAGGTACCAGCAGTCCTCCAGGGGATGGTGAGGCAAGACCATCCGGAGGTGGTGTAGTGAACCCACCTGTGCGAGTCTCTGAGGATGGTGGTCAGCAATATCCACCTGTAGACCTTCAGGTAACTGGTGCTGCGGTTAAGCCACCAGACGATGTTAGTGGACAGGCGATGGACACTAGTGTCCCGGCAGGTATCCCTGATGCTATGGATATTGATCCCCGAGATACTAAAAGATCTCGAGAAAGGGATCAAGATCAAGATTCCGCTGGAAAGAAGAGAAGGCTGGAAGGAGTTAGGAAGAAGAAGGTCAAGGATCTTCTCACCCTAATAGCCGACCTCATACAATAGGATGCAGTCAGACCTGAACTATGCATGGTGTGGTGACCTCAGGTCAAGGTCAGTGCTAGAGAAGCATACTGCCTCTGGGGCCACCAATAGTGATGTATGATGCTGCTCGTACACCGCCATGTAGCACTAGATGGTAAACTGTAAATCCGGGTATAGCATAATAACTATAGAATAAGTAAGTAAGTTACTGTGGTACATATATATATATCTATATATATTGTCCTATAAGTGGATAAGTAGTAGTTATAATCTTATTGTATTTTTCAGGTAGCAACCACCATGGGCAATAAGGTCACTATGGTTAACTTGGTTATTCTGTTGTATATAGTCCTCACAGGTATAGTGAGTGGGGAAAATTATAACCATGTCTATTTTACGCGAGTCCATGAGACCCATGCCATGGAGGCTGAGTGGAAGGTCAGTTTTGTTATAGACCTTGAACCTATTAGTGTCTACCTGGCAGAGGTAGAATCTCACCTGGAAGAGGTGGGTGAGGATATTAATGGATTTATGAGCATTAGCTGGTTCGAGGAATCCTATTCCAAATTGAGTGCACTGCAACTCCAGGCATTCAATCATTTGAAGAAGAGGGCAAGTAGCCTTAGAAATATTATCTCTGACCTAGAAGGTCTTAAGAGAAGGAGCAAGAGAGCTATACTCAATATAGGGGGCATGCTGAATTATGCCTTCGGAGTAGCTAGTGAAGATGACCTTAGACGGTTATCTAATCATGTTGAAGTCATGAGGAGGGAGAGACATAACACATTTTGAAGTGTCTAGAAATAGACAGACGTTGAACACTGTCTTAGAGATAACTAGAGACTTTCAGTCTCGTCTAGAGAATGTGACCAATGCTGTGGTCATTCCCCTAAGGAACTTTATTGTCATCCATTCAAGGGTGGAGGGATATATCGACAATATATCCTCACTGTTAGATTATTGCGACGATCACCTGAAGGGTGTAGAAGTAAAATTAGCAAATGTGGCCATGGGCCGCTTGACACCAAAGGTGATTTCACCAAGTCAACTGCAGATGTTGCTGCAGAACATAAGCAGAAACATGCTAGGTAGTCTTCTACTACCATTTAATTTTCGTGCCGATCTGTGGAAGTACTATCAGTTGCTGAGATGCACATCTACAAGTGTC
Organism: Acholoe squamosa; assembly: GCA_949317995.1. NCBI lineage: Eukaryota > Metazoa > Annelida > Polychaeta > Phyllodocida > Polynoidae > Acholoe > Acholoe squamosa. The sequence continues at coordinate 68,598,915 of OX439045.1, forward strand.
CGGCAAGGCATTCTTGTACAGATCACCCTACCTCTGATCAGCCAAGAGAGGTGGGAACTAATAAAGGTAATAAATTTGCCTGTGCCCGTAGAGAAATCTAATTTCTCTAGATACTTTGATTTGACAACAGACCGGTTTGCTATAAACATCGAGCAAACCAGCTATATACGTATGGACAAGAGCGTTTTTGAAGTGTGTGGCCTTAAGGGTTTAACACACTGCATGTTTCATCGTCCTAGTTTACCAGTAGCTACGTCCCGCGATTGCACTTTAAGGTTATATTTAAATTGTAAACCAGATGCATACTGTAGAGTCATGGTATCTGCTAAGGTTCACCTTCCAATAGGAGAATACCTGGGAGACAGCAAGTGGGCTATAGTATCTAGAAGGTCTCAATCCTTTAGAGTTGTCTGCAAGGATAAGAGGGAGCGAGTTGAAACTCGACCCCCTCTACAGGTTATTAAACTTGTACCCGGTTGTGTAGCAACCAGCGACCTTATGCAGTTCAATACTGAGTACAGCGTCTCCTCTCGCTATAGGGTTTCAGATCGCCTGGATAAAGTCGTCATCTCACGAGCAATGAATATGACCCTCCTTGAGCCTATCTTATCACCTAAGATCAAAATTCCAAGAAATCTGAAGCATGTAGATGAGATAGATATAGAAGTTTTAAAACAAGAATTAAAGAGGGAAGAGGATATTCCAAATTGGGATCAAATTACCAGGACTGGACTTCCCAGTCTTACAGGTGGGACTTTTGGCATTGTTTTATTAGTAGTCTTAATTGGTATTGGTTGCAAGTATAAGGCTGTATGCAGCAGTAAACCATCCAGTGACACTAACCATGCCACCAGTTGCCTTAGCAGCCCAGCAGGTGACGACGCCGGTCGAGACCAGACTGTGCAGCCCGGAGCAGGTGAAGGACAGGAAGAAACCGTTGTACCATCTGCACCGCCGGAAGCAGTACCACCTTAACCCAGGGGTGGCAAGTTGTATCCATCCCTTATACTACTAGGGATAGACAATTCAGACCGATTAGTGTCTTCAAATTGACTTGCAGCTTAACCTAATGAACTGAATATTGTTTTATATTACTTATGCGCCGTGCATATGAATACCTATATGAACTGTAGGTTAGACGTCAGCAATGGACATCAACTATCTTGTCATAAAGACCTGAACTAATTGAAGGACACTTCAACTATAATGCATAAGTGATGCATAACGTATAAGTTAAATTATATTAACCTAAGTTAAGGGTATGGACACTTATTTTAAGAAGTACCCAACAAAAACACAATGAGAAGGAAAAGAGCTTTTATTGAACTTTGTGACCAGTGATGTCATAATGATTTTATGACTTAGATCACCTTTTATAAGTAATATAAAAAGGGGAGGTAATGTAACACAGTGCCTTCCGTAAGGACATATATAGAGACTTTACAGCACTCATATATAAGGTATTTATGGTACAGTCAACTTGTTTGCGCACTTGCACCAAGCCATGCGTCTGTATCTAATTAGGTTCGATACATTGTATCCTTACAGTGGGATACGCCTATTGCGTCTGATTAACACGTGCTTCACTCGTGAGCACCTCGTGCTATCTACGTCACGCCAGTGCGTCCTTTGTTTAGGATCACTATATAATAAACCACCGCCCAGCAGTGGGTGTGTATTCCATATCCTACACCACTCCACCACACACTCTAGGTGTTATTTCTTTCATCCTATTCTCAATTGTATAGAACCTATGTCTCAAACTTATGTGGTGCCACGGGTACTGTGCCACATTAACACCACTGATGCCTCAGATGATATAGATAGGTCCCTATCAATTTAAAAAGGGTGCCCCCTTCGTGAAAATCATCCCCCAGAGAAACCCCTCATCCCCCTCACATTGACTGCTGAGGTTGTTTTTTCTGTAGCAACCATTATTTGGTAACTGATTAATGAGCTACAAATATCATCCACCCAAACAAAATAAATACCTGGCAGATTAGAACCCAGAGTTAACATCACACGTCACCACAATGACAGCTACAAGCAGTAACCAATTTGCACCTAAAGAATAAATTATCTAATTTGTTTTAGATAAGATTTCTAGGTCTGGTTCCCACAAAATAAACTACCAGTTGAATTTGGATTAAAATTAACTAATTTCATGAATACTCTAAAAATGTCTTATGACATTTCTAAGTATTATCTAATTACTAAGGCTCTATTCACATTCAACCGCAATTCACGCCTGATGAGACATCAAGTTTGAAACCACACCCTATACAATCAACTAATGGTCATTTAAATATCTGTCAAATCCACAATAGATGAACATGGTTCAAGACTATAATTTGACCCAGTTTTATCCACAACCCATATTTGGTTGGTTGTGACCTATTTTGCCATGCATCTGCATCAGAATGAGGCTGCTGGCCTCCTGATTGGTAAACACCTCAACCACTTAGGTTACCTCAGTGGATGCTCAAAGTCAAATCTGACACTTCCCCCTCTTTAGTAGTTCTTTTATAAAACCATCAGAGAGCAGGTAACCCTAAGGAACAAGGGCAAATCATTATGACCTCTAGGCTAGAAAATGTAAAAGTATGAAGTCACTACAGCTTGATTGGGTCCCTGCACCTGATTTGCATTTGCCATTCCTCATATCGTATTTTAGAGGTAACAGTCACAAATTATGGACTTGCATGCCATGCTCAAGGCTCATCAATTGTGATTGCTCAGCTTACCCCAGATCTACCCCTGTTTTTTTTAATGGATGTAAGAGTGATCTGTTCTTTGGTGAGTGTCAACATCGTAAGAAACCGAACTAATTGTTAGGACTTTTTTTTTTAATTCATGACTGTCCAGTAAAGTTATGCACTGTGTTGCCCCTATACCTCCTGGGAGGTTGGCATGATAGCCTATGGTACTTCCTGATTCTCTTTGTATTTTCATTAAAAAAAAACGCCCCAGCACTTATAGATTTGGAGGGGCAATTACCCCCAGTACTTATAAAAGACCGGCGTTTATTCAATGTCTAGTTTACAGTGCTTAACGTGTATTTCATGATCCCCCCTATCCCCAGTGCTTATACAAGACCAGCCCTCATTCAAAACCTGGCGCTTAATTAGAACAATAGGGTATTTTGGTTAAACCAGTTAAAATAAAACACGCTCTGTCAACCTTGTAGGATGTATCATTGAATCAGATGTCAGGTTAAAAGATTTGGACCGAACACGCTGTTTCAAAGTGGGCTTCTATTTTAAAGACGTTTGCCTACTGGAACTTGATGACAGCATCTCACACTTAGAGCAATCGAGTACTGCTTTTATTTCTAACAATTTTGACCATTTAGGTGATGCTTGACTCCTCTAGGGTTGTTTGTATGTCATGCATCATACCAGCATCTGTGCACTTTACATAGACAGTAAGTTCCCAAATATGTAAAATAAGCGTGTCTTGTTGTTCATTACATTTGCCTCTGATATAGAGTAAAGAAAGGGGCATTTTCAACTCCATGAAATCTGACTATAAGGAATAATTCTGAAATATAAATCTAGGAATTCTGTATTCCTTTAGTCTAAGTAATACAAACAAACTTTGTAAGCAGGATTCTAGAGCAGGTATTCTATTGATGCTGATTGCCCTAGAATTTTACAACACTGAGTACAACCAGGAGGCCTAAAGATTGCAGCAATTTCAGCAAATACAGAGTTGCAGTTATGAAAAGGACATGGTAGTACGAGGGAATAGTCTAATGAGTAGCCTACAGGCTTTATAAAACCAATAAAGACCATGTCTGCATATCAGTGATATCAGCTAGGATTGGATATAATCTGCATGCATTGCTAGGAATATGAATCAGGTGTATATGCCATGTAGTGACATGATATGATAGATAAGCGCTGGCTTTCCTATTGCTTTATAACTGTAATATTATTCCCTCATACTATATGAAAATTCTGGACTGTATGCCATTATATATGTTGTGATAAGGATGGACTTGGGCCCTGAGCAACCACACTAGCTATATGACATAACATATTCTTTAGACACAGTCTTGTTTCTCTTGCCCAACGTTGAGGCTTCATAATATAAGGACCACCCAAATGGAGAGGATATCTCCAGATTGAATAAATCTCTTTGGGACAAGTTAAAAATGCTTAAGGCTAATGCTTGTCTAAAGGTCAGCGAAAATGTCAAGGAACTCTAGGGATCAAACCCAGGTTTTTTCACTTCAAAGTGAAGGTGCTAACACTGCACTTAGTCCCCTTACCCTGACATCTCCACCTTCCACCTACCCCAGGATCAGTGTGATACAAATGCTAAGAGGAGAGACTATACTGGGCCAACCCCGGGTGGCAGCTGACATGCTTGGCAAGGGCAAGCTGACAAGCAGTAGTTCAATCCCCTACACTTGCTGTATTGTTCCTTATTACACTTTAATACAATTATGATATATATTTATCTTATATGTACTGAGATTTTCTACATGCATGATAATGTTAAACTCACATATCCTAATCATCTGTAGACACCAATGTTTCAAGCTGAAAAGGCATCATGTTTCTCCCACTTGATAACTGAAATATTGTCAAACAAAGGCCCAGCTGGAGCCAAGTGAAAAGAGGACCGTATCGCCTTTAGTTTAGATAAACTGAATTTTGAATAAAATGGAAAGGCCTCAGTGAGTTACCAGAAAGACACACATTTGCCATATCATCCTAAGGGGTCAATGTATTCCTGACCGGTTGGCATGATGCACAATCTAAAACAGGCAAACCTGTATCGTATTGGGCCACTATTTTGATATGGGGTCAATAAACTGTACAGTAAGAGATGCTTATAAAAGGTTAAAACTTCCATTTAAAATATTACTAAAGATGATATGCACACAAAACCAAACACAGTCCTTTTAAATTCATTGCTGATAAAACTTTATTGGTAAAGTTTACAAGGAGTAGATCTATAAGAATGGTGATGTTGATTGAATGACTGTTAGTTGGGAAATTACCTCTACTACAATCTACCCACATCTTTCCTCCCAAGCATCCTTCACATGGGATCCTAACACAAAGTTCATCAATTGGGCGAGACTGAGGAACCTCCAAGTTACCATAACTACCATGCATTGTAACCTTAGTAACACAGGAAGTAGTATTCTGAATCTTGATCCTTAGTGCAATATAAGTCATAATGAAATCATGATGTAGTATCCTGATGAAGGCCAACCATAGCCAAAACGTTGATTACTCTACATCTTGATGACTATTCAATCAAAATCACCATTCTTATCTACTTCTTGTAAACTTTATCAATAAAGTTTTATCAACAATTAATTTAAAAGGACTGTGTTCGGTTTTGTGTGCATATCATATCTAGTAATATTCCATTTGAAAGGATTGTTTCTAGATGTTTTATTTAATGAGAAAGTTTTAGAAATTGAATGAGAACAACCAGGGAGATTGATATTGCTCTAAATCATAATATTCATTTTTATTGTAATACATTGTCTAAGCTTCAGCAAAGATGTAGATCATAGTTGAAATTACTTACAACTTAAAATGCCATATTGCATTTTGATATCTATAGTGTAGGAGTTAATTTAGGCGAATAAATGGACTACCTTCTTTTTCAAAAGGGGAAAAGCCATGATGTGGGGCCTTTAAGTAACAAAATTGTGTTTATGCAGCAAAGTAGTATCATTTTGCTGCATAAAGGATCATACAGGGCCTTATGCAGCAAAAGCCTTTAAGCAGCAAAAGTCTTTATGTAACAAAATCCCTTATGCCACAAAAACAACTTGACTTTACACAACAAAATGTAGAGGGTGGACTTATGTCCTTGCCTTTACGCAACAAAACCTATGTAGTGGCTGGAAGTATCAAGAGTACAGGCAATATTTAGATGTACTCTGACCAAAATAGCAAAGCTCACCCTCATTTTTTGTTGTGTAAAGGCAAGGTATTCCTGCAGCCTTGTTTGGTACTTATGGCCACCAAATAGGTTTGTTGCATGAAGGTAAGATGTTCCTGTACCTTTAATTGCAATTTTAAATCCACTATATAGGTTCCTGTGGCAATAAGACCACTATTTATATATAGGTTTGTTGTGTAAAGGCAAGTTGTTCATGTTGCCTTGTTTAGTACTCATGGCCACTATATAGGTTTCGTTGAATATAGGCAAGATGTTTCTGTAGCAATAAGACCACTATATAGGTTTAGTTGTGTAAAGGCAAGGTGTTGCCTTAGCTTTGTTTGGTACAAGAGACCGCTAAAAAGGTTTGATGCATAAAGGCAAGATGTTTCTTTAGCAATAAGACCACTATATAAATTTTGTTGCGTAAAGGCAAGGACATAAGTCCACACTATAGGTTTTGTTGCGTAAAAGGCAAGCTGGTTTTGTGGCATAAAGGATTTTGTTGAATAAAGGCTTTTTTTGCGTAAAGGTTTTTGCTGCAAAACACCATTCTAATGCAGTAAAGGCCCCACAGGAGCCCCAATAAAATGCATTAATGGCCTTATTACACTTTCCCCCTTTTTGCATTGAAATTGTTCTCATGTACACATGTTTTATTAAGTAATGTAGGGACACGATATTACTATTCTAAGATTCTAACCACAAGTTTTGCAATGTTCAGAAAGAAATAAAAAGAAGAGGAACTATTCTAACTGTATACAAACTGTTAACTTTTACAGCTCTGGATGAAACTGAGTTTCTTTTGCAAGTATTTCGTCAGTCCCCCTCACATTGGCAGGAATATGTGTCAACTTGATTTGCAAATGTTTTTAGTATCTCCTGGCTTTATGTAGCGAAAGCTGTCGTCAGATTAAAGCAGTCCCAACTCAGCTACATGTAACTGCTTTTCCCTACTGAGTGTGATCTAAAGCGTTGGTTCCACAGCCATACAATCGGTCGGAATAGCCCTAAGCCGACGATTATTAATATAGCAAAAGTATAGAAAAAAATCGGTCGGATTAGTGCTAATCCGACCGATTTATGCCGGTGGAACCAGCGCTTAAGTGTGGGAACTTTCTGAATCTGAATCTGGGTTGAAGGATTTTTGTGTCGTGTAGATCCTGCTTTAATGGCAACATTATGTTTTCTACTTCTACCTGATGGACTCAGTAGTTGCAATGGAATACTGTATGAGTACTTAGATGTTTGAGAGTTTAATGGATTCTACTTTAGGTACTGTTAAATCTGGGTGGAACTTAATGCCGAGAAATACACTCAGCAACGAAATAAAGATCACGTAGCCCTTTCAATGACTAGTGTTTCTTTCATCCTTTTCATCTTGAATTTCCTTTTCATGTGTAAGGATCTCCTGATTGAGTATCATGATTTGTATTCTTCATCAAAATGTTGAGTGCTGGGTTTTTACAGGATTCCTCAGACCGTGTTACTTACCACCTTCCCTTCTTGACGTGTTAGTTGTCGACTCACCTATAGAGACAGAAAAATACCATAGGTTAATGTATATAGAATAATTTCACTTTGTTGCAACCTGTAATATCGAGGGGTATTTGCATGCCTTAAACGCTTGTAATCAGAACCAGCAGCCAAAAATGGAACATGCAGAATAAATAGGAGATTAAGGCTAATTGATGCCAAGAGAGAATAGAAATTGTGATCTTATTGTGATTATATTGTAATTGGCAATCTTCATTATAGCAGCAGGAGTGGATTGAATCTGAAATGCTATCTTCAATATATGTTTTATAGTTGTAATTCTAGAGGGGTGCTAGAGGAGACAAATGCCTGGCTTATATTAGCCTTCTGTCCGTATAATGCCTATTTGTTGTATACAGGGCTTTCTTAGCAATATTGGAATAGACGATTTTGCCCCACAGGGCTATACATTCTTATATGGATTAGAATAGGATTTTGCCCCATGGGGCTATCAATCTAAAAATAACTCATGAGCTTTGTATCAAATCATCATACCAATTGGGAATGAATTGATATGTTCCTAAAACATTAGCATCCTGTACTTTTGAATGCACTTCATATGATTTAGATAAGAACGTTACATCCCAAAATGAATATACCAACAGTACCACAGGGACAACATGATCCTTCTTGAAGGGTTAAACATACAAGGGGGAATATCATACATATAATTGGGCCCCTACGAGTGTTGGTACTCCCAAAAATGGAAGTAGTTTGACACCCATGCTTTGGGATTTCTTTTTAGTTGTTCTTTTAATTTTATGTACTCTGAGATTCCTGCATTTTGGCTACTAAGAAGATGTCACTTATCAAACAAGGCAACAGAGGTCTCAAATAAAATACATTAGGCTACATGATGACAGCTAAATTTAAGCCTATTAATTGATCCTTGCCCCTGCAAAGCCACCCCTGGTTTATCCAATGTGAGCATGATCTCCTCTTTGTTTAAGTTATTAATGGAATAAGAAACCAAAAAATGCAAAAAAGGTTTCCTTAAATCGCATTATTACCTCAATGATTGCAGTGTCCCTAAAAACCTGATGCTCATCCTAGTTAAATTAATCCTTCTGCACAGAGATCTATGGCATTATATCAAGAAAAAGGAATGTTATTCCATGTTTGCTGGTGTACGTTTGTGTACTAGCTGAAGTGTGCATCACAAATCATAGCTTTTGTCATGTGACCCATAGCTTTTTGCATAGCTTATAACTTACATGTATAACCAGCAAAACTAAAACTACAAGCGACAAGGTGATTTACGGAGCTTAAACAAAGCTTGTAGCTGCAAAACATAGTCACTACAACTTGACTGGGGTCCTGTGCCTGCTTTATATGTGTTATTCCTCACACGATATTTTAGAGGTTTAAGTCACAGTTCATGGACTTGCATATCATTTTCAATACTAATCAATTATTTTAATTGCTCAACTTACCCATGATTCATCCCTGGCTTCCTTTAATGAATGCAAGAGTGATCTGTCCTTTCGGGAGTGTCAACATCCTAAGATGCCAAGCAAAGCTTCAACAGTTAGTTTTTTTTGGTTTTTTTTGGGGTTTTTTTTTGGACGTGTTTATTACAGCAATGCTTGGTGGATGCATTTAAATGCTGTCAGAAACCTACCTTTTTTCATTATAATCTTTTAACAAGGACTTAGTGCATAATGAACATGTGATTCCTAATATACAACCAGCGTCAGATGTTACAACACATGGATTTAGATTAAAGGTGGCAGTGTCACATTGTCAGTTATAGTCTAATGAAGCTTTGACTATCAGGTGTATTCAACAGAAGTCGTCATAAATAACCAGATGTGAGGTTCAACCTAGGAAATAACAATAATATAGGAAGATAATGTTGATATTTTAGAGGTTTCAGTCACAATTCATGGACTTGCATATCATTTTCAATGCTAATAAATTTTAATTGCTCAACTTACCCATCCCTGGCTTCCTTTAATGAATGCAAGAATGAACTGTCCTTTCGGGAGTGTCAACATCCTAAGAAGCCAAGCAAAGCTTCAACATCTTTTTTTTTGTTTTTTTTGGGGGGTTTTCTCTCAATAATTCAGAGTTGTCCGGCTATGCACTGTGTCAAACCTTCCATCCCAGGAAGGCTGGCATGATGGATCAAAACAGTACAAAATATATTCCTCACTGATATTCTCCAATTTTGGTTAAACCAGTGAGGATCACACCATTTTATTAAAATGTATCAGATGTCAGATAATAAGAAGCTGTAGTGAGACCTCACAAAATGTGTTAAGACAGGATTCTATTCCATTGACCTTTGCCTGCTGGAACCTGATGACAGCATCTCAGATTGGGAGGTTTTAGTGCTAGCATTTATCAGAGCCGCTAGAATCTGAACCAGCGGGCGGATGGCAGTGAGATGTTAACAATTTGTCACAAGTAAATTGATGGCAAAAGATTTTAAGATGTATTCTCTGTAAGGGCACATGTGTCGCTATGTTTTAGAGGAAAAAGATGGTAAAATGTACATTAAATCAGGGCCCCCGAACCCCCTTTTCTATTTTTATCTACTTTTTGGCCTTCAAAAAGGTCAGATATTATTTTTGTTCTATCACTCTCGATTGTGCATGACCTTGACCTTCCCATCCGCCCGCTGGTTCAGATTCTACGGCTTCACATTCACCAACCCTTTAGGTGGTACATGCCTTATGCCAGCATCTGTACACTTCAGATAAACGGTAAGTTCCCAAACATGTGAAATATGGGTATCTTGTTTTCCATTACATTTGCCTCTCCTGATATCTAGTAATGAAAGGGATATTTTCATCAGGACAACTGTATGAAATCTGAATATAGGGATAATCCTTAGATATGAGTCTTGAAATTCCTTTAGCCAAGGCTCTATAGCAGGGAATCTATTGTGCTGACTGCGCTTTTACTGCACAATACGTGGAAAAGTATTATTTGACTGGCTCTGATATTTAGTAGTGAAAGGCACATTTTCATCAGGACAACTGTATAAAATCTGAATATAGGGTTAATCCTTAGATATGAGTCTTGAAATTCCTTTAGCCAAGTCTCTAGAGCAGGGATTCTATTGATGCTTATCATGCTAGACCTTTATAAAAAAAAAACACACACAAAAAAAGCACTTCAACTGTGCAATATATAGAAAAGTATTATTTGAATCTGGGCTTTTACAGAGAGATTTCAATAATTGGGGTTTCTAACATTCATATAAATTAATTAATTTAATTGCTAATCTTCGTTTTGATACCAACCATATTCATGTATTCACAGGGTAATGAGAACAGGGAATTGGAAAAACTATTTTCAATTTCCTCTTTTACCTTAGGCTTTTCATCTCATCTTCATAAGGTATTTAGAATAGAAACAAATGAAATACAGTAATTATAGTGCAGCACTGAAAGATCTCAAAAATGATGTTGGAATGATGCACCCCAGCAAATTGTCGTGAGTCCTCGTCAACCTGTGTGAAGTGGCTCACACATGTCGCTAGATGGAACACGACGTCGTTATAGCACAAGATCACCAGGAATAGCAATTGCTATGCCATGTGAGTCTACCACACAGCGGCGAAGGATGACGGAATGAGTTATCACTCAAAAAGGAGTCACCATTGATGACCAATCATGGTGACAGATGACGACAATTTGCTGGGACCAGTGATGTTGGTGAGTTACTCAGAGACACTTATCCAGCGTCATTGTGAAATGTGACTAAAGCCTACATGTTATCCATGAAGGGTTAGCCATGCTGATTTGGGATGGCATAGTGAGTAGTAGGTGTTTAACGCCATTCCTGTAGCTAAGGTCATGGCGAGAACTACATTACTTCATTTTCATAGAGGAATGTGTCAGTGCCCATGCATATGTGCACCACACACATGTGAGGGGATAGAAAAGGTGAGATATAGACCCTTTTAAGTGGGCTAGGGGGCTGGTGGGTTTGAGGGGAGGTAAGAATTTTTTCAACACCTCTGATGGGGTGGTCAAAATAATTTCACCTGTTTTCAGTGGAAAACCCCGGGCATTACTATAGGCAAAAAGGGGACGTTTGCACACAATTTTTGTCCCTTATGGGGGGGGGTGAACAAATTCTACCCCCCTCGAGAGGAGGGGTCAAAATTCTTTTCACGCATCCACGCAAAATTCCACCAGCCCCCCTCTGCTGTTAAAAAATTATCACTCCCTTACCTGTCATTATTTTCTTTTTCTATGCTGAATATCGAAAATTATCTATTCAACTAAAAGATCATATCAATTAGATTCAATCCTAGATAGGTCCACCACTTATATATAGGAATTCATGTTCAAGCATTGACCAATTAGGGCATACTTAATTATGCCTTTCCAGTACATCGCCATTAATGGAATGCTGTGACATCTCGCTACCGATAAGACTTAAAACCTATCAAGTCAATTACATTTACATTTAGGTGTTCCCATATAAACTGATAAATATATTGTGATGGTTCATGGACAAAGATAGTCCTACTTTTTTTTGGTGAAAAAAATTACCCTTTTACGTGCAGTAACGATGGATTGTTAGGAGTATTGACGGGCAGGTGGCGTCTCAGGTGTCTCTACTAGTTCTACCTGTGCTACTACCACTCCAGCCATGCTCCAGTTCACAACGCCTTGTGCTTGGGCGTCTTGGTGTGGTGGGTCTTTTTTTTTCTCAATAGAGACCCATCGAACAGACACGTAAGATGTGCCCCTAAATGAAGAAATGTATATAAGGCAAACATGGGGCAAGATTTCAAAACTTTCCAAACTTTTTCCTTTGTTTGATGTAAACCTCTTTTCAAATACTGAAAATATGTTCAGAATTATCAAATAATCAGTGGATTTTAAGACAGCTACCCCTCCAGGTATATAATGCACAAGACCAGTATGCAAGGCATTAAGGCTATGTAGCTCTTTAAAATGTAGGGTTAGGCTAAAGCTTCTTATCAAAAATTAATGTTGAGTCTATTCTACTTCAATATAATCCTACTCGGAAAAATACCATGTTACATCAAGTCAATTTCCTTCATCCTTTGATATTTCCCCCCATGGTGTCACTCTCCATAGTACAAAGCTCATTGGATGCTTCTGAGTGAAAAGAGAATTTTTTGTAGGTATCTTTTCAGACCCTCTCAAATTGACTAGAGAATTTCCCAGCTTGATTTGAAAATGGTTTTAGTATCTCTTGACTATTTTGGAGCATTAGTGGAAATGCATTCATAGCAGAATATAAAGTGCATTGATGTACTCTTACTGCTTTAGATGTTTGACATACACCCATTGATAGAATAAAGAGCATGGAACCCTTTCAATAGCTTGTATTTCTTTCATTCCTTTCATCTTGAATTTCCATTCTGTACATCAGGATGTTCTAATTGGGCCTGGGCTTTTTAGACGAGATCCTCATCCGAGATCCTCGTCTGAATAAGTTTTTCATTCAGACGAGATCTGTTGGGAAATAGGAATCTGAGAAACAGGACATGTTCTGAGAAACAGGACATGTTCTTATTCGGATGAGATATTCTGGGAAACGGGATTCTGATAAACAGGACAATCATTTTCCTGGTAGATGGGACCTATTATTTTAGGTCCTGTTTACCAGATCATGTACAATGTCCTGTTTCCCATTTTCATATAGCCTGTCCTGTCTCTCAGAAAATCTCGTTGGGATAATTCTCAGTCTCGTTTCCCAGATAAAGTTCCGTTTCTCAGAATCCCGTTTGTCAGGAAATCTCGTCCGGATATCATCGGCCTTCTAATTGAATATTTCAATCTTTATTCTGTATAGTGTGCAGGATTTTTGCAGGAATCTTCAGACATTGTTACCTACTAACCCTTCTTCTTGAAATGTCAGTAAACGACTCACCTATAGAGACAAAAAAATAACAGAGGGCTATGCACCTAGAATGTTACCATTTTGTGACAACTTGCAGTATTAAGGGATATATATGTATGCCTTGAAGGCCCTGTGCAGAACCACCAGTCAGGAATGTGGTGCTATTGGAATAAGGAATAAGTAGGGAATTGCGGTTGATTGAAACCAAGAATGAAAATTTGAAAATTGTGATTTTAACGTGATCATATTGTAATTGAATGTTTTTTTTCATTATAAAGAATTATGCTGTTGCTTGAAGAACAAAAATGGTCTTTACTGTGTCAGTTTTTCAACATTTTCATGTACTCTGACCTTCCTACAAATTGGCTGTTAAGAAGATCACACTTATCAGACAAGGTTATGGAGGCCTTGAATAATATTTAATTTTGACAGTTGAATTCCAGCCCTTTTAATCGCTCCTTCCCCCACAACTCCACCCCTGGTTTCTTAAATGCCAATGTGAAGATGATCATGAAAGGGAAAATAAACTAAACGATGCCAAAAAGGTTCCCTTGAATTGTTTTATTCCCTTGATTAAGTCAGTGTCTCTCAAGGCTCAATGTTCATTTTACAATATTGATACACTGTTACTTTATCATTGAATGAGTGCATCCTTTCCAAATATAATTGATAGTTGAATTAATCCTTCTGAGCACCTGACTTTGTCATTATTTTCAGGCACTTTACTTCATGTTTGCTGGCACCCGTATATATTGGTTTACAAAGTGAAGGCCAAGGTGTGTGATATGTTTCCATGTCCTTGCACAGGTCAGGTGACCCATAACTGATTTTATAACATGTGTAAATGACAGCCGGTATGCAGCATAACTTAACAACAAAACAGAAAGCAACACAAATCAAATGTCTTGAACAAAAGCAGTAGTTGTTTAATGATACACTTGGATAAAAACATGGAATCGGATGGCAACTTTCCACTGTGAGATATGTGACATTGTCTCTCCTGGTGGCGGTAGTTCCCCTCTAAAACCAGAGAGTGCAGGCTGAGTTGCCCCAAGGGACAGGGACCAAGCATCAGTATGGCCTCAGAGCACTGGGCTAAATAATATAGGACCATATTACTGGTGGACTATTCAGCATTGAGGTGTCTGTCTCTAACGCCTGTAGCTGCACATTATATGAAGTCACTACAACATGACTGGGGCTCTATGTCAGCTTCTAAAGTGTTACTCCCTATATGATATTTGGGCGGAATCCCTCACAACACATGGATGTGCATGTCATAATCAAGGCTCATTAATTCTAATTGTTCATCCGCCCCTGGTTTTCCTTAACAGATGCAAAAGTGATCTGTTCTTTGTTTAGTATCAACATCATAAGAAACCATATCAAGTGTCAAGATTTTTGTTGTTTATCCAGTTGTGCCCCTTGCCAAGCCTTTACCATCTGAGGAAGGCTGGCATGATGGTCTACAGTACTTCCTGATTCTCTCCTATGGTATCGTCGTGAAAAAAAAACACGCTCAACGCTCACCGATTTGGAGTGGCCATTACGCCTTGCCCTTATACAAGACTTATACAAGGTGCTTGTATAAGGTGCTATATATATATATATATATATATATATATATATATATATATATATATATATATATATATATGTATATATATGGTATTTCCATTAAACCAGTTAATTTTAAAAAAAACAAGCTGTATTAAAGCAGGCTTCTATTTAATTGACCTTTGCTTGCTGGAATTTGATGATGGCATCTTACATTTAGAGCAATCTAGAAATAATAGTTGCATTGACAACTTTGATAAACCCTTCAGGGGCCATCCATAAATTACATCACACATTTTTCAGCCATTTTCAACACCCCATCAACTCCCCTGTCACACTTAGTCACACACAGCCAACACCCCCCTCAAAAATTACGTCACACTTGGCTGACCCCCCCCCCTTCAGGATACTGTTTACCCAGCTCAGCTTCCAATAATACTAATATCTTCTCTGAATCATATAAGGATTTTACCTGAGTAATAGGGATTTGGGGGTGAAATAATAGCTTACCTGACTATGGGCCAAGGGTTGGGGGCACAGCCCCTAAATTTCATTACATCTCATTACAGTGCTGACCTTCTGTACTTCCCTTTTAGCTAACATTCATCTTGTTTTATATGATGTTTTTAATATGGGCCTTCAAATTATTTTTTTAATATGTGATGTCACACAATCCTTGACTACCCCATATCCCCCTGTCACACCTTGTCACAATTCAAAAATACGCCCCCTCCTGTTTGACGTAATTTATGGACAGCCCCTCAGGTGGTGCATGACTCTGAGGTCCAGTTTTTGCCTTTTGTGCACCATCCCAGCCTCTGTGCACATTAGATAGACAGAACATTACAAAACGCAGGAAAGAAATATATTTTCACATTTGCCTGTCTCTGCAATCTAGAAACAAGAAAAATGTGGCAAGGACCATGGATAGGAGTTGCCACTCCATCGCTAGCCACTGCGGGTGACGTCACTGAGGCAGCATGATGTCACTAATGACATCATAGGTGACAGGGAGAAAACCGAAAACATTATGGAGTTGCTACGGCCGCTACGCTCCCGGCCGCTGACGCGGCTTAAAACTCCAAATAAAAGGGGCCTTAAAGGGGCATTTTTTTTTTTTTTTTTATCTTTTTCAAGACAACACTATATCATCTGGATTTAAGGATATCCTGAGATTATGAGTCTACACATTTTGTATTTAAGTAGTTTTACTATTACAAATGAGCACAGGGAATTTAAATTGCTATTTTCAATTTCATTTATATGTTTAGTTCATCACATTGTCCCCATTAGGCATTGCAAGGCGATATATAGGAGATCCATTTATGTGCAGAGCAGCAGTAAAAGTATTGACCTTACCTCTATGGTAATTAGTGGGTAGCCACATGTAGTATCCATGGGGGCACCACAGTGCAATTAATTTCGGGGCTTGCAGTAGACATTCTATGGTGAATAGCCGCCAAGTGTTTTTATTCATCAGCTATTACAAAATTTCGCATTCAAGATCTATGTCACTGTTGATCAATTACCATTATCACCAATGGATTATAATTTGGCAATCTAATATGCATTTTTTAGAAGAGGATGTCTTGTGAATCCCTTTGTGTGAACTTCCCATGCATTTTAAGGCCGAATCCCACAACGCGAAAATAGCCAGAGAATCCTTGTGATATAGGATACATGTGGTTACTTAGCCGATATTGGGGTGGCAATATCTTCTAAGGAAGGCCCATTACAGCTAAGAAACCTTGCCAAAGTGTTGTTATTTCAGAAGTGAAATACATCAAAAGTTTTTGATATTTTCCTCACAAGAGGCCAGAAATCTCTGTAATTTATGGAATTTCCTGTGATTTAGAGGAAAGCAAGAATCTCTAGGAAATCACAAGAGGTGTGTATTTTTTTTTTCATAAATCAGGACCCAAGTTCCACACATTATAGTCATAAGCATTTTGTACTTGTGAAACAAAGTTGCATAGACATTTACCTTCCAATATTGGCTAGTAGTGAGGTTTGATAAAAGTAAGGGTGGTATGGGAACCCTTGTGAATTTTGTTAATGACAAGACTCCGAGGATGCGGATATCCAGAATCACAGGTGTTTTAGGCCCATTTTTTGGGTAGTGGAATTTGGCCTTTACTAAAGCCTAATTAAATTCAACTTTTTAAATGTAAGGTCCCTCTCCCGTTGATCCATAGAGTAGGACATTATATACACCTTAATGGATAACAAGGTGGACATGTAATTGGTCCCATGGTGCCAAATTAGTACAGCTAACCCATTCTCCATAAATGCTATATAATGTCATACATAATAATCAGATCCCTAAGGGTCTTGGTGTGGACCCCTGATATAACAGCGATGGATTGTGCTCATTATATGGATTGTGCTCATTATAATTGACATGTTCTTCTTTTTTTAAGTTTCTTTTTCTGCCTTCACAATGTTCATTATATACCTCAGCAGGCAGCTGAACAACTGTATGTATGTACGTACCTACAGAGTACATGAATATTGTATTGTTGAATGGAGAGAGGGGCGACAGTTCTATTGTGACTTTTTGAATGTACCATTGTCATACCATTAGAGAAGGCTGCAAGATGAAGGGGTTTTGTGCTATCCTCCTCATAGAGGTGATGCAAAAGATGGTAATATAGGACCCCCCCCCATTATCAGCAAGTAGGTTCAGCATACACTTTTACCTCACAACGATCATTTATGCTTTACATCCATTTTAACAGATAAAAATCAGACAGTAGTGATATATTGCCAAATGTTATCATGAGCCACCTCACAATCAGATGGCAACATGTTGAGTAAGGCTAACATCTAATCCCTCGAGCTTTGATCATACTAGTGTGGGATTTCATAATTAGCTCCCTAAGGGTCTTGGTCAGGACTCCAAGAATAGCAGTAGCGACCACTCTTAAAGCTGGTTTGTGTCTGGGTTGACGGGTGGGGCCCAGGTGGGCTCAGCCCAGAAGTGGGTTTCTGAGCCCTACTTAGCAGCCAAGACATTTACCAGCTTGAATCCATATCTGGGCGAGCCCTGTAAGCCCTGTGAGTTCCCACTTGGGGCTAATGTGGTTTTGTTGGCTGGGACATGGAAAATTTATATGTATATAGACGTAGAACGAAACCCTACAATGTGAGCCTCTCTTTGTCCGTCAATGATTGTCATCATTCGATATTAGAACAGACTAATTATCACTGACTAAAGACTATAGACTTGATGAGAAAGAAGTCTTATGAGTGGCAAGCGGACAGAGCATTCTACCATTGTGCTACGACATACAGATGAAAAGGGACGGTACATACTTTACTATATAATTAGTAAATGCTCTGGGAAGAATTCCGGCATTTAAGTAAGGGAGTGGGGGCTGAACCATTGTAATATCGTATACATAGCATTCCACATAAAATATATACCCTTAACTCATATGCACAAACTTTGACATTTACATTCACACTGAAAACATGTAAGATCCAAAACTAGTCAGCGGTGACCACTTTAGGTCCTCAAATTGATGATACCTAAAACAACCTGAGTCGTCAGGATGATAATACACTGACAGTACAGAGTCGTCATGTTGACGACTCAGGTTGTCAGGATGACGACCTAAAGTCATCATTTTGACTGCCTAAAGTTTTCAGTGGAGGTCGTCAACAACACTATATTCATAACCTCCATACCTATTATAGCTACAGAATTTGCCTCCTGAGGCTTGTTATGTGAAACATGTTATTTTAATAGGTTCGATTCATTGCTGTTTTACTAGAGACACAGAGCCAAACTCTTAGGGAGCTTATTAAACACTACACCCTATATGGAGAATTGCTATACGCTGGTCCCCTGCAGACATTTTCCTCAGATCGTAAGTACTAGGGGAGAAGTACTCTTTAACTCCACTAGATGGGGATTTTTATATTCTCTAATCACAGCTTATATTCCAAAGATCTGTATAGGAGAGACAGGTTGACCATTGTTGTCCTAGGGTGCCCTCTTGTGAGTAAGGGTTAAAACGGGAGATGATTGATTGGAAACTTCTTAGACATGGCCTAGTAGTGGGGACCAGTCAGTAGTAACCTACAGACAGGCGTAACCAATCATATTAGAGTGACATCTGGGCAGTAGTGAACCAGGGATCTGCACCAGTTTGATAATAACTACACATTACATAATGTTACTACAGCCCCATAGCTTGGTCAGTCCTCATAATTTACTGGACTTTTGTCAATGACACTTGCATGTGAAACAAGAGGGCCAGTATCTGATAGAAATAAATTCAGTGATCTGGTTCACTGTTGCCCAGATTGGTGACCTGGCTGCTGGGGTAGACTTGGGCTACAGGTAGACCAATAGTCCTATAGCATAAGGTGGGAGTGATATGATAATGGAATATAGCATAAATATGGCAGCACAAGGGTGGTATATTGACGAATATTGCACGAGGCTGTTAGGCCGAGTGCAATATCGTCAATATACCACCCGTGTGCTGGCATATTTATGCCATATTGCATTTATACCACCTTTTCCTTCATTTTGTATTAATTTCTTACCTGATATCCACAGAATATAGCCACGAGAAGGCATTTTGTAAAAGCAAGCGATACGGCCTGGGTCAGCACTCTGCGCGAAGCCATTGTTTTTGTTCCTTGCCGGGAGAGGTACCGCTGTGTATACAGTCACTTTTCGTATCGAATCCAACCATGACAAGTTTTCAAATTGAAACATACATATCCTTAGACATTCTAGATGAGTACTCCATGCTTGATATGTCCGATATATTCAAAATAAATAAGAATCCATTGATTTTCCAAAACGGTCCGAAATTTTCGGCGTCTTTCTTGTACAGCGAGCAGTTGACCTATATCTACATCCGGGCCACTGACACACTTTCGTCGGACAAGAAGGCGGGTGGGAATGGCCGGACCGCGACTCGCGTACGTTGGGAAAATCAATGGATTCTTATTTATATCGAAGAAAATGGAGAAAATTAGCACGCATTCCTCTTCTATGGATCAAAAACTTCTTGGGATTTCGATATTATAACATGTCAAGGTTGGAATCAAGACGAAAACTGAGTGCAAACATAGGACTAGGACCTCAGGTTAGAACTTATTTATTTTCGCATTGGATTTCATCACCGTTCAGTGTGGCGCTATGGCTAAGGCCTTCGCCTACCACCACTGCGGCCAGGGTCCTATCCTCGTACGGGTTTGGACGATTTTTCACATTGAAACTATGGCGAGACTGAATTTGTATGTCTCCCAAATTTCCCAAAATATTCTAAGTCCAACTTGACCTCGAAAAAGTATATCCAAAAATCCCAAAAATGCACATGTGCGTATATGCTCTCATAATGCACTGGTAGGAGAGGGCATAACAGTAAGGGAGGTGGAAGAATAGTGGTATAATGGTGGTTAGTTTGACCATTGATAGCTGACCTGGTTAGCGCAGGTGGGAGAGCACAGCACTTTGGATCTGGCGATGGCCATATCGAATCCCTCACTGGAGAGCTATTTTCAAGAAAGTTTTGTGTCAAATCTTGTTGCTTTTTTTAAAAGAGGTAATCAAAATATTTTACATAGCTATTGGAAACTTTGATCTATTGTTTTATTCTTTATTTCACCCATGACCTATTTTCATATCTGAATTAAGTAGGTATTCCTTTAAACTGTGCCCTAAGCTATAACATACTAGTTGCCATGCCACTATGTTACATGGCAGCCAAGTATGTTCTGCTATCACTAATCAAGTTAGCTCCATAGCCAGAGCACTGGACAGGAGATGCAAAGGTCCTAGGAACGATTCCCATATGATCTACCCTCCTCCACATTTCTTTTTACAATGAAAACCAAATTAATGCTTCTCATTGTATTCTTCACTTTTGGATATATGTGATATATGTTATGTTTTACATATCTTGTAAAGGCTTCCCTATTCAACAATAAGAAAATAATGCAAAGTTTCCTTGGACAAAAGACTGTGTCCTAAAATATAATGCTGCTTGGTGCCAAATATTGTTAGTTGGCCCTGGTAGCCAAGTGGATATGTTCTTTGACTTTAACTTCCTAGGTCTGGGTTCAATTCTCCATACAGGTGTAGGATTTTCACAAGTGTTATGTTGGCTGCATTTTACTTGGATATCATTAGCTATTGGTCACATGATCATACATAAAGTAAAAATATATGCAAATGAGCACTAAAACCAGCTGCAACTGGGGTTCAAGACCAGGTCAAATTCTATGTTATAGAGACAGGCCATTTCAGTCTAGACATGGCCTGCCTGTATGATGCCCCCAACATACAGGCAGGTCGCTAACCAAGAACTGCTATAGCAGTTTTGTAACACTTAGCAGTTCTACAGGCATGAATATAGGGTTTTATGTGTGTATATATATATATATATATATATATATATATATATATATATATATATATATATATATATATATATATATATATATATATATATAAAACAGGTGCCTTTGATAGAAAAGTACCATTGCACATGTACTAGGATTTCCTATGTCAGATTTTAATGTGATTGGACATTTGGTTAAAATGTTGTCTATTTTTTTGGCTTCTTGGATAGGGCTCTAGATGACTGACTCCTTTTCACTTTTAGCCATCCCCAATTTTAAAGTTAAAAACTAGGCCTAAAATGTAGACTATCCTCTTTATATGGGAGCTGTCATATACTGGATGTCATACCCCTCAGCTTGACATTTATTGAGTATTATATGACGTGAACAATGAAGAATGGCTATCTCTTTAATTTGTTAGTTTGGAATTATTAAATGATTTTACACATTTAGGTATCCTATTTCAATTTACCAAGTGACTTCAATTAGAATTAATTTCCCTAGACCTGTATTACCCATATCAGAGAGTATGAGTAAAATGTTTCCTGTGGTACCTATGATCATTCTTGCTCCAGTGGCTATGGAGGCCGACCTTCATTCATGAAAACTTTCATCCCGTAGCAAGTTCCTAACAGATTTAAACAGGACTTATAGCATTTGGGTTCAAAGTTATCAGGCTTTCTAATGAATAAGGTTCCAGCTACCTGCATTGGGTTGCTAAAAGATATATGGCATACTAGTACCTAATTGATGCATCACCAGCCCTTAGAGAAAGCCCCCAGCAGCTACCACCCACCTGTAATGTGACTGTTAACCCTTTAAGGGCCACTGATGCATTAATCCATCATGCCCATTGGTTGTCATGATACATCCATGAAGTGCTGGCGAGACTGCTCACCAACACTTCATTAGAACATCATGCTGACCCTCCGGGAGTATATGTATCAACCACATAGGGTGGCATGATGCTCCAATGAAGTGCTGGAGAGCAGTCTCCCTAGCACCTCATTGGTGCATTGTGACGACCAATGGGCATGATGCACTCCTCCATCAGCGGCCTTTAAAGGTTTAACTGCCCTACTCCTGTCCTTATTAGGATGATGGCAGATGTCAGGGAGAAGCCTAGAAATGGCTTTGGTGAGTCCCAGTCATGTCCAAACAACCCAGAATGCTTTTAGCATCAATTCATAATCCGATGGGAAAACAAAATAGACTGACCGTCATACTAGAACCACACAGAGCCTGGATAGGACATGCAAGTAAATGACTAATAGCCATGAATCGTCGTCAAGTAGCATGGCCAAGGGGTGCAAAAAAATATAGCTGGATATTCTATTCCTTTTCCATACATAAAGTACAAGTGTTGGTATATAGGCCCCCTATATGAGGGAAGGTTAAATATGTAAACTATTTCAATGACAGCCTGCTCAAGTGAGCTATGTCAAGTACTGTGTGGTCACGTCGACGATCTTATCCCTATGTAGAGATTCATAGGATATAGATGTACCAGAGTTATTTTTCTGTAATGATCCTTGATAATATCCAAGAAAACACCACAAGCATGAAGGAAAACCTATTTTCTTGTATATTTTTGGCCAGTTTATGATAATTTTGGCTAGGGGAAGAATAATGCTACCTGGAAAAAGGCCTAGCAGAAACTTACATGCTTATTTCCAGTTAGCACTACTCCTTGAAAAGGGGACAAAGGCAATATGTTCTATCATTAACAGATAGGACATCCCTTCAGCTTCACCTTGGTATATAGATATCGGGGTCTGGGGTGAGATCTGGGTGGTAGAACTAATGAAAATAGGTCGTAGAGGAGGTCAAATTTTCACACATCCATGGGCAAACTCACAAACCTCCCCACCCTGTTGTTAAAAAATGATCACTCCCTAACCAGGCTTTACTGTATAGGGCCTAGTTTGGTGAGTACATTTCCTCTAAGTGCCACTGTCTGCAACATAAGGGTGGTAGGCAGTTTGGGTAGGAGGGTTATATGCGGTCGTAGAAGTGACCACGCGGTCGTAGACGTAACCACAAGGTCATAGAGGTGATCACGCCTATGCTTTTTTTATGATATCTCTGGTACTATGTGAAATATATTATACAAACTTACAGGGCTTATTGCTTACATATAAAGGTATAAGGCACACATAATAAGGATAGTTAAATATGAAACACCTAGCAGCATGGCTGCATGTATGGTCGTAGATGTGACCAACCATAAACTACCCCAAAATCAGATCATAGCCACTGGGCCATACAGTTCTACAGGTTCAATTTTTTTTGTGGGAGGGATAGGTAAATGTAAGGTCTCTGCATGGTCAGTTTCATTAGTCCATATATTGTGTCTTTCCTAGTGCAAGGGTACCTCAAAAAGGTCATAGACATGACCACTCATTGATTACACAAAATGTTTTATGCACCCTGTCACCACAAAAGATTATCCATTGATCCCCAACTGTTACTAAAAAATTCTCTACCATAGGGGTGACTTTTTGGTTTGAATTTACTTTATTATCTCAAGGATCAAGTACAATCTATAAGTTATTTCTGTTGTTACATCAATAACCGAATTTTTTATACATACATGTTTTGTATACCGGTAAAGTACATAATTGTATCATAGATATAGAGTACATTATGGAGGTTAATATACTTGTCTATAGTGATCTCCAGTTGTAAACATAGCATTTATTGTCAGTGATGTTCAGTATATCAATATCCAACAAGAACGAACACCGAAATTCATGTGAATATAATCAAGAATTAAATCGAGATAATATTGAAGGAAGAGAACCTCATCCCCACAGAAGTCTGTGTAAGGGTTGATTCTTCTGGTTCAACCTTTCTTCTAATCTTAATAAGCTAAACAGTTGACACATAAGACAATACTGTTATAATATTGTGATGATGAGGGCAAATAGATTATACAAATCGTACAATAAACCATAATCCAGTCATTATTGTGTTATTATTGTATAAATAGGTATGTAGTGGGCTATACTGAATTAATAACAAAACAATGTGCTATGTCCTGGCATACGGGAAGAGATTCGCCAGGTAGCTTTTGGATTCAGCTTTAAACTGTTCCAGGCTAGGGGCGTTTCTCCTACCCGCTGACAGTGCATTTCAGCTAATAGCACCCAGATATTCTACACTTCTGGCATACATTAAACAATTTGGAGTTATTACAGTAAAAGTGGGGGCATCATGTAACCTGGTTCTAATTTGTCTATTATCCATGAAATTTTGGTTTCGAGACCTCGTGTACATATAGTTTAGGAGATGTACATATCACCTGTCACATAGAAAATATGTCTTATACAAATTGTGGATATGGTTTGTGTTAGTTAGATGCGGCACCTGTAGACATATTTTAATACATCTATTCTGGTAGTATTGTAACGGGTCCAAATATTTATCAAATGTGCTCATAAAACATATATCAGCATATTCCATATAGGGTAAAATGGTATTTTTCTATAACTTAATTGCAAGTTTTACATCCAGATATTTGCGCAATAGACATAATTTATACATTTTATAAGCAATTGTTTTTATTTGATTAGCTAGGTGTAAATTATAATGTAATAATGGATCCAGTAGTATTCCAAGATATTTATAACTGGGTACAACTTGTAGTAATTGATCGTTTAACAATATATCAGCTGATAAAGTATTCAATTTCCTTGAGCTCGATGAAAATATCATTATTTTCGTTTTTGCCACATTGATAGAGAGTTTTTTTTGGACACACCATGTATAATAGATTTCAAGGTCATTTTGGAGCTCACGTTTGGTGATATTAAAACTATTATTAGCAGAGTAGATTACAGTATCGTCTGCATATAACTTGATATTACATTTTTTAATACAGTTTGTTACATCATTTATATATATTAGAAAAAGTAGTGGGCCCAAAATAGAGCCCTGAGGTACCCCACAGATCACCCTCTCCTTCTCAGACTGAATTCCATTCGCTAGCGTAGTCTGGTATCTATTATTGAGATAATTTTCAAACCAGTGGTAGTTATCTGATCTTATACCATAATGATGCAGTTTAGTGAGGAGGACAGAGTGATCTACTGTGTCAAAAGCCTTGCGTAGGTCTATAAATGCAGCAACCGTAGATTTCCCAATATTTATATTCCTCTTAATATTATCAGTAAAGCTTGCCAAAGTGTCTATTGTACTATGACCCGGTCTAAATCCACCCTGATGGGTAGTTGAAATATCTTCTTTCAGTAGGAAACCATAAACTCTATTGTGCACAATTTTCTCAATTAGTTGCAGGGTAGAGGTAGTAAAGATATAGGTCTATAATTGTTTACCAATTTCAAATTACCAGATTTTGGGATGGGAGTTACTCTAGACATTTTCCATGCGTCAGGTACAGTATTGGTCAGGAATGATAGGTTAAACAGTTTAACCAGTTTACCAGGATCATGCTTGAAGACTTTTTTTAGAATAGTTGTAGAAATGTTATTTATAGCTGAAGACTTAAACACCTTAATCTCATTTATAAGCTTTGTAACCTCTTGTAGATTTGTGCTGAAAGGTTCAATTTTATCTATTATACAATCATCGTATGGTTTCCAGGGGATATTTAAGTCTTTAGCAAGAGTAGGGCCTATATTTACAAAATATTGGTTAATAAAATCAGGAATTTTGTCAGGGGGGACAGGAGTATTATTATTGTCATGGTCATTCAAGTTAATACTTTTCGATCGGTTTGGTTGGCCTGGTATTAAATTGTTAATAACTCGCCAAAATTTTCTAGGATCATTCTTATGATTTTCTAATTGTTCTTTAAAAAAGTTTTTGCGGGCCTTATCAATTATTTTATTTGCTTTATTTAGAAAATTTGAGGAGATTCTCCAGTCAACATCTCTATTCGTACGTCTAGCCTTCCATAGTTTGGTATTTTTTTGAACTTATGAATTTATGAACTGGACAATGCCTATCTAGAATATCACGTATTGCTTTTTCATAGTGGAACCAAGCACAATTTACATCATTGGTATTGTTGAAACTAGTCCAGTTATAATTATCAAATTCATTTAATAGGGTATCGTCGGCTAGGCGTGAATAAGAGCGACCAGTAATATATACTTTTTCCTCTATAATTTTCCATTTTTTTCTGCTCGCCAGCACTTACTAGATTTTTACTATTTATTCTTTTTAGCAATTGGAAAAAAAAATCAGTTAATCGTTTTTGCCCCAAAAAACACCCTTTTTAGTTGTTCTGACCCATGTAGCTCACTTATTATGCATCATAGATAGGCAAAACCATGGTTCCCCTAAAAACACCAAGCATTGACGACCAGAATACATAACAAAAACACAACTACATCTATTATTTTGAAGAATTAGTGATGAGGGAGGCAGAGACAACCTAGTTGACGATGATTCATGGCTATTGGTCATATACTTTTTCTACACCAAAATATCCTTGTGTAACCTGACCCTTACATGGTCTATTCCTGTCCTTGTTAGGATGATGCCAGATGTCAGGGAGAAGCCTATAAATGGGTTTGATGAGCCTCACTCATGCCCAAACCCATAAACCTTTCAGGGCTATTACCATCGGTCTAGCAGTGTTGTTCTTTTGCTAATCCAATATTGTTTTTCATTCTATAGTAAAGGTACAATAAAAACGTGTTGGATTAAAGGCTATTCTTATGCTTAAGAGTTATTTCAACACCCGCTTACTTCCAGTGTTTATATGAGATTATTCAAAACCAGTCGCTTGAATGCGACCTGGTTGTATTAGTTTTCTTTTGATAAGGAGATTTCCCTGATTCTTGGAAATGGGGCGGCGTAAGCCCTATTCCCAAACAGGGTAATTTAAAACTCTAATTGCAGGTCAATTACTCTATTGTCTTTTCAATTTAAAGTTGCTGAGAGCTTAACCCTTTAATGACCCCTGATGCAGGAGTGTACCATGGTCGGCATGATGCACCAATGAAGTGCTGGTGAGACTGCTCGCCAGCACTTCATTGAAGCATCGTGCTGGCCCTCCAGGAACATATCAACCCTGTAGGGTCGGCATGGTGCATG
Organism: Acholoe squamosa; assembly: GCA_949317995.1. NCBI lineage: Eukaryota > Metazoa > Annelida > Polychaeta > Phyllodocida > Polynoidae > Acholoe > Acholoe squamosa. The sequence continues at coordinate 68,626,188 of OX439045.1, forward strand.
AATGTATCATGACGACCAATGGAAATGATGCATTAAAGCATCATCAGCCCTTAAGGTGTTAATGCATATATATATATATATATATATATATATATATATATATATATATATATATATATATATATATATATATATATGTGTGTACATCTAACTGGCATCTTGGATAAAAATAGGTTTCTGAGTCAAAATCAATTTGGCTATCTAAATGGAACGGGCACAGGTGATACTATTGTAGGTATTGCCCTTTTGAAATCTACCCTGATATCGAGATAACTATATTATCGAAGCAATAACTGGCATGGTAGGACTGCAAATCCCCAGATCGTAGGAGGACAGCGGAACATATACCTCTCATTACAGTCCATTGGTTCCGCACTAAGTGCCCTCTGGTCCAACTCCAACGTCACACCACTCAAGGCCACCATTGGTGCCCTCTTACTAGAGACATGGGAGAAGCTCCCGAAGAGCACCTATCCTATTATGATACGGTACATAGTATTAGTCTCAAAAACATACAAACCTTGATACACAATAAACACAATTCCCTACACTATCTTCAAATTTTTTAGCGCCTCCCACGCCGCGTAGCAGCGGTACCGCGAAGCGGTACGGGAGTGCGCTATGATGATTTCATTTGCCCCATGTGATGAGGTCTCACAATACAAAATTACTGAATACCGACATTAACGGCGGGAGGCGTTTTTTTACGCGGTCACAACCGCATTTCTTGTTAATGACTTATATAAGGGCAGGAGGCCGCATTTGACAGCTGCCTGTTTCTTGGATCTGAGGAAACCCTTTCATAGCACCATAATTACTTAATTGAACTGCTTGGTAAATTAAGCATCCATGTTGCCGAGTTGGCTGATGAGCTACTGGTGCCTTTACCTCTGGAATCACTAATAGCCTTATAGCAACTCTAATAATATCACAACATTTAGCATGACTAACAGAGCATTCAGCAAGCAAACTATCGGTGGTATCCTGTGCTGACCACCACGTATACATGGACATGTTTATAAATGAATTACAATTCAGGTCCCTCAGATCCAGGTTTGGACTCCTGGAAGGGCAGAAGTGAATTGTAAGCACATCTTGCAGGATTCTAAGGCTCAGCTGAGCAGCCTGAATGACTAGCTAGTAAAGTGATTTAGAGTCCTTAAACAGGTACCAATCCTATCCATCATAGTTTCTACACCCAAGGACTATGAAGCAACATATCTTTTTAAATACATATGCTCGTCTGGAAAGTTATACATGCATGCTCATAAATGACTTTAGGTCCCTAAGGGTGTAGGTTTGGCCCCCTGGTAAGGCAGCAGTAAATTGCACTCATTATACGTACATCTTTTCTCTAGCTGTCCCCCACCAGTGACACATATTAGCGCAGGATGCCATACAGCATATACTTAGGTCCCTAATGGTTGTGGGTCTGACCCTTTTGTAGCAGAAGTGGATTGAACTCATTATAAACGCTACTTTTTGGGGGTTTTCTTCTGACTGTTTTTCTCCCATACTCTATACATTATGGAGAGTAAAGTCTCTTCAGTAGTGTGATCTTTGTTTAAATAGGGAGTTAAGATGAAAATAGAAATAGGAACCTTTCTAAGAATTTGACCAAAATGGTCAGTAGGTGAGGATCAACCTACTGTGACGCCCCATATACAACACAGAAAACCTTCCGCCGCTAAAAACTCGCCAATTCAGAGGGGTTTAGGGTGGTCAAAGCCCCATGACGACCTAAACTGCTCATACCGGGAGTCAAATTTGTCATTCGGACTATACCATACAAAATTGTCAAACTGAAGACCTAACCTAAGGACCTAATGTCATTTGCACTGACGAGTTTTGGACCATCTAGGTTTTCAGTGATGGCCATCTTGATACATGAGGATAGAGCTGTGGAGAGGCTTATTGAAGCAGGAAAGGTATGGGGAGCCCTTTTTTCTAAAATCTTTGCACCACTCCCCATCCCCATTATAGAGTGTAGAGGTCGGCGGAAAATGTCTTTGGAGAAACCGGGACTCGAACCCGGGACCCTCCAACTTCGAAGCGGAAGCTCTTCCTCTGAGCTACTTCCCCTGGCCTGACGTTCTCTACCTTCCACCTACGCCTGGATCGGTGTGATACCGATAGGGAACATGTGACTACCCGGTGACCCGCCCCTGCGGGTCGGCCAACCGGGCACGGGAAATCATGTTCCCCTACACAGCCCCCAACCAGCTTCGACCACCGAATTAACCAGCACTGAGTCACACACAGTCCCAGCGTGTCCTGTTCCCAGGACTTACTGTATGTACCACCTGTTTCCAAGTCTCCCAGTGCTAGCAGGTCGAAGCGCTTGCCGTATCACACCAACCCAGGGACCGAGTTCCATAGGCCCCCCTCACGTGGGTCAGGACTACTCGGTTTCTCCACCAGTGTAGAGGTCGGCGGAAAACGTCTTTGGAGAAACCGGGACTCGAACCTGGGACCCTCCAACTTCGAAGCGGAAGCTCTTCCTCTGAGCTACTTCCCCTGGCCTGACGTTCTCTACCTTCCACCTACGCCTGGATCGGTGTGATACCGATAGGGAACATGTGACTACCCGGTGACCCGCCCCTGCGGGTCGGCCAACCAGGCACGGGAAATCATGTTCCCCTACAAGAGTAGTAACTGAAGCTACAAAATTGCCTAACGACTTTGAATTTTTACAAGCCACTGGGTAGAACAGATATTATGCAACTTTAAATGCATTGTGTATTCCTCAGAAAAGTATCGGTGAATCAGACACCATGCTCTAGGATCCCTTGGTGAGACTTTACAAACAGGATCAAGACAGAGTATCCATTCCGCTGACCTCCACCTGATGGACCTCCACCTGATGGAACCTTATACTTGCTGTTCAGTTCCTGATCCAACTTCGCCAACGTTGATTCAAAGTTTGAATGTTTTAGAAACCTCCGATAATCGTCAGAGTGTGGTTGACATGTGGGGATTCAGAAACAGCAATAGATCTCATTAAACCTTTTATTTTTTCCACCAATGAAGTTCTGGCAACTCTGCTTGCCGGCACTTCATTGGGGCATCATGCTGAGCCTCCGATACTGTATCAACCCCGTACACCAGACTGATAAAAATGATATGGAGAAATCCAGTGAAATGGATCAGAGATGAGGCTAGCAAGAATTATCAGTAATAAAAGGAAATGATAAAAAAACGGAGAATTGTCCCACAAAATTCTAACATACATGTCTGAATTTCTCGCTTTCTGTTGTCTTAAATGCTATGACAGGATACGTAATATCAACATCATTTTCATAAAATGAGGTGTGGGAGCTAGTTACATACTCTCCATATGGAGAAACATCTTTTACCTTGTTAATGGAGAAGGGTTGGGCTGTCCTCATGATAATGGGGTCACGTGAGAGAAACAGGAAACAAAGGCAAAGTCCAATGACGTGAAAATAGGATAAAGTAGTGGATCTCCCACATCCGACCAAAGGTGGTTCATGGTGTAGACCTTACACCCAAGACATTGACACCTACTCCAAACTAAGATACCTTGTTACACTAAGTTGAGGAGGGGTCACTTTTTAACAACGGGGGGAGCCAAAAGAATACAGGGGTATTTACTAGCTGTAAGTCCCCCCCCCCAACAAAAAAAAGTGCTTTTCTAAAGAATCAACGAAGGGAAGAGAAATATCCAGACCCCTCTGAGGGGAGGACAGAAAAATTGTTTCGCCATGCGCGTGGACTTTACAGCAAACCCCTTACTCTGTTGTAAGAAAATAACCCCTCCCTTGTGTATATATTGCCAAACTCATGGGAGCTGACCATAAAGGCACCTGTGTGCAATCCTCGCTATCTTGACAGATTCCCTGACTTTGATCTTTAAAAAAAACGGATAAGATTATTCAACCTTGACAAATGTGTATGGGCATTTGTGTCTAAGGACAACAGAGTCAAAGAGCCTGTAGGCTGAACGGGGTAGGACTAAAATGTGACTTTAACCATGCCGTGGGAAACTGACGGCAGCTATTGAAGCAATGGTCACTTGTGTTATTCTCACGACGCACATTTGTATGTATGTTCTATGGGCTGGTGGGGTAAGGGTTATAGATTGTTTTTGTTATCTTTTTTGTTATTACTTGGTTGTTTTGTTTTTTTTGTTTTTTTTTACCAAAACGTCCCTAACAAGGGTAATATTTCAGTAGGGTATCGTAGTTTTATCCAAAGTTTTCAAAATATTCATAAAAAAACGTCCTAGATTTTATTACAAAATCATGAGTAAAATCTGTAACGGAAAAGAAAATGCAAAAAGAAAGGTATATACTCAATATATCATGCCCGAAATCTTTGGCATTAAAACTGTCCTAGAAAGGCTTTTGAAGAAATAGCCCTGCCCTAACACCAGTTGAACACCAGTTCCAAAATAAGCACCCCTCGCCCACCCTTGGTCTGAAATATCAATATCCAAGTTGTTCTTTTTTATCATGAAAAGAAATATTCACTCTACACAAATTTGACAGATTTGGAAAGTGAGATTTACTTGAATCATCAAAAGTAGACCCCATATTAAGAGGTTGTCATAAGCACTTCATTGGTGCATCATGACGAACAATGGGCATGATGCATCAATGCGTTACCTCTTCTTGAAGGGTTAACCATTCAAAGGCTGATGATGCATGAGTGCATCATGCCCATTTGTCGGCATGATGCACCAATGAAGTGCTGACAAGACTGCTTGCCAGCACTTCATTGAAGCATCATGCTGACCCTACAGGGTTGATGCATAAACTCCCGGAGGATCGGCACAAAGCTCCAATAAAGTGCTGACAAGCAGTCTCGCCAGCACTTCATAGGCGCATCATGACGACTAATGGGCATGCATTAACTTTCCTTGGAGGGTTAAGATGTAGGATGGCTTCATGATAAGGCCAGAAGACTCACTCAGACAGGCCATAAGAAGTGAAGACCAGCATGTGTTCTGATTGGCTGATTTATAATATAAATAGACTGTGCCCAGCAATTGCTGACCATGACAAAATATTATGTCGCATCAGAAAGAGCTGTATACATGGGCGTGAATTGGATGAGTTATGTTAGGGAGTGGGCATTCTTTATCAGCAGTTTGAGGTACGCTGGTGCCCTGCAGATATTGTGGGCATAGTACCCGTAAGCCATGCCTGATGGTTTTTTCCCCAGATTCTGGGAAAATTAGCTCAGTTGAACTCCGACAGATGGCAGTTTTAGATCTCCAATCACAGTCTATATTCCAAAGTTCTGTATAAGACAGACATGCTGGACCTTTGGGATGAACGGGCACCCCCTTGTGAATAAGTGTGAAACCATGGGATGATTGACAGGTAACTTCATAGGCATGGCCTGCCTGTATACATGTCCTCGAAATACAGGCACGTAGCTAGCCAACAGTGGTGTGGGGGGGATGGTTCTTTCTTTTTAATGCGCCCCCTTAATAGCAGTAAAAATCTTTCGCTCTCTCAAGGTTCAAGGTTGGAGCCCTATACATAGCTGACTACAAAAAAAAGGAGCTCTGCTTGAAGATTGCGCATTATTTCCACTTCTTTCTGACTGTGAAGTGACATATGGGGGCAGTTGTAGGACTATGTGTTTACACATGGGGTTGAAGCCTCCAAGGCCGAGTGGGTTGGTCAGGGGATCTAACACTCCGAGCCCATGTGTAAACACAGTTCTATCATTGTCTCACATTATCTTAATATAGCAAACCTACAGATGTTCTTGAATTCCCCATTAAATAGCTATATCATGAAGTTGAATTAAAGTATTTGCTGGGAGAGTGAGGGAATGACATCATCACAGTGTGTTGGTCCTCTGACCAACACCATGAATGTTGGTCCACTGTTTTCTTATGGGAACTGCACTGCCAACTATGATAGAACCTAGAATAACCGGTTTTCAAGGCAACAAAGCAGACCACCAGCATTGCATTGGATCATCAACACCATAAAAAAATAACTGTTGAATCTACCAGGGATCCTCGTAAAACTAAAAAGTGAACCACCATAGTTTTCACAAGAAGCCCTGGGGATTCCACTGTTATTTTGACAATATGTTTTTTTTTTACATTGAAAACAATGCTCCGGGAATGCATAAACCCCATAGGGCCACATTGATTGATTAGTGTCCCTGAATGATTGAGAGCATGCTGTCTTTAAAGTGGCATAGTCCGATTTTTTCTTTTTTTTTTCAAATTGTATTCAAATGTGTTTTACACAATGTAATAACACCATATTTAGGGGTTTGTGGACAATATATTGTTGCCTTTAGCTCAAAGACACTTAAAAAGGGGGTCCCATGGACCTTGCCATGGGCATTTTACAGTGTATTTCCAATGGATGGAGTTTTGGCATGCACGCCAAAAGTAGGAATTGGGGTATAAATCTGACAATTCTTTCAAATATGAGCTTGATTATGAGGAAGGACAGCCACTAAAGTAGTCACCATATGAATTATGATCTATGTGAACATCCTGGTTCATTTTGGAGAATATTGATTTTTTGGCCCCAACCATTGGACTATGCCACTTTAAAGGACTAACTTATTGGACATGGTACCATAGGTAGTCTGCCTCAATGGTCTGCTAACACACTGCTCAACGAGTTGTAAGATCTGAAGCATGTACTATGTTATGTAATGGTAGTGATATACTTATTGGATAGGCACCAGACCAATAATAACACCCCACAGATCAGTTACTCCTAATGAACACCATCTACACGCAATGTTATTGGTATGTGTCTGATCAGATTGGACTGATCAATGTAGGTTTAGGTCTTTATGTTTAACTCTTCAAGGACTGCCGATGCATTACTGCATCCTGTCCATTTGTCATCATTGTGCATGAATATAGCTATACATAAATAGATAGAACTAAACGACTGTGGTGTACGAGGTGGTCGATCCACCACGAGGGAGTTGTCTCCCCCGAGGGCGTTAGCCCTGGGGGGAGACAACTCCCGAGGGGTGGATCGTCCACCGAGGACACCAGGGGAGGTTAGTTCTATATTTATTTTATGTTTTTAGAGTGTCTAATTAACTGAAAATTAGCAAAATCTATTACCATAGTTCCCCGTACAAGCGCCGGTCCGCCATTTTGAATGTTTACATGCACCCAGAACGAGGCTGCAGTGGTGGATCGGCCGCTGTGGTGGATCGGCACACGTTAGGCCACTGGGGGTGTGCGGATCGGCCCTGCAATGCTGTCTCTATGGGAAGAAGTTATTCACATAAAATGAATCGCCAGCGCTACACCTAAGCGCCATGATATATGGGATTGAAGGGGTCGACAGGTTTTGCTGTATCTCATCTTTAGGGATAACCCAATAAGGGCCACTAATGCATTCATGCATCATACCCACAGGAAGTCTTGATGCATCAATGAGTAACTTACCAGGGCTGCACTCATGTTTCATCCTGACACAACAGATTTGATTCACTTCCCCAGGTAGCAGATGATTCTCCAATCAAGTGTATGAGCAGACTCACCAGCATGCCATTGCTGAATGATGACGACCAATGGGGATTATGTATTATGTCATGGCAGATACGATCGTTACTATAGAACAGTACTGGACATGCCGTATTCAATGGGGGGATGGAATACAATGTGGCTGTATTCAATAGTCATCCGCCATCTTGGATTTTGAAGTGATCTGAGCTGTTTTTTCTTTATATAAAAGCAAAATAACCCTCTAGGCCATGACATGAATGCAAATGTCCACGACCATGGGATATTTTTACATTGTATTCCCCGAGGTGGGACTGGCGTATCCCACAAGCCATTATATATATATATATATATATATATATATATATATATATATATACATGCTTATTTCCTGCATCAGCAGCCCTTAAAGGGTTGACTGTTTCAGGTCTGAGTGATGCTGCCAGTTTCAGTTATTCTGTCTATATGAAACACATAGTATTTATATCTCCTACACGGACTTTGCCAGCACTAGTAGTGTCTTTTCAGATAGCATCCACACCATCAATAGCTAACATTGGTATGAATGTAACACAGTCGAGACATTTGCAAACACGGCAAAATAACTGGTCAATGAATTGGCTCGTTTTCACCTGTACAGGTAACACCACGCTGGGTGTTTCCTTGATTTTTAAATGATTTTCGTGGTTAATATTTGATTTTTCGAATCAAGATGGGGAGAAAATCAACTAGAAGTGCCAAGGCGGCTACTACTTCTAAAAAATCGGCCAAATCGGCAAAGAAAACGGTAGAATCGGCCAATTTAGGATTTGCGAGTGAGTTGGATTCGTCTTGTGTAGATCAGAGGTCTGCATCGCCCCGCCATGCTAAGGGGTTAGAAGACGATCAATTCATTGACCAGAAGGAGCGGTTGGAGTCGTTGGAGGACGAATTGTGCAGTATCAAAGGCTTGCTGCAGGAGCTGGTGGCTGGAAGGGACAGGAAAGACGAGACGAAATCTACGGAGGGGGCGTGGCAGCATGCACGTGAAACATGCCTATACTTACAGGGGTCCCTTACACAACCTTCTGCTCTGTTAAAAGCATAGCAAGAATTATTTGAGATTTTTTGTTTGATACCATTCCTAGGCTTGGTGGCGTACGCCTTCTGTGCTTGAACAGTGCCATCATATGATAAGTATCTAAGAATGTCTGAGTTGTCTATAACCCCAAAGGCTTCTATCCCCTCCTTATTTGCCCTGGTCCTAACGGACTTGTCGTAGGCCAATAGGGCTGCTACTGTATACATTCTTGTACCAGCCTTTTCAACCAGAACTTGGAGATGTTTTAACATGCCTTCTACATCACTGTTGTCTTTGTAATAATCTAAGACAAAATTCAAGTTGACTAGCATCAATTTCTCAACGGTATCGATCTTTTCCTGTTTTTTTACATACATTTCATGGTCAAACTCACCACATTTGGTATTGGCATGTAGCTTGGATGTAGTTGAATCTACTGACGACCCTCCTGAAGACGACCGAGGTCTGTGACGAGTGGAAAAGGATGATTTCGATCTCCGGCGACGACCACGATGCCCGACTTCGTCCCATTTCGAACCGTCGCTAAGGACGCTAGGAGACCGCTGCCTGGATACGCGGCTGCGCTCTCGGTGAGATGACGTCACTGGTCGTTGACAAACATTCGCACGTGCATGCTGCCACGCCCCCTCCGTAGATTTCGTCTCGTCTTTCCTGTCCCTTCCAGCCACCAGCTCCTGCAGCAAGCCTTTGATACTGCACAATTCATCCTCCAACGACTCCAACCGCTCCTTCTGGTCAATGAATTGATCGTCTTCTAACCCCTTAGCATGGCGGGGCGATGCAGACCTCTGATCTACACAAGACGAATCCAACTCACTTGCAAATCCTAAATTGGCCGATTCTACCGTTTTCTTTGCCGATTTGGCCGATTTTTTAGAAGTAGTTGCCGCCTTGGCACTTCTAGTTGATTTTCTCCCCATCTTGATTCGAAAAATCAAATATTAACCACGAAAATCATTTAAAAATCAAGGAAACACCCAGCGTGGTGTTACCTGTACAGGTGAAAACGAGCCAATTATATAAATATACACGAGTGTATATAGTTCCATATATATATATATATATATATATATATATATATATATGCTTATTTCCTGCATCAGCAGCCCTTAAAGGGTTGACTGTTTCAGGTCTGAGTGATGCTGCCCGTTTCAGTTATTCTGTCTATATAGCCACATAGTATTTATATCTCCTACACGGACTTTGCCAGCACTAGTAGTGTCTTTTCAGATAGCATCCACACCATCAATAGCTAACATTGGTATGAATGTAACACAGTCGAGACATTTGCAAAAACGGCAAAATAACTGCCTGCGCTGCTGCCTCAAGATAGATTGACCACAGGACATGAGGCGAAAAGACTTGCATAAAGAAACAGATTGTAGTTTATTGAAGGAACGCTGGGGTAGGTTCAAAAGCACTTGATGCTATCAATGTTGTCACCCCAGTATGCCATTCGCGTGGTAATAGGAAAGTTAAACTAAAATTATTAAGGCACTCTTTGAGAGCACTCTTTGAGAGCAGTCCTCTATATAAGGGAATAGCCCTATGGAGCCAATTAGATGGCCAGTGTCAACATCTTAATGATGTGCAGAATTTTAGCAAAGAAAAACGAAAACAAAATGTAATCTACGAGGATTGATTATACTGTAGAATGATACTTGTAGATCCAACAGCAAGCTGTGAATTGCCCACTATGTATTGAATAACATTTGAGTTTGTTGATTGTAACACCTAGGTTAATGTCTGGTCTCCTTCGTGCGAATATTAAGATCATTGTTCATTTTTCTTTCTTTACTTTCATTGGTCATCACGAACAACGTATTGTTAAAAATATGATTGTTTGGCCACCAAAATCCCTTTAAAAATCAAAACTCAAGGTATGTGGATGTCTTTAGGTTAACCTACCCTATACCTTGGTCACTATATTGTATAGATAGAGCCATCCATTCGGTATGCCAAATCTATGCGGATAATACATTCCGAGATGGTCAGCGTGATGCTCCAATCAATGGTCGGTAAGCAGACACAACAGAAACCACTCCACTGCAAAAAAGGTGTTTAGATCCTAAACACAATTCTAAACATTATCATGCAACGTTTTTGTAAGCAAAATATTCTCCTAAACACATGTAAAATGTTTAGAAATATTATATGTTTATTCAATGTGCTTAGATCTCAAAGTGTTTCAGAGACTCAGTGACAAACACGGCAGAGAGATCCAGTGAATATTTCTATATGAATTTAAGAAGGAGGCTGTTATAAAACATTATATAAATAGAATACTGAAGTACACAACAGAATGATATCATTTGGAAACCCTCTCCTAGGTCATTTGATGCAATTTATGAAAGAAAATGAATAACAATGGTCCCAGGAAAGATATGGAGAGCATTTCGCTGTTAGTCTAGCAGTGCTGTACAGTCACATTTCTACTGCATTTGGTCAATTATGATGTCATACAATACAGCAGAAAGGCTTGCTGCTCTCCCTTATAGTAATGCATATTTTAGTAAGTATGCCAAAGTCTTGTTTATAAGCACAAAGACTACAAAAATAAATCAACACGAAAAGGGGTGGTATTTTCTTCTAAAGGCTTAGCTGATTATGCAGGCCTTCACGGGTCAAATCAATATCTTCCACCCTTGAAGGGTTGTTCACATTGGTCATAAAGTCCTGTGCAGCCTACCGCTACTCGATACGCACTGTTAAATCTACCATGGATCCCCGTTTAGCTGAACCGTGAACCACCAAAGTTGTAAAGCAGTGAACCAGTATAGATTGTACAAGAACTCCCAGGTGGCAGTACAGTAGTACCCAAACCCTTGCTTTGCCTTATACGATCACACAGACTTGTAATACCCAATGCGGCATCCACATGAAGTGCGTTGTATATAAGGCAAAACAGTAAGCTATTTTTACAAGGTCACAGTATTATTCTTCTCTCTATGAAATCATAAGTATTGTGAAATCTACCAGGTATCCTCATAGAATAACAGGGAGCCACCATAATTGCAGTGAATTGAAGCCTGTAACGATAGCATTGAAGTTATTGTCACAAAAAATAAGTTGATGGGCCTACTCATACAGTCTGTTTAATCTATTTTATTCATCCCTATGAAATATTATAACAAAGAATCTCATTAGCCTTATATTGTCATGTGGTCCGTGTTTTCTGCTTCAATAATAAAAGGAATTGATAAAGTTAAAATCTAGGTAAGCTTATCAAGAGGCTTTCAATAACCAATAGTTTTACTGAATATTGGTCTTACCTTGTTGAGTATGTTTTTAAAATTGAATTAAATACCATTTTGGTCTCATCAAATATCATGTCTATATGAAGCCTCAAGTTCTGAAAGCAATACTATTTTATAAATTAACGTACCGTAATCTCTCGCGTATAAGGCGCACCTCGCGTATAAGGCGCACCTAGAGTTGAAGAATATTGTCAAAAAAATCAAAAAATCATAACTTTGGTTCTACTGAATGGATTTTCAAAATTCAAAAAGCTATGTGTAGCTAGGGCCCCCCACACCCCCTTGAATCCCCCTATGTTATTTTTTGAGTTAGGGGGAGTGTAACATATCAAAATAAAGCTCTTGGTGTCCCCCTTGTGGATCCAGAAAGAACTAAAACCCCTCGTATAAGACGCGCCTTATACGCGGGAGATTACGGTAATATCTCATGTATAGGTGCTGCTTATGTGTGAGGATATACCCTTGGTGCACTGCAACATAATTAAGGCAAGGTTTTTCTCTGAAAAAAAAAACAACCCAAAACTCCTTTCTTCCTGAGTCAAAAGGGATAAGTAAAGTCCTGAAACAGCCAATTGGTCTTTGAATTTTGAAAATCCATTGATTAGAACATAAGTTATGACATTTTCAATTTTTTCTCCCACATCTGCCTTATACGTAGGGTGTGCCTTGTACAAGGGGTATTAGGGTATGGAATATTAATGTACTGCAATCTACTCCAGCACAATCTACAAACTGTACTATAAGGTATACAGATGTATGAGGGTTAAATTGTTTTTTGTTTTCTTTCAATGTTGCAGGAGAAACACTGTTTATTTTGCAACATTTCTATCTATTAATAATGTACCCTTAACCCTTTAGGGCTGCTAATGCATTAATGCATCATGCCCATTGGTCTTCATGTTGCACCAATGAAGTGCTGGCGAGACAGCGCATCAGCACTTCATTTGAGCATTATGCCAACCCTCCAGGAGTATATGTATCAACCCCGCAGGGTCAGCATGATGCATGAATGTAGCCCTGGTGAGTTACTCGCCAGGCCTGCATTCATGCATCAGGACGACCAATGGACATGGTGCATTAATGCATCAGCAGCCCTTAAAGGGTTATTTTATTAGAGCATTAATGGGATGCCAGAGTTACTTCTGCGCCTGTTCCTCAGCGTTCTGTGCATACTGTGGTTCCTCAATCAACACAAATCGGATCAGGACATGCTCATTGTGTGACACAAGTGGCAATAACATAACAGCTTAGGGTACCATATTGGCTCGTTTAAGCCATTGGGTCTAAAATAAGCGCCGGTATGGACTATGGACTGGGAAATAGAGGTACTGAAATCAATCTCAATCCTCAAGTCTCAAGTAGTAAACATTTTGAGCCTTCGGCCATCTGGACCAGCAGTTTAGAATATAGCAAAATATTTTCAAATATTTCACTTGCCATATGGACAATTTCAAAAGAAATCTATTACAATTACAATCCCTCAGCCAAAACTACTGGCATGAGATCATTTCTTAATATACTACGACAGCATCTTGGAAATCATACCAAAATTCCTATAGAAATAGCATTGACACTTACAGTCATAGGTCTGTGTGTAACCACATTACCATACACTGTAAAAAAAAAATGTCCTGCAAAATCCTTGTCCGAAACTTCCAGAGATCCATCATTATTTTCACAGAGATTCCTTGTACACATATGTGTACCATCATACTGCCAACTGGGGCTTTTTGTAAATACTACACTGCTTCAATACTATCCATTTACAGTGGTCCACTGTACAGTTCTATGAGTATCCCTGGTAGATTCAACATTTTTTACAGTGAACTGACATTAAGCTGCCTGTTGTTTTTTTGTTTGTTTTTAGACTGCTGAGCCTTTAGAAGTTGTGATGAAGAAGTAGAGCCTATAGCATGGGTTGCATTTAGAGAGAACTATTAACGAACACACTTTGGCAAGGTTCAATGCTCTATCAGCTTTGTGGTCCATGAGGCATGAACACAGATTTAAAATGTCTGCTATTCAGCATGCCTCAATAGTAAGACACTTGTCTTAATACCCTGAGCCCTTTGGGGCTTCTTAGTCCTTTAAGGGCAGCATGCATTGATGCAGCATGCCCATTGGTCATCGTACTGCATAAAAGCAGCCCTGGCAAGTGGCTTGCCAGGGCTGCATTCAAGCATCATGCCGAACGTACAGGTTTGAAATTTATCCAGAGGGTCAGCATGATGCTCCATTGAAGTGCTGGCGACCAGTCTCACTTTTATTCTTCGGTGGGTCCTTTATTGGCCCAAGCACCACATTTGCTGATCTGCTTTTACGGTACATATAAATAATTCCTCATGGATCATTTATTTCCATGAAGTGGTTCCACAAATAGGCAATCACCATTCTACAATCTGAGTGGCACTGGTATTGATCCTTTGAAGGCCGCTGATGCAGGAGTGCATCATGCCAATTGGGCCCATTGGTCGTCATGATGCACCAATGAAGTGCTGGCGAGACTGCTCATCCACCAGCACTTCATTGGAGCATTATGCCGACCCCACAGGGGTTGATATATACTCCCAGAGGATTGGCATGATGCTCCAATGAAGTACTGGTGAGCAGTCTCAATACAACCGAGCACTTCATTAGTTCATCAAGATGACCAATCGGCATGATGCATTAAGTTTTCGGCAGCCATTAATAGGGTTAAGCCAGAGGAATATTTGGAGTTGATAGCCATATGTACCATATGTAGTTTAGAAAGATCTGAGAAACAAGAGGGGCTGGAAGAAAAAAAACTTAAATCTAATGTAAAAAATAACTATTGAATCTACCAGGGATGCCCGTAGATTGTATTCCTGTGAACAGGAGGGTATCTCAAAAAGATTGGGAAACCAGTTCTCACCGTAACTATTTGATCCTGCAGTTCTCCTACATTTCTCACCCTAAGAACAGACTTCCCTGCTTGACCTCTGCTACAAGTGAACTGCACGGAAATAGGTTGAGTTGCAAAATAAGAGACTGGACCTCTCCTATACCACTCCTATAACTGACTCCCTCTTTACAATACAAGAGGGAATCCACTCCAGAAGGTCAGTGAGTTCAATTTTGGAATTATCACCTCCGACAGGATAAATTCCAAATCTTTTTGAGATACCCTCCAGTGCAGTTTTTGCAAGTTGCCAGGTGCTAGTACAGTAGTACACAAATGTACAAGGAATCTCTGTAAAAGTAACAATGGATCTGCCGTTATTTCGATAAGATTTTTTTACAGCATTACAAAAGTAAAACCCCGTGTACAAACCACACTTCAGTTAGTCTCTATAAGCAGCAGATCTCTAAAATAGTATGTAAGTCGCAGCTTCTACGTCAAGTTTTATGGTCTGTCTGTTTGTGCATTCTCTGAAGGCCCCAATCCAAAAAGTGTTGGCTTGGAAAATCCGATCTTTATCAATGTAGGGAGCGTTATAATGTCAAAGAAAGGTCAGAAATTATTTGGCAGACGCTTGGCCATACTCCCCTGGTTCCAGATTTGGCTGAGCGATATTAGATTAGATGCGAGAGGACAAGGAGAAAAGATATGCCATGGTACATGACTAATATATCCTTTTTTCTCATCAACTCATGAATAACAATGATAAAAGGTTTATCTCTAGACGTTTGAAGTATTGATGAAATCAGGGCTGTCGTTTTGGCCCTTGACGATTGTGTGCTTTTTCAATGGTCTTGTGATGACCAGCAGACATGATGCACTCTTGCATTAGCGGCCCAAAAGGAGCTACACAGTAAAAAAAAGAATCCCCTAAAAACGGTGATTCACCGCATCGCCAGTGAATCAAAGTAAACATTTAGTGAATTCCCGTTGAAAACCAGGGAAAATCCCTGTACAGTTAACCCAAGGAGGGTGAAACACTATTATTATAGAGGAAATTATTGTTCTTGTAAATATCCATGAATCACTGTAAAATTGTATGGAGTTTCCATGCTAAATAAAGTGAATATTTTAACAGTGTAGCTCACTGCAACATTTATCAATACAACTGTACAATAATGGTAGGATACTAACCCAGCTGTTTCATAACATGTACATGCCATATGTAGATTATCTAAGGCCCCTGGGACATTCATAGGGACCTGGGGACCACTATATATATATATATATATATATATATATATATATATATATATATATATATATATATATATAGTAGTCCTCTATCTAAACCTGCTATCAGCCAACAACCTCATATACAGATCTGGTGTCTGGCAAAGGAGATATTCTCTGAAACTCCAGGATAACCACTCTCAAATGTTCTTCCAATTGCTAATTGTTTTACTCCCCCCCCCAAAAAAAAAAAGAAAAAAAAAGAAGACTAGTTCGTAAAGGTAGTGCAAGTTGTAGTCTTTTTTATATGTAAGGTCTTTATATTTTTTAATCTTGTTGAATTGGAAGCCACCGGCCAATGAAAGCTCCAGCTTAGTTCCATATGAAGTAACATATCCTTAAGGAAGGTGCTCACTCAAGTTAACAAGGTACATGGTGGAGTGAAGGAACACAGTAAAAAAAATCAGTTAAGAAAAATGGTGAATCACTGGCTCCCACATTGCCTGTGAATCACCGTAAAAATATGGTGAACTCCCATTGAAAACTGCGGAGAATCTCCATGCCATGAACCTTAGCAGGTTTATTATAGGGGAAATCAACATTCTTTTAAATCATGATGAATCACTATAAAATTTTACGGAGTTACCATACTAAATTTAGGGAATTTTTAACAGTGAAGGTTTACCCTGCAGTCTTATAATACTTAGCTGTTATTTAGTGGTTAGCACATCATAATGAGAATGCATTACTAGCAACACTAAGTGCATCTAAAGGGCTGGTTCCACAGCGTCCGTCGGGTCCATTTGTTGCAAATGCGACCAATTTTTATATAGCAAATGTATGGAAAAATATTGTCGGATTAGCAGTAAATGAATCCGACCGATGCTGTGGAAGCAGCACATTAAAGGGATCTAATCTCCCCCAATAGTCTGTGCAACATCACTGCAATGACTTAACCTTTGACCCTTTAACCCTTCAAGGGCCGCTGATGCATTGGTGATTGGTCGTCATGATGCATGAATTAAGAGACGCTGAAGCATTAATGCATCATGCCCATTGGTTGCCATGATGCATTAATGAAGTGCTGCTCCCCAGCACTTCATTGGAGCATCATGCTGACCCTACGGGGTTGATACATATACTCCCTGAGGGTCGGCATGATGCTCCAATGAAGTGCTGGCAAGCATTCTCACAGTACTTCATTGCAGCATCATGACGATCCATGAGCATGATGCATTAATGAATCAGCGGCCTTAAAGGGTTAAAATGCGTCAAAATTAACCTGTCAGCCCTGGCATAGACAACTTTAGACGGCCCAGTTGAATGAACAATCTTATGACCCTTGGCCTCAGTGACAGGCCGTGCATGTGTCAACCTAGACACAGGAGTCGTCAGCATAGAGAAACTGTGCCAGTTTTTACCCTATATTAAAAAAGGCATTATTAGTTTGCTGGTTGTGAAATCAAGATTATTGACTGATTCAGCCTTGAGTACCCTTGGGGTACCTGACGAAGAAAAATTTTCAACCTATGAAACAGTAAGAAAATGCTGCTCAATTTTTAAAACAATTTTACTCTAATTTTACATTTTGAAGTTTTGAAATATTATGATGTCCTTAGTAATGAGTTGACTTTCACACTTAGATTCTATCTAAGAGAATATTGAAATTTGTGCACATAATCTCGTGAGTGACTGCTTTGCAACCAGAGCAAGAAAAAAATAAAATGTCCGCCATTGTTTTCACTTTTAAAAAAACATTTATGTTGGGTATCCACTCAGGCATAATGGGTAAAAATGATTAAAAGTCATTAGAGATAGGTCTCGCATATTAACCGATGGGTTCGATATTTACTGATAAATTTGAGCCTAAACTTCTGAATTGGACACCTCTGAGAGTATCTGCTGGGAGAGTGGAAAGAAAGAACAGGGTCAAAGGTCACGTCACTAAGCAGCATGACATCACTAAGCAACGTCACATCACAAAGCAACATCACGTCACTAAGCTATGTCACTAAGCTACCATTTGCCATGAATACAAGGCACAGTATGCCATGAATACAGGACACAGTATGTCGTGAATACAGGACACAGTATGCCATGAATACAGGACACAGTATGCCGTGAATACAGGGCACAGTATGCCATGAATACAGGACACAGTATGCCGTGAATACAGGACACAATATGCCAAGAATACAGGGCACAGTATGTTGTGAATACAGGACACAGTATGCCTTGAATACATGACACAGTATGCCTTGAATACAGGACACAGTATGCCTTGAATACATGACACAGTATGTCGTGAATACAGGACACAGTATGCCTTGAATACAGGGCACAGTATGCCATGAATACAGGACACAGTATGCTGTGAATACAGGACACAGTAGGCCATGAATACAGGGCACAGTATGCCGTGAATACATGACACAGTATGCCGTGAATACAGGACACAGTATGCTGTGAATACAGGACACAGTATGCCTTGAATACAGGACACAGTATGTCGTGAATACAGGACACAGTATGCCATGAATACAGGGCACAGTATGCCATGAATACAGGACACAGTATGCCATGAATACAGGACACAGTATGCCGAGAATACAGGGCACAGTATGTTGTGAATACAGGGCACAGTATGCCATGAATACAGGACACAGTATGCTGTGAATACAGGACACAGTATGCCTTGAATACAGGACACAGTATGCCGTGAATACAGGGAACAGTATGTCGTGAATACAGGACACAGTATGCCGTGAATACAGGACACAGTATGCCGTGAATACAGGACACAGTATGCCGTGAATACAAGACACAGTATGCCGTGAATACAAGACACAGTATGCCATGAATACAGGACACAGTATGCCATGAATACAGGGCACAGTATGCCATGAATACAGGACACAGTATGCCGTGAATACAGGACACAGTATGCCGAGAATACAGGACACAGTATGCCGAGAATACAGGACACAGTATGCCTTGAATACAGGACACAGTATGTCGTGAATACAGGACACAGTATGCCGAGAATACAGGGCACAGTATGTTGTGAATATAGGGCACAGTATGCCATGAATACAGGACACAGTATGCTGTGAATACAGGACACAGTAGGCCATGAATACAGGGCACAGTATGCTGTGAATACATGACACAGTATGCTGTGAATACAGGACACAGTATGCTGTGAATACAGGACACAGTATGCCTTGAATACAGGACACAGTATGTCGTGAATACAGGACACAGTATGCCGAGAATACAGGGCACAGTATGTTGTGAATACAGGGCACAGTATGCCATGAATACAGGACACAGTATGCTGTGAATACAGGACACAGTATGCCGAGAATACAGGGCACAGTATGCCGTGAATGCAGGGCACAGTATGTTGTGAATACAGGACACAGTATGCCGTGAATACAGGGCACAGTATGTTGTGAATACAGGGCACAGTATGCCATGAATACAGGGCACAGTATGTCATGAATACAGGACACAGTATGCCTTGAATACAGGACACAGTATGCCGTGAATACAGGGCACAGTATGCTGTGAATACAGGACACAGTACGCCGAGAATACAGGGCACAGTATGCCGTGAATGCAGGGCACAGTATGCCGTGAATACAGGACACAGTATGCCGTGAATACAGGGCACAGTATGTTGTGAATACAGGGCACAGTATGCCATGAATACAGGACACAGTATGCTGTGAATACAGGACACAGTATGCCGAGAATACAGGGCACAGTATGCCGTGAATGCAGGGCACAGTATGCCGTGAATACAGGACACAGTATGCCGTGAATACAGGGCACAGTATGTTGTGAATACAGGGCACAGTATGCCATGAATACAGGGCACAGTATGTCATGAATACAGGACACAGTATGCCTTGAATACAGGACACAGTATGCCGTGAATACAGGGCACAGTATGCTGTGAATACAGGACACAGTATGCCGAGAATACAGGGCACAGTATGCCGTGAATGCAGGGCACAGTATGCCGTGAATACAGGACACAGTATGCCGTGAATACAGGGCACAGTATGTTGTGAATACAGGGCACAGTATGCCATGAATACAGGGCACAGTATGTCATGAATACAGGACACAGTATGCCTTGAATACAGGACACAGTATGCCGTGAATACAGGGCACAGTATGTCGTGAATACAGGACACAGTATGCCGTGAATACAGGGCACAGTATGTCGTGAACAGTGGGCACATTTTGCCATGAATACAGGGTACATTTTGCTGTGAACACAGGGCACATTTTGTCATTACCTATAGTGGTACCATAGCTTCTAGTTTATTGCCCCAAACTCTATTGGCGAAGCCACTAGTGAAAAGTAAAATTGTCTTGTTTATTATAACCATACTGCTCACTTTGAACAGCCTAATTGTTTTCTTTTTCAAGAACGATGTTCCATTGAAATGCTGTATGGTTTGATCGCCAGCACTTCATTAGAGTATCATACTGACTCCCTGTGGAATATCAACCCACTTTTAGGGCCGCCATGATGCATGACTGCATCCCTAGAGAGTTACGCTAGCTGGGCCTGGGCCGAAAAAATATTTGTGTTTCCAGTACCCACCCGACCCAGGCAAATCGGGGTTGACCTTAATTTTTTTCGAATTTTGGTGAAGTTTTAGGGATTTTTTTTTTTCATATTTTCAATGATTTTCCTTTTATTCATATTTTATTTTCATAGGGGTTTTCTTCATTATTTCTATGGGTCTCGAGTCTATAGCTTAACATGTTTATCTTTTTACACCTTTCTCATGATTTTTTCCCCAGTTTCAGCATAAAATCAACAAATCTGGTATATCAACCCATACATTTCTATACAAAATTAAAAAGAAAATTTAAAAAAAAAGAAAAAAAAACATCCGACCTACCGACCCTAGATATTTGAGCACTGTAACTGGAAACGGTAATGTTGGCATCTTGTGTTGATGCATCAGGATCGACCGCTCGCCAGATCAGTATACAGTTTCAACGGTGCATCAGCCTAACCAGTCTTTACCAGGTCAACTACAACTACCACCTTAAATGGATTTAGCTGCTGAGATTGATCAGATATACTGCTAATGCCCTTATCTGCCTAATACCTGTTATTAGCTTTTAGCTCTGCTCACTTTCACTGTGCAGTTTACCCTTCAAGGAACGCCTATTGCATCTAAGTGATTTATTGCCCGAATCTTTAAAGAATTATTGCCTTTTTGCCTTATCTTGAATTTTGAAGGCTTTTGGTTTCGTTGGGCCTTGTCAAAAAGAATGAAAAAGGATCCAGACTTTAGTCATTTTTTTCATGTTTGCCATGCATCATGTATAACCATGTTTTATACTGTAAAGTGGAATTATCATTATTTTCTGGGATGGCAATGCAGCCGCAAACAAATGCCAAACATAAACAATTATTTGGTAATGATTTAATGATGCATTCTCCTAATTGTCATAAAATGTGAGGATCAACCAAGATTACCCTCATTTGGTGGTGTGTCCTAATAGTCTATACAGTGGTTTTCTCCTGGGTCCAGATGATAAGAGAAATGACTTAAGCCGGTCACAAATTACCCATTATAGATTCTACCTATTGAAGTGTCTAATTTTATCAACACAGTAAAAGGTATGCCCACGAGGGGGTGCGCGGGTGTACCTTTTACCGTGTTGATTCACTTTATATTACATTCACCACAGTGTGTATTTCAGGAGAGGAGGGCTGGGAATTGTCAGCTCTGTCAACAAGTAGACCTAGTTCACTTATACTATAACAGGGGAGTCACTGACTTTAGATTCAAGACCCTATCAGAGTGTATGAAAGACCCACTGCTCATAGAAGGGCACATAACTAGTTATGGGTTTCATATTGATATGTGTAATGCTTTCCTACTTTCCATCACATCTTCAGAGGGGGCGTACAAGGGGTTATATATATATATAAATGCATCTGAAATCTAACAGATTATAATATAAGTTGTATTTACGACCTTAAATACTGGGACAGCAACGAAGTAACCCCCAACTGTGTTTTACAGGCTTATGCTCAATTTGTTGCTTGGCTTACAAGTAGGGTTTTAGAGGACAGAGGTTTGGCCCATATATTTATATATATATATATATATATATATATTTATATATATATATATACATACATATATACATATATATATATATATATATATATATATATATATATATATATATATATATATATATATATGGGTCAGGTCATATTATCAAATTGGCGCTCTTAACGCCCTTAATTTATTAAGAAAACACAGAGAAAAAATTGGGGTCCAACCAAAACAATATGGTGGCCTCCTTGTGTGTGTGGTGGCTACCTGGGAGGGGGTCAGGTGACTTAGATGAGACTATGCAGGCCTGCCCCCTATGTGAGTCCCAGTGTAGCAGACACCTGAGTAGCAGAACCGCTACAATATATACCATTATAATAACTAGTAGGCTAGATAATTATAACACCCATATATGACCGCTATACTTAACTAAGGATATATAACCACACAGTAATTAAGTTGTCACAATTGGCGCTCTTAACGCCCAAGACCTCCAAGACAATTGTCCTAGTGTAAGGAAAAACATAACTAAACACAAACACGAAGAAAGGAGGCTGCAACCTTGTCCTTTGACACCTTTTGAGTCAGGCTATCAACAAGATATAATAATACCGCGAGACTTTGCCAATCGCCTCTGGATTTTATGTCGATAAGATTCCAACCAATCGAGGACAGGTAAGATGCTCCGCCTCTGCGGAGGGAATGGGTGGATACTTTGCCCACAATGCCACACAAATCTGACAGGCGATGGAGTTCAGTGGCAAAAGCTGAATAAGTCATTGGCCGTAAGCGTCCTCGCTCCCAGTACTGAAACACTTCCTGACCTGCCCCCAACCCAGTGTGGTCGATGAGCCGGCGAACATAGGAGGTGACGCATAAAGGCGATCCTGGTATGGTACTGAACGGGATTTCAAGCACCTGCTCACCATATTGAATCGTCTTTGTACGAGGCAAGGTCAGGAGTAGCCCCCAGTCATGGAAGGATAAATCCTGGAGACATATAGCTTGGGAGGAACTTGTTACGTGTGCTTTGCGTAGAAGGCCGCGAAAGGCAGTAATGGCTGCCGTCCAACAACACAAATGAAACGACACTGACATGTCCAGATGCTTGTAGAATCGGAGGAGATGTGTAGGCTCCAAAGGCATAGCTTGCACTGGCGCATAACCTAGCTTACGCTTGGCTCCTAACATTGTCCGTTTGACCATGAAATTGGTAGCATTGACTGGAGTATAACCGTGCAGGTGCTGGAGATATGACGGGGCACTTACATACTGTTCAATGCTTGAGTACTTAAGCCTCCGGGCTAGGTACGCCACATATAAACAAACACTCTCCTGCGTACATGGAAGTGGCTGAATGTCAAATAATGCACAAAATTCATGATAGTCTTTCCACCTGGACCTGTACGATCTGTACGAGCTCTCAGCCAGGGCTTGGTCTTGTAGACTCCGGGCCTCCTGACGTAACAGGGACAGACCTACAACACATGGGAAAGGGAGGTGAGACTGCTGCAACTTGGGGGTATGCTAAGCGAGAAATGTAATCAGCCTCAATATTATCGCCAGACCTGATGTAGGAACATTTGATATTGACATTGTATGTGAAGGCGAGCCAAAACAATTCTCGCAGGAGGTCCATGCTGACGTTATTACGGCTCCTACCAGAGCTCAACATACTGCAGACCTGGGTATTATCACTCAAGATGAGGATGGTAGTGTCCCTATACACTGGACCCCACCTGACCAAGGCCATCAGTACAGGCCAAAGTTCCTGAATGTTGATGTTATGAGACAAATCATCAAAAGTAGGGACCGGGAAGAAATGGTCAGCATAGTAGGGGAGTGCTGGTATGTACTTGTAGAACCAGACACCATAGAGCCAATCTCCCAAGTGGTAGGCCCCAAAACCACGGGACGATGAGTCACAAGAAATAACAGCAGAAGGAGACTTGGGGCACAAAATTCTGGCCTTACCGTTGAAAACCCCCGCAAAGGCTATCCACCACCTTAAGTCTGCTCGGAACTGATCATTTAGTCTCACTCTATGGTGTGCTTCCTTGACGCTATTGGTCAAGTTGATCACTCTGTGACTGAAGGTACGGCCACCCCGAACCACAGTGGAACAATGGCCGAGGATGCCCGCTAGCTGCTGGAGTTCGCGCTTAGTGGCAGTCTTCTTTGAAGCAAAATCGTACAAGGTCTGATAAAGCATAAGCAATTTTTCACTTGGGAGGCTAATTTCCATCGCCTTGCTGTCGACCATAATACCGAGGCAGACTGCACGTTGAGAAGGGCAAGTGACTTTGGGCCACTTTACATGGAAGCCCATACCTCTCACCACTGAAATGAGGACACTTTGAGCATAGGCACATTGATCATAAGTGGGTCCCATAACTGTCAGGTCATCGATATAGTTGGAAACCTGGTAGAATCCTCGGCGATGCATACACCTGACAATCCAATCTCCCAACTGTGTGAACAGATATGGGGCACACCTGAGACCGAAGGAAAGGACTCTGTCTTCAAATACTTGCTCTCCCTCTCCTAAATCCCATCTAAAGCATTGGTAAGAAGCATTGTCTTTGTCAATGTTCACGCTCCTATAGGCTTGAGATAAGTCAATAGAACAAATATAGTCATAGGGATTAAGGATCTCCGTGAGGTAATCTACCCTTTTGTATGTGAAAGTATCACAGGTGTGGGTTTTTTATGTTTTTTTGTTGTTTTTTTTTGTTTTTTTTGTTTGTTTTTTTTTAAGTTGTGAAAAATTGGGGTCCAACCAAAACAATATGGTGGCCTCCTTGTGTGTGTGGTGGCTACCTGGGAGGGGGTCAGGTTACTTAGATGAGACTATGCAGGCCTGCCCCCTATGTGAGTCCCAGTGTAGCAGACACCTGAGTAGCAGAACCGCTACAATATATACCATTATAATAACTAGTAGGCTAGATAATTATAACACCCATATATATATATATATATATATATATATATATATATATATATATATATATATATATATATATATATATATGGGTCAGGTCGCCAGAAACCAGTAGATTTAGTGTTTTTAGGGTTCATTTTGGACTCTTTTGGCACTAGAGAAGGAAATTGTTAACCAATCTTGTCTTACATAGACTCATTTGATAGAGGACACTTATGGCTATCAAAAGGATGTAAATTTGTGGTCATCTATCAAACACTCTCCGACTTATAGCTTGCTGAAGTTAAAAAAATGGCCAAATTTGTTCGTATTTGACTTTTTTTTTTCAAGTGTCCTGTATTGAATAAAGAACATCTGGAGTATCAAAATGTATTTTCTGTATCGCATATGATCATATGTACCATTTCCATGAAGTTTGGACATGTTACTGTCTTTGAAAATGGAAATCTGTAATTTGTAACGTCTGGTACCTAAATCTAAATTAGTTATGAGACATGGAAAAAATGGAGCTTCAAAATATCTGTTATTACTCATATGAAGGGCCCTATTATCCCCTACTTTGGTGAAAAAATTGTGTTTCTATCTTCATTTGTCTCTATGTAAGACCAGCTTATGTGGAATAATTCTAATAAAAGTACCGGACATTATGTAACGTCGGGTACTTTTATCATCATGGAAGAGGCAGTCTACTGTGCATGCATAAGTTAAATTTTGTTCTATTTTGTAATTGAAGTCAATAATAGACATGTTGACCATGTTATTTCATGTGTTTGTTATGCATATAGGGCATTCTTATATTACTGAGAGCAACTATAATTACCTCCATATTTTATCATTTTGGTACCAGACGTTACATGACACAAAATAAGCAATAAAAATGGAGCCGGACATCCTAAGTTGGTATTTTTTTGGTTTTCCGAGCTGAGGGGATGTCCCTTCATAAATTTGTTAAGGTTAGATAAATGATACCCACCAGAATATTTCCGCCACGTTTCTTTTATCTTTATGATTTCAATCCCTGAATGGCCAGTTTAATTGACTTCTTACTCATAAAAAAAGTACATCATATTCAACGTAATTAGCCACGAGTCAATAAGAAAACTTATTGGACAGCAGCTTTTGCCAACATAATCGCTGATGGGCATTGTCAGACTGCCGGTTCGAATGTCTGACTGTAATTTCGGACCTTGGGCTAGATTTGTTTTGTTTTTTAATGACTCGCAAATCAGATCATTTTTAAAGTTTTTACTATGCTAGATTATGCAAAATGCAGTCCATCTGAACTATAGGCAAAAAGTACTTCAGCAGCAGCCCCTAAAGGATTAAGGAATATGAAATCCAATGACGCAGGTAGTCTGCTAAATTGCTCTAAAACAAGAGACAGGTGCACCTGGTGCCTCTATACGGTGACGTGTACATCTTGAATTCATGAAAATAAACCGTTTTTTTTTTCTACCTTTGGAAGGTCAATAGAAGGGATGTTCCCAGTCTATACCCACTGAACAGGACTTGAGTTGGGAACGTTCACAACTTGGGCAAGAGCACGTTCCTGGGAATATCCTGAGTATTTCCCAAGAAATTCCTAAGCCATTCTTGAGATCTAGACTAGAGAACTTAATTTGGTATAAGATGTTATGGCATGTCCAAATTTCCAGGGAAAATCACGTTCTCTATTCTTGTTGTATTCACAAGTAAGGACTCGAGAAAATCCTTTGTATTTCTCAAGATCTTGTTCAGTGGGTAAATTCACATTGTAATAGATTTATAATAGTATGTACACATGCAGGATACAAATGAAGGGTTTAATGCACAAAAAGGGTGGTATCAATCATCACGATACATGATCAGTTAAAAGTCCGCCAGTCCAGAAGAAAGTCTGTCTAAGCCAGATTTTGGTCAGAATGTCCAAAAAATAAAAAGAGGTAACTGTGGAATCAGGTTTGACACAGTTAACTGTCTCATGGACTTACCTTACTGAAAGTTTTGCCTGACTTATAATCAGCCTCAAATTCGTGCCACTTGTATTGTATGTGAACCCGATTTAAGGGAACGCTATTATTTCAGCAGTATATTAATTGGCCGCAAGGGAATATTGCCTTAGGAAATATGACATTCTAGTCTTTTAATGAGAGCTGGTCTAGTGAGGGCGCTACATGTACAGAAACATTTAAACTGAATACACGGTCAATTTATATTCATGTAATATTTATTGTAGAAAAAAGGCTAAAAAACCTTAGAATGGCTTCAAGTAATTTATCAGAATTTCATCTTACTCATATGAGACTTCATTAGAATCAATGTATTATGTAAACTGTTTAAATGCATTCAGATTAAATCAAATAAAGTTTTTAAATGCAAAGGCACTTATACAGGCCACCAAACTATGACTTATACAGCACAGTTAAAAACAATGACGTTGAAATAACGACGGACCCTGCTGCACTCTCAGCCCCCATTGTAAATGGGCTATAAATACCCCTGTAGGTAACCACCTGTACCTACAGCACTATACACATCTAGTATGTACGTTCATGCCTATAGAAGGTAATCCTGTATAGCAGAGGCGTTGTACTGTATATTTACTTGGGCGAGCTGACAGTGTAGAGATAAGCTGACTAAGATTTCTTTTATGACCATACTGCCACGTGGGGCTTCTTGTAAAAACTACACTGGTTCACTGCAGCACAATTTTGGTGGTTCACTCTTCACTTTTATAAGGCATCCTTTTAGATCCATCAGTTATTTTTGTACAGTGAAGTATTGGAAGGAGCTTGTTAACATAGGTTTACTTCCAGACTGTATGAGCCATGTAG
Organism: Acholoe squamosa; assembly: GCA_949317995.1. NCBI lineage: Eukaryota > Metazoa > Annelida > Polychaeta > Phyllodocida > Polynoidae > Acholoe > Acholoe squamosa. The sequence goes on from OX439045.1 coordinate 68,653,948, forward strand.
GACACATTGTATCTACCATGATTTCCCACTGGATATCTATACAGATGAATGTAGCCCATTGAATGTCTCTGGCTTCATCTGTAGTTGTCATGAGATGCACTGCTTTGGTCGGTGAACTTCTTGGAGTAGATCCATATGTCGTGAATACAGGACACAGTATGCCATGAATACATGGCTGTTGTCAAGATGCATAAATGCAGCTTTTGATGCACTCTATGGCTCCGTCTATGCATCAAGAAAACCATGATTCAGATGGGAATCAGAATTATAAAGGTACAGATCCACTGCCGTGAGTTACTTGCGAATTGTAGTCATGCGTGCCTACTCGCAGAAAACCTTACACCTGTGGATCTGCTGCTGCGACTACGTACATGCGACGTTAGTGCGGCCTGCGACTAGATTCGCAGAAATCTAAATAATTTGATATTTGCGACTGCTCTGCGACAAGACACGCACGAGTGCAATTCGCAAGAAAATCGCGGCAGTGGATCCCTAGCTTAACAATTATTGCTATCATTCTGAAAAGCTCTCCATCGTTGTACGATGCAGCTGATGGAGGGTTAGTGCAATCATGTGAATAGGAACATAATCACTGTGCTGACCATGCATTTACAGCATAGAGTGGGTCTACCTAGAACAGAGTGAGTCTATTGGGAATCCTTTCCCTCCATATATATAACATCTCATGTGTAACATCTGTACATACCATGCAAGTACATGTACTATAGATACCGCACTCGGGTTCCCTCACCATGCCGAGGTAGCAGTTTGTCCAATAGGAGCATCATGCCCATCGGTCGTCATGATGCACCAATGAAGTACTGATGAGACTGCTCACCAGTACTTCATTAGAGTATCATGCCGACCCTATAGGGCTGATACATATACTCTCCAAGCGTCGGCATGATGTACCAATGAAGTGTTGGCGAGCAGTCGTGCCAGCATTTCATCGGTGGGTAATGTCAACCAATGGGCATATAGAGAGAACTAAACGACCATGGTGTACAAGGTGGCCGATCCACAATGAGGGGGGCCACACCTTATACGCAAGGTGCTATATAGTTTTACCAAATATGTAGGCCTATAAAGCAATACCTCGAAATTTTGAAAAAATAAATGTTGAAAAGTGTACGTTGAATTAAAAAAAAAAACATGTTGATTGTAAGAAAAAGCATTTTTGTCTAACCTTTTCCTAACATCACCAGGTATTTTAGCCTGGTAAAAGTAAATAGGCTAATGATGTGGATTGAAAAGTTGTGCCACGCGGAAGACCAATTAACTCAGAACCAAGAAACAGGTCATTCCAGGGTTAATTTTCTAAAATAAAATAACCTACTTCAGTTTTAATGCCCTAAGAATGTATCTCAATGGGAAAATTAACCTCATTTCCACAGACCTGAAGCCTCTTCCACACCGGCATGTTTTGTGATTGAGAATGATCGTGTTGACCTGCCACAGTGATGTGGGTTTTCTAGCGAATCCATGGAGAAAAGGCACCCCTTGAATCACCCATTAACTCTCAGATTTGGAAAGGAGAGGGGGGGGGCGGTCTGAATGGAAGGAGCTGACCCCATATTTTGGAGCAAATTTTAGGGTCCAAAGTATGCAATTAAACTCTTAAGTACTAGCAGAAAGGTGGGGGCATGCATCCCCAGGCCCCCCGTAAAAGTCCGCCACTGCCGTTTGTATTATAAGTTAATGTGTGACATGCGCCTTATATGTGGGAGATGAGGTGTGTCTTATACGTAAGGATATAGCCCTACGCCTTAGAGAGACAGCAAAAAGTTAGGGTGAACCTCATAGGTGATGATAACTATACATGTATTTAGAAAATGGACAACGATTTTCTTCACATCGAGACTGTCTGTTGAACAAGTAATCAATGCCTAACATGTGATGAGTCACATGTATCAGCCAATAACGCATGAGACACGTAGCGCCGAATGCGTTATTGGCTGATATCTGTGACGAGTCACATGTATCAGCCAATAACGCATGAGACACGTAGCGCCGAATGCGTTATTGGCTGATATCTGTGATGAGTCACATGTATCAGCCAATAACGCATGAGACACGTAGCGCCGAATGCGTTATTGGCTGATACATGTGACGAGTCACATGTTAGGCATTGACTACTTATTGACAGGTATCAGAATGGCAATGTCCAGGAAAAGCACACTGAGTCACAGAAATCGTGTAATAACTCACTCTAAAGGCTCTCCTGTCCTTAATATTTGGACTAGAGGGGTGGTTGGCGTCCTTTTTTTTTTTACCACAAGAGAACGGTGGTCAATCTGGACATAGTCATACTTAAAGGGAGATGGGAACCATCCACTTGTTGATGGTATGAACACTCAATTAATAGTCCGTGGATACATGGAAATAATGTGAGTTGGAGAAGGTTGGACACCTCTGGGCACTAGACATTATATTCTTAACTAACTCCTCAAAGGGGGTAAATATTCCCCATAAAGACCTGGAATACTCTGTATCCTGCTGCTGCACTGAAAACATGCCGCTATTGAAGAGTCGTCATATATGATGAGTTTAGGGTCGTCAGAGGGTCGTCATACCTGTATGACGACCCTAGGTTGTCATACTGACCACTCTAGCTATACTGCTAGTCCATGGGTGTGCCATAAGAGGTCCCCACCATTCATTCCTGCAATAGATAAGCTGTGCCCTAGGTTTTATACAGGCCGATATCTATACTTTGCACTTGTTGTATAGTCTAACATTAAAAGGGGAATACAATCATCATTTGATACAGATATACCTATGGAAACTTTTGAACATTTTAGTAGAAATGTAGAAAAGAAGGTAAATCATCCTGGCTACACCTCTCTTGTGGATAGCCCTTTAACTATAGCTTCTATTTATTGAGTGAGTGTCCCCAACATATACAGTGTACATGCCTTGCACAGTACTACATAATGTAAACTGAATCCATGATAGTGCATTGGGAACATCCCCAACAAACAGTAATTGATGAGTGAGGGTATGGGATATAATCTATAAAACAAAAGACTTCAATAATCTTAAAAGATAATGCTGGGATATGTAATTTCTACAGAGGACGATATGGCTTTTAAGGGCAGCCATAGTGACGACTTTAGCTCATCAGTGATGACCTAAAGTCGTCACCTATGACGACCCCCAGACGACCTAAAGCTGTAGTTTTAGGTATTGTCAAACTGAGGACCTAAAGTCGTCACTATAGACGAGTTCTGGATCCCGTAGGTTTTCAGTGTGAATGCACATGAGTGGGCCTTTGGTAGGGTAAACAATGACTGCACTGCCTGTCTGTGCAGTAGGCTGTGATCACAATGTCTGATCTAGCTCAACTGTGGATTTCTCTGGATCTTCATAAGATAGAAAGATGATTCTAACAGATCTGAAAAGTTGTCAGATATATATGGCCATATCAGTCCTATAGATATTTAACCATTTTCAAACGTATATGCATGTGCCTACTCACTGACTATGTGCGCCTCACTATACCACCATGAAACTATTTCTTCCCATTTTGACAAGACCCACTTTGACATCGTATTGTGTAAATACAAATCAGGAGAGGCTTTGAACTGTTATGTCTAAAATGTTGTGAACCACCACCCTGCTCTACCCGTGTATGTAACTAGGACTAGGAATAGGGACCTTAATGCACCTTGCACTAAGGGCCCTTTTCACAGATCATGTCAGATTATGTAGCCCCCCCCCCTCCGCCCTATGTCTTGGGGAAAGTCATATAGATCAATACAGAATCAAAGGGTGAGTTTTCAGAAAGGTTGCTGATGACATTATCGGACCTTTTTAAGGTTAACCTGATAAGAATGGAAAGGTCCATTGGCAAGCCTACCATTTATAATACACATAATCTGAATGACAATTGTGTCGTGAATCCCCTAGTGTAAATTGTTCTCATGTATGGTTGCTACAGGCAAAGTTATTAACAGTCCAATTAAACTAACCTCAAGACAACTTGAAAAAGTCACCCTCCCTTGCCGCACAGGTCTATAAATATAAGAGGGCTGTCTCCAAACACTATTGCTCTATTGTTTTGGGGTATCATCGGTGCTCAATCCGGATATTGTTAGATTCGTTCATTTTGTCTCATTCACTATCAGGCCAAAGTAATTTATAAATCTATAAATAAGTATTTATCAAACATATGCATAGAATGCGGGTCCACACTTGGCTTTCAAAACTATCGGGTGTTCAGTGGGCTCCTCTTGTTTAAATAATACAGCTATCAACAAGTGGGCATTGGCAATTCCTAGAAATACAGCTTTTCCCAGATATATAGCGAACTTTGTGACCTACCTTTTCACTGCACCTCCGTGCCTATACGTGTGTAGAGTCCGATAGATCACATGCAGGCTGATGTATGACCTGTGTCCTCTGGGTATTGTGTATCTCCTATCTGTATATATACTGAATCCTGTGATATTGAGTATTATATATGCTATAGATCCTTAACAGTGGGTAGATCCTGGGTTGCAGTCTCCAGTTGTCACTGAATTTGAATATCCTCAATGTATACAATGTATAATATACAGGGCTTATACATATGTGTAGGGTTTTACAATATCTGCATGTATTCTTTCTACAGCTATGTTTTCTTTTGGGTATATTCTAAGTCAAAGGTATAAAGTATATAGTATATTATCTCATATATATATATATATATATATATATATATATATATATATATACCTTATATGCTGTCAGTACCTTAAACACCCTTAACTCTAGGTACCTCCTACAGGTATGCAGATATAAAGATGATAGTTGTTGTCCCTTTAACACGCCTCCAATTACCTGAAGAACAAGTCTCCTTGCATCAATCGTCAAATGTAGGTCCTTCCAATATCGTCCAGCCTCCAATATAAATGCTACCCTTAACTCTAGTTTTAGTATATTTTTACAACTGCGCCCACATTGACGTTAATACAAACAGCTGTAAAGCAGAAGCAGAGCCAGGTAGGTCTGTAGAGCAGTAGCTGCTCCAATGTATAGCTCCAGTAAGTTCCTCCAGTAGGTCCCTCCAGTAGCAGGCTACGGTATGACGACTGTGAGACAGACTGCTCCTAATGGTCGGTGTGTGGGAGTCGGCACCACTGACAGCTGACCACTGAGTGACAAACTCTGGGGGTCGTTTCTGAAGGCGCAACGACGGCAGTCCATTAGATTGTATTAAGAAGCCAGTGAGAGGTCGTTTTCTAACACTCTAAGATGTCAGTACTTCCAATTGTAATAAGAAGCCAGTGATAGACGGACTCTGGGGTCGTTTCTCTGGTGGTCGTTTCTTAACACACTACGACTGTAGTTCTTCAAATTGTAGTAAGAAGAAGCCTTAAAGTGCCTGGCTTACAGTGTTGCGATTAGAGCAAGAAGCTGCGATAGATCCTAGTAGTACACGGGTGGTTAGTGCACTAGTGTGCTTGATCTACCATTCCGTATGTAATTACTGCACAGGTGGTAATCATACTCAGCAGTCGTAGTGATCTGCGATCACCCACTCTAATTTTGAGGTTTCCAAATCGTAGTGGCTGTGTGTAGTCGTATTGTCTAATATAGCCTGCCGGGGGACTGTTCACAACTTCCTACAACTGAACAGCCTAAGTAACTCTGATGCCATGGTTACTGCAATAATTGAGTACATCAAGGATATGACAGGATCGTAATTCACAATGTAATACAGAGTGAAGGTTCACGACAAGAATGAAAAGTTTGATTCTCACCAAGAAATGGAATTTGACATCTATTACTCACGCTATCACCAAAGATTAGGTACTCTAAACTAGAGTAGATGGTGAACATGCCTTGGCCGACCAGACTTCTTATACAATTGCTCGGGCTTTTAGGAAATGTTGTACTGTGCAATCGATATAACATTTACAAAACTGAGCCACTGATTGTACAAATCTATGGGTCAAATCTCATACGGTTGTGCACCAGATCCCTGGTGTACGGTGGGGTGGGGGGGGGGGGCGTTAGCTGGGGCTTGTTAGCTGCAGTAGGTCTTATAGGCCAATAGCAGGATAGGGTGCTAACCAATCAAATAAATCCCTGGAATTATCCTCAGAATTATTCAGGAGGTATAGTCAAGCCTCTCCAATCCATAGTGGATCTTATTGGATAATGGTAGGGCGGTCTCTAGACCAATTATGTAATCCACTGGTATTAGAACCGCCATTAGGGGGAGAAGAGTTGTCCAGAGTGATAACTATGCACTATGCCGATCACGCACCTTCCGGGTCTCAAAATCATTGTCTATAAATCTGTCATCCTCAATTAATAAGTCTCCTGTGGGCACTAATGGCGGACTAGTCTACAATGTCAGTATTATGCTGGAATCGTCACTACATTTTGTACCTCATTAAGCAGACTTGGTGAGTGCAAAATTGAAACGGTCTGGAATCCTGCTCCTCTTAAACTTGGGACACTAATGCTGTTCTAGAATCTTGATTCTTTTAGACTGAAAACGCCCTGGAGTCCTGCTTCCGTTAGACTCAGGTACTGGAAACGGTCTGGACTCTTGCCTTATTCAGAGTGTGGGTAGCGATTGCTGGCCTGGGATCCGAGGGGGGCTCAGACCAGCAATATGTGTACAATTATCCCTCCAGATTGTTTCCCCCCTCAATCAGTGGTCCCCAATGAGTTCCCTCAGTGCTGCAGGTCCATCAGATGTAGACATTGTAGATGATGGGTTGGAGAAGGACCAGGAGGGAGTTGCTCCTATGGAAAAGGTAGTTTTGCCTAAAAGGTTCTCCAAGTGCAGCAGTCTCTTTCTTTGTAGTCCTAACAACTTCTTTTGTGTGTTGCACACAAGTGGAGCGAGCGTAACTTCTTTGGAAAAGAAGGCACCTACACCCAGCTCTATTTAGCATACAAGCAACACCCTCCAGGAGGCTGTTCACATAAGCTAAATAGAGCACTAAGTAGGTACCCTGTCATGTTAAAAAAGTCACACTCTGCTTCACCGTTCAATTTTTACTCACGATTAGACTGAAAAGCCATCTGCCTTGTTGGGAAATAGTGTGTAGGTACCCCACTGTGCCCTTCATTGATAGGTACTTGTACCTAACTGACACCTAACTCCAAAATAAAGTCAAAACTAAAAAAGTGACTTCCGCAGGTAAGGCACTTCTAAGACAAAACTACCTTTTCCCCTGTGTGCAACAGCCTCCAGGTCCTCCAGCACATGTAAATGTAATACCAGCTCCAGGTAGGACTAACCCAGCTGTCTAAGCCTGCTATCCTGGTGCCTACCCCTATGGGAAGCCATTTCTAAATTAGTAGGACTAGACCCCTTCAAATCACAGTGTGATGCCTCACTCTGATGCCATTACAACCCTGCATCAACACTCTCAGCTCCAATTGTAAATTGGCTATAAATACCACTGTAGTGGGTACAGTACAACCCACATCGGGTCATTGGATTAGTACTGACAGCACCTAACACCGTATTCCAGAAATAGAAGCAAGCTACTGTAAAAACCGTGCCGCGGTCTGACAGTGTAGTGATTACCAATGGCTGTACAACTGCCCCACCAAAGCTTGTATTGTTCATAGATGATTTCATGAGGATGTACTTCTTTATATGGATGCCTGTTTAATCATACATGGTACCACTAAAGCAACAGTCTACTGGTGATGATACCATCAACTGTTCAGCCTAGCAGGTCGGGATGAATTCGATAAATTCATGTTCATCCTACTGTGATGTTTTACGCATGTTAACAGCGCTGTATAGAATTGATAGAAATAGATGGATGTACTATGGAATACAAATTATTGTCGGCTGCATAATATTTAAATTGTTTACAAAGCAAGCCTATGTGATTACTACATTAAGTGCTGTTCACAGTGTGACAGGATCTGCGAAAAGGAACCTTATTAGTTCAGGGTGTATCAAGGTGCCTATTCCCATTACAGCGCCGACATAGCGCATTGCCTTCGATCACACACTCTACTTCAAGGCTTTGAAATCGTAGTGGCCGTGTGTAGTCATACAATGTTGAGGAATGTCTTCCTGGTGTGTTGGTGAGATAGCTATCCACACCTGATAAATGGGAAGTTCTACTATGAGCAAGTGCTGATCTCAAAGACAAGCCACCCCACTTTGGTGTACTGCCACGTACAGCAGGTACAGGTTTGGGGAAGGAACACTTTCTTGTGATACCTTATCATATTTGTCTAATAGCAGTGTGTGTGTGCACACTTAGGTTTGGTGCATGGGCGTGGACTGGTTACCAGATTTAGTCTGTGTAGGATTTATCCATATGCTATAGTAAGGGTGAGAAAGTAAAGGGAACAGTGCTGCCCTCTGGTGCCTTTATTTGCTATGCACAGACCTTGATTACGGAGGTGAGTGGTGACTTTGCCAAAGTAACCACTCACCTCCGTAATCAAGGTCTGTGCATAGCCTTACACATAACCTATGCAACACACTACACCTTCAAAAATCATCCTATTATTACCAAACTACATGTCGGAACTAGTACAAAACCCTAAGATGTTTGTACCAAAATTTATAACTGTGGCTTGAAAACTCCCGAAATTGTCTAATATATCATATAGCGGAGTTTGTGATTTTTCTAATTTTTTTCCAAACAACCAGGACTTTGGACTCAAAGACTCAAAACCTGTAGGATAAGCATAAAAATCAATTTATTTAATCTTCAACTTGTACACATCTTGTAACAATCATCATTTACCACTTATTTAGTACTTGCTCTGTATGGTTCACTCTCAAAATGGCCCTAATTACTCTGTAAGGGGCGTGATGAATCGTCTACACATTTTAATATCATGGCTACTGTGCCAATATAACCAAACCCAGCAGTGATCTAACACAATAAAACAATGAGAAACACATAGAGGATATAAATAACAAGAGAAAAGCATGTAAATAGTGAATAATTGGCCTAAAATTGATTTCAAATTATTGAAAACAAGGGTGGGGCTACCAGAAAGAGTGCTTTCCAGGGGCTGGGGAATATCAGAATGGCTGGGGGTGCCCTAGAAGTGCTTAAAATCAAAGCCAGGGCCTTATTCTATCATATACACCACAAATATGCATGCATTTGGCTGTAACAGGGTAGCTATAGGATCAGGAGTCATTTCATCACGCCCCTTACACGATTTATCACGCCCCTTACATCAGGCAAGCAACTCTGGTTTGGGGCAACCAAGGCATGTACAGACTCATTTTTTCTTTTTTAAATAGTATCTCATCAGTAGATATCTACCATATGATGGGTTAGATAAGCCAGGAATGATTATTATAGGCTGTACAAGTGCTCTTAAAGGGAGTTTGGGGTCGACTTGAAAAAAATATATTGCCCGCAAACCAAAAAATCCCCTATACAGACCCCCTTGATGGTGATAGATAAGAAGCTTGAGGATAATATATTTATAACTGATCTTATGCCATAAATGATTCATCACGCCCCTTACATCACTATTTTCAAGTTATAAGAATGGCTAGGGCAAAAAGAATTTGAGACATAACTCCTCCGAAAAACATGGAAATGTTAGATAGGATCCCTCTTCTAAGGATTAGATGAAATTATGGTGGTTTGTAACTGGTTGGATTAATAATATAGTGCATTGAATAAGGTGGAAATTGAAAAAGAAAAAAAAAGCCAATTTCAGGCCATTTTCCAACTTTGGGCCACCATATCTCGAAAAATATTGGTCCAACATATGCAAATTTGCCCTCTTTTTGAAGCCCTAGGTGTTTTCTTGCAAATGAGACCAGAAATAGGAAGAATGGTTAGATAATTTCTAAGGCCACATGTATCCAAAAAGACCCCCAAAAACAAAAGGTGGGGCAGTTGAGAATCACCCATATAAAAACCCATATTATAAGGTAATTTTTCGTAATAATAACATGACCAAACAGTTAATGACCAGATCGTCATTTAGAAAATGTTGTTATGATCTGGCCATATAAACTCTTACCACTCTTCATATAATTATAAATGTATAATAACAATATTTTAAACAATTTGGGACACTCTGGTCTACTTTAACTACAATAATAATTGTTTCCCTCCCCTTAACATTTTACAATAGAATTTTACAACATGCATTGGTACTGTCAGATTTGAATTATACATTGATAGAGTCGATTAGGACTTTCTTAGATATAGCCTTGAATTTATCTATTTCTCTTACATTTCTAATATCAGTTTCTGGATTGTTCCAGGTTTACAACATGCATTGGTACTATCCGATTTGAATTATACATTGATAGAGTCGATTAAGACTTTCTTAGATATAGCCTTGAGTTTATCTATTTCTCTTACATTTCTAATATCAATTTCTAGATTGTTCCAGGTTTGGTCACATAGACATTCAGGTGACTTTATATATGCCGTGCAATTAATTTTTCTATAATTTAATACAGGTGCACTGGAAGATCTAGTGTTTCTTACAGTCGGTTTAATATATTCCTCCATTGTAGATCTTTTAAAGGCTAGCATTTTAGTATGATAAAGTCTTCTAGCTTCTAACATGGGAGTATCAGTTTCTCTATGTACAAAATTGGTTGGAGTCAATAAATGAACGTCTAGGCAAGTCTTTAGACACTTATTTTGCAGTCGCTGTAGTTCTAGTAATAGTTTAGCTTTGGCTCCATTGTAAAGTATATCACAATAATCAATAATTGGTATAATATGCATTTTGTACATTCTTATTCTAGCAGTGGTTGACAGATATTTTCTACTTTTATACAAAATTAATGATTTGAAGTGAGCATTTTTATAACATTTCTCACATACATGTTGAAATTCAATTCTTGGTCCAAGGTAACCCCTAAATATTTATATGATGAGACGTTCATTAGAGCTTTTCCATTCAGAACAATTTTTGGCTTCTGTATTCTTTTCAACTTTATTGCAGAAGCAAAGGTCATTATTTTTGTTTTAGATTCATTCATTGTAAGTTTGTTAGCCGAGGACCAAAGAGAGAAAGTGTTCAGCGCAGTTGTGAGTTCATTTGATAATAAGTTAATGTTTTTTCCTGATACGTATAGGACTGAGTCATCAGCATAAATCAAGGTTTTATGGACATCATTTTCAGAGATACAGTCATTAATATATAATAAGAAGAACAAAGGACCTAAAATTGAGCCCTGGGGTACTCCACATGATAAATTGACCTTTTCAGAGCATATATGGTTAGCTATAGAACATTGTTGTCTCCTAGACAGGTAATTTTCAATTAAAGTTAGGTTTCTGTTCCTGACTCCATATTGTTTGAGTTTATGTAATAATATTAAGTGATTTACTGAATCAAAAGCCTTTTTTATATCTATAAAGGCAGCCATTGTCACATTACCATCATTTCTATTTTTTAATACATCATCTACCAGTACTGAAATAGAGTCAAGTGTAGATTTACATTTTTGATAGCCACCTTGATTTTTTGATAAAATATCGAATCTATCTAAGTGATAGCTTAGTTTATTGTGGATGAGTCTCTCTAATACTTTGCCTGGAACAGGTAGAACACTAATCGGCCTAAGGTTAGATACATTTGACGGATCGCTACCTTTTGGTAAAGGAGTCACAGTGGCTATTTTCCAGCTATCTGCAATTTGGCCTGTATTTGTAATCAAATTAATAATTTTAATAAATTTCTGGGGAAACTTCAACATTGTTTTCTTAAATATATCGGTAGATAAATAATCAATAGCAGATGACTTAGATGTGTCAATATTAGACAGACATTTTATGATTTCTTCATCAGTGAAATTCATATCTGGCATATCTACCTCGCAGCGAGTACCTTTAAAATTAAATATAGTTTGGTGTTGTTCAGCAAGTCTAGGTCCAATCTCTGCAAAAAAAATTATTAATATAGGTAGATGTATCATTCATCGAGATTACGTGGCCATTTTCACCTGTTAACATAATAGATTTGTTGGTGCCTTTTCTCAAGGGAAAAATTTCTTTCATAGTACTCCAGAATTTTTTTGTATCATTCTTGAAGAGAGATTAGAATAATAAGTCTCTTTGGCTCATTCAATTTCTCTGTTAACTACATTTCTACACTCTCTGGCCCTATGCCAAGAGATAATATTCATATGCTGTCTTGCTAATTTTAATAACACATTTTTGTCATTAATCCTTTCAAGGAGTTCATTAGACATCCATGGACTAGGCTTATCGACAACCTTAAAACTTTTAACAGGACATTGCAAATCTAGCATTCTTTTTATCATATTTTCTAGTATATCCCAGCATATATTTGGATCATTTGACTGATTGAAAAGATTCCAATTACAGTTTTCTAAGTCTGTATAGAATTTTTCTAAATCTAGCTTATTGTATGATCTGCCTAAGAAAGTTCTATAATTCTTTTTTACATGTATTTGAAACTTCTGTATATATACCGGTAGGTGGTCAGATAAATGTTTATTCAGTGGATCACTAGAGGTAATATTATCACAGTTAGAAAAAATCAAATCTATGCACATATTTGTACCCGATGTGGTTGTAACCTCATTTACAAGTTGTACCAAATGAAAATGATCAAAGGTTTCAATGAGAAGCTGCTTTTCAGGTGTATTAGTTAATACATTTACATTGAAGTCTCTAAGAATGAAAATATCATATCCATCTAAGTTTTCAATTTGTAGAAGTAAAGCTCGCATAGTATTACAAAATTCCATAAGATTACCTGAAGGTGGTCTACATATATTACAGACAATACATTTCTTATTGGTTCCTTTGGCTGATAATAGCCATTGAATTTCTATGTTTTCATTAGTTCTGTTTAAGTTTTTAAACTTGTCCACTGAACATGATAGACCCTCATCTACATATGCACATAGTCCATCTCCTCTATAGATACTGATTCTGTCCTGGCGAAAGAGATTATATCTTGGAAAACTATATAATTTGCTACAATCCATCTCGTTCAACCATGTCTCAGACAATAATATGATATCTATAAAGCTATCATTTAATTCTTCTTTGATCTTTGTAAACTTATTTCTCACACTCCTAGCGTTCATATGTACAATCGAGAAACCTTTTTTAAATTTATCTTTCAAAGACACATTAAGTTTGGAGAATTGTAAATAAATGCGACTCATTAATTTAGCCTTTGTATAGACGTTATTGAACACTAGTTTAATCGGTCGAAAGGTCTTCCTTTTATTCTCATGGGCGCCGCCATCTTGGTTTCTTGTTTTTGGTGCACCTTCGCGACTGCAACTTTGTATGCTTTCTGTGCCGAAATCTGCGCGCACGTCCCTAAGTAGTTGGTTGACTTTTTCCAATAAATTTTCATTATCAGATTCTTCTAGACCTTTAATTACGACTATTTTCCTCTTGATATCCTCGTCAATTTTGTCGAACCTCTGTGTGTGTTTTAGCAAAAGATCAGTTTGTGCTTGAATATTCTGCATGTGAGCTGTCATGGCTTCCCCCGTCTCCTTTACAGTGGTAGATACCGTATCTAGGATTCCTTCTTTGGATCTAAGTCTGGTCTTTATACCAATTAGAGTAGAATTTATGGTGGTGGTGGTGTCATTCAAGGTATTTATAGAGTCTATAATCCCATCGATACTGTGCTTCATATCAAGTTGTAAATCCTCCACCGTCTTGACTCGTTTGTCAATTGAATTGACAGCAGCAATAACGTCTTTTAATGTGGCTTCTAGTGGCAGCATTTCTTTTGCTTTCCTCCTAGTCTGAGATCCCTCTCTAGCATTTGACATTATGTAGAATATGTACTTTGTACCTTAATATAGTAGTATGTCAAGTTTGACTAGGTTCCAATATGTATATCCCAATATTGAGGTCTTATTTGTATAAGAGACCACGTTTCCTTGTCCTAATTAGGGGATTGTTGACCTAACCTTATGGCCAGAGGTGGGTTTACTAATATTAAAAAAGGAAGAGTGTGGTGATGACATTGGATGAAAGAGGGTGAAGCAAGCAAGTGGTTAAAGTAGACGCGAATTCTTTTTCCCAGTATTTGCTCAGTACCAGCACTGCACATGCCAGCTTGAAGGACATGGGGATGGTTTCATATTAGTTTTGGGAGAAAAGGGTAAGGCAGGTGTCGTGCTTGCATCTCAGCTCACGGACATGTAGGGGTAAAGTCGCCTGGGGGCCGACTACCCATAGCATACCAGCTGCCGTAACAGTCAGTCGCCAGCCGACTTTGTTTGAAGCAGCTCTAAGTGTTGCTGATTTATGCTGTGGCCTGCCTCCGTTTACAACATTTCCCGGCAGGATCTTATATACTCACCCTGATCTACTAATCTACAGAAAAAGGTGTTTAAATCATACATGAACGTTAAATGTGCTTTGTCGTTGCAACGCAACCTAGCACCCTGTGGCAGAATCTTATTTTTTTAAATAAAAAAATGTTAGTACTTTAAGACGCTTCACAACCAAAAATTGTTACCCCTATTTAAAGATATAGTTATTCTAAAGGAGGTTGCAGGATCAATCCATGATAAAACCTCAATACTGACTGGAAACATAATACCACATCTGCTGCTGCTCTGCTACGTCCTCACGTATCATATACATATGCAAGTATCACACCTGTCTTAGCTCATCAGTATTTATAGCACCCAAAACATTGCGGATGTTGTATTTTGGATGCTAACATATATGGTTTATGGTAGAATTCGTGACCAGTACCCATTATCACACCATCTTTGAACAGTTAGAAAAACTTACCAGAAAAGGGAACGTGAACCCAGCTGTACACAAGTAAAGATAAACCAGGGAATTAGCTGTGCTGAACCCCAAAGTGTCCAGTATCCTAAGGATTTGTATATGATTGACCCAACACTGGCCTAATCTTATATATTACATTTATTTCACGAATTTTGCATTATCTCAACAGTTTGTATAACCTGCACACATTTTCATAAATAGGTGCAAAGATGCCAATTACACGCATAAAGTAATTCACAAATCAAATGAGAATGATAACAATCTGATTGTCTTTCATGGTCACATACAGGCATGACTGAATCCCCCTTTTCTCTCGTAAGACTGTCAAACCATATGAGTGCAATACATGTAGATAAATTTAGTGTTTTAGTTTAAAGAAGTCAATCATTGTTTTCTGCACTTTCCTAGAATGGTCAACCTGTTCACAGTGGTTCTGTAGTTCCCCCAGTGCAGTCAGTTTTGACTCCTCATGGGGGAATGCCTGGAGGAACCTTTGGACCATGTCAAATGCTGCCCTCATTTGAGCACCAGTGGGGACGGGTGGGGGAGAGACTTGATCCTCTGCATCCTCGTCCTCAGCTCTCTCTGGAGATGCAGTCTGCCTGACTGCTGCTATGATGTCCTCATCTGTTGTTGGGGCTACAGTCTCTAACTCAGCATCTGCAGTGGCACATGCATCCATATCAACATCAACCCCGAGATGCCTAAGCCTGTCATGGGGATCCATTCCTTGTGGCTCAGGTACAGGCTCAGGGGCAACAGGGGACACAAAGCCACAGTGCCTGAAGCAGTTGGAGATTGTGGCTCTTGTTACTGCCTTCCAGGCTTTTGTGGCATAGGTCATTGCATCCAGCACATTGAGCTTGTTTGGGTTAACAGACTCAACAGACTCCACTAACATCTGCAGAACCGCTCTTCTATAGTGGCACTTGAAATTTCTAATGATGCCCTGGTCCATGGGTTGGGTCTTACTGGTGGTGTTGGGGGGGGGGGGCAGGAACACCAGCTTGATTGACTTTAGTGTGGTTAGGTGTGGGTGTGCAGTACAGTTATCCACAACCATAGCCACCTTCCTCCTCAGGCTTGAAGGACTGTAGAAGATCAGGAAGATGTTTTGAGGTCCACTCTGACGTCTGCTCCTCAGTAACAGCTGCACCTTCACCAGAGATGACTTTAAAGGTGATGCCATAACGCCTCTTGAACCCATCAAGCCACCCAGTGCTGCACTTAAAGTCAGGGCAGTCCAGTTTGACAGCAAGTTCTTGGGCCTTCGTCTGCAACATTGGACCACTGATTGGGAGGTTCTTGGACCTAGCATTCTGGAACCACATGAAGAGGGCCTTCTCCACATCATCATGCTCTGCAAGTCTGATGCATTTTCTAGCTGGACACTGCTGTAATTTGCTGTGTTCTTTCATAATCTGGTCCTTCTGCTTTAGCCATGTAGACAGTGTACTGGAGCTGATCTGGAAGTGTACTGCAACCTGTGCCTTCTTCTGCCCAGCTTCCACAGCCTCAAGGGCCTTCACTTTGGTCTGCAAGGTATGTTGACGTCTTGGCATGATGATGGTGAATGATGTGTCCCACCAACCACACCCCTATTTAAGTTGGCTAAGTGAGCTACTCACTGGGCCTGTTGAGATATTCATCTAAGGTGAGTTCCTCATCGGCTGGCCTAATGAGCAGTTCAACTGCACAATACACCATCATGGCCTACAGCATCTCACAGCACGCCCATCATGGCCTACAGGAGTAGTATATACATGCAAACTGAGCGCAATGGATTAGCTACTAACTAGGTCATGACCTACTGGTAGACCGGAAGTGACCTAGTTTTAACCAATCAGAGGGCTGGATTTGACAGGAAGTGACGTCATAAGGTTATGACCTAGTTTTTTCGACCAATCAGAGAGCTGGATTCCATTTGACCTAGTGACCTGACCTAGTTACATAAATTAAAAGAATTGTGCAATACCTAGAGCTGACCTACTTACAAACCGGAAGTGACCTACTAACCTACTTGCAAAAACGTATGACCTACGTATGAGGGTGTATTGTGCAATCCTTGAAAGAAATTACACAATAACCATGACTCATTTTCTGATGCAATGTTCCTATGAATTTACGCAATACTTATGACTCACTATTTTGATATGAGATTAAATGCAACAAAGACACAACTCGGTTTTTTTAATTCAATCTTTTTATTTTTTCTTCCTATCAGAGTACATGCTAGGTATGAATCATTATAATCAGATATGCTTTGCAAGCAGAGTACATGGATATTATATGGAAAATGAATTCTTGTTGCAGTACCAACTGCACCCGGTCTTGGCTGGAGTAGGACTTTGACTACGGTCCTCTAAGGCCCGCATTCTCTCCATTAAATCCTTCAAGGCCTTTCTTCCTATGTCGTTCTCCTCCAGGGCTACCACTTTGTCCATTAACTCGGCCATGATGATGAGAATCTTGTCTATTACTTCCGCTGTGCTCTGAAGCCCGTCTATTACGTCCAGTTCACGTTTAACTTTTCCTTTCACCAAAAGATTGCTCACGTCTGCTTTGACTGCTACTTCTTCTGGACTCATCTCGAAATTCATTGCCTCTTCTTCTCTCTTTTTCTCAGGAAGGGCCTGACTATTTTGTCCATTAAGTTGAAGGGGACCTGAGAAAACCTTTTCACAGTGTGGTGTGGATCCTTGGTCCGACATGTTTCTATGAGGAAGTTAATGCAGTGGGCTCCACACGTTTTAGCGTAAAAGTTTTGCACTTGTTTTCTGCTGAACTACCCGTGACCATCTGATGACTTTTGCATGAACCTTTGGTGATATATAGTAAACGGAGGTAAGCCATAGGGATCAAAGTAGAATACATTCCCGTTATGAGAAACGTAAAATGCCACCCAGTGCTGACCAGGTTTAGAGCTTGGATCTGTGTTACTGACGAAACATGTAGAGGGAATTGGTTTTTTAGGACATTGATTACTGAAGTTCTCATTTTTTTCTCAGTTCATGTGGTAGTCTGTGACAGGAAGACAGTCAGCCGTTAGTTGGATGTTGTTGTCGTAGAAGGAACACAAGACGGCAGATATGGCGTGAGTAGTCGGGGCGGCAAACCTAAGGGAAATGCCCAGCTTTCCTTGCTTGATGAGATTTATACGACTGTCTTCAGGTGCTCTGTCTGGGGTGAGGTCGAAAACAAAGAAGGAATATCCATCTTTGAAATCTTCCAAAGTTATGCCACAGTCTTGCCCCAAAGCCGACAGCCCACTGTCTATGAACATTTGACTGTAGGCTCTGATGCAGTTGCCTGTTTCGAAGTCGGTCTTCAACTCAAACTTTTGATCATCATATCTCACGCATATTTCCTTCACGTTGAAATGCCTGCAGTTGAAAGGATTTTCTGTCTTAGTCCCAGCAGCTGCTGTTTCCTTTATCATACACAAGACTATCCTGGTGGGGATCTGAGTAGTGTCAGGTTGAGTCCAACTGTAGTCTTGTGAGCCGCCGTCCAAAGTGTGTTTAGTTACTTTACACCTGGCTATGTGATAGTTGAAAGGGCCCCAATGTGGATTCCTGACACTGCTGACGTGAGTTTTCACCACCTCGTCGTCGACACATTTTTGGAGAAGTGTCATTTCAGCTTTGGTGATTTTGACCCAGTAGTTTTGATCGGCTGCTTGCATCATGTAGTAATTGGGCTGATTTTTTTCAAATATGAACTTGATTTCACAGTTCGGAGGCAGCACCTTGCACTGTTTAATTAAATCCAGGTGCGGCTTCATTACTAAGGCATGCTTGTTGCGGGCACTGAACTCTGCTCTCCGTGCCGTCCATCCAGCATTTTCGCCCGCTCTGGCTTCCATGTGACCACAGGTGTCTTTCATGTACTTTTGACACCCTTTCAACCGAGTCTCTTTGTCTTCTTTGTTGCAACAAATTGTGTCCAAAATGTAGGCCTTGAGACCATAGTCTTCATTGTTGCCGGTGACTTTCTCCCCATTTATTAGCAACTGACAGGAAGCAAAGAGAGCGTGTGCCAAGTTGTTGACTGGAGCAGCTTCTATGCCTACGGCAAGGTGAGTTGTTCCGTCTGCCGCCACGGCTTCCAGTTCCATGTACAGCTCAGTTTCTGAGAGGTCTGTGTACAGGTTGCTTGGTTCGAAGGTGAAGTCAAATGATTCAGTGTGTGGAGTCAGGGCATTGTTGGTAGTTTTGGTTATTTTTTGACACTTTAATATGTCCTTTTGAGTGACAGGCAAGGCGTGTAGGTCTAGTTCACCTACTGCACATACCTGACCCTTGGGATGAAGGAGACTCATGACTAGAACAAGGTCCTTCCTCTAGCTTGTCCTCTACCTCTGCCGCGTTGCCCCTTACGTCCTCCGCGCTTGCCGGTTGCTCGTCGTTTGACTGGAGGAGGTTCAGATGTACCTTTTATGTATCCTTGAGCAGAAGAAGCAGCCCTTTTGAGTAAGTTCTTCCCTGTAGCTTTACTTCTCCTAACTACACTTTTCTTGAAGCCTTTTCCTGTTACCACGTCGGACAAGACTCCAGCTCCTGTAGTAAGCAAGGCTTTGCCTGCAGATTTGGCAGCTGAGCGTCCTATTTTACTTAAGAGGGGAACAGCTCCTCTCAGTAAACCACCTATTAACGAACCAAGTCCGTGCCCTCTTTGTCTGCCCCTGCCACCGTACGCTGGTAAAGCACCGTTCCCAAACTGTGATTTTCTGTAGTATTCAGTGTACTGACCCCTAGGGGCCAGGTATGGAGGTGTTCCATAGTAGTGAAGCATGGTAATATACTCCTATCCTTGAAGAGGTCTGAAGGCAAGTACCACCGACACTGATCCGCTTTCAAATGGTATAGGTTCCCCAGTCTTGTCTCTTAAGTATATCCCTATCTGCCTGAAGGTGGTTTTAGTGACTGGCAGATATATCAAGTTCTGGAAACTTATGGTCTGCATGTCACCGTTGTAGCGATTTATGTTGATTTGCCTCAGAAGGGGTGCTTTAGAGTCACCCACAAGACTGTGCTTGACTATGTCAGAGTACACGAAAGCACATCGACTTTTGTACTGAAGGTCTACCACGTAGGGGCTTTGTGTTTTTCCACTTAGGAAAACACTTCCGTCAAAACCTAATTGTTTCCCTAAGTTTTCTGGGAGTTGCATGACCACACCAGGAGGCAAGGAAACTACACTTTTCATTGTGTATTTGTTGTAGTGAAACACGGTGGCTTTGTTGTTTTTCCTGTAGTTTCTTAGTTTTCTCACCAACATGCTCTGTAGTTTATTTATGGTCCTGTTCAAGTATCCTATCAACTCTGAGTTGCTTTCCAGGTTCACACCTTCTAAGGCAAACATATTGTAGATACTACCTTCCTTGAAGTAATACTTAGACAGGTATCTGCTAATTTCCTTGAAGCGTGTACATATTTTCACAGCCTGTAACTGACTGGGAGAGAGAGGAGAAACATTAGCAGAGTCTGTGAAGACGGCCTTTTCTTCAAAAAAAGAAAGAGACCTTTTTTCCCTGTCATCCATAGACATCACTTCAGCCACAGCCGACGATATTTCCCTTTTCTCTCTGCCTGCCGTGTCACGCTCCCCCTCACCCTCCTCCTCTTCCTTTTCCTCCTTCTCTGGCGTGGGTTGGTTAGAAGTGAATCCTCCAGATGGCGTCTCAGTCGCAGCAGCAGGAGTCGGTGGACTTTCACTTGCAGGACCAGCAGGAGGAATGGTTTCAGTCGATCCCACAGGGTTGACATGACGTAGGTTTTTTGTTATTTTTACTCTCTTCAAAGCAGATTGGGCTGATAAATTTGATGTAGAGCTTGAAGCTCTACTGAAGACACTATGGGCTCCTGGTTTTTCCAGAGGAAAAAATTCTCTTCTGCGTTTGTTCAATAAAGCTACTACAGAGCGGAGGTTGTTTGTCAGGTCGTTTTCTCCCTGTACCAAGAGAATGGGTTCTTCTTTGACGTTGTACCACGTGGTAGGACAGGTTATTTCTTGAAGAGCACACTCTAACTGAGTAGGAGAGTTAATGTATTCTGCCAAAATTGTATTGTAACTAGTTAAAGTGTTGTCAGGAAAAACGTTCATAGATGAGTTACTAGGTAAAGTTAAGGTAAACGCCATTTGTTTATGTTTTTGACAGGTTCCCAAGAGTTAAACTTGTCTCCATAACCCTTCCACTTGATCAAGGCTTCTCTTTTCTTGCCTTTTCCTCTGTATTTTACTATTTTTTCTATGTTGTAGCGTCTTCCGTGACGGACTTGCACCTTCTGAACTTCAGGTTCGTAGAAGCTTCCTTTTATCTCTTCTCCAAGGAGATCTTTCAGGTGGTACCCTTTGGGCGAAATGTTGTCGACTGTGTATATTTCCTCAGTCCAGTTAGGTTCGTACCCTCTGTTAAATGTTTTCTTTGTTTTCAACATTCGCACTTGATTTTTTCTCTTCAACTGAAGGACAGGAACTTTTTTCTTTTGAGGTTGATCGTACAACCTGTAGAACAAGACTTCAGAGTTGTCTTTATTTATGTCTGAAGGGGCAGCTCCTAAGGATTTGTGGTAAGTCAAATTGTAGGACTTAACCAAGTCGGGCAGCAAGTCAACCCATTTGTAGTTATTGAAATGAGAAAAACATCTCCACATTTTTCCTTGTAAAGTAGAGTTGAACCTTTCGGCTAAGGCACACTTCACGTCGTCGTTCTCTCCTGTGAAAAAATTGATTTTTTGATCTTCACAGTGTTTTTTGAAAATTTTGTTGACAAACTCTTTGCCCTTGTCAGTTTGAATTTGTTGAGGTTTTCTTTCTTTGCTCATTTTTTTGAAAGCCTCTGTCACGTCATCAGCTCTCTTACTTTTCACAGGTTGTCCAAAACCATACCTTGAAAAAACATCTATTCCCGCTAGAATGTACTGGTATCCTTTGTTTTCCTTTGAAAATTCTCGCATGTCTATGAGGTCAAGTTGCCACTGTTTGTCTATCCCCCATGTTTGTGTTTTTCTTCTTGGAAATCTTCTCTTGTAAGGTTTGTGTCTGGTGTAAGCGTCTACATCTTCCAAAGCTTGTTCTATGTTTTTTTTCTTTGTTTTCTTGAAGTGATGACGTTGAAGTTTAGATACGCTGGTGAAACTTCCAGGTTGTTCAGGATCTGTGTAAAACCTGAGGACATCTTCTTTCAAAGCCTTGTGCGCCATATAAACTTACGTCCAGTTCCTTTTTGACTTACTTTCCTCTTCTTAATAGGGGAAGCTCTTTTCAAGGGACTGGCAGCAAAGGAAGGACTGTGCCCTGCAAAAGCCGACTTGTTTTTGACAAATTTTAAGGTGGGGTTCAGCCTTTTAACTGCTCTCATGAAAACCTGGCTTCCTTTAGGTTGGTCCTTTTTCAAAGACTTTGGTCGGGCAGCAAAAGCTAACAAATCTGTTATGTCAGTTCCAGGCACACGTTCCCCGTTAACATATATTTCTCCGTCTCTGTTCCAATTCAAAATTTCACTTCCGTGACGAGATAATTCTCTGTAGAGATTTTTAGCAGTCGTTCTGTAACTTGCAGGTATTCTTTCTTTTATGTCGGCGTCCATACCCTCTGTGTTGTCTCTTGCACGAGGTTTAAAGCCTTCCTCCCCTTTGAACTCGTCTACACTGTCTCCGTCTGAATCGTCAGGAAGTGGTGGATCGTCTCTAGTCTCTAGTGTGGTCATCATCGTCGTCGCCGTCGTCGGTGTCTTCTAAAGAATTGTTTACACCCCCAGCTACTGCTGCTGCTGCTCCTGCAGGGCCTTGTCCTACTGCTCGACCAGGATAGGGACCTTCCCTACGTTGTCCTAAGGCCTTGGCTTTTTTAGTTAAAATTCCCGACTTTATCATAAGTTGATTGTACTGCCTTAACTTTTCCTTCAGTTTGAGGTTAGGAGAGTTAAGCACCTCATGTGCTTTACTTTGAAGGTGGTTCAGGACTTGAACCAGGCTGGAATCAGGAGTTAAACCTTCTCTTAAAAGTTGAGTGCTGTAGTACTGGTCTTGAACACTAGGTCCAGGCTGGGGAGGAGAGGAAGGACTAACAAAAGAAGGTTTTTTTTCTCGGGGAACAAGATCCGCCCTTACGAGGGCCATCCTTGAATAAGACATGATTTTTTATCGACGTGCTCCTATGAGACCTGTTATCAGGGGTAAGGCGAGGCCCAAAATGGTTCCCAAAAATCCACCCTTTTGCTCAAAGGTTTTCCTCTTCTGCTTAACGGTAGCCTTGTGCCTTGTGACTGACTTGAGTTCTTTCTTGTAGGGTGATAAACGTTTGACTGCGTCGGACTCGTTACGCAACAGGTTTTTGTTCATTACGTTGACGCAAATTTGACTCATCAACCTAATGACCTCATCGCTGAGACCTTTGATAATGTGGGAACACTCTGCCGAGGAACACTTGGATATGTGTTTCAACAAGTGGTAATGTTTCCTAATTGTTTTAAATTTTCCTCCAGAAGGAGATCTTTTGGTCACCATTCTATCTTTTTCTTTTCGAAGCTGAAGCTTGAGGAATGAAAACCAAGGTGTTCCAAGGAGTTGTTATGCTGTTTCTTACCCTAAGCTCGTTAGGTGTGCTCTGCTTAAAGTCCAATAGGATGTATGAATGTTTCTCTTTGGTTTCTGAGTTATATACCTCCGTCAAAAAGGATTTCTGTCCTGGAAAGGCCTGTTTGCTAATGTGCCCTATCTGACTCATGTCTCTAGGGTTTTTAAAAACAACTAGGTAGTGTGCATTTAAGCTCAAGGTTCTGAAGGCAGGATTGTTGAAAAACAAGTTTTGAGTAATAAAAATTACACTTAAACTGCGATGGTGAGAGCCCACAGTGAAAAGTTTCATTATGGTGGGAACGTACTCGGGATCCATGAGATCGTCTATTACGACCAGTCCATGTTTAGTCACGTCTCTTTCATCCTCGAACAAAAAGTCTTCTGAAAGAAGACCTTTGTTAAACTTAACCCCCAACTTCACCATTTCGTCGAATCCATCTTGCCATTGACTGTAGCAGTAGTATATGTCGTGTATTTTTGGAGTAACAAGCTCGTCTACACCTTTAATCAACTTGAAAACAAGTTGACTTTTTCCACAAGAAGTAGGTCCAGCTATGATCATTGTGAAGGGGCTTTGTAGACGTGGGTCAAAAATGATCTCCTTTTCCTTGTGATCCATGTTGGACGATATCTTAAACCAAAGTGACCAAAGGAGCAATCTCGTCCTCTTTTAAACCAGTAGAACCCTTGTTCAAACCTTCCACGTAAAGAGCTACATCAGAAAGTCCCATGTTGTATAGACTGGCTATTAGGCAGCTTGGATGAGATATTTCTCTATATTTCCAAACCATCAGAACTTCGAAAACAGGATTTGTGACACCTTTTTTCCCTGGAACAGGGGTGGATATCAGGTTAAGCTCGTGGTCGCTCAATCCAAGTTGAGTTCCCAGTTTCCTCCAGTCAAGCATTTCGAACTTGTCTGCCAGGTTGACGAACAAAGTATCAACTTTCCACTGTTCTGGAGGAATTTCACAATGGTCCACTACGTTGTAATATCCCATGTACCATCTACAATAATCAGTTAGATCGTAACGACCTATGTCACTTAATGCATGTCTCAATACCATCCATTTGCAACGCACGTTCTTTCTGCTCCATGAAATAAGCATTTCTCTCCCCATAGAACGATGAGACGGTATTTTTTCCATGTAATCCATTAAACTTAGTCTAAGTCCTAAGTAAACCCCTAATCGAGGGTAGTCTTTTTCAGATATTTTTTCACTGACCTTGAATAACAACTCGTCCGAAAGGTGAAACTCCATAGCGTCCAAATAAAAGGTGTTGAGCAAGTAAGGCAGGCAGGTAGGAAGGCAGGCAGGTTATGACAGGCTAGAAAGCATACAGTTGACTTATATAGGGTAGGGTAGGGTAGGGTAGGGTAGGGTAGGGTAGGGTAGGTGGGTAGGTGGTTTAGGTGGGTGGGTGGGTGGGTGGGTTAGGTGGGTTATTTGGGCGGCCAGCCCGGGCCAACAAGCCCCAAACCCCCCATACTTGAGGGGTGCCCCCACCCCCCCACCCCATAGTTTTTTAAACCCAACCCCACCCTTTTTTACCCTACCCTACCCTACCCTACCCTACCCTACCCTATATTATCCTACCCTATTCTATCCTATTCTATATATCTCTCCCATTCCCTTCCCCCTGTTTAGGTAAGCATGTTACATCGTTCTTCGTTCGTTTAAATTTGTTATGACGTTGAGTGTAAAGCGAGCTGATTGTGGTGAAAACAGTGAGTAAGGGAGATAAGCTGGGTGCACCACATAGCCAGATAAAACCAAACTTTTTCTTTCTCCTCTACACTGAAACGATCCAGGGACGATGATGGGATGTGAAATATGGGGCAGGAGGAAAACAAAGTTTTGGTTTCTAAGCACTCAGCTAGAAGTTCCAAAATAGACATGAAGAAATGAAGACGCTGGTTAAGTAGGCGGGGATTTTCTT
This sequence comes from Acholoe squamosa, assembly GCA_949317995.1. NCBI lineage: Eukaryota > Metazoa > Annelida > Polychaeta > Phyllodocida > Polynoidae > Acholoe > Acholoe squamosa. Next base: position 68,679,188 of record OX439045.1, read on the forward strand.
TGGCGTGATGCTCTTCTGCCGCTTTCAATGCTTCCACATGGAAGGGGTTTTTCAGTGGGCCTTTTCCCTTTCTTCCATGCTTCAGGGCATAACCCAAGGTTTCCACCGCTGAAAATTTCGACAAGTTATGACTCAAAACCATTTTCCTCAAGGTTTTTCTGTCTTTGGATGTAAAACTTGATTGCACTGAAGAAAAAACTAAGTATAATTTTTTCCGGTGAAGAACACATTCTTTCAAGTATTTGCACACGTACCTGAAACAAATTGAAGAGCAACATATAATTTCATTTCTTTCCCTCACGTATGTCAGAACTTGAGTGTCGTTGGGGTGACGTTGTTCTAATACACGCTGCAGGGAGTAACGCGACATAGTAGGGCGAAGGTTGTTGTGTCAAATAACGATGGTTTAGTCCCCGTTTAACCTTTATAGGAAACCTGTCAGTCTTTCCTTATCGCACTTTCCTGAAATGATTTATTGCTCAAGGACGAAACAAACGTCAGGGTCAGTGCCTGAGCGTTCTGAAAAGAGGGGAAAACATGTGGAAGGGTGGGTTTGGCCCAGGGGCCTTACCCGGAGGATCATCGTTTATTTTTGTTCAGTTTTATTAGGAGGACCAAAAATTAGATACGGGGTAGGCTGTTACCACCTTCAGCTGACCTTTTTCATGGGAGGTAGTTATTTCAGTAATAACTCTCACAACATGACAGCATCCATGGTAATTGTGTCCAATCTCTGTCCTGAATCCTCTTTCATAGAAAATTTTTGAACCTAAAGAGTGTGTAATTTTGTCTGGGTGAAGTAAAGTGGCTTTAATTAAAGCCTTCACCATAGTAGAATCGATGAAAACTGAATTACCAGGCCCTCCCCCCAAAGGTTGATCCCTTAGAAAAAAGGGTTTTTGTCTGTCTGAAATGAATTTCTTTGAACTTCCAGAGGAAATGGAATGTCTAGACATCAAGTGTACCATGGCACCATGTCCCAAAAGAACACCTGAAAAAAAACTTTCCCCATTTTCTGAGATAAGTTTTTTCACAGAGGGTCCACCAGGAACCAATGCAGTGGTTTGGTTGTGCAAAAAGCATTGTTTGAAGTTACAGTTAGGAGGGATGTAAAGATCCCTGTTCAAATTTTCAGGACAGAATTTCCACACAGCCCACACCTTACCTTCTTCTACGCCCCTCCTGATGTCTGAAATAAACACCTAATGACGCCTTTTGTGACCTACGGTCAAAGACAAAGGCAAAGGACAAAAGTTAGCCATGTCTGCTTGAGAGAAGCTAGTTCTGATAAATGACGAATGGTCTGCGTTAATTACAGAATGGTAACAACAAGATTCGTTTTACAAGCCTCACCCTGAACGTTGACTGAACGTTATCACGTTTTTTATTTGAGTTAAGCTTTTTTACTTTTTTCCAAAACAACACTGACTAAGTGTAAAACATACTATGAATGGAAAAGCACGGTTATCTACGACTCATGGACGTGGTTGTACGTTATCTGAACGACAAGGGAACGTCCCAGCATCGTATCAGGATAGTTACTATAAAGTAAACTTGAGCTGCTCGATCTTCATCAAACCTTTTCTGACGTTTGTCTGCTGTTCGCCGTCCTGCTCCTGCACCTTCCAGCCCTGCCACCCTTTCATCTTCAAGGAGAACAATGCCTGGTCGCATGAAGACGGGACTTAGTGTCAGGAGAGGAGGAGCTAAAAAACTGGCTCCACTAACTTTTACTACTTCTAAACAGACAGTGGAAAAGGCGTCGGGCATCGCCCCTCCTCCTACCTCTCCAGCCTCACCTGATAAACCACCTGCAACTCCTGCTCGGCTTCCAACTGAAGTGCCTGATGCAGGAGAACAGGAAGCCGCTCTTGCAGCTCTTCATGGCGAAATCACTGATTTCCTGGATCGCGTCCGGGATCGCTCTCCTCAGGAAGCTGGCGACGGCAATTTTGACATCAGGGAATACATCAATCCCCCGGCACCTTTGAACTACCAACCCCCCACTGAAGCACCTACGTCCGCCTCTTACTCACCCGTGACTCCGGAGGAACCTTCTCCCCAGGTCAGTCCAATTAAGGTTATAGACCTTACAACCTCATCACCAGCAGTTAAACCCATAGAAGTGGTGGACTTAACACAAGGGACACCTTCACCTGCTCACCGCGGGGGGTATTCGCAGGTAGAGGTTATAGATTTAACCGGCCCTTCTCCTCTGTACTCTCTCCCGGTTCCGGTAGAGGAGCTGCTTCTTAAAAGCCCGCCGGAAAAAAGAAACTGTTCCAGTGAGAGAGAAGGGGAGCCTAAGAAAAAAAGACAGAAGCGCGCCTACCACAAGAAAACCCCTGTCTCTACCCCTGCTTCAGATTCCTCAGCGACTTCATCCTATGGTGCCGAGCCCATTGGTTCTGTCCCAGGTGTTCCGTCTCCTAAAGACAAGTCACACAGGCAAAAGTTTGGGGAGGGCACTGCCCCCAGTTCTTCCAGCAAGCTTGTGGGCTTTAGGTCAGTGCCTATGGTGGTAAAAAAGTGGCCTGCTCGATTTGGTTTCCAAGAAAAGTCACCTGCCCCCAACCAAGTTTTTTATCCGGAAGGGGATAACAACGCCTGCATAGAAATATACAGGGAACCTAGCATCAGGGGAGTATGCTTGAGAACCTACCTGGACAAACCTTACGAGCGGTGCTTAAACCTAGAGGCGCGTGAATTCAGGAACTTAGTGGACCAGATAGAGTGCATCCTAGGAAAGTACAAGGAGTTACACCGCCTAGCTGCCCTTGGAGAGAGGAAGGTGGATAATCTTTTGTTGTCCTTGAACCAAGACTGCACCGACCCCAGTGGAGGCCGGGCTATGGTCCTGGTAAACTTGTACAAGGGAACTCCTAAAGTTCACATAGGAACAACCAGCTACGTGGAGGAAATGAACGCCTCGGTGTCTTCCAGCTTCAGAATGCCCCCCTCAGCCACACACTGCGGACACACTGTGTCCCCCTTCATTCTGGAGGACATAAAATCACGAGTTGGGCCCTTCCTAGACGAAACGACCGATTTCTACTCTGGGTAAGTGGTCAACTTTGTATAGTGTCTGGTCAACAGCTCCTTGTTCAGTGCTTTTACATTATCATGTATATCAGCTAATTTGTAGTTAGATTTAGATGTACTCCGTTTTTAGTCAACATAGCCCAGCGTAGGTTTAAGTTCCATATGTACTCCATGTATACTTAGGTTAGGTTTTAGTTATAAGTTTGTACATAGAACATAAAGTGAAACAAGAAAAAGAAACCTTAAAAAAAATGCCGCCCAAAAAGGTAAAACAACTTTACACCGTCAACTGTCCAATGTGTAACACCCCTAGACCTCCACGTTTGGTTACTGTAGAAAACAGTGGAAAAACTTTATGTAACTCAGATTCTTGTAGAAGAGAAACTTTTTCTGACAGCTTAGAACTTCCAAAAGAAATAGAAAAAAATTCTTTGCATAAAAGCAGTTACCGTGACAACTTCAAGTCCATAGCTTCAGGTTTGGCTGTGCTTGGTAAGCTTCAGTCCATTTTCAACGTCAGAATGACAAGTTTCAACAAAGACTTGGGAGCCAAACAGGTAACAGAGGCGCTTACCTCTGTTCATAGAAATCAAGTTATGGCTTACAAAGTGGCTGTCTCTTTTGGAAGGTTGTTGTCTTCCTCTAAGGAGGAAGAAGAAGAGAAAGTCATGTACTTTCATGCTTCTGCCAACAACTCGTCTTTGTTCTATGACAGTGAAAGTCATAGAGACCCTTACATTTTTATAAGGGACGACAAAGACTTTGCAGAGTGTTTAGATTTAATAGAAAACAACATTAAAGAAGACACTCAAAGACCCTCTACTAAATGGAGTGTAATAGGCAACGTGAACGCCAACATCACACTCATAAGGGCTACGGGAGGAGAATATCTTTTAGGTAAAATGAAAACTGTTCCACCAGGTTTAAGACAAAGAGGAATGCAACACTTTCACAGAGACCCTAAAACCAAAAGGGCGTACAAGGACAACTTGTGTTTCTTTAGATGTCTGTCTTTCTTCCTGTATGAATCTTTAGAAAAAACTCAAGAGCTTTTCCTTGAAGCCTATCCAGGGGTGAACAAGGAGACTTTTGAGGGTGTTAACATAAGAGATTTAGACAGGTTAGAAAAAATGTTTGAAGTTAACATAAGAATTTTTTACCTTCCCTCTTTTGGTAAAAGAAAGGGGCGACCTAAAATTATAAGGTCAAACATGTGTTCATCCAAAAAAATCATCAACTTGAACTTACACAGAAACCATGTAAGTTTAATAACTAACATGGGACTGTATGGTAAAATGTACCCCTGTGAAAAGTGTCATAAAGTTTTCACTCGTAGCTTCCTTTTGAAACAACACAATGGGGTGAAAAAAGATTGCACCAAAGTCAGCTTCAGGTACAAAGGTGGAGCATACAATCCATCCAAAACAGTTTTTCAAGTTTTAGAGGAACTGGGAATAGTTTGTTCACCTGAGAAAAAAATATACCCCTATAAAATTGTTTTTGACTTTGAAAGCTATTTCGTCCAACCTGAAAATTCGTCCCCAGAAAATGCTAACACTGTGATAGAAAAAACTCACATACCCCTTTCTGCCAGTGTAGCTTCTGATTTTCCTGGTCATACAGAACCAGTGTGTTTTGTCAGAAATTCCAACAGGGACGACGATCCTTTGGTTAAAAATGTGTTGGAACACATAAACAACTTGGGGCAGTTGATAGGAGAACAGGTGAAAGAGAATTTTAGAGATGTTTTAGACGAACTAGACTCTCTAGAAGAAAAACAAAAGGAACTAGAACATAAAGCTAGCAAAGTTTTTCCAGCAAAGAACAAAAAAAATCCCAAAAAAAAAATCTCCCATGTTCTTGAAGTGAAGGAAAAACTTCTTACCTACATAGAAAGAGTCCCTGTTCTAGGTTTCAACTCTGGAAAGTATGACATTAATTTAATAAAAAAGGAATTTCATTCTTTTTTTATAGACACAGACAAAACAGAAATGAAAACCATAAAAAAATGCAACAAGTACATAGCAGTGTACACAGACCATCTTCTTTTCCTTGACATGTTTAACTATTTGGCACCAGGTTATTCCTACGCAAACTACCTGAAAGCCTTTCTAAAAGGGAAAGCTGAAAAAGGTTTTTTTCCCTACGAGTGGATGGACAACATAAGAAAACTGAACAACAAAGCTCTTCCTCCACGCCACTGCTTCTACAGTTCTTTGTCGGGTAGTGGAATAAGCAAAGAAGATTATCTTGAATGTAAAAAGGTCTGGACAGAAAACAAAATGAAAACTATGAAGGACTACTTGATATATTACAACAACCTGGATGTTAAACCCTTTGTTTTAGCCATAAACGAGCACACAAAATTTTTTATAGATCGTGGGGTAGACATGTTCAAAGACGGTTTAACTTTGCCAGGTTTAACCTTGAAGTTTCTTTTCAACAACACTGCACCTAATGCCACTCGTTACATTCTTTTTGGTGAGAAAGAAAAGGATGTTCACTCCTTGCTCAGACGCAACTTAGTAGGGGGTCCCTCTATTATTTTTCACAGACATCACAAAAGTGGAGAAACAAGAATAAGACAAAAAAAATACGGGTCACAAAGCAAAGTATGCAGACACATAGTAGGGGTAGATGCTAACAGCTTGTACCTCAAGTGCATGGGTGAAGAGCACTGCACAGGTTATTATGTGGTGCGCAGGAAAGAAAACGATTTTCAAGCTGTCTGCAGTCAACAAATTAGCTACTCAGCCACAGAATGGTTGCGATACAAAACTGTGACAGACAAAGTCAAAATATTACACCAATACAACTACGGGGAAGTAGTATTGGGTTCAAGGAAAATAAAAGTGGACGGTTATAATCCAGCTTCAAAAAAAGTATACCAGTTTCACGGGTGCTACTGGCATGGTCACATATGTCACCTCACTAAATCAGTTTTGAGAGACCCCAATGGAAAGGCATGGTTAGAAGAAAAAAACCAAAATACCATTTTGACTACCCTATATCTTCAGTCGTTAGGTTACCAAGTAGAGGAAAAGTATGAGTGTATGTGGTTGAAAGAAAAAACTGAAAACTTGTGCAGAGAAACAAAAAGTGAATGGGAAATTAAAAGACCGTTGTGCCAAGGCAGAAAAAGTCAGGATGAAATACTGAGAGGGGTTTCTAAAGGAACAACTTTTGGACTTATCCAGGTAGACATAGAAACACCTGAATCCTTGAAAGAAAAATTCAGTGAAATGACACCTATTTTCAAAAACTGTTTAGTAGGAAAAAAAGACGTAGGTGAACATATGAAACGTTACCTGGAAGCAGCAGGTAAGCTAAAACAACCGCAACGCCAACTTATAGGCAGCTACCACGCAGAGGGAATTTTGTTGGGAACTCCTCTCTTGAAGTGGTACCTGGAGAAAGGTTTGGTAGTTACAACAGTACACCTTCTCGTAGAATACACACCAGAACAGACTTTTTTACCCTTCATGGACGAAGTAACCAAAGCTAGGAGGAAGGGAGACGAAAATATAGACTGTAAGATTTTGTCAGATCTGTACAAACTTTTGGGAAATGGTTCATACGGAAAAACCATATGCAACAAACAAAACTTTGTTCAAACAAAGTATCTTCACCCCTCTAAGGCAAGACGTTTGGCCATGCACTGGTCAGTGCAAGATGTGCAAGACATAAGTGACAACACGGTAGAACTGTCCTGTTTGCCCACCTCCATCACCTACGACCTCCCAGTTCAAATAGGGTTCATGGTATACCAATATGCCAAACTTAAAATGTTGGCTTTCTATTACGACTTTCTCCTTGAATACATAGACGAGAAAGATTTTGAAATGTGTGAAATGGACACTGACAGTTTTTACTTTGCTTTAAGTGCAGAGAAAATAGAAGACGTAATTATTCCTGAAAAACGTGAAGCTTTCTTCAGAGAACGTCACAAATGGTTGCCCTCTGAATCATGTGACAACAGTCACCACAGAGAGACCTATGTTCAGACCAAAGTTTTGGGTGAGCTGTGGCTGCCTCAACCATGCTGTAAGAGCCGTCTGGCGTTTGACAAGAGAACCCCCGGGTTATTCAAAGTGGAGTGGGAAGGTGATGAAATGACTGCCTTGAACTCCAAATGTTACATAGGCACAGGAGTAAATGTGCCCGTTAAAATGAGTTGCAAAGGTGTAATTCAAAAACAAAACCCCCTGACCACTGACAAGTACAAAGAAGTACTGGACAGTGAAAATGTTGTCACGGTAGTCAACAAAGGATTTAAAGTAGTTAACCACAGCGTTACGACTTACTCTCAAAGGAAACAAGGTCTAACCTATCAGTACATAAAGAGACAAGTATGTGAAGACGGTGTAAGCACCCTACCCCTTTCTATATAAAAAATGGTTTCTTTTTCTAGTTTCACTTCCAGTTGTACATTTCGTTGAAAGAAAAAAATTTTTAAACAAATTGTTCAAATGAACAAATTTCCTTCATAGAAAACAGTGTTAAAATGGAAAATGTTCATTTGAAAAATTGTTCAAATGAACATTTGTTCAAATGAACATTTTTCCCCATAGAAAACAGTGTTAAAATGGAAAATGTTCATTTGAACAATTGTTCAAACGAACATTTGTTCAAATGAACATTTTTCCCCATAGAAAACAGTGTTAAACTGGAAAATGTTCATTTGAACAATTGTTCAAACGAACATTTGTTCAAATGAACATTTTTTCCCATAGAAAACAGTGTTAAAATGGAAAATGTTCATTTAAACAATTGTTCAAACGAACATTTGTTCAAATGAACATTTTTTTTCCATAGAAAACAGTGTTAAACTGAAAAATGTTCATTTGAACAATTGTTCAAACGAACATTTGTTCAAATGAACATTTTTTTCCATAGAAAACAGTGTTAAACTGGAAAATATTTTTTGTTCAAATGAACATTTTTCAAATAAAAAACAAAGGTAAAAAAAATGTGTACTGTATCATGGAAAAAAACTAATAAAAAAGTAAGAAAAGTGAACTGTATCACCCAAAAAATAAAAAAAACTTTTCACAAAAGTGAACGCTGTACATGTTCACGACAAAAAATAAAAAATCCGGCGCTGAAGAAATTAAGTTGGAACAGAAAAAAAAAGTGGTACCAGATTTCTTAACTCATAGCGTCACGTTCACCAGATTATTAGTATCTGGTTAGATTTAAGCAACCATTTTAACATGGAAAGTTTAGAAGCTATGCTTGTGGAGCAAACCACAGAAACTCCACCTTATGACTATTACATGCGTCCAGTTTTACAAAGTGTTGCTTCATATAATCAAGCTTCTTCTATAACACCTGACAATGATATAAGTTCTGTAGCATGTGGATGTTCAGAGAATTTCTTTTGGGAAATAATACCTGCAGAAAACATTGGTTATTTTAGAGGAGCTGAACCAGACACTGTTGACCACTGTATAACTAGTGTTAAAATGTACAAATATTTCTCTTCAGCTTTTTGGGACGCCTACAGAAACTGCATGTACTATTGTCGAGTGAAAAAAGTTAACTTGATAATGCATGATTGGTGTATAGGAGTATATCAATTGCACACTGAACCTGGCTGCCCAAGACACTACACAAGGTACACTTTAGGAAGTGTAAGAAAGTTTGCTCTTACTCTCCAAGAGTTAGAATGTAATCCCATAGTAGGAGTGTTTTGTCAGTGTAATTGTAAACTGGAAGTATCTGCTATTGCTAAAACTATTTGTTTCACATGTCTGCAGGTCTCACTGGAACTTCATGCCTTAAGTATACCTGGAGTGAAAAATCATTTCTCCTTTGAGGTAAACTTTAAGGATGGTTTTTTATCTGGTCTTTTACCTGGACCCAAAAACAGTCAAACATACTTCCTGGCCCAGGCTTTGTTCGAGCATGCTATATCTAACATAGCCAAACTTAACAGTTATTGTTTCCACAACACATGGAAAACTAGTCTCACTGGCCAAAGCTGGTATCAAGCAAGTAAATTCACACACAACAAATGTTTTTGTAGTATATGTGCACGCCCCGGAAATGGAAAATCTGTCTTCATCTGTAAATATTGTGTCTAATAAAAAAATATAATCTGTTATGTGAAATAAATGAGTTGTGTTTTATTTTAATGCATGAAAATGAAGAGACATAACAAAATGAGTCATAAGTATTGCGTAAATCCATAAAAGTATTGCATCAGAACATTGTGTAAATTCTTACAAGCATTGCGCAATGCACCCTCATACGTAGGTCATACGTTTTTGCAAGTAGGTTAGTAGGTCACTTCCGGTTTGCAAGTAGGTCAGCTCTAGGTATTGCACAATTCTTTTAATTTATGTAACTAGGTCAGGTCACTAGGTCAAATGGAATCCAGCTCTCTGATTGGTCGAAAAAACTAGGTCATGACCTTATGATGTCACTTCCTGTCAAATCCAGCCCTCTGATTGGCTGAAACTAGGTCACTTCCGGTATACCAGTAGGTCATGACCTAGTTAGTAGCTAATCCATTGCGCTCAGTTTGCATGTATATACTACTTACAGGTGTGGAGGCGAGTGCAGCCGTCTTTACACGTTCCCAGGTCACACACAACAACCTGCCACACCTCACAAGGTGTGGAGGCGAGGGCAGACGTCTTAACACGTTCCCAGGTCACACACAACGACCTGCCACACCTCACAAGGTGTGGAGGCGAGAGCAGACGTCTTTACACATTCCCAGATCGCACACAACGACCTGCAACACCTCACAAGGTGTGGAGGCAAGTGCACGTCTGCAGCCCACACACAACAACGAGCTACAGCACTTCAAAGGGAGAGAGGGTTGGAGGGGTCCTCTTCAGCACTTCAAAGGGTATGGGGGGGGGGTTGGAGAGGTCGGAGGTGTCATACTAGTTATTGGCATGATCAAGTTGTCATATGAGAAATATCATAAGACTAGTGGTATATAGTGTAATTACCTCAAGGCTCTTATAAATAGTGTTATTTCCAGTTGTCACTGGTTTATTCAGCTTTAGGCAACATGTAAGAAATATCAATCATACAGTAGTTAGTATGTAGGTAATTTGTACATACAGTAAATATACAGTAAGTTATAAGGTATAATGTTCTGTTCCACTCCACCTGTGAGGTAATAATAATACAATGTCCAGCATAGTTCTAGGTGGGTTCCCACACCTAGCTCCTGACCTGCTGCTTAGAGGAATAATGTAATAATGAATAACTTTACCCTCTGGTGGAAGTCTTGAGGAAGATACCCTCTGGCCACTAATGATGGAAACCAATGCCTGTCTAGCATAGTTTCACCATAGTGCAGTGGTATAGCAGGTAGCAGGAGATGACTGGAGATGTTACCTCTAGAGCGGTTCTTGGTGTTCTGTCCTCCTGGAGGTGCAGACAGGCTATTTGTAGCAAATCTTGGAAAAGCACCTCCAGACTGACTGGGGCCAGTAGCATCTGCCTAACTCTACAATTGTTAGAGGGGAGCCTTTCATGTGTCACTGGGTGCACAAAGGACCCCCATGGGCGCCGCTGTGTCCCCCATTGTCATGGTCGGTTCTGTAACTTCAAACCCTCATAACTCGGTCGTTTACGCAGCTACAGCCGCCATTTTGCGCATGCGCGGAGTTGAATATGCCAAGTTTGAACTGGCCGCTGGATAGGTGCGTAACTTCGGCCGGTTTGTCTGTAGTGCACTCGAAGCTCCATTCAGTCTCCATGGCATAACTTCCTTAATAATGGGAGTTCCGCCTTGATCTTGATATTTGACCTAGCTTGCTCAGAAGCGACGCTAGAGCGACCGGAAGGTTATGGCATCGTGCTTATGTAACCCATTGTTCAGTTATTAGAGTGCTCAGACACTCATGACGGCGTCAGCGGTGCTCAGGCACCCGTGACGGCCGGTTGCATTCACTTACAACTTATTAGTTTGTGCACTGAACCATGAGGTCGCACACTGAGACCCTCATTTTTATTATATTGTGCAGTGAACCATTAGGTCGGAGCCTTTGATGTCAGAAAACTCTGTCTAACTGACTCTGGCTGGTGTGCAGTGGGGCATGAACGCTCTTATACAAAGTTTGAGCGCTCTTATAGCTCTTAGAACCAACCTCTGTATTAATTTCATAGATATTCTTTGATTAATACAAAATATGTTACAATTTATGGAATAATAAAATGGTATATCATAGAATACTCCCTCTCCCCCGAGAGAATGCGAAACTCCGTCATTTCGCCGAGGGAATGGACAATTTATGCAATTTTTACCTTATTTTGGAGTTATATACTGTTTGTAAGAGGATTTGAAGTGATGGGGAGTGCTTCAAATGCAATTTTTGTGGTAGAGCTTTGTCAGTATAAACAATTTTCTCCTGGGTATAAGTACATTTCCGAGTTTCTATATCTTACCTTACCTGAGCTTATTTGCTTATGTAACATCAATTTTGGGTACAATTTTCCATTTTTATGTACAACATACAATTTGGCAAATAGTGTGCGATTTTAGCATTCAATGTTCAATTTAGCGTGCAAATTGAATATAAATGACAATTTTAGTGTGCAAATTTACAATTTCGCGTGTAATTGCGTTCAATTGACAATTTCAGTATGCAAATATATAATTTTTGCATACATTTGGCAATTTAAGTGTGCAAATATATAATTTTCGCGTATATTTGGCAATTTTAGTGTGCAAATATATAATTTCGCGTACATTTGGCAATTTTAGTGTGCAAATTGGGTACAAGCGTACAATCTGGTGTGCAAACATACAATTTTAGTGTGCAAATTGGGTACAAGCGTACAATCTGGTGTGCAAACATACAATTTTGTGTGCAAATTGGGTACAAACGTACAATCTAGTTTACACTCTACAATTCTTGGGATTTGAGACAAATTTTTCCGAGGACCGGAAAAACAAAGTACTTTATGTACAATAGGCTTGTTTGTCTCTGAGTTAATCTTTAATTTTGCTATATGGGTGTATTAATTGGCAATTTCGGCAGTGGGCCGCTGCTTAATTGACTTTTCCCTAGCCTTCTTGAGTATGTGTCCCTGAAAGAGATTATTTGGTGAGTATCTTAAGTAAACATTTTTCATGTCAACAATTTTCCTCAACATTTTTTTTCTTTTTTTTTTTTTTTATTTTTCCAACAATTTTCTTGGATGCCTAAAGTGTGTTACTTTAAGTAAATCTTGGTATAGTATACAAGTGCTAGTGGGTACAAAACTGTCTTAGTTATCTACCTGCATTCATGTATATTTGTGTTGGATTTGTACAGTTTACAATTTTTAAATTGCAATTTCGCAATTTTGCGCGTATATGCGCGCATTAATCATCGATTTTGTGAGAATACCATAGATTTTCATATTATACATCAACAAGTGGCTGTGTATTTTTTTCTAAAATTTTTCTAATACTTTGATAATTTCATTGACAGCGGAGGTGTGTCAGGAGTGAGATGTGAGTCTCCTCCCTGATGTGCTCATGCAGTGGTGGCACTTGAGGTGTTAGATGCCAGATTCTGGCATGTGTCTGTGGCAGTGCCTAGCTTGGTGTCAGTGGACAGTTCAGGGTGGGGGGGGGTGTGTGTGTGTCCATTTAAGGAGTGGGTGGCTGGTATTGGAGTATCATTTCCTCTCTGGAAACCTCTGCTGTCACACCATGGCCCACCTTCAAACTATCTTTGCTTTGCCTGTCTCCCAGGTGATGGTGGTGGGGAGTCCGGCTAGGGCTCTGGTGGAGGCCAACCAGACCATACATTATGGTTACATAGTGAGGAATTGTAGAGAGATCAGTATGCATGGAGATGTGTTGGTGGACATGTATTCCTGCCAATATTTCTTGGGCTCAGCCTTGCGTCGGGGGGCCACTGTGGCCCTTTTGGCTAGGGCCTTGAGTAATCTAGGGTTCTGGCCCATGGACTCGAACTTCGGACCGCGGGAGCGCGTCTTGTGGGATTATTTGTTGGCCGTGTCCTTCATCGATCTCGCGGCATCCGGGGATCCATCCATGGCCGCCGAGTATGGACTGGGGATGATGGAGGCCCGGCTCGTTGAGTGGGAACAGGATCACGGCCATATGTATGGCTCGGACTCGGACTCGGACTCTCCCATCGATGTTGAACCCGAGGATCTGTGGTAGGATCCCGACTGACTGAAACCTAGGGTGTAAAAACCCGCCATCCCAAAGGCCCTTTTCAGGGCCGGCAAATTGTCCGAAAAGTTCTGAATACTGTCTCTGATATGTTGTCTCCTGGTGATGGACTGGGGGCAGTCTAGGCTGTGGGCAGTCTAGGCTGTTTCCACAGTCACCGGGGAGGGCTGGTGGTTTAGAAAATTAGCAATAGTCTGCATGTTTGACCTTGCGGTCTCCTCCTGTTGTTCGTCAATAATTATATCTGTTGTATTTTCCAGTGCTGTCATGGTCACCGGGCTGGTGCCACAATCATTCTGGAGAAGCATGGAGTAGTACAGTCCTTTGTTTTTAAGGGCTGGTATGGTACTGAACCTAGTGCGCCAAGGTAGGTGTATCACCTGAGGGAGGTGATAAGCAAATTCTCCTCTCTGTGTTGTTATAACTGCTGGTCCATTCCAGGTAAACATAGCCTTAGGTAGTGGGAAGGTTTTAACCACTATATCCTTATAGGTCGGGGCAGCTGCTGATTTAATCTCATCAAATTCATGTGGTATTGGCCTCAGGGGTAGCGCGAAGTTCGAGTCTCCACAATATATTTTAAAATATATTGTGGGATTTGTGCGCTTGGCCACATTTTTCTTGCCACAGTGTGTCTGTGCAAATTTCTTAAGGTACTTCATTATTCTGTAGGCTGAGTAGATGGTCAGGGTGAATAATATAGCAATTATCAGGGTGTGAGTTTCCTGAATTGTGAGAAAAGGGGTGTGGGTTTCCTCTGTAGGGGTTAATTTGGTAGGATTCTTATCTGGGAGCAATTTGTGTAGGGGCAGCTCGGTGACTAGTCTGAATGCTTTGGCTGTAGGCAGGTAGGCTACAGTCCCTCCTAGTCTGTACAGTTTGAGTAGTATGTATACTATAAAAATGTGAGCTGATATCCCTAGGATGAGTGCTAAGCTTTGGAAGATTGGATGCTCTGTAACTCGACGTAGGTATGATTCCTCGTAGCGCGTTTCCATTTCCTTATTAAGGTTGGAGGCATCTTTTAATAATGTTTTGGCAAAGGGCTCTAAATTTAGTTGAGTAATATCATCCATGATCGGATTTTCCTGTAGTTTTTCTAAGGTTCTAGAAAGGTTTACTACTGGGAAATTTGGAAGATTCTCTCTTTCATCTGGTTTGGTTTCAGAAATTTGGTTAAGTGCTGCCATGAATGGTAAATTAATTGTCTTGAGAATGTAATGAAATGATAAGGTTGAGTTACAGGGCAACCTTGTGTTTGGAAGAGAAAATTCTCCTACACTGATTGTGCACCCACAGGGTACACCTATGATTGAGTAGGACTGGGCTTTTCGAGTTTCAGACGTTTTACCATGGCAGTTGATAAAGTAATGGGGTTCATTAGTAGTGACCAGATACTCATCTTCAGAAATGGAAATAGCATGGGTGGTAGGTGCTTGCAGTGGTGAAACTGTAAACTTGCAATGTTCCTTAATCTGTTGAGCCTGGTTAGTAAAAATGGCTACAGGGCATGTAGGCCTGTGCTTATAAATTCTACCATTTACATCTCTGCATACCTTTACTGTAGTACCTTCACATGCCTGCATATCTGCTGAGTCCAATTCGATGAATAATGATTCGTCGTGAGATACTGCTAGAAACTCAGTTGTGGTTTGTAATTTGGTGACTCCTCTGGTGGGGGTCTCCTGTGTGTCTATAGGCATGGGTGATGTAATCATTTGGTACAGTTTGAAGGTCAAGGTGGTAGATTGAATTATAATGTCCAGATGAATATATATATGGTGAGCTGAGTACGTGTATGAGGTCAGCTTCTGTGAATAATAGAAATCTAAGTCATTAATTGCGACTTGTGCTCCAGGGTGTGTAATCCTAAGTTTGCTATTAATGTCAATTAAGTATCTAGCAAGGTCTGAGGGTGGTACTATATCAGGGGTTAGGATCCCTGATGATAGCATCCTCAGGGCTGCGTTTGTCCTTTGCAGTGATTGAACTGTATTCATTCTTGCTGCTATGATAATTAATGCATCATTTAATACTTGCATCTTTTCCCTTTGAGTTTTCTCGTGCCTTGAATATGAGTCAAGTGACCTGGACATGTTAGAGGCCCACAGGTTGACGGTGTCACCTATGGTGTTGATTGTGCTGTCCAGTACCTTCTTATCTTGGATGTATGCTTTAACAAACTTATCTTGTCTGTCTGTGATCTTCTCAATGAGACTAGCTGCTTCCTGATCTTGTTTAGCAAATTTCCTTAGTATTTTATCTATGTTCTTGAGCTGTCCCATTACTTGGTTTACATCTTCTACTGTGGCTAGACCTAGCACACCGCGAAACAGGGGTGCTAGAAAACCCAGTATGGCCTCTCTTTTGGCCTTGTCCAATGTGTTTATGGGGTTGGATAGGAACAATTTGATGGAGGCTAATGTTTCATTTATCTCCTTGTCTGCAATTTCCAGCAAGGTGTCAAGCTCTTTGGCTTGTTGGATAATTTGACCAGAGGTATGATCTTGTAGAGTAGGAGTGGTCAAATGGAGTATTCTATCCCTTATGGATCCTTGGGTAACGGGTGCTCGAGGTATCTTGTAGGGGATAGCTAACAACAGTGTTGTGGTTGTATGTCCATTGACCAATGGTTGAGGGCTAGGTTTGAATACTACTCCTATGTTTTGTCTCACCACAGGTGTATAACCTGCAGTAAGTGGTTCTATAGTATATAATAACAGCATAGTCAGAAGTATGGGTGAAACTCTCAGTCTCCCCATGGTGCTTGTGTAAAGCAAGTTTGCTGTTTAAAGTCTTGTCAAATTTGTAGTGATTTGGTGCTGGTAAAGTCTAAGTGTATGGTGCAACACTTTAAATGAAGTGGTTCAAACTGTACCTTTGCAAGATTGAGCTGTCTTGGCAATATGTCCGGTGAGTCTATAGAGATTGACCAGTAAATGGTAAGGTCAGGTTGAAGGTGAAGTAGGTGTGTTCTTTATCCTAGTGCAGTCTCTCCTAATGGAGAAGTGGGCTGGCTAATTCCCAAGTGGGGTCCTGTAGACTTGTGTTCCAGACTGCAGCTGGATGAAGACTGATGGTGGGCTATGGTCCACAGTGCTTCTTATGTAGCCTACCCTACCCACATCCATTGTGGGCCTGGTATTGTTTCTCTGGAGTCATGTACCTAATCTCCAGTGTCTGCAACTGTGGGGTTCTATTGTGTAATCTGTGTACTGGTAATTAGCTCCTCCTGTCATCCAGGACAGCCATTCATGACCGTCTAGACAGTTGTCTGAGTGTAGCTTATAAGGTCAATTGATCTCTATAGACTGCTGTGTTGGCATAGCGCGCTCTTTCATGTGGGGATTAGGCTTTAGACACTCCATTGTGTTACCCTTACTCTTCTTAGACTTCATGTCTGCTTTACTTGGAGGGTCCCAGTCTTTGACCATTCAGAGGCAATAACCTACTGATATATTTACAAATTTGATTGGCTTTATATACATATAAGTAATTCATTATCAGTCACACATGTCTTATGTGTGGATGAAGAGAATTTGTAATACATTTTGAAAATCTTATGTTCTTTTGGTATCTCAATTTGTTTCTAATTTCTTGAAACTGCACCACACCTAGATGTTTTTCTTAGTATGTGGTGTGCAGGCCTAGGCTTGATAGGGCCTATGCCTGTGGTTTCTCTTGTAAGGGTGACATCATTTTTGTTCCTTACAATTTTGTTGTAGTATTTGGCCTCATGTGGAATAAGCCTGTGTGCAAATTCATTGTTTCTGACAGCCACAACCTTTTTCAGCCTGTCTATGTGCACTGGTCTGGCCACCAATAGATTGGTGTCCAAGTTTTTGAGTTTGGCACTTGTCAAACTAGGTCTATCTACTACAACATATGGTCCCAAAAAAAGGGGTTGGAGTTTCTTACACTCTGTGTTGGTCAGGATTCTTGGTATGTTTAGGTACACCATGTCGGTGACCTTGATTTCCTGTGGTGTAAGTTTCTTATCATATCTATCCTTTCTTTCCTTTTGTAGCTTGGCGACCCTTTCTATAGCTTTCCTCCTAGAGGTATCTTGATTTGTTATCATGTTAGCTACATGGTCTGCTACGGTGGATATGTCTTCCTGTATTCCCAGCCCTAAGTCCATTGGGGTGGCTGGGTTTCTTCCATGGAGTAGGAAGAAAGGGGTGAATCCTGTGGTTTGGGATTCAGTGTTGTTTAATGCAAAGGTTATGGGTTCAATAAATGAATCCCAATTGTTTTGGTGCTTTGAGCAGAATGCTCTGAGCGCTGTGCCTATGCTAGCATTGAATCTCTCTACAAGCCCATTTGATTGTGGCCTGTATGGTGAGGAGAATTTATGTTTGATCTTGAGGTGTTTGGTCAACTTTGTGAACTTTGCACCTGTATAACATGTTCCATTGTCTGTTTGAAGAGTGGCTGGTGTTCCATGATGACAAATTATATTCTTGTAGAACTCTGCTGCTGTTGTTTCAGCTTTTAAGTCAGTAGTAGCCCAAGCTGTTGCATATCTGGTAGCATAATCTATGCAGACTTGTATATGTTTGTTTCCCCTGGCAGTTGTGGGAAGTGGTCCCACCGCGTCGAGGTTTAGGAACTTCATTGGTGAAGCCATGTACTCTCTCACTGTCATTGGTGTTTTGTGTGAGTGTACTTGCCTTTTTGCTGTGAGGCATGTGTGGCAGGTGGAAACATATTTTGTTGTGTCTGCTAGCATAGACTTCCAATATACCCTAGGTCGGAGTGCTGACAGCATCCTACTGGAACCAAGATGGCCGCCGGTAGGTGAGTCATGGAAATACTGTAGTGTACTTGTTACCCATTGCTGTGGTATAACAATTTGAAGTGGTACAGTATTGGTTTTTCTCCAATTTATGGGGCATATATGGACTAATGTACCATTTACCAAGGTGTATGTCTGGCCTTGGTTGATGATTCTATTTCCTTGTGCTTTTGGTGCAGGCAAGGTCCCATCCTCAAGATATTGTATGAGGGGCAATAGTTCCTTGTCCTTCCTTTGTTTCAAGCCACGGTTTGTACCTGAGATGGATGTGTCGGGAATCTGATCCAGTAATTGATTTATATCTAGCACATGTTGTTTTATTCTGTCTCTTTCTTTTTCTTTTTTGTCGACTATTGGCCTATCTTGCGCCTTTTGTTGGGGTGTGTCACTCTTGTTTTGGTGTGTAGGCTCCTTTGGAGGGCCTATTCTCGCCTTGATGGGAGTGGCAACCTTTTTCTTTAAAGGCACAATTTGCTTTTTGTCATTCCTCTTTGTCTCAGAGTTCTTTGATTTAGTAGATGCAGTGTCTTTTGTGACATTTTTCCTGGCAGGTGGGGTTTTGGTAGGTTTGTTTCCTGTGACCTTTTTCTCATTTAGAATAGTTTGTGATTGTGTTGGGGGTTTTGGTGTGCCCTCCTGAATCATTTCTCTAGTCTTTGAGCGTGTGGTCATAGGACACAAATGGTTTGATGTTTCCTCTCCCTGCATTGGTTCAAAGAATCTGACTGATTTGGAAGTTGCTTGAGTAATAGCATATATTGTGTCTTCTGGATCCTCCTCATCTGAGTCAGGTGGGGTGAAGGGTGGCTCCTTAGGAGTTGCCTTCACCATCTGATTGAGTGATGAGAATTCAATAGGCTCGAAGTCATTATCTGGAAAGAGTTGTGAGTATTCCCTCTCACAGTGGCAAAACACATAGTGTGTAGATTGCTTCAAGATACCCCTAATGGGTGTCTCTGGCCTTTCAATGGTGTTGGGTGGATCATCCCTTTTGAATGGTACTTTCTTTGTTACTTTTGCAAACTTGGTTCTACTGGCTGCTCTAACTCTCCTTGGTGGGGGTGGAGGGTTAGTCATGGGTCCAGAGTCTGGGTATTCTCTTCTAGACATAGCATCTGGTGGTGTGTTATCATCACCTTTCACGTGTTGGATGGTGAATGAAAATTGCTGTATGTCTAAAGCCCATCTGGCCCATCTATGTGTGAGTCCTGTATTGGTTAATAGTGGGATTAAGGCTGCATGGTCTGTGTATAATTGGAAGTGTCTAGTCTCTAGATAGTGTCTGAAGTGTAATACTCCATACACTACTCCCAGTAGTTCTCTCTCTGTGGTATTGTAATTTCTCTCATGTTTGGAGAGGGTTCTACCTGCAAAGGCTACTGGTCTGAGCACTCCTTCATTATCTCTCTGTGAGAGTACAGCTCCTAAACTCACATTGGAAGCATCAGTTGCCAAACTGAACTCTTTCTCATAGTTTGGATATCTGAGAAGAGCATTGGTACAGAGGGCATGCTTTAATGTTTTGAAAGCATTATCTGCATCCTCTGTCCAGACAAATGCTTTGAGATGTGTCTGTAGATCATACAATGGTCTAGCAATTTGGGCATAACCTTTGATAAACTTTTTGAAGTATTGGCATAGGCCTGTGAAGGATCTGACATTTCTGACTGATTTTGGTGTTGGGAAGGTTTTGATTGACTCCACCTTTGTGGGAGATGGTTGTAGTCCCATGGGTGTGACTCTCATTCCCAAGAAGTCTATTCTGTCTATGAAGTATTCACATTTTGATTTCTTCAGTTTGAGTTTACCAACTCTTAAGCTGTTGAACACATCTTCCAGGTCATGGAAGTGTTGTTCGATTGATGGTGATAATACCAATATGTCATCTAGGTATGGTAGGGCACATTTGTATTTGAGTTTGTTCAGAATTAATGTGACTAGATGGCAGAATCCCGCAGGTGCGGTCGCTAAACCCATCGGCATCCTTTCGTAGACATATTTTTTGTCATTTGCTATGAATGCGGTTTTATGCTGGTCCTCCTGTCTTATAGGAATTTGAAAAAATCCCTGTTGGGCATCTAGCTTACTGAATACTCTTGGTCTGAGTGACCCTATCATGTCTAGAGTGTCATCGGCCCGGGGTGTAGATAAGGCTTGATTTATCGTGTTCTGGTTCAAATAACGAAAATCTGTGACGAGCCGATGGCCTCCCGATGATTTTTGTACTAAAAAGGATCTGGAAGCCCAGGGGCCCTCAGCACATTCTCTCAGAATGCCCTGTTGTACTAGCCTTTCACACTCTTCCCCTATTGCGGCCTGTTTTTCTGGTGTTTGTCTATATGGTAGGAAATGACATGGTACTGCCTCTGGTTTCACATGTATTGAGTGGGTATACAGGTGTGTAGCACCAATGTCTCCATCTTTTCCTACAAATATATCATCATACTTGGTCAGCAGTGATTCTAATCTATCATGCTGATCTTTGGATGTGAGCACAGACTTTGGTGGAACATTCTCTTCCAATTCTGGCTCGAGGTCATGTGCCTCACTATGTATAGCAGCTATTTCAGAGAGTCTGATTGAGTTGGGTTCAGGGTCAGCATATGTGGACTCACAGTCTGAGTCCGTGTCACTGAATTGAGTTACATCCTCAGGCCGTATGGCTGAGATGGATTGATCAGTGTGTGGGGTAGTGTCTGACACCTGTTGAGGTTTTTCTAAATCAGATTCCTTGACTTCCTGAAATAGAGCTATGATGGCACCCTTTTTGATTTTATGTGGGCGCCTGCTGGTGTTGAGTAACACTAGGGGATGTTTGTTATTTTCCCTGGGGGTTACTGCTGCCCTTTGAACTAGATATGGGGCATTGTTATTTCTTTGGAGGTTATCTACTACTCCAGTTTTGCCTTGCAGTGATTGAGTAGATGTGACTTTACCCAATACTGCAAGTTCAGAGAATGGAGGGATGGTAAAATCCCTCACTGCCCTAATGGGTTTGAGAATTTGTTCAGGATCAACATTAAATTCAATTTGAGATTTTGTAGTGCTTAAGAAATCTGTGCCGAGTACCATGGGCTGTGTGAGGTTGGGTATTACAGCGAATTGGTATTGGAATCTGACACCTTGGATTCTAAAGTTCAGCATAGCTAAATGTCTAACATGACACACCGATCCATCTGCCAAATGGATGTTGATTTTAGATTTCCTCAGTTGGATATGGAATCTCTTTTGGAGATCCATGAGGAATGATTGTCTGACACAGGTGATAGTAGCACCTGTATCAACCAAACATTGTACATCTGAAACATCATATAGATTTGCATTGATACAGCCATTTTGAAGAAGTACAATAGAAAGCTTGGTACTCTCACCTGTATCCTTTGATGATGAATCTGGTGGGGTGATGTGTATCACTGATGGACGTCTCTGTCTGTTAGATGGTAGATTGGCACTAGCAATTGTCTCTGGTTGGATCTTTGTTAATCCTGATTGATTGTTTGTATTTGGGGTGTCACAGTGCACTGGCCCATCGGCACTGTGACATCCTAGTTTTCCTGGTTCTGTGGGGTGGTTGAGATGCTTGCCACCAGGAGCTTGGAGATTTGATCCATTACATGAGGTGGTATTTGGGGGTTACTGTGTTGGTTCCCCTGGTAACCTCTTGTGTCAGGTTTGTAATCCTCCTGGCGTGGGTTGGAACCCTGGTTATATTGACCAGAGTTGTTGGATCCCTGGTTGTTGTAGGACCCAGAGTTGTTATAGGATCCACTGTTGTAGTTCCTATGTGGGCTATGGCTTCTACTGTTGGATCCTTGATTATAGGATCCAGAGTTGTAGCTTCTATGTGGACTATGGCTTCTATTGTTGGATCCTTGATTATAGGATCCAGAGTTGTTTGAACCCTGGCTGTTGTTGTAGGATCCAGAGTTGTTGTAGGATCCAGAGTTGTAGTTCCTATGTGGACTATGGCTCCTACTGTTGGATCCTTGATTATTATAGGATATGCCATTACTTGGGGTTCTGTCTCTCCTATCACTGTATGAAGAGTTACCATTGTTGGAGTTGGAAGAGCTGTTGTCTTTCCTACTGTTGTGACCCCCCCGGTTGTTGTTGTTGCCCCCCCTACCTCTACCTCTATTGGATTGGTAGTTGGGGTCATAGTTATTTCCTCTATATCTACCGGTAGGGTCTTTTGATGTAACCTTAGCCTCCTGTTGCCTTACATGGGCACTAGACATTAGGTTAACATCTTCATCTGCACTAGTGCTGATTTCCTGGACCTTTTTCTTAGTAGGCTGTGGTTTAGACTCTGCCTCCCTTATTTTCCTAGATCTTTCTTGGGTCTCAACCTCTAAGGCTAGGTCTAGGGCTTGGTCAAAAGAGTCTATTTTCTTGTTTTCAAGAGCTACAGAGATCCAGGGCCTCATGCCTTGGGTGAATGTTTTAAATAAGGTGTCATCCTTTAGGCATTGGGCATTACACGCTTTTCTGAGATACATTGCATAATCAGATACAGGTTCATCTATCTCTTGTGCACGGAGTGCAGTTCTGGAGATAATATTGTCTTGAGTAGCAAAATACTCTTTTAGTTCATGTACTACATTGGACCATGTCAACTTATCAGGTGTGGCACTTTCCTTGAAGGTTTCAAACCAAGCCAATGCTTGTCCTTCAAGGTACTTGGGTAAATATGTTACCATGGTGTCACTGTCTGTTAATTTGTACCTGTCCTTCAGATACTCTGGGAATTTGTGATCAATAAATAGTGCTGTTGACATGAGTGGTGATGGGTGAGAAAAAGTTTTGGGTTTGGTTACCTCGTGTTGCCTGATCTTCCTGTCGTCGTGTTGTTGTCTGTCTAGGATCCTGGTCATGTTGGACATCATGGAGATCATGACATCCTCCTTGGATCCAGAGGCAGATGGTGTGACGACAGGTGTGGTTGTGGGTGTGGGAGGCTGTGAGGTCTGGGATGATACCATCCTCATGAGATCTGATATCTGTTGTTGTGCCTGTTCTAGGGCCTTCCGATGGTCATCTAATTGTTGACTGAGGATCCTCTCCCTTTCCTTTGAGGCAAGGGCATGAGCATCATGTTGGGCTCTGTTTGCTTCTAGGGTAGTAACTGCATCTTGGATGGTATTTTCATAGGCCCTTATCTTTTCAGCTGCCTGATTGGGTTGAGGACCTTCTTCAGTGTCGGCCATGGTGGAAGGTGTGGGATCACTGGTGTGTTGTAGGTATCACTGACATGTTGGAGATCAAACTGAGAATGTCATTGGGGAGACCTCACTGATGTTGGGGAGACCTCACTGATGTTTGGGAGACCTCACTGACGTGTGGGAGACCTCACTGACGTGTGGGAGACCTCACTGACGTGTGGGAGACCTCACTGACATTTTGGGAGACCTCACTGACGTTTGGGAGACCTCACTGACGTGTGGGAGACCTCACTGATGTGTGGGAGACCTCACTGACGTGTGGGAGACCTCTCTGACGTGTGGGAGACCTCTCTGACGTGTGGGAGACCTCACTGACGTGTGGGAGACCTCACTGACGTGTGGGAGACCTTACTGACGTGTGGGAGATCTCACTGGTATGTGGGAGATCTCACTGGTATGTGGGAGATCTCACTGATATGTGGGAGATTTCAATGTCGTGTGGGAGATCTCATTGATGTGGGGAGATCTCACTGATGTGTGGGAGATCTCATTAATGTGTGGGAGATCTCACTGATGTGTGGGAGATCTCATTGATGTGTGGGAGATCTCACTGATGTGTGGGAGATCTCATTGATGTGTGGGAGATCTCACTGATGTTTGGGAGATCTCATTGATGTGTGGGAGATCTCACTGATGTGTGGGAGACCGCACTGACGTTTGGGAGATCTCACTGGTGACCTTGGTGGGCATGGTGTCAAGGTCACTGGGTGGGTGGAGTGGGGTTTACTGTGTGTATGATTGTTTTCAGTAATGTTGCCAGCTTAATTTTTAGAGTTTTTAGAGAGCATTGGGTAATTTGGGATCTTAGTAGGATGTTCTCCACCACTTTGTCATACTAGTTATTGGCATGATCAAGTTGTCATATGAGAAATATCATAAGACTAGTGGTATATAGTGTAATTACCTCAAGGCTCTTATAAATAGTGTTATTTCCAGTTGTCACTGGTTTATTCAGCTTTAGGCAACATGTAAGAAATATCAATCATACAGTAGTTAGTATGTAGGTAATTTGTACATACAGTAAATATACAGTAAGTTATAAGGTATAATGTTCTGTTCCACTCCACCTGTGAGGTAATAATAATACAATGTCCAGCATAGTTCTAGGTGGGTTCCCACACCTAGCTCCTGACCTGCTGCTTAGAGGAATAATGTAATAATGAATAACTTTACCCTCTGGTGGAAGTCTTGAGGAAGATACCCTCTGGCCACTAATGATGGAAACCAATGCCTGTCTAGCATAGTTTCACCATAGTGCAGTGGTATAGCAGGTAGCAGGAGATGACTGGAGATGTTACCTCTAGAGCGGTTCTTGGTGTTCTGTCCTCCTGGAGGTGCAGACAGGCTATTTGTAGCAAATCTTGGAAAAGCACCTCCAGACTGACTGGGGCCAGTAGCATCTGCCTAACTCTACAATTGTTAGAGGGGAGCCTTTCATGTGTCACTGGGTGCACAAAGGACCCCCATGGGCGCCGCTGTGTCCCCCATTGTCTTGGTCGGTTCTGTAACTTCAAACCCTCATAACTCGGTCGTTTATGCAGCTACAGCCGCCATTTTGCGCATGCGCGGAGTTGAATATGCCAAATTTGAACTGCCCGCTGGATAGGCGCGTAACTCCCGCCGGTTTGTCTGTAGTGCACTCAGAGCTCCATTCAGTCTCCATAGCATAACTTCCTTAATAATGGGAGTTCCGCCTTGATCTTGGGCTCATTCTGACCGTCTAATTATGGGCTTTCCATAAATGCTTTGATATTTGACCTAGTTTGCTCAGGAGCGACGCTAGAGTGACCGGACGGTTATGGCGTCGTGCTTATGTAACCCATTGTTCAGTTATTAGAGTGCTCAGACACTCATGACGGCGTCAGCGGTGCTCAGGCACCCGTGACGGTCGGTTGCATTCACTTACAACTTATTAGTTTGTGCACTGAACCATGAGGTCGCACACTGAGACCCTCATTTTTATTATATTGTGCAGTGAACCATTAGGTCGGAGCCTTTGATGTCAGAAAACTCTGTCTAACTGTCTAACTGGCTGGTGTGCAGTGGGGCATGAACGCTCTTATACAAAGTTTGAGCGCTCTTATAGCTCTTAGAACCAACCTCTGTATTAATTTCATAGATATTCTTTGATTAATACAAAATATGTTACAATTTATGGAATAATAAAATGGTATATCATAGAGGCATCTTAACACATCTCCAGGCCGCACACCTCCATCTACAGCACTTGAAAGGGTATGGGGAGGAGGGCACAGAAATGTGGGAAATCTCTAGTGTGTTGAAGAACATTGCATAATTACCTCGTTCTAACACAGTAGAGGTCTCATAACTCCTCTGTCTAATCGAGTTTACTGACTATAGAAATGTATTCTAAAAAAATGGGCTAACCTAGATATGCTCATTATAAGCAAGTTCTCGTTATAACCATGCTCTTAGTAGCCAAGTTCTACTGTATCTGCATATTTCAAGTTTTACAGGAGAGGCATATGAATTTTTGTTACAGGTACTATATAGCACACAGTTGAAGCAACCTTACTGCATTGGGGTATGTAGGCACACATATCATAGACAGAGCTTCAGTACTTTCATAGTACATAGATAAAGGACAATGTTAAAACCGAAGAAAACTCAATTTTTCCAAAATGTCAGTTACGACCTTGTTGCACTGAGGCGAATATTTGAGGGCAGCATAATTTATTGCATACTTTATCATGTTGTTCCTTTATATTTTAACAGAAAAGAACATCCTATTGTCACGAAGATTTCATTTAGTAGTCTTCATACTGAAAAAAAATATCCTGGCATACTCATCAGTTCATCTGCTAAAGTAAGGGCAGACAGCAGGCTTCTCTGCTGCAGCCTATGGTGTCACAGGAGACCAAATGCACCACAGTAGAAAAGTGAAGTATGCACTTTCTAGATTAATGCTGCTAATATATGTCTATGAATATTACTTGCATATTTATAAGTAGTATTAAATAGGCCCACTGAGTTATCCTAAATGATTAGATCATGTGTAGAAAAATTATTTATACAATTACAAATGTTTATTGCAACAGACCCCTTGCATAAACAATGCACCACATCAATGCATTTGGTCTCCTGTGACGTCATAAGCTCCATTAGAGATGCGTGCTGTCTGCCTTTACAGTAGCAGATGGGTTGATGAGTATGCCAGAATATTTTTATTCAATAAAGAGCCTAAAAAATTTAGATATCAATATCTCTAATTACTCTGGATCATTTCATTCAATGTATCTTGATGTCAGAAAAGCATATAAATCAGGACTTTATAGACTAGATTTTGATTTATGGAATTCTGAGGAAAGGACACCTTAAACTATAGTTCCATGAGCTAGAACCCCCTATTATTTTCACATGTTTTATTATTTTGAGAAAATGACCAATAATATTGAAATAAAACCTCTACAGCCTTTAGAGGAGATCATGGGGAACAAGATCAAACAATAAAAATGGGTAGTCATTGGAGAAACTTAAGAGCAATGCTGATTTGAAAATGATAAATCACTGGTCTCTACTCTATTCATACTAATCTTATGAGGGAGGTGATTACCATCTGGGAAACACTCTGCATGGTGCTATCATATACCATTTTATTATGCCAATAATCTTAACATATGATCGTATTAATGCATGAAAATATGAGGCATTAATACATTGTATGTCCACATGAGCGTC
Source organism: Acholoe squamosa (assembly GCA_949317995.1). NCBI lineage: Eukaryota > Metazoa > Annelida > Polychaeta > Phyllodocida > Polynoidae > Acholoe > Acholoe squamosa. Next base: position 68,706,108 of record OX439045.1, read on the forward strand.
CACGGTCCACTGAACACCACCTATGTCAATATTCATAAGTTAGAAGGTCAAAGCACCGACCTCATGGTCCACTGACCACTAAACAATAGTATATATAATTATCTAATGGTGAAAGCTACCGACCTAATGGTTCACTGAACATGAACAATGGTGTATATAAAGTTTAAAAGTGACTGCAACCGACCGTCACAGGTTGCTGAGCACTGCTGACCGTCGTGATCACGCTGACCGTTGTGATCTACCGTCAGCTCTAGAGCCGCCCCACGACCTAGCAGTTATGTAATTGCCAAGACAAGACGGTCGAAATGAGCCTAAGATGAAGGCTCTACTTGCATTATTAAGAAAATTATGCAACCGCGACTGTTTTGAGCTCCAAATGCGCCACAGACAAACGAACAAAAGTTACGCACCCAGAAAGCAGGTAGTGGAAAACTGACATATTCACCTCCGCGCATGCGCAGTTTGAAAGCTCTAGACACATAAATGACCGAGTTACCAGGTGTCTGAAGATGCAGTACCGAGCAGGACAATGGGGGCGCTGGGAGGCTCATCGGGGCGTCCTATGCACCCCCATGGACATGAAAGACTCCCCACTAACAACCAGAGATAGGGGCAGATGCTACTGGCTCCAGTCATGCCAGACAGGCATAGGACTACACCCCACTTGTGGTCAGAGGCTATCTTCTACCATCCATCCACCAGAGGGTAAAGTTACATATATTATCCCTCTAAGCAGCAGTTCAGGAGCTAGGTTGTGGGAACCCACCTAGAAGCATGGTGGATGGTGGATGGACGAGGACGATTAATTCACAGGTGGAGTGGAACACTACTTTATACCCATATTATAATTACTGTGTGTGGAAATTACCTGTATATTAACATTCGTATTACTGATACATAACATGTTCTGCCTAAGCTGAATAAAACAGTGATAACTGGAATAACACTAATAAGAGCTTGATATTCTTGAGAAAAAATTCAACTGATCTGGATGGATTCTACAGTGGATTTGAATATGAACACAAAACCGACATACATACCACCCCTCCCCCTATAGGCCGTGGGCTGAGATGGCCCACCATGCACCCCCCACCACTCAGCGAAACTGGTATTTTTTTGTTCCTTAGGGTCCTCTGAATAAGATTCAAGATGTTAACATTGATTATCTTGTGATGCACTACCAGTTTTTGCTTATTATCCATGTGCGGGGTCAGACCACTTTTGGGTTAATTTTGGTACCCTGTTAGGGGTCGAGAGGGTGCAGCAAAGCTGCAAGACCACTTTCATGAGGGGTTTAGGAGTTTAGATGGCCGTTTAGATCACATTGACCCTTTTGGTTTGGCAAAAGAGTCTTGTGTGGTAGGCTTTGAGTAGGAGTGTGGGTTGTATAGGCTATAAATTTCTTTAAAAGTGTGATGAAGGGAGGATGTGCATGTTATTTTACCAAAAAGAGTGTTGCTTGAAGGTACACTGTGGTACCTCAAAGAACTTTTTTTTGGTGAATCAAGGTCTTCAATCAGCATGTGCTGTACATAATCTGTCACTACCTACAGTAATAACTGCTGTAATATTACTGATGCTTATGTCACTGTTTGTGGTTATCAGTCCCTATCTACAGAAACCAGTCTCTAGTTATCTACTCTTTCCAGTCAGTTATCTCTCACAATGTACAATCTGGGGTGTTTCGTCCCCCTTAAGAACATGCCCCCCTAAAAAAGTTTGTTTCGGAAAAGAATAAGCGAAATAACTTTTTTAACTAGCGTCACAACTTGTCAGATTTTATCACATGGCACCAGGAAAATGAATAACTTTTCCATGTGTAGTGTGACGACAGGGCCACCACCCTGCTGGATTTACGAATGCACCCGGGGACGGATCAGGCCACTCCTTCAGCCAATCAAAGAAAGGAAAGCGGGGTCAATGCATCCGCCTAACTGCCTCAGCGGCGTAGTAGCCAATCAAAGACGGGGACCGCAGGGGAGGGAGGGAGCATCCCAGTTGGGCAACGTGCATCTAGGGCAGACCAGACAGTGACCACACCAAGGGGGGTATGAGCTCCCATTCTAATTCGATGTAAGTTCACTCCACCGGCCAAAATCACCAGTCAGGCCCCTACTATAGCCGTCTAGACGGACGACAAGGGTGGGAGGGGAGGGAGAGACCAGTTGGATTCTATACTTGATTTCCAAATACCCCTATACAAATTCTTTATGGTTGCTGAGATAGAGTGCATCATGCCAATCTGGGCATGATGCACCAATGAATCAATGCCTATTTCTCAGCTGTTTATTGACAGATTTCAAAGTGTAAAATATCAATTTTAATGTTTTCAAGCATACTGATTCGATTTTTTTCAACTTAGACACCCATATTCCCGATGGTTGCTGAGATAGAGTGCATCATGCCAGTCTAGGCATGATGCACCAATGAATCAATGCCTATTTCTCGGCTGTTTGTCGACAGATTTCAACATGTAATACATCAATTTCAAGGTTTTCAACCATGCCGATTGCACTTTTTCAAATTTTAGATCAATATTCCTGAAAGATTCAGAGACAGAGCGCATCATGCCAATTTGGGCATGATGCACCAATGAATCAATGCCTATTTCTCAGCTGGTTATTGACAGATTTCAAAGTGTAATATATCGATTTTAATGTGTTCATGCATACTGATTATATATCTTCAACTTATAGACCCATATTCCTGATACTCTTTGAGAGTGCATCATGCCAGGCAAAGCATGATGCACAAATGAATCAATGCCCATTATTCTCTAGTTTATTAGCAGATTTCGACATGTAATTTATCAATTTCAAGATTTTCAACCATGCCGATTCCATTTTTTAATTTTTTAGATCCATATTCCTGAGAGTGCATCATGCAAGCTAAGGCATATATCAGTAATTACTCACAATTTGTCAGCAATTAGTCAATACAAATCAGTAGGATACAAGGATGCAAAGGTAATGGACACAGAGGTAAAGGATGCAATTATTATGAAGGCTTAAGGAGGTTTAAGATACTTTTAAAAAAAAGTAAGTGATAGGTACAACAATGTTGTAGAGGCAGATGACCTCTTGAAGATTAAATATTGAAACCTTTCCATTATTTACTCACATTTTAATGAATAAATATTGGTGTAGAGGTACGTATTGTTTAACCATAGAGTTGGGTACCGTCTGGCGTGGTGGGTGAGTCGAGTCGTCAGACGTTCCTCAGGTTCCGGATAGGTGGCAGCACCGATCCGGGTCTGTGGGGACATCTGACGACGAACACCTGGGTCCTTATATAAAGCCCAGGGCTCAGCCGCTACATCAGAGGCCCTTCTGGCCTCCGCAGAATGTAGATCACTATTAATCATTATTAGCTGCCCCTTCTATACTATCCGGCAGCCGTGAGTGTGCATTAAGTAATAAATCTAACCGTTGGCATACACTTGAAACACTGTCTTACTCTTTCTTTCCGAATCGTAAGACCCGAACCCCCAGGTCCGTGGGGTCACAACCCCTTACACTGGTGCTGTGACCAGTTAATTCTGGTGTATAGCCCGGACGTTATAACGTCCGAACGGCTGGTACATGGGTTAGATAGCCTCGCGGAAGCTAACCCAGCAGGGCAATTAGTTGCCCAGGAGAATGGCAATGGATCATTAGTGCTCCAAACCCATTCGAACTCCCAAGATGCGGAATCTGCATCTTGGAGAGATCCCGAACCCCACTATAATGATAGTGAGGAAAATCTACCAGACTCTGTACGACGTGAACAGTCCATACAGAGACAGCGTAACTTAATAGGCCAACAATCACTTGTTGACGAGTTAACTAATTCGATGTTCGAAGTTGGTGGTAGTACTAATCCAGAACATCCGGCACCGATGCCAAAAAGGGTAACATTCGGAGAACTACCTTATAGATTACCCAGACCCGGACTACCAATATTAGATTACAGCGCTATAGATGGCGACTTAACCTATGCGGTACCGGAAAGTGAGGAATTTAAACGACCGGATGTCCTGTTGTTAAATGAAACTTATGTAACTTTGAACGAGAACCTAAATACCTTGGTCAAAGCTAAAGATGAAGTATTCCATGAAAAACTTCAGCTGGAAGAGGACCTGACTGGCATGCGAAGTGAATTCGAAGCCAGAAGGAGTGAGTACATGAAGGAACTCGAAAATGAAGAACTAAAACTTCAGGAAATGAGAAAGTCATTCAATAAAGAATATGACAATAGACACATTCGTATCCAAACATACATAGATACGAACGATCAACTAAGTCTTGATAAGGCAAAATTCGAATCCGAAATATGCCATTATCAGAGCGAGTTAGAGAAATTGAAAATTCAGTGTAGTAAACAAGCTGAAGACAATGAAACCATCCGGGTAGGCATTATAGCTTACAATAAACAACTGGAGGAAGATAGACAGAAACTCACGAACGAGCTTCAGGAATTGCAGACTACTGCAATAACCTTAGACAAATACGTAGAAGCCGCCCAGCTGACTATAGGTGATATAGATCCAGCTGTGGTGTCTACAATGTTGGGAAAAACATCCAAGGATGCAACTCCAATTAGATACAACCCATTCATTGTTGACAGGGCTGATAAGAATGTAGTATCCGGAATCTATAAGAAACCGGATAATACCGCAGGTAATGGAAACGCACCTACGCCAGCAACTCCTGTGCTGGATACAATAGGTCCGGCACCACCAATACCAGATTTGAGTCATAAAATTAAAGCGACTCACGATAGTGCTACTGGAGCTAACAATAATACACCCGTAGCACAACCGAGAGTACCGGGACCACCGAGACATATGTTAACACCACCTTCATATTTCTCCCAACCCGGCCACAGTACACCAGCATGTCCAAGATTACCGAACCCACCTCCGGGTCAAGGTAATGGTCCTAATGATGGACGTTTTCCAAGACCAAACCCGCCACAAAACAATGTTAACGGCAGTACGTACCAACCAAGAACAACTTCCTATGGATATAGATATAATTATAATCCGTCAGGAAGTAGTAATTACCAAAATGGTAATAACTATAATCAGGGATGGAATCAAAATAATTCTTACCCTAGGTATGCATCTTCTGGAACAGCTGGAAATGCCGGTTACAGTGGTGGATGCCCTAGCGGTTCATCCGGACACTATCCTAACAACGGTCCACCAGGAGGGAACCCTCCAGGCGGCCCAGGAGGATCCGGATCCGGAGGATCAGGATCCGGAGGAGATGGCAGGAAGCCAAACAGAAGAACTTCCATGCCTGCAGGGATGCAAACCATCTTTGATAGAAGCCAATGTATCCAAAACCTTGGCATTGACTGCTACCGAAAGGGAGCAGATGGCATGGAAGTCATGAACTGGAGCATGCGAGAAGCAGATAGACTACGCGGATGTAATAATCCGGCACGTAGACAGGCACGGATACCCCCTCCATATGATTCCAATGATCCATGGAAGGATAGGTATCAAGCTTTTGTCGACGAAGTCAATTGTAGTGGCTGGACAAAAGAAGAAGCTCTGCCGTATTTGATCTGTTGGTTGAATAAAGGTGGAAAAGTAGCCCTCAACCAATGGAGAGCAGCATACGGATTATACGGCACCTATCATCAATTGGTCGAATGTGCCGCATACCTATTCGGATCAATCGTTAGAGAAGATCCATGGGTAAGCTTCAAGAAAAGGACACAGAAACCTAAAGAATCTCACAAGGTCTTTGGTTTGGAGCTACAGGACTTGCTATCAAAAGCGCGTCCGAATTGGGCTCATGACGATGACTGTTATCTACAGGAGTTGTTTATACAATTCTACAATGGATTGCGGGATCCAGATCACAAACAAGTAGTTTGGGATTCTTGGAAGGATGACACTTCCTTCAGTGACCTGTTCATATCAATTGATGGACATGACATGAAGAAACGATTGGTAGGTCTAGGACCTAACCCGGTAAGAGCAGCTCCATTTCAATACGGAGGTACACCTGCTCCGATATATGAAACTTCCCAATTAGCCCCGGTCGATTCGCATGAGGCTGATGAGGAGGATGAATATGTCTCCGATGAAAACGGAGAATATATTGGATCAGTCCAGGTAGCTGGAAAGTATTACCGACAGAAGTGGTATAGGAAGGTACATTCGAGAGGGAGGGGAGGATCCATTGCTGGTAAAACAGCTTCCGGACCGACTCAATCTGGCAATGTAACCTCTACGGCGAAGCCAACTGTGGCAGCCACTGTTGCTCCTACTAATATGATGGAAACATTAATAGCCGGATTAACAGAAGCTCTAAAGAGACCGAGAGTTGATAAATCTCAAAGGAGATGTTTAAGATGCCAGAAACTGGGGCACTATGCTCCCGAATGTATGGCTGAGAAACCTGTCCCTCGTAGACAGGAGGGTGTCTCTGGAATAAGTACAGAGGAAAACTAAGGAGGGGTCTCCCGACGGGCAAAGAAGGGGATCCCAGTGACAAATCTTGCCATGATATCACCATCCGTGATGATAGTTTGCATGTAGTAGCAAACTCGCCTAGCACCGAGGTGGTTGTAGACACCCGGAAGGTTAGGGAAGCTGATATAACAGGTGCCACCGGAGCACAGGGGAAACCCGATATCAGTAACGAGGCAGGCGGCTATGAGCTAGCCAGGGTTGGTAGTGCCCACCTGCCCCCGGGTCATCCTTGTCTGGAATACCTGAAAGGATGTGGATCGACTCCTGGTGTGAACAATGACGTTCCGATCATCACGGATATGCCCTCTGTTTTAAACGGAAGGCGGTGGTATGTTTGCCTTACTGTTAGCGGAAGATCTGCCGAATTTCTCATGGATACGGGAGCTAGCCACTCCTGTATCTCCAAGAGGTTCTATGATCTTATACCGGATGAACATGATACTCTCAAAACGGGAGGAAGTGCTCAGACGGCCGATGGCAGTACCTTGCAAACGTATGGTAGAACTTGTGTGAAGCTACAATTGGATGGAGTACATGACTATGTCATGAGCGCCACCGTTGCGGATATAGCAGATGAGGGGATACTCGGGTTGGATTTCGCATCCCTGTATGGAGTTGTGTTGGAACCCCAATCAGGAGTGTTAGTGTTGAGTGTGAAATACCCGTATCCTGTAAAGGTTAGATGTGTACTGAGACAAGTGAGCAGTATGGCTAGTGTGGCACACACTGTGCGAATCCCTCCGGGAGTAGCCTGTGATGTGCTAGTAAGAAGTGATCCTGCAATGCGCAATAAGCCTGCAGTGATAGAACCGGATGTAGCTACTCTGTCAAGTATCGGATTAATATCTGCAGACACTATTGTAGCAAATGCGTCCTGGTCGGTAGTACCTGTCTCCAATACTGGAAACAGTACTATCTACTTGAAAAAGGGACAAGTTTTTGGAAACGTGACCCTTTCGGAAACTGTAACGGATAGTAAGTTAAACTTACAAAAGGTAACAGGAAATGATGAAATTTCGGAAGACTTACTCAAGTTGTATGAAGAAACTTCATTAGAAGATCCGGAACACCGGAAAGAGTTCTATGATTTGCTCTGTCAGTATAGGACTGCCTTTGCCAAACCTGGTGAGAAACTAGGCACGACAAATAAGGTAGTACATAAAATAGATACTGGAGATGCAGAACCATTTAAAATACCGTATAGACGGTTACCTTTAGCGAAAAAGAGAGTAGCTGAAGAGGAAATAAACAAGATGTTGGAACAGGATGTCCCTTCCAATAGTCCATGGAGTAGTCCTGTGTGTATGGTAACAAAGAAAGACGGTACTATCCGCTTTTGCATAGACTACAGGAAGTTGAATGGAGTAACGAAAAAGAATTTGTATCCATTACCGAGAATAGACGAAACCATTGACTCCTTAGGAGGAATAAAAGCTGATCCGGAGAAAATCGAATCAGTTACGAATTGGAATAGACCTAAAACACCCAAAGAAGTGAGGTCCTTTTTAGGATTCTGTTCCTATTATAGGGAATTTATTCCGAATTATTCTAGAGTCAGTTATCCATTACAAGCAATAGCTAACTGGACTCCAGGAAGTACCAAGGAAAAATTTCCTTGGACGCATGAACAGGAATCTGCTTTTCAAAAGCTAAAAGACCTGTTCACGAGTACTCCGGTATTACAATATCCGAATGAAACGGATCATTTCATACTGGATACTGATGCTAGTAATGATAGCATTGGTGCAGCTCTCTCGCAAGTCCAAAATGGGAGAGAGGTACCAATTGCCTTTGCCAGCAATACACTGAGCAAAACTCAGCGCAATTACTGCACAACGAAAAGAGAGTTGTTAGCAGTAGTCGTATATACCAAGAAGTTCAAACATTTTCTATGGGGAACGAACTTTACATTACGTATGGATCACTCCTCTTTAAGATGGCTACTGAACTTCTGAGATGCTGAAGGAATGTTAGGCCGATGGTTAGCCCATCTATCAGAATATGGGCTTGAACATCACCAGATTCAGCATAGACCTGGAGTGAAGCATTTAAATGCTGATGCTTTGTCTCGAATACCAATCCGGAAATGTGATAATCCTGATTGTACTGATTGTGGAGCTCATAGGGCAGTGTTAGCAGGGATTCGAAGACTATTCGAACCCCTAGTTGCCAGTATACTGGATTGGTCTATGGATCACATACGACGTTTCCAGGAAGCTGACTCGATAACTGCGCAGCTACTGCAATTAGTACCAAAGGGTATACGTCCAGTTAGACCTGAGGTCTCTCTGGAAAATCGAGAAATGAGAAGGTTTCTTGCTCAATGGACCGAGCTTGAATTCCGGAAAGGCGTGTTATACCGTTGGAAGCCATTTAATAATGGTGAGAAAATCATGCAAGTGGTGATACCACATGCCATGAGACATGACATTATGTACTTCTGTCATGGACATCGGACCAGTGGTCATTTCGGAAGGAAACGCTCGTTGGCACGACTTTCCAAAAAATACTACTGGCCTGGCATGACAAGAGACTTGCAAAGATGTGTAATCACCTGTCCGGATTGTTGTAAAAACAAACCCGGACCTGGGATGGGCAAACTTCCCCTATCCCAAGAACTTTTCGGAGTTAGATTCGCAAGAATCGGGGTAGATATCATTAGTGGATTGAATACAACCGCTAATGATAATACCTGTATGATGGTAGTGTGTGATTATTACACAAAATACACTAAAGTATTTCCACTACCGGACCACAAAGCAGTTACTTGTGCCGAAGCCTTTGTAAAAGGTTGGGTACTAAGTTTCGGTGTACCATTAATGCTACACAGTGACCAAGGCAGAGAATTCGAATCAAATCTCTGGCAGGGTATGTGCGAATACTTAGCTATTTGTAAGACTAGAACCAACCCGTATAGGCCACAAAGCGACGGATTGGTAGAAAGGTTCAATAGAACCCTTATCCAAGTTCTAAAGTCACTCGTCAATGAACATATGGACGACTGGGATGAGCAATGTCATTTTGTGACACATGCTTATAACAGTACGGTACATTCAAGTACAAATTGTACTCCGAACCTTTTAGTATTCGGAGAGGATCTGATAATGCCTGCCGACTTAGTATTTGGAGTCGTAGGGATGGACCCGGAACTACCTTGCCATGTAGTTTTTGTGGAATGTTTAAGAGACAGATTTAAAAAAGCATATGAGTCTGTCCGAATTGATTTGGAGAAAATTGCCAAATAGCAGAAAGCTGGATATGATACCGATCTAAAGCATCGGAAATTCCAATCCGGAGACAGAGTTCTCAGATTACATGAACCACTTAGACACATAAAATTAGCGTCTAATTGGGATGGTCCCTTCACGGTAACACAAGTTATCAGTGATTGTACCGTAATTATTAAATCTGACCTTGGTCGACTTTATAAGTCAAATGTGGCTAGATTAAGGAAATGGTCTGGGAGGGAGACCTCCACAGAAATGTATGGTGAAGGTTCCGGAAAGATCCTGAACCAGAATTGTATAATAGACCAGGTAAAGAACACTACAGTGAAGTGAGGCCGTGGTAGGCCTAAGAAGTGTTCCGAATCAGTGGCACCCACGCCAACACCGATTAAGCGTGGGGGAGTTAAAAAAGTCTCGGCAGGTGAAGACAAAAAGAAGAGGAAAGGTGTCTCGAAGGCTAAGAAACACCTAGAAAAGGCTCTTCAGACTGTCAGGTCCGATAAAGAACTATCCGAGAAGGGGAGATACGTTTGTCGCAGCCCTCGAATTGCCCAGAGGACTGCAGTGACCTAACCTGTATACACAACGGGTGTAATGTTTACATTTAGAGGAACGGATGACAACTGACCCGAAAGGCTTATTTGTTGCCGCCGCATGATGTACCAATGGGTAGTGGACGGATAATCCGGTGGATTTGCTTAAGCTTTCCATAATCTCCACTTAAATCCCCAGACGAGTCATCGGCGTGAGCGATAATTACCTAAAACAATCAGTTTGTTGATGTTCCGCTTGTAGCATGTGCGTTTCTGCATGACGTCACCGTGTCCAGTCTCGGCTGACCTCTCGTGACCTCGCGAGCCTCGGGGAAATGACGTCACGAAAGCTGGCCTGTCGCCATATTGTTTTTCGGTAACGTTCAAGACGGTCGAGCTCGCTCCCTTCTTGGATTTTACCGGCTAGCAAACTCCTCGCTGCTCCTCCAGAGTCTGTCTCCTGGTAGGCAGACTCCGTCTGTGTCGGCCCCGGCGCCATAAAAGCCGGAAAAAGGAGTAGTTTACTAGTGTGAGTGATTCCCCAGTCATTGCTGAGGAATCCGTAGCTGCAGCCAAGCTATCCGGTGACCCGGATAAGCTGACTCCGTCCGCAGAAGCTTTTCCGGAAGCTTTGTCACCTGTTACACAGGAAGAGAGCGAGATGATGGACGTGGAGGAACCCATGGATCGCTCGTTCGAGGAGAAGCTGGCCTCATTCTCACTGAATGAGCCAGAGAAACTGTTGTCTCCACTCCCACCCGAGGGATCCGGAGGGGCTACGAGTGTTGAACCCGCAGCGACTGGGTCCGAGACCGCACAGGTCGACGGACCGAAGGACCAGTGGAAGCCAGCAGTGGCTGACCCGTTCCCGATAGAATACGACGGTCGCTACCTGTACGTCCACCCGGAACTACAGGCACAAGTGACCTATGCTGACGGTACACCAGTTAGGTTGGACCCGAAGGTGAGGATAGCTGTCGAGGGTGTCATGGTTCCTGAACAGCTGGACAGGACGCCTCCCGAATGGCCGGATAAGACCCTGTGGAACGTCAAGGCGACGAACATCGATTGGGTAGGCTGCGTCTCGGAACCCGAGGGGCAGACTTACCCACGTCCTTGTGCCACCCGGCCCCAGTACCGGACCACGAAGGAGTTTCGGGAAGCCGCTGCCAACTTTGAGCAGTGGGACGACGGTTATTACATAACCGAGCAGGAGTTAGTGGATGTTCAAAACAATTCGCTAACCGGCATAGACCGAGGTGCAGCCGTTCGGACGGTTCTCGTCCGTCGAATGACTGCAGAACAGGAGGCCCAGGAAGAGGCTAAGAGGGCAGCGGAAGTACCCGCACCTCCTATCCCCGACCTGAAGCTTGCCACCCGAAGCACAGCCGGTTCTGCATCAGCCACCGGCAGTACTACCACCCTGGTAGAAGCCTCGACCTTCAGCGCATCCGGAACCCAGGAACCGGAGGAAGACTGGAAGGTCAGTAAGAACAGGAGGTCCGCTGCTCGGAAGCTCAAGAATCTACCGGATTCTGCTAGAGCCGAGCCGAAAGCCAGCACCTCAGCCACTGGTAGTACTGCCATGGAGGTTGAGTCGTCAGACGAGGAGTCGGTGCACGAATCCTCGGTTGAGTATGATGAGAAGGCCACTCCATCAACTCAAACCAAGGCTGAGCGATGGGCTAACGCCAAATCTGGATTCAAAACCCGGATTCCGACGTGTTTCTCCGACTGTGCCTACGGAGTAAAAAAGGACGGCTCTACCCTATATGCCTGCCCGGACTCAGTTAATAAAAATAATGAGTCTTTCGGACGAGGATCCCAGTCCGAGCAAAGCCTATCGAAAGATGTGGCTTATGCTAAACCACACCGAAGGGTATTACACTTATACCCAGAGGAGAAAGCTGCGTTGGGCTCTTGAGAAGTGGTACGGTGACGACCAGAAGTCCTGTCCCTTCTCTATCTGCCAGGATGCGAGTGATGTCTCCGTCCGGACCTGGAGTACTCCAGCCCGGTTCCAAAGGCATCTGGTAGAGGCCCACTTCCACCATCACCCGGTTTACATTTGTGATCCGAGTTATGGTAAGAAGGGCAAGAAGTGCACTATGAAGGTTCAATATAGCCGACGTAGCGATCTGGCGAGGCACCAGAAGAAATGCCATGCAGAAGGTTTGGATGGGGCCCGAACGCATATCATGGAGCTTCATCAGGAACTCATGATAGTCTGAGCGAGGATTGTCTGAGCGAGGATGCTTGGTCTAAGATCCGACCAGGGGACCAAGTCCTCTGCGAGGTTCCGAAGACCAAGGTTTCGAAACTCCGCGCAAAGATAGTCCTGACTCCTGGAAAGGGTAAGCTGGACATGCACGAGTCTCTCTGGCAGAAATGCGAGGAATCCGGCAAGGAGGGAAAGAGAGCTCGTGAAAGGAGCAGAAGGGATCAGAACCGTGGTGGTAACAGTAATGGTCAGACCACCACTACTAAAGTCAGAGCAGACGACCGCTCCAGGTCTCCTCTGGCTCGGCACCCCCACGAGCAGGTTCAGGGCACTCCGGTGTTCAAGAAACCCGAACCTGCTGGATACGCTGGCGCCGTATCAAAGCCTGGGAAAGTTAACCCCCGTAACTTCCCGTCCTTGACCCAGGGACCTGGACCTGAGAGCCAGACCCTGGTCATTGGAAAGGGTGGTCGACTTGTTCCCAAGAAGACCTCAGCACCTGCTGCCGCCGGATCCACATCCGCTCCAGCCGCCCTCCCAACCAACTTCACCCAGGACCAGTTAAGCCTTTACCTGCAAATGGGATTGAAGCAGAACCAGCCTCCTACCTACTGTATGCCAACAGCAGGCGTGTCCAGGAGCCCCACACCCGGAAGTGGTCCTCAGGCCGCATCGACTCCTCCCAAGGCTGTCGCTGCACCTGCGAAACCAAAAGACGCCATTACCATTAAAACCGGTAATGCGGAAGTTTGGTTCGAGAAGTCTCGCCAGGGGGAAGCAGATGTCCAGAAGGCCATCTACACCCACTGGGAGAAATGCATCCGTGAGAAGGCAACAGAATTCCATCAGGGTCTTCTTAATGATACCCTGTTGTGTATGAAGGAGGTTGCGGATGCTGAAAAGCAGCGCCTCGCCCCTCATTCGGGACGATGTAAAGTCCCAGGAGGAGGCTGCCGCAGCTGCCCAAGAAAAGGCAGCTATGGACGTACACGTCTTGGAGAAACGTGTCAAAGAGGAAATTACCCGGAATACCAACTTGAACACCAAGTTCATGAGGGTATTCGGAGTCGATCTCGACGAGTGGGACGGCACTCCCGAGTCGGCTCTAGCTCTTCTTAAGAAGAAGCATGCGAAGAAATCCGCCTAAGCATGCTACGGGTTATTTTCTAAAATTCTTTTCTCTCCACTAAATAACCATATATAGTCTTTGCGGAACCCTACAGGTCTGCGAATGTCTTTCATTAGTATATGAACACCTGTTCTTTGTGTTCCGGGTTCCTTTTATGACCAGCTTATTGTATAATTCAGGCCGTATAATTCTTATTGTACCCTGAATAGTCTATTCGGATTCAGAACTTCACTTACAAACAATCCGATAGTAGACTTGCTGCTGTCAAACGTATCCGGATGCCGGTTCCAGACTTCTGCTGCTATCTGTGCTAACCACTTACTAGGATGGACTTTACGATTTACCTCTACATTTCACCTATACTCCCGAATGGACTTATACTACATGTTACTACTACTTCCGGACCAGCCTATATTGGACTTTTTACTTATGTCAACAATACTTAAATGGATTACGATTCTACACTGTTGACAAAACCGGATCTGCACTTTACTTCTACTCTACACCATTCGGATATACTTATGAACTATAGCACTTCCAGAGGATTGTGGGTAGCTGCCCCAAATTCATCTACCGTGTTCACTCTAATAACCAGAAATCATAGACTTTAGCACGTCCATCCCGTGGTTAGCTGACCACACCTACCTCCTAGTACCCGGAAAACTACAGCAGAAGACTCCAGCAGCATCTACCATTTTTATATTGTACATAATGTCAAATCTCTATTTTTCTATATTGTTATTTGTATATGCATATTGACATTGTAGTCATAACTAACTATATATTGTGATACGGGTATATACTTATCTATTGGTACGGATCTCAAATTGCTGTTCATATTAATATTATAAGATCCGGTAAATTACACCAGAACGTACATATTATTGTCCTGCGAGACATATTGTATCATAAATATATTAATCTGGTGTTATATAGGTTATTTGGTACACGGTGATATCATATATATTATCATATTCATTACTACACCGTGATTTTTTTCTTTTCAAGTGTATAATACAAATGGTTCTACTCGTACTACTCACGGAATCCTTAACGGATTCATATGGTTATATCATATTATGACAATACATGATTATATGTCATTAGATAGTGTAGTTACTTTTAAAGTCTTTTTCAAGACTATATAATCAAATGTGTTTTTAATAACTACAAACACATACGGATGTTATTATGTGATTTATTTAATATTAACAGTTCCGTTACACTTAACTGTTACTATCACATACATACGAATGATGATACTTGTCCTATTTCTTATACCGGAAACATGATATCTTGTCCTAAAGGTATAATACACTAATTAACAGTTTCGATACATACAACTGTTATTCATTCAAGTAATTTGTATCATATTACAACATCCGATTTGTTATTATGTAACTATATACATTATCAGAATATGTATATGACATTCGAATCATATTTAACTTGGTGTTAATGGTATATCTATATTTGTACCTCTATTACTAATGGTTTAGACATATAGAAATGTTATCCTAGTAATATTACTATAACTATAACACCCTCCTAAATGTCTGGGAGAGTGGTGTAGAGGTACGTATTGTTTAACCATAGAGTTGGGTACCGTCTGGCGTGGCGGGTGAGTCAAGTCGTCGGACGTTCCTCAGGTTCCGGATAGGTGGCAGCACCGATCCGGGTCTGTGGGGACATCTGACGACGAACACCTGGGTCCTTATATAAAGCCCAGGGCTCAGCCGCTACGTCAGAGGCCCTTCTGGCCTCCGCAGAATGTAGATCACTATTAATCATTATTAGCTGCCCCTTCTATACTATCCGGCAGCCGTGAGTGTGCATTAAGTAATAAATCTAACCGTTGGCATACACTTGAAACACTGTCTTACTCTTTCTTTCCGAATCGTAAGACCCGAACCCCCAGGTCCATAAGGTCACAACCCCTTACATTAGTAATTACTCACTAGCATTTGGTCAATATATGTTAGTAATTGCTCACTATTTGTCAGCAATTAGTCAATATATGTTAGTACTTAGTCACTATATAACAGCAATTAGTCAATATACTTCAGTAATTACTCACTTTGTCAGCAATTAGTCAATATATATTTCAGTAATTACCCACTATTTATCAGAAATTAGACAATATGTCAGTAATTACTCACTCTTTGTAAGCAATTAGTCAATATGTGTCAGTGATTACTCACTATTTGTCAGCAATCAGTCAATATATGCCAGTACTGAGTTTTTATTATAAAACAACACTTAGTCCATATATATATGTCAGTAATTACTCACAATTTGTCATATATTCGTCAATTGTGAGCAATTACTAACATATATTGACTAAATGCTGATAAAATGTAAGTAACTACTATTATGTATTGACTAATTGCTGACAACATTAATAGTGAATAGTTACTAGCATATATTAACTTATTGCTGACAAAAAGTCCATAGATACTGACATATTTTGACAAATACCAGTCAAGGCAGGATGCACAGGAGGAGGAATCAATGGCTATTTCTCTGTTATATATTGACTAATTGTTCACAGATTGTGAGTAAATTCTGACATGTACTGATAATTGCTGACATAGAGTGACTAAGTACTGACGTATATTGATTAATTACTGACAAATAGTGAGTAATTACTAATATATATTGACTAATTGCTGATAAATGGCGAGTAATTACTGACATATATTGACTAATATCTGACAAATTGTGAGTAATTACTGACATATGTAGACTAAGTGTTGTTATATAATGACTAAGAACTGGCATATATTGACCAATTGCTAACAAATAGTGAGTAAATACTGACATATATTGATTAATTGCTGACAAAGAGTGAGTAATTACTAATATAAATTATATTGAATAATTGCTGACAAATAGTGAGTAATTACTGACATGTATTGATAATTGCTGATATAGTGACTAAGTACTGACGTATATTGACTAATTGCTGACAAATTGTGATTAAATACTGACATATTTCAACTAACTGCTAATAAATGGTGAGTAATTACTAACATATATTGATTAATTGCTGATAAATGGCTAGCAATTACTGACATATATTGACTAATATCTGACCATGTATGGCCTAGATCTAGTGTTTCCGAAAACCAAGATGGCCGACACATGGAAATCAATAGAATTGGGTAGTTGAGGTGTCCCTATGGTCACTAACATCCATCTGATAACTTTTGAAGATCAAAATTCACCATATATGGCCTAGATCCCTGTGTTTCCGAAAACCAAGATGGCCGACACACATGGAAAACAATAGAATTGGGTAGTTGAGGTGTCCCTATAGTCCCTAACATCCATCTCATAACTTTTGAAGATCAAAATTCACCATATATGGCCTGGATCCCTGTGTTTCCGAAAACCAAGATGGCCTACACACATGGAAAACAATAGAATTGGGTAGTTCAGGTGTCCCTATGGTCACTAACATCCCTCTCATAACTTCTGAACATCAGAATTCGCTATATATGGCCTGGTTCCCTGTGTGTCCGAAAACCAAGATGGCCGACACACATGGAAAACAAATAAGTTTGGTAGTTGAGGTGTCCCTATGGCTACTAACATCCATCTGATAATTTTGAAGATCAAAATTCACCATATATGGCCTGGATTTCTGTGTTTCCAAAAACCAAGATGGCCGACACACATGGAAAACAAAAGAATTTGGTAGTTGAGGTTTCCCAATCGTCACCAACATCAATCTGATAACTTTTGAAGATCAAAATTCACCATATATGGCCTGGATTCCTGTGTTTCCGAAAACCAAGATGGCCAACACATGGAAAACAATAGAATTGGGTTGTTGAGGTGTCCCTGTGGTCAATAACATCCATCTGATAACTTTTGAAGATCAAAATTCACCATATATGGCCTGGATCCCTGTGTTACTTATAATGACTAAGTACTGACGTATATTGACTAATTGCTAACAAATGGTGATTAATTACTAATATATATTGATTAACCGCTGACAAATAGTGAGTAATACCCAAGTCCCGAGTTAGGCTGCGACGGCCGGTTTTGCTGCCTGCCACCTCCAGGGGTCACTCTCTGAGACCCTAAGGAGGGTACACTTCTCAGAGGGCCTATACTTACAGGAAGTACTTTTGAAACTATGAACTTCTTTGTATTTATGGATGCAACTTTGTCAGCATGGCTGACATACAACTCTCCTTCCTTGGTTGAATTTATTAGGATTTTCAATAAATAGAAGTATAGAAAATATGTACATTTGTGTAAACAGACTGACCCACATTGATTCCATCCCCTGCCTACCCAGGAGCAGGCCCCTTCCTGCGGTCAGCTGTCAGGGAGCTCACCACCCCCTCCAGCTGGTCTCGACTCCATACCCTCCCTTCGGGTTGTAAACTGTGCCCCAAGCTGCCGTTTATGGTGGGGGCATGGTAACTCGGGACTTGGGTATTACTATCATACCATAGCACTAATACTAACCTGTTATAGCCTTAAACTCAATACATGTACCGTAAAAACACAAATTAAAACACAAATTAAAACACAGAATGGCGTCAACATTTTCAATCAAACACCAGAGAATGGAGAAATGGAAAGACATCCATTCAGCAATGACACACATCTATATATATGGAAAAGTACCAAGATACTGGATAATTATGCTAATTATGCAAATAATATGCGTGGATATGGAATGTTTAGTATCAATCTGGGGTGTTTCGTCCCCCTAAAGAACATAGCCCCCTAAAAAATTTGTTTCGAAAAAGAATAAGCAAAGTAATTTTTTTAACTAGCGCCATTTTCGGCCTGAGCCGGTCCACCTGCGCCCTACCTCCAGCCATAACCTATCTGTTTTAAGTGTCACCGGTGAAAAAGGGCAGGTTTGAGGAAGGAATGGATCGAAATATAGGCTTTTTTGGGAACGTGGGGGCAGACGCCAGTTCAGGCACTGGCAGAGAGGTCCAAGAACTGGAAGTTTTACCAAAAAAATCATATCTCCCTTAATAATAGGAGTTTCCCATAGTGTGACCTATAGATTAAGGGTAGCTCGAGCTGGCAATCGTCATGGTCTGGGCATGATGCACCAATTTGACCAACTTGACATTATGATGCTTTGAGGCTATTAGAACTTTGCCGCTACATACTATACTACTCGAATGAGCCAAAAACTCATTACTACAGTAATGCTTTGCCGATACACACTATACTACCGGCTGACTAGACGGGGACTGCGGGGGAAGGGCAGACTGGACAGCCACCGGATGGGGGGGGGGGGTTGAGGGGAGGGGGCTATAGACCAGTTGAGGGTATGGAACCAGGGTGTGATTGGTACATTGATTTACAGTGGAGGGTAGAGCTCAGGGCAAAGTCTATGGGCCGATGCAGTTGTAATATGACCACTTACGCTTAACAGCAGAAAGTGGTCAATAAGGGAGCATCTTTACTGATGGCCAAAGTGTGGCGATCAACTACCCTTCATAAAATCCTGATTTTCTCCTGACCTATTGGTTTTATCAAAATATTTTATTCACGACTAATAGAGGTATAAGGGAGCATCTTTACTGATGGCCAAAGTGTGGCGATCAACTACCCTTCATAAAATCCTGATTTTCCCCTGACCTATTGATTTTATCAAAATATTCTTTTCACAACTAATAGCAGAGGTATAAGGGAGCATGGAGAACTAATAAAAATGAATATCCGATTCATATAGATATTAAATTTCTTATGTGAAAGTGGAAGGATGGTCTGTGCGAGTTTGACAGTAAGTGGCTAGCTTTGCTGTGGTGATTTTCTCCTCAATTATTGATTTAAAGCTTAGGGAGAAATGACATAGGATTGAAATATCCTTTTGACAAATAGTAGTAGGGATGTAGGGGAGCATGTTGAACTAAGAAAAACGAATATTTATCACACTTGGTGTGATATGTTTGTCAAATGCTGCCATCTTGCTTATTCACTTTTGCTTATGACTGGGCTTCCCTGGTCTATATATTCTCTTTCCTGTCCTCTCGGATGTGTGTGGTGCACATATGGGCAATTGCACTGAGATGGGGAGAAACCCATTTTTCACCATGGGAAGGGGGTGACAAAAGAATGTTTTGGATATTTTTCATTTCCATTAGGTGGGTAAGCTCAGGATCTTGCTTGGAAACTATGGTTTTGCCCATGTATCATCAATATTCAAAGCAGCAGACTACAAAACATAAGCTTTTTATGGGGTATTTTTCGTAGTGCTCCCATTGGTATGGGGCAAGGTAAAGAGAAAATGCATTGGAAATGTATAAATCTTTTATATTTCCGCTAGCCCCCAATACTTAGCATTATATATAATCAATTCAAGAACTATTCCCCTTATCTGCCTGGAGTTATTGCTAAAAACCTTGTGGACCCATACATGCAAAAATATAATTAGAAAGCCTTAGGTGTCAACTATCAGTCTTTAGGTAAAGAACTTTAGATTCATTAACATTATACATGTACCTCAGTATTGCCATATTTGAAATTGCAATGTGATTTGGTGTAGTTTTAGAGAAACCATACAGGCCTCCAGGGCATAGTTATGGGATTTCCTGAGATGCATTGTCATAATGATTAACCACTTATGCACCTATCTACATGTAAATATTACAGTCCCATTATACAACTCAATGGAAATCTATGGTAGTTTTTTTCATGCCAGGAATCGTACCTGCCACATGGAACCATACGTGCCACATGATGTATTATACCTGAAATATCATGAATTAAGAAGTTGTTGTTATGACAGATTACTATTATAAAAGGACAATGCCCAGCATCATGCAAAAATGATATCATATGAATCTGTTCACTTGGTGGAAAAATGAAGTCCCAAAAAATGAGTTCATAATCCCATAGGAACTAATGCTAAATAATGGAATGAATATAAAAAATTGCCAATTTTAGAGTCAGTGTTCCCAATTTTCAGGGTAGGTGCCGCAGTGCACCAGAATTTTGGACACACAATTTCAAAACAATCCAAGCAGTTTAATTTTTACCCCTTAGTGAGCCCTGTGTGACCCCAACTCAGTGCAATTGACCATATGGGTGGGCACCGACACAATCCTGTGTGAAATCTTGTAATGTAATTCTCGCCATGAGTATGACCTAGCTGTCAAAATGGCATTAAACATCTATTACTCGCTCACTCTGCTTATGACTGCTCCACAGGAAAAGTAGTCCCAAGAACCACAAATCCTACTTTTATGTCAGGTTTTCGTGACTTTCTAACACTAAATAATTTGTATTTATATTAAAAAGATTTTTTTAGGCTTACAGAACTGAATTTTAGAGAGCGGGAGAGCAGACATTCAGGTTGACCCTTGACCTTTGTGGCTTCCAAACCCTCTAAGCTGATGCATTATACTACACATAAAGATGTGATCAGAGAAGCTTGTCTCATATTTATTAAAGAATTTAATTACTCTTTAGCTATAAATTACTAAATAGATCATTTTACATCAAACATCTGTATCAAATAAATTATGAAAGCCAAAATAAAAATGAAATCAGTTTGAACAAGAAAATGATTTTTATTTGTGGTACAGCCATTCTTCCCCCCCCCCTATTTCTTACATATTTATAATCAATTATATATACAGTAACTCGGTGCAAAAGAGTAGGAGATTAAGTTAAGGGGCAGGATACAGCTTATCAGTCTTATCACTGAACATTATTCTGGAGGTTGATGAGAAATTCACACAGAATGCCCTGCTCTGGAGTCGGGCGCCTTACCAAGATGGCGGCCTCCATATCGTAATATGCTAATGCCCTATATACAGTATATAGTACGCCAAGGTAAGATAAGGGGCAGGATACTGAAAGAATTTTATCAAAAGTGGCAATAGGAGAAATGGTTGAGCCAATAAAAGCCTACATCCCTCCAGGTGGTTGCTCATGACTCTGTATGGAGTCAGGGCGGCCACCTGCTGGCCAACACCCCAACCACCAACACCTCACCCCTCCTCACTCACTCCCATGCCACCTGTCAATTCATACAGGTACCACTCCACCACCTCACGCCCAACACACCACCACTCGCCCTCATTCCTTCTCTACACCCCTCACCTACAACACCTCCCTCATTTTCACCCACCCACCCACACCTTAACCTTTTATCACTACTCTCGTACTTATTTTATTTTATCCACATCTCATTATCTACATTATGTACATCCTTATATTCTTATCAACTATCAATTGACTTTTATCAGGTGTACATATCATTTCAACAATTCTAGTTATGCAATATGTCTACAAGCATAACTTTAAACTATTATATATTACCATATGCATAAAATAAATGTCCTTTATTTTCTCCAAGTCCTGCGTCCCACCTTTTTCCTTCTCCATATTAGCCGTAGGTAGTGCCGCCATGGAGGGCAGTCTCAAACCTGCCTACAGAAGGAGGTTTGACACAGTCAGCAAGAAACTTTTAACTCAATCCAGGCTGTGCTTGAAATAAACACGCCAGAGACAATGATTGGTCATAAGATGGGTCATAAGATGGGTGAGATTGCCGCCTTCTTGAGAGCTGTAGGGGGAAATGCAAATGTGCAGCTTGCAGACAAATCAGGAAATTAAAATGCCCCAACCACGGTGGCAAAATATCAAAAGTCTGATGCTGCTGCTGAGCGCTTATTAAAACTATGCATAACCGGAAGTACATGTTAACCGGCAAGGTTTGCCGCCTTGAATACACACAATATGATTGTCTATTTTCAACAATATCACTCCCCAATTTCAAGTACTATTATCATTTAATGCATTAAGAAATATTCATGGGATTCAGTGCACTTAGGTGCAGACACCCAATATTATCCAAAGGCGGACCAAGGCATTAAGAAAGGAAGGAGGGAGGAGCACTATTGGCAAATTTCTCCTCTGACTTTAGGGCCGAGGTTAACATTCAAGAAATCATATTTCTGATTCAATCTTATCTTTATAGCACACCATATAATAGTGCTGCTCCTGACACTTTTGCTGATGACATTAAGTCGTTTTTGAGCTGGTCCTCAAGTTGCAGATTTGCATTCTTACCAACATCTCTTAAAAAGATGGAAATCTCATTCATCCTCTTAGCAATCATCTTCTGTTGAGTGTGTATACCCAGAACTGCCTCGATTGACTTAAAAATGTCATCTTGTTTTTCTGTGACTGCTTCTAGCCTCCTGGTGTACACTTTTACAGCCTCAGCCATTTCTTTTCGTGCCATGGCTGCCCGGGAGGTGATCATTGCATCCCTGAATGCTTTATCAGCGACTAAATCTTCTGGTGGTGCCCCTGCCAATGTCCATGGCTCAACACCTCCTTTATCCAACTTTGTTTGCAGGTGTTGGAGCTTCAGCCAGAGGCTCTTCCGGACTACTGCATTCTTTTTCATTTCTGGTAACTTAAGCCAGAACACCTCTGGTAAGAGGAGTTTTAACTGCAAAATATAAGAGTGATAATTACCAATAAGACTAGTCAGTATTTCTATACTATTTTACATTAGGATTACCATTACACGAATAAGAACATTTGAAAGTCTCTGAACATATGCACTTTATATTTTGAACCTTACAATATATCTTTTCAATGAGGGGGGAGACTAAGAGCAAAGTTAACGTTGTGGACCAATGTAAAAGCAGTCTTATTAGGGAGTCTTATGCATAATTTTTATTCTGACTTTACAAGATGTTAGTAAGGACATAGATGACGGATAAGGGTTCACTCGGTCCTTTTATCCCTTTTGTCACCTATGACCTTTATACCATGGTTTCCACCATTAAATATTTTTACCCTTTAAAATCATTAAATTCAATGTTATTTGTTGCGAGTCTATAACCAGTGCCTCTAGTACATACTAAAGGCACCGTAAAAAAGGTGCCTAAACTAGATAACCATGGTATAATGGGATGTAATATTGACCAATGACATAACTCCCTGTACATTCAAAATGATAGCTTCTCATTTGTGCCACTCGGCAGTAGTCCACAGCCTTAGCATTGAACTAATTGCAAACCAACAGTTTATCACCTTACATTTATTTTATGCCCCTTTAATGACATATTAAAAGTCTGAAGTGATTCATGTGATGGAACTGTGCCTATTCAGCATACCGTGTTTGCCTGTATAAGCACTTGAGCGCTTTTCAATTTCAAAAGGACTGGTGCTTATTCAAGACCTGGTGGTTATACAGGCCAATACAGTGTGCTTAGATACGAGGCTTGGTCGAGGACTTATATTATGAGTCGATTGTACAGCACAGCTGTAAGGGCCAATTGATCTTGCATCATGTCAAGCAGGGCATGATGCAGCAATGAATCATTACTCATTACTCTGTTGTTTATTGGCAGATTTCAACATTAGTCCAAGAGGCCAGACACTTTTATTTTTGTTTTGGGTACCAAAAGGTCCGATGGCAGATTCTTATGTAAAAAAGTCTCACGAATTCAGATCTGCACTTCTTAAAAAAATCCGACGCTGCGTTTTCGCACAATCGGGGCTTAAAGTAGGTCACCGTCAATTCTCAACATGGTAAATATATGTCATTTGGACTTTCAGTTAAGTCCTATCTCTGTTTAATAGGGTAATCTACACCCATATTATCAAGGGTTAGGGTTCTCCTCTTAATGTTCTGCTTTTAATAAAATAGTTCCCATCATCATTTTCAAGATGGCCACCAATATTTTGCCGATTTTGACGATTTATAAGCATACAGCCACTGTAAACCTTGCCTATCTATATAATGTAACATGACAATGGACATGTTTTTCAGTGTAACAGTGGTAAGATTAATGTTGCCTCAGCTTTAACAGTTAAGAGACACAAAAAGTATATTCCTCATCAATCAATAGATACGGATTTATGATTATTTGTATTATATGTGCATAAAATACATTTACCGACTGAAGTGTCATTTAGAGCCTACAAAGCAGATGCACTTTTAATTTGTGAATTCCTAATGCACATCATCCTTTGTTCTGTATTCATTTTCTCACACATAACATAAGAATGTTCAACTAATCTTGAGAATGCTTTTTACCACTAAAGATGGCTTTCCTATAGTATGCTTATGCCCACTGAACTTGGCCGGAGAATCGATCAGTTCTAGTTTTCTGGAATAATTTATAGTCATTGATATTTCTTATTAATGACCTGTAGGTGGAAGAGCACTCAGTATTCATAATAAATGGAGAACCTTGATATAGGTGCTGCCACCTGGTGGTTCAAGGTGGATCTAGATCTGCTGAATCAGTTGTTGCATTGGACACAACTTTTACATTGCATTTCCTCTCTGGCAAAGTTCTTCAACAGCACACATCTGGGTGAGTCATTTATTGAGAAATAAGATGGAAATACATATTGTGTGTAGGGATGTGCATGTAAGGTAAACCCTTGTTGCATGAGGTCCAGTTTAATCTAAGAATCTAACAGCAATATATAGGACCAGCAGTTTCTTTCTCATACCCAAAAATAACTGTGTTAGGTGTGACATAGTTTCAGTTTCGGTTTCTATTCAAGTCAAGCCAGTGTTGATGACCATTGAGAATTAAAGGTATTGCAGGGAATATGGATGTATTGTAGACAAGGTGTGTGTATGTGTGTGGGGGCAGTATGTATGCATAGGACCAGTAATTTAGGAATGATTGTTGTTGGGGGGGGGGGGGGCAGGGGGGTATGCAGCTCTCTTTGTAGTAAATATGGTCCACTCCTGTCCTGGGTTCTCATGTAGACAGACTCTACTGACCCCCACCCCCAACAAAGAGTTCACAAAGGTAAGAAATAAGGGGTATACAATATTTTGCATATCATTTCATATTTGCTATAGTGCACAGGAATGTCCCATGCACACATTGAAGAGGGGGGGTGGGTCCGTATGGTTTGGGTCTGTATGCATAGGAAGGAGGGGGTTGTTCAAATGCATACATGATCAAACTAATGATTTGTGACTATCATTATGGTGTTCATATGTCAGATGTGGAAGACAGAAACTGGAATAAATACTTCCATTGACATGCAGACTAGGAGAGTAGGATTGTTTTGTTGCTATCTTTCAATATAATGCAAAACTTGTAGAGTAGTTTCAACTAATATGCTTGGCTTGCTAGTGCTCTTGGTGATGGTTTGGTGGTGGGTACTAACCTATCTTTTTTGTTTCAGGCAATAGCTCTAAACTGAACAATGTCTACTAGATACTGCATACTGCATTTTCCATCCAAGAACAATGCTAATAGACAAGGGCTTATAAAAGCATGTGACCAACAAACCTTTGAAAAAATCAAGTTGGCTGATCAGAAGAGAAGGTCTTACTTGAAGCAATCAAAGTATTTTAGTATCAAATTACCAGAGTACTTAGATGAAAATATGGGATACCATGTCAAATGCCTTAAAGACTTCACTGCTATTCCAAAAGATGGAGGTGACAAGAGAATTAAAAAAAATGTACAACAGAAACCAAAATTAAGGTCAAATGTGACACATACTACTCAAAATAGCTCTGGTGTGTTTAGACCTGTTTGCATATTCTGTAACCGTTACAGGAAAACTAAGAAGGGTAATGTTGAATATCCTGGGAGTTGTGAAACTGATACAGCTGAAAAAACAATAAAAAGTGCTGCTCTCAAGCTTAGTCATCTTGATATATCATCCAAGATTAGTGGCATTGATATGAAATCAAAAGAGGTGAAATATCACCATTCTTGCAAGCGAGATTTTCTGAATCAAGCACAGGATGGCAAAAAAAAGTCTGAAAAAATGATCAATCATGAAAATGCTTTTAGCGAACTCAAAACATACATTCAGGCAGAAATCATTGATAGTCCTAGTAGCATGCTACTAACCACCATTCATGAAAAGTACATCACAATGTTAGGGGAGTCAACATATTCTGCTGACAGCCTCTGTGCTAAGATATTAAAAGAGTATGGGGATGAAATACAAAAGCACACAGTAGGCCAAAAGAAAGGTGTTATATTGTATAGTTCAAAACTGACTGCTGATGAGGCAAAGAAACTAGTGTTTTTTGACCACAGCTCTCTGTTTGAGACAGCTGTATTTCTCCGTAGACAGATACTTAATATGAAGGAGTGCGGCAAAGAACACATGAATGAATTCTCTGAAGAGGCTCTTGAAAGAAATAGGGAAACTATTCCAAAAGATCTTGAAATCTTTTTCACAATTCTCTACACAGGTAAGGCAACACTTCCTGGTCATGAGAAATCTGTCAGGCTGGTGAAATCAGTCTGTGATGATGTCATATACTGTGCAACAGGAGGGCGAGTCAAACCCATGAAACATGTAATAATGGGACTTGGTATGAAGAGCATTACAGGTTCAAGAAAGGTAGTTGAAATTCTGAATCGATATGGACATAGTATCAGCTATCATTTGGTAGAGGAGAAAGAAACAGAGATAGCTACCGAGATAATGGAGAGACAACTAGTAACTCCAGATGGAATTAAAAGGAGGGGAGGAAAGAGTACATCTTTAGCTTGGGACAACTATGACGAAATGAATCAAACACTCTCAGGGAAAAACACCCTGCATGACACAGTTGGGATATGCTATCAGAATATCTGCAATGATCAAGATGAAAAACAAACAGAACCACAGGACACAGACACACAAAGTCAATCTCTGCATACACCTTCCCCCTCATCGAACAGTGATATCAAGGTTTCAAAGAGAACATTCCATTTCAATGAGAAACATTTGGAGCCATACAAAAAGAAACCAAAGATAAAAACATTTCAGTATAATGTGAAGTATCTGCCACCTCCTCCAAATATCACAAGGATAAAGTACCTTGACCACCTATGGGTATTGTCAACTCTAGTGGCAAAGGCCCCCATGTGGGTTGGGTGGAATTCTAGACTTGCTATTGACAGTCTCCCACTTCACACCATAGCCTACATGGAAAACATCACATTACCACCCACAAGGTTAGATGTTGTTTTGGAAACAATGAAAATATCCCAAAAGGTAGCAGCGGAATGTGGACAGAACATTGCTGTTGTCCACTATGACCTTGCCATCGCTAAACCAGCCATGCAGATCCAAGCTTCTGAAACACCAAAGTATGATAATTTATTCATCTGCTTTGGACCTTTCCATATACTCCTGGCCTACTTTGGTGCATTGGGCTATTACTTGGATGGTTCAGGGGGAGAGGACATTCTGGTAGAAGCAGAGGTACTGGCCAATGGCTCTCTGCACATGACCATATCATAAAATGAGATATAATTGATAAATTTCACTTGTAGAAAGTTCTTATATTTCAATTTTCGAAGAATAAACACCCACAAATATGTATTTTACCAATATCCACATATCTAATACAGGTATGGTTCCTTCCAGGTGTAAAAAGATCCATCCACTCCTGGCAGCAGCAATGCAGACTCTGCATTTCAAGCAGTTTCTGACTGAGAAAGGGACTCTTCCACCGAGGTTAGTAGGCATCATCCATGAGTTAAATGACAATGGAAGCCCTGAGACATTAGAAAAACTAGAGAATGATGAGGTCTACATAATGTTCATGAATGATTATGAGCAGTATGCTTCCCAGACACTCGATGGTGTGCATGGGAGCACGGCGAAGTATTGGACGATCTACATTCAGTTAGTTCACACATACCTTGTATTCAGCCGAGCCTGCCGCACAAACGACTACAACTTGTTTGTACATGGACTAGGAGAAATGTGCCAGCATTTCTTTGCTGGTAACTGACCAAATTACGCAAGGTGGATGGTCCGCTATCATCTAAATCTTCTGAACATTGATGAAAGCCATTCAGAGGCCCGAGAGATGCTTGAAAATGGAGCACTGTCAATCAGGAGGACTGAAAAGCACTTCTCCAGGACAGCAGTGGACATGACACTAGAGCAGACAGTGAATAAAGATGCAGCCTCAAGGCTCACTGGGATTTCAGCCTTTTCTCGGTCACAGTCCATTTGGTGCGTGTAGAAGGTGACAAAGACAGCACGCAGTGCAATAGTTGGCTGTCTCTTATCTGGAGCTGGATTGCTTAAGCATGAGGATATTACATCTGAGCTAAAGCCACAGAGGATAGCAAAAGACAATGAGGACCTGCAAAGGCTCATTACACAGATTTGTGATTCTATGAACCTTTTTGCACTTCCACCAGAACCTGCCCTCTACAGTCTGTCCACAGGTAAAGAAGTACCAGAGGATATAAGGCAGGATCTCATGGAGTGGAACGAGAAGGGCAAAAAGTGGCTGGAAGATTTTCGGGAAGGGTGCTTTAGTGACCCTGAGAGATTTGAGAAACCAATCCCTCGTAAAAAAATCAAAAATTTTGCGAGTGCAGCGGTTAAAGTAAAGGTCACTTCCAAGGATGCCAAGATAAAAGAACTGGCAGGAACAAGGGACCTGTTTGGCAACCTACTGTACCTCAGCAGCAAAGAGGATCTTGATCTTGAGAAAGTGTTTGAGTATCCTCTAGCTCCTGTTCCACTTTCACTTGGTTCTGTAGACGGCACTATGAATGCAACAAACAAAGCTATGTTGCAGCACAGGATTGAGGAAATTGCTCCTGGTATATCAAGATTTGGAGAGAGTGATGTCACGCTGGTTGATGCATCATTCTTTCTTTACCAAATTGTAAATCCACCTATCACTTATGGGGAGGTTGCAAAGGATATTCTCACAAGGTTGTGCCAAATGTCTCCCACTGTGCATTTCATCACAGATCAGTATGAAGTTGTACCCACTATCAAAGACACTACTCGAGCAAAGAGACATCAGAATGAGAAGCAATCTAGCACATCTGTTCAAATAACTGGCCCAAAGCAGCAGACAAAGGAATGGAAGTCAGTAATCAAATCTGGTGCCTTCAAAACATCATTTGTTAAGTTCCTGCTCAAGGAGTGGGCAAAAGAATCCTATCTACAAATCCTGGATGGACACTCTGTGTATTTGACTTGTCAGAATGAATGCTTCAAGTTCAGTGTCAAAGATGGAGCCATCATCAGGGAAAGAATAATTGAGCTAGAATGCTCTCACATAGAGGCAGATACAAGGATAATGTTTCATATGACACATTGCATTGGGCACAATGGACAGGCAGAAATTGTGGTTAGAGCAAATGATACAGACATATTTGTTTTGCTGCTATATCATTTGTACCACATCTACAAGACACATGCTGTAAAGGCCAAAGTCTGGCTAGATGTGGGATTATCTAGCAATAACACAAGAAGGTGCATCAGCATCACAGAAATGGTAGATAAACTTGATGGTGATGTCATAAGTGCACTACCAGGGTTGCATGCCATGACGGGAAGTGACTACACTCCAGCATTCAGTCACAAAGGGAAAGTGAGGCCACTGAACCTTGTGATGAAAAACAAAGCACACACTGACACATTCTCAAAGCTTGGGGAAGATAATGTAAATCTTGTAGATCTCACACCTGAACTTGAGCCATGGGTCTGTGCATTGTATGGAAAACCAAAGTTCCAGTCTGTAAACAAGGCAAGACTAGCGATATTTGAAACAAAGTATGCACCCAAAAACAAAGGTGACCTCCTTCAACTCGCAAAAGGGGCAAATCCGAGTAATTTTCCACCAAGTAAAGCAACATTGGAGAAACAGGTCGAAAGGGCCAATCTTGTAGCTTCAACATGGAAAAGAGCCTGGCATCCAAATCCTCTAATACTGGACCCAGCACAAAATGGATGGGAATTGAATGATGGTCACTATGATATAAACTGGTTTGATTGTGCTCAATTCCCCAAATCAATCAAGGACATCCTTCTGAAAACCCCACTTGAGGATGAAGACCTTGAGGAAGAAGAAGAGATGGCATATGGGGAGAACAGATATGGAAGGGATGAATCAGATGGAGAGGCAGATGAAGAATGATGGTGAATATATCTTGAGAGCTTCACTGTCAAATATGAAGCAAAATCAAAATATGTGGAACGCACAGTCCTGCTGATTATATTTCTAATATAAATAGAGCATCCATATATTTCTGATAAAGTGTTCATCCCTGATAAACAAATTGCTTGATAACTAATAGTCATAGCCCAAAAGATCACATTGTAAGTTAGGTACATAGAGGAAAGCTTAAAGTGTTTTGTCTGTTCTTCACGTATGTAAGCATTTAGGATGATGTTTAATTGATTTTTTCTGTGCGGAAATGGTCATCAAAGCTGACAAAGAGCTGTAAATTTGATCTGATATGTTACACAGAACCTTCTGCATAATTTGACTTGCATGAAAACATAGTAGGGATTGGGTATGTGTGCATTAATAAACGATGATATGTTTTATAGTGGTTGTTTACTTATAAATCGTCAAAATCGGTAAAATATTGGCGGCCATCTTGAAAATGATGTTGAGAACTGTTTTATTAAAAGCAGAACATTAAGAGGAGAACCCTAACTCTTGATAATATGGGTGTAGATTACCCTATTAAATGGAGATAGGACTTATCTGAAAGTCCAAATGACATATATTTACCATGTTGAGAATTGACGGTGACCTACTTTAAGCCCCGATTGTGCGAAAACGCAGCGTCGGATTTTTTTAAGAATTGCAGATCTGAATTCGTGAGACTTTTTTACATAAGAATCTGCCATCAGACCTTTTGGTACCCAAAACAAAAATAAAAGTGTCTGGCCTCTTGGACTACATGTAATATATCAATTTGAAGGTTTTCCACCATCCCGGTTCTACTTCTAGATCTCTCAGACCCATATTCCTGATGGTTGCTGAGATTGTGTGCATCATGCTTGTCATGTGGAAGTCATATGGAAGTTATGGGGAAGTAATTGAGAAGTCATGGGGAAGTAATTGAGAAGTCATGGGCAAGTCATTATGAAGTCATGTGTGAGGAAGTCATCTAGAAGTCATGGGGAAGTCATTGGTCGAGGATTGAACCATATCAATTTTAAAGTTGGGCAGGAGAGTGGGTGTTTTCAGCATCATCCCCAATCACCACCAACAAAATACTAGGTATCTCCTAACGGAATGTCCTTTTTTTAACCACACTTCAGTGCAAAAGGCAGTGAATAAGTATAGAATAAAGGGAGGGGCCTAAAAATATCAGAGCTGTTGCTATTGAAATATCACACTGGAGGGGACATCAGGGTGATTAAAATACCTTGATGACTGACAGACATGGAGTGTACCTGGAGGTGGAGATCCTACTCACATGAACCTGAGAGGAGGATGGAGGGGATGGCCAGTATATACTAGCGAGGACGGCATTCCTGACCCAGAAGGGGCAACTATAATGTAACAGACCCCGAGGTCAGGTGGTAATAGCTTGGTCAATTCATTGCTATACCGCACTAGTCTATATGGCCCTAGGGATGGTGGGTGGTAGTCCAGTTCTCTACCCAAATACAGGCACATATGTTGTCTGAATTATTAA
Organism: Acholoe squamosa; assembly: GCA_949317995.1. NCBI lineage: Eukaryota > Metazoa > Annelida > Polychaeta > Phyllodocida > Polynoidae > Acholoe > Acholoe squamosa. Next base: position 68,738,100 of record OX439045.1, read on the forward strand.
ATTTTCACAACCAGTAACATCCTTTAAGATCCTCTTACTCACAGTTTCCACCACAAGGTCTCATCAGATGTACATGTAGGTACAAGTAATGTCCACCCTCTACCTGTGTCCCCCTCTCCTTAGGTTGGGAGGACCCATGGCAGCCATCATGCCACCTTGGTTTGTCAGGTAGGCCGCTGGCTATGGGGTGCCAAGTGGGATATTTGCTGGTAGTAGGGATTGTGTGGAATATGGGGTGCAAATATTCCCTTTAAATTCTATGAGCTATTCCTGAAGCTGGGGGATGTCAATAGCAGGCTGGAGACCTTCAGTCTTCTAAATCAGTTTTAGGGGAAAAAACATTTCAGTGATATAATTTATTAAATAATGATATCTCTGTTAAGAATAAGGCTATGCAGAATGGAATCCAGTTTCTTTATTAAACGTCAGATTCTTTCTGAACTAATAAGTCATTTGGCATGGCTTGCATCATCAGGACCAAAATATCATGAAGCATTAACCCCTAAGGTCCAATAATGCATTGAATGCATCATGACCAATGTTAATTATAATGCATTAATAAAGTACTGATGAAATAGACATTAGACCAGCATTATTACTTCATGTTGACCCAAAAGCTAATGTAATTAATTTAGGTAATTACCACATGGCTGGCATTAACATGGAGCCCTATTGAATGGGATCACCAGGGCTAAATTGATGAAATATGACAACCAAAGTGAGGACTGTTTCATTTGCTTGGAATTCTGTTGGCCTGCAATTTTGTGAGGTATTGAACTTTCATTTTGCTTCTAATGCATAGTGTATGAACGTTTCCTGGAAGACCCATTTGTGAATACTGTTTTATTAACTTGGAAATTCTTTTCGCCTCTACTTCTCGGAGGTATTGAAATCTTTTGGCTTCTATCTAAGGCACACTGAATGAAAGTTTCCTAGTTTGAAGCCTTTTTTTCCCACATGATAATGATGAGTCTTTACAGCCCCCCCCCCTTACATTAGAGGGCCCCGAATTTGGCCAGAACCAGGGTACTGTGCCCTAGAATGTTGGGTGGCTACACTGATTATATCAAGTGAGGGCCAGACTCTGCTGAAGAGGGTATGTCGTTCATTCACTTGTTTGTGCACCTAAGACAATGTAGATTTCAGTGTCAGATCTGGACATTATGGCCCTAGGGGTGGTGGGTGGTAGTCCAGATGTCTGATATACCTGTTTTTCACCCAAATACAGTCACATACTGTGTCTGAGTTATTACACTTTTATAGTCAGTAACATCCTTTAAGATCCACTTACTCACAGTTTCCACCATAAGGTCTCATCAGGCTTACATGTAGGTACAAGTTATGTCCACCCTCTACCTGTGTCCCCCTCCCCTTAGGTTGGGAGGACCCATGGCAGCCATCATGCCACCTTGGTTTGTCAGGTAGGCCGCTGGCTATGGGGTGTCAAGTGGGGTGTATGTTGGAAATAGGGAATGTGTGGAATATGGGGGGGGGGGGGCAAAGATTCCCATTAAATCCTATGAGGTAGACCTCAATCTGATTGATGTCAATAGCAGGGTGAAGGCTGACAGTCTTCTAAATCAGTTTTAGACAAAAGAACATTTCGGTCATACGTAAGAAATAATGATATCCCTGTGAAGAATAAGCCTGTGCAGCATGGACCCCAGTTTCTTTATTACATACAGTTAGAGAATTCCCCTGAGTAAGATTTACGTTATTTAAGACATGAAATAAGGGCAAAATCCTGCTTCAAATAGTCCATTACCCTTTAAGTATTGCATGATGCCTCATGAAGTTCAGGTTCTTTTGTCTTATGTTTTTATTGGTTTCCCTATTGGTTATTTGGTTGAAAAGTGGTTAAAAACGTTTTTTGCCAAGTGGGTCCTAGATTTTGTTGGTCTGTCCATCGAAAGCCGTCACTCCCTATGTCCACCAGGTGTACACTGGATGCCATTTTTATAGAATTGACATTTCCAGCTAGCAAAATTCGTAGTAAATCATGTAATTTTTACATCTTGTGCTGATCCTCACATACATAATATTATCGCGCGAATATTGTGGACAAAACCCAACGTATGTGCACGACGTTTTCACCTAACATTGCACGTACATATCATACGTCAATATGATGAACTGGATAAACTAGTTCATTGACTGATGTTGATGAGAAAAGGAGACTTCAAAATCTGTTAACAGACTATTCTCCTGCCTTCAGGGAGGATGGTGGTCCTGTGGGTAGAACTGATAAAGTTCTACACAGTATTGATACTGGATAATACTGGAGATGCTAAGCCATTCAAGGTTCCTTGTCGAAGACTTCCTTTGAAGAAGAAACTGGAGGCTGAAAAGCAAATCATTGATCAATTGAAGCAGGGGGTGATAGTACCAAGTACTAGCCCTTGGTCTAGCCCTTGGTGAAGTGATAAACACTGAATCCAGAAAAGTTCATTTGATCCTCTTTATTGCACAGCTGACATGAGTGTTCATACAGGTGGTAACATGATACACTTGCCAGTGTCCAAGCTCTGTCCCTGACCCTATAGCTCAACCTGTCCTAGGTCCTGATATGAGGTATAGTTATGGTGTGAAGAGATGTAAGGTACAGATACTAGGAGCTGCTAGTGCGGGGTGTTATATACTCAGCTGAGCAGCTCCTGGTGATGATGACGTCTGCTCTCCGTCAGGTGCAACCTTGGTGGTGCAATACCAGTCGAAGAGCAGCTCGCCATGTGGACCAATGAGGGATAAGGGCGTGTCATTCAGGTATGCCCTGGTCACAAAATAGCATCCACTGGTATGTTGCAGTGGGGTTGTGGCCGGAATAATCCAGTTTGGCTGTCATGACACCCGTGTTGGGATGACGTGTGAGCAAAACAGTTGATGGCTTATCTGAAAGTCATCTCTCGGTTATCACAAGAAAAAAATTATTCTAAATATTATGGGATTAACAGCAATTTGTCAAATACAATGATTAAATTTGTCCTCTGAAATCTCAGTAAGATATTTACTAAGAATACTTCTAAATGTGACAAACCCATTCTCCATATCCAAAATTTGATGCATATGATTTTTGGTTACCTTTACGCAATGAGCAGGGTGTAGTGTTCTACCCCTCGATGTTTAATTGAATCTTTCGATAAACAACGAAGAACAACTATTCAGGTTCCAGTTAAAACTTTATTGTCTAATAACACATAGGCATCAGCCGTTCTCGATCACAGTTACAGGTGGCAGAGTTTGAACTCTATAACAAGTTCGACACTAGGCCTTCTAGTGTCTACAGTTGATATTCCACATACACCTCCTCTGTGCAGCAGCACAGAGGAGTATTAGAACATGGTAGCCGGGCAGCCGCCAACCATCGCTCACGATGGTCAGTCGGGGCTGGACTGACCCTGAGGAAGGCCATACAATGGCCTTATATACACCGGAGTCGAGGGCCACGTGACCAAGTGGTGACGTGGCGCTGGACTCCAGTGCCCCCAGGCATCGGGTAATAGAGGTGCTCTCGATGTCGCCCACGAGGACCACGAAGGTACCTCGAAGACGACGCGGGACCACCACACCACCCCCCACTAGACTGAAACGAGGTCTCTGAAAATTCAGAGATCCCGGATCAGTCTAAACAAATAGATAATAATTTAAACTACTGGATCCGTCGACATAGTCAACAGAAACAGTAGAGGAATATATAGAAATATAGTTTCTACTGTACTGTAGAAAAAAATTATTATCACAGTTAATTATAAGGCGTTGCTCCATCCAACGTAGGAGACCAGTGTCGAAACACTGCTTCACGACCTGCTCCTGGTCGATCCGAGGGAGGCACGACCGGGTATGGTAACCGGGGTCGTGTCATTTCCTCCCTGTCTCGTTGAGAAGCTCCTTCCAGCGTAGGAAGCCCATCGATAGTGTACAGTACAACTATGATGGTCCTTCGACCGTGAGGCCGAGGATGTGTGGCACCACCGGGCCCTAAGACCGGGGTGGCGTCGGATCCACACAGCTTCGCAGGGAGGTCCGGGGACAGGAAAGGTAACCCCACTCGTGGAGGGTACACCGTCGTCCAGGAACGAGTTCCCGGGGGTTCCATGCTGACATCGAGACTCTGTTCGATGTCAGCGATCCAAGCTGAAGAGGAGGAGCAGTAGTATCATACTACTGATCCTCCGAGATGGACCCTGTAGCGGCATCGATTTAAGCCTGCTCTCCGTCAGTGCGCTCATCCTCATGTGAAGCACTGGCGGCTAGCTGGCCTGAAAACGTCGGCGACTCCGGCAATGGGGCCACACGGTCCATTGTCGTACTCCAAGCCTCGTGAGAGGTTTCGGGTGCATCCCGGGAGTCTCCCTCAGCATCTGAGTGGAGGACTGCCGAGTCTGCTGAGTCGCTTCCGTCGTCGTCGTCGTCGCTCTCCCGACCTTCAAGGTCGTCCTTGTCTCCCTGGTCAGGGGGAGCCGTTGGAGATTGACCGACGACATCGACGTCCCCGTCTATATCCATCGACTGTTCCGCCTCGGCAGGTTCTACTGCTTGGGCGGAAGCCAACGGGTCTGGGCAGACGGCTACACTCGCGGGGACCAGAGGTGTGATGCCATGAAGATCCGGATGGATCTTCGGTGACACCACTCTCTGAACCAGTGGCGGTGTAGGCTCGGTGGCTCCTGAGAGGGTTATCAAGGGAGCCGATGAGGAAGGCGCGGCTGCTGGTGGGTAGACGGAGGCACAGAGAGACCTACCCAGGGTGTCAGGCTTGTGCTGCACCACCTGCTCTCGGCCCAACATCGTCATAGCCGAGCTCAGACTGTCAATCCTTGGAGATAACTCTCTCAAAGGATTTGACTGAGCTGCCAGCGTCCTGACGTCAGGAACCACTCCACCCTCGACGAGGTACCTCTGCGCTTCGCGAGAGGGCTCCGTTCGAACGGGCTTCAGGGTTCGGACGCCATGGTGCTTGTCTTTCATCCATTCTGAGAGTTGGACCCCGAAGACTCTAAAGAATTCGCGGTCGATTTCCTCCCAGCCTTCTATGATACCATCCCTCTTGGTGATATCATATTGGGCCTGTGACTCAAAGTTATTGAGACGCGTTCGGACATCGGTCAGACGAGAGTCCATCTCCATCTGAACGGTCTGGCGCGCCTCTTCCCTAAGAGCCGGAAGGAGCTCGTTACGGATGGCCATGTTTGTTCTATCAAACAGGCCGAACAAGTAGGCACTCGCTTCCTCGCGGAATGCCTCACCGAATTGATCGATAGCAGGGCTACCCGTCATTTGTAAAAGTCCTTTACAACGTTCCACGAACGTCTTGGGGACCCCACGTTCGACGCCATACATTATCTATTCAATGGGGGGGAAAGACTTCAGAGCGAAGCTAATGTTGTTGACCAGTGTAAAAGCAGTGTTATTAAGTAGTCTTTTACAGGATGTTCGTGGGATTTGATATTGACCAATGATATAATTCCCTATACATACACGCAAAAGTCCACAGCCTCAGCATTGAACTAATAGCAAACTAATTTCTCGTCACCTTGCATTTCTTTTATGCCCCATTAATGACATATTGAATGTCTGAAAAGGTTCATGTGGTGGAACTGTGCATAATCTACCATATTGGCCTGTATAAACACTTGAGCGCTTATAAAAGTGCCTTACCCCTGGTGCTCATACAAGACTGGTGCTTATCAAGTCTTAAATTATAGTACATTTTAAAATTTCAATAGCCTTCTACCTCCGGTTTGTATTCAAGACTGCCGTGTATTCAAGACTGGATATGGGCTTTGTCGAGGAGCTGTAAGGGCCGATTGATCTTGCATCATGTCAATCAGGGCATGATGCACCAATTAATCATTGCCCATTACTTTTGATGTTTATTGGCAGATTTCAACATGCAATATATCAATTTCAAGGTTTTCAATCTTCCCGATGTGGAAGTCATGCAGAAGTCATCTGGAAGTTATGGGGAAGTAATTGGGCAAGTCATTATGAAGTCATGTGTGAGGCATCAAGAGGTCAAGTGGAAGTAATGCAGAAGTAATCTAGAAGTCATGTGGAAGTCGTGGGCAAGTTATTATGACGTCATTGGGAAGTTATCTTGGAAGTATTGGACAAGTTGTTGGAAAGTCTTGGGGAAGTCATGGGCAAGTAGTTTTGGTGGAGAATAAATTATGAGGATTCTTATCAGTGGGGAAAATAGGCTGATTGGGGCCATGCTGGTTTGAGTCATTTATTGCCAGCTGGAGGGGGAGGACTTGTTGGACAAGAGAAATATGTGCTTCCCCCAATATCTAACAAGCCCTCCCCCCCAGCTGGCAAAAAATGACTTCCAATAGGAACTTATAGGTAAATCTCCAGAATTTGGTTAGCATGCACACTGTGAGATACTTATGGTAGCACTAGGTTTATTGTAGATAATGCTGGTAATTAGCATGTATATGGCCCTTAAATACTCCCTTACTGTTACAAGATACTTCACCTCACCTATGGTGGAAAGCTAACCTTAAAGTGACCACTGGTCAATGATTTAATTGTTCAGATATAAATCCAGTGGTGCTACCCTGGACTTTATAGACCCTCTCACCATTCTCTCAACCTCTGCCTCGCCATGAATATGACCTTAGCTGTCGAAATGGCGTTAAACATCTATTACTCACTCACTCACTCACTCAACCTCTGCTATAGAGACTGGTGGTCCAGTCTTGAATGATGGGGGCCACATGTCATGTGATGAACCCTAAAATGCCTGGAGTGAAGGAATGGAATTCTAATGCTCAGTGTATCCTGCTACTGTTATTGGTGTTACTTACTCCTTTGATCTCTGCCGGAGGTGCTGCTTCCTCTACAGGCCCAAGTGGCACGCGCAAGTGTAGAAAGGGGGTTTCCTTTGTGTCGATCAGATCTGTGTTGTCAGAAGGAGAATAAAAAAATTATGAATCAATGATATAGAACGGTTCCATTTACTAGGGAGAAATGGGATGCTTTGAGAAGTGAACACAGGTTGTGTATATCACCTGCTGATGCAGGGGCCGGATGCCAACCCTATGGCTCTAGACCCCTGAAAGTGACAGAGTGACATGGCCATGGGGACACAGTCTTCTCTTGAAATCGATATGGGACAAGGCCACACTATATAGACCCATGCAGCATTGATCTATAGTGACATGGGACATGGGCATTTCTTAAACTTAACATGGAGCTGTGTGTAAGAAACCCGAAAAGTACAGCTCAAGTCAGTGGCATCATCATAGTTAGGTACTGAACCTTCAAAAAGAATCAAACCCCAGCTGTGCCTTGTAGCATTTCTCTTAAAGCTGAGTGCACCTTACATGTATGTGCCTTTTATCACAGACATTATGAGAAGAAACTAGAAGAAACACTCTTAGTGACAGGTGGTTTTCCCTTAGTGACATGTGACATTGAAATAAAAAAAAATCAGAAATGCATGCACCAATAACTATAATCTTGAACAAATTGCCCTTCACTAGGTTCTGTGGTATGGTGGAACTGGTCTGCCTTGCATGCAGGGGGTTCAAGATATGAATCCCACCAATGTTAACTGACATTTTACTATACTATTGTAATGTGCCTGTTTTATTATTAACACTCCCTACTGTTTTATAGAAGAACTACTTCAATATTTAAGCAGACATGTGCAAAAGATCCCTTGGACATACCCGCCACCCCCTATTCAAATTTAGGGAGTGGTCATTATTTATCAAGGGGGTGGTGGGTTTTCATATGGGTGCGCAAAAATTTTGTATACCCTGATGGAAAATTCCCCGCCCGCACCTCAAGAATTTATCCCCCTCTTTAATCTATTTTTGGCTAAAAAGAGGGGACCTCAAGAAGGGGTCTGAATTTTTATGCCCCCCAAACCCACCACCCCACCCCCTGTTGATAAATTATGACCACTCCCTTGTCTATAGTTAATGAATATGGACCAACCATGACAGTGTGCCAAGGCAGAAGACGGAAATTGACAAAAGCCTTCCTTATTTCTCCTTCCCACCCAAACAGCTATTTTCTACCTGCCACCCTGCCCTAATGATCCATGAATGGTCTTTTGGTCTGTAAACAAAAAGTACTGTACCTTTTTCCTCTCGCTGTTTATCTCCACGAATCTGGTGCTGAAGGTAGAAAGATATGGAAATGTTATCTTGTGCATTTTTGTGATGTGTTTCATATATTAGCTCAGATCTATTGTTTTTAAAGACTTAAATTCACGGTTCATATTCAACAATAGTGTATACCCCCTCCTTTTCTGCATTATCTCGGGCTTCCCTAGCCCACTTAAAAGGGTCTATATCTCCTCTTTACTATCCCCTCAGGATGTGTGTGGTGCACATGCGCGGGCACTGACACATTCCTCTGTGAAATTGTGTAATGTAGTTCTCGCCATAAATATGACCTTAGCTGTCAAAATGGCGTTAAACATCTATTACTCACTCACTCTGCATTATCTGAATGTATATAATTTTGTGAATTTGTACCTGAGATCCACATATCATTTTTACAGGGATTTTCTTCACTTCTTATTTGGCAACCTGCCAGCCCCTAGCATCATACATGACTCACATACCAGTATACCGGGATCCGGCCCCTCACCCCTATAATTGTGTCCAGCCAAGGCAAAAGGGGCCCCCAGGGGAAAAAAGTCAATTTCTAAATTCAGGTCATGAGCTTTTCAATGATGTACATTAGAAAATATCTCTGCTAGTTTTTGAGTTATAGTTCTATGAATTTGGGTGGTCAGTGACATATGGATATACCAAATAAGCTCTAACTTGCATATTTCCCAAGATATCTTGAGATAAGTATAAGTATGCATAATTATGCAAATAATAAAAATTATCATATTCTTTAAAATCATTCTCATAGAATTTGACCTAAAAATAGGACTTTTACCATTTTTTGAGTATATTCATCCCTGTGAGTGGGACTCAATGGGCTTTTTTATTCCTCTATTTTGAGTGGAAATCTTGTTTCCATGGAAACACATAACAAATACACTGATTTATGCCCGGAAATGCCCTAAAAATGTTTTATTTGCATTCTATATTTGGAAGGTTTGGACCAAAAATGGAAAATTCATTTGTAGGACTGTTCGAATCCTCATGAAAAACTAGTACAATACAATTTTCGGTCTAGTTTCCCCTTTTTAAGTCTTAGTGGTGTCCCCCTGGTGGCCAGAATTGGTACTAATCCCCCTTGGACGGCCCTTTTCGCTTGCTGGCTCACTATCACTGTGTATTCAATCATTCATCTCATATACCAAGATGGAAGCAGGGTATTACATGCAGTGCACAGGTAAAAATGTCTAAGGATAGGGCATTGCCCTAAAATGATCTATGGGCAACTGTTTTCTATGTGCTATGCTAAACTATGCTTTAACTAATTGCTGACAAATAGTGAGTAAATACTGACATATACTGAATAGTTGCTCACAAATACTGTATTATTCCCGACATAGGAGGAGGTACTGGCATATATTGACTGAATGATGACAAAAAGTGAGTAAAATACTGACATTTATTGACTAATTGCTGACAAATTGTATGTAAATACTGACATGTGTTGACTAATTTCTGATATCTAGTGACTGAGTACAGACATATCCTGAATAATTGCTGACAAAGAGTGAGTAACTTCTGACATATATTGACTAATTTCTGATAAGTTGTGAGCAATTACTGACATATATCGAATAATTGCTGACAAAAAGTGAGTATTTACTAATATATATTGAATGATTGCTGATAAATAGTGAGCAATTACTGACATATAGACTAATTGCTGACAAATAGTGAACAGTTACTAACATATATTGACTAAATGCTGATAAAATGTAAGGAACTCCTACCATGTATTGACTAATTGCTGACAAATAGTGATTATCCCTCGGAAACCTTAAGCATTTCCGGAAACCTACGAGAGGTGGAGTCGCGCATGCGCAGTCAGTTCAGGAAAACGCGGCTACAACAACAGTCAGTTCTTACAGTTCACCACTGTTTTAGCCTGGTAAGTACAGTTCTTCTTATTATCTAGCTGTCCCTGTTTCAGGGAACCTTTATGAAAGTACTCTGCAGCACTTGGTTCCCCCCGGAACCTCGGATGTTCAGCAGATTTTTAATTATTTATGATTTTGGACTGCCTCCCCTTGCGCCCGGATCGACGCCGGGAACTATTCCCTGAACCGCTAGGTTCCCTCAGTATAATCTTAATTATACCTCAACTTACAGGTAAGTCTCGAATAATTTCAAAAATAATTACTAACATAATTATATGAACTAATTGCTGACAAATAGTCCATATATACTGACATATTTTGACACATACCAGTCAAGGCAGGATGCACAATTGAATCAATGGCTATTTCTCTGTTATATATTGACTAAATGCTGACAGATTGTGAGTAAATACTGACATGTATTGACAATTGCTGATATAGCGTGACTTAATACTGACATATATTGATTAATTGCTGACAAGTTGTGAGTAAAATTATACTGATAAATATTGACGAATTGCTGACAAATAGTGAACAATTACAAGTGCTGACAAATAGTGAGTAAATACTGACATATATTGATTAATTGCTGACAAATGGTGCATAATTACTAACATATATTGACAAATTGCTGACAAATAGTGAACAATTACTAACATATTTTAACTAATTGCTGACAAATAGTCCATAGATACTGACATATTTTGACTAATATCTGACAAATTGTGGGAAAGGGAGGATGCACAATTGAATCAATCATGCTATTCATAAAGGGTTAACTGCACATCAATGCCTTGTCTATCAATAAAGGGTTGACTGTGCATCAATGCATCATGCTATCCCTAAGGGGTTAACTGTGTATCAATGCATCATGCCATTCATAAAGGGTTAAATGTGCATCAATGCATCATGCCATTCATAAAGGGTTAACTGTGTATCAATGCATCATGCCATCCATAAAGGGTAGGGTTAAAGTGCATCAATGCATCATGCCATTCATAAAGGGTTAAAGTGCATCAATGCATCATGTTATCCATGAAGAGTTAAATGGGTATCACTACATCATGCCATCCATAAAGGGTTAACTGCACATCAATGCATCATGCCATCCATAAAGGCTTAAAGTGAATCAATGCATCATGCTATTCATAAAGGGTTAACTGTGTAACAATCCATCATGCTATCTATAAAGGCTTAAAGTGAATCAATGCATCATGCCATTCATAAAGGGTTAAAGTGCATCAATCCATCATGCCACCAACAAAGGGTAAAAGTGCATCAATGCATCATGCTATCCAAGAAGGGTTAACTGTGCATCAATGCATCATGCCATCAATAAAGGGTTAAAGTGCATCACTGCATCTTGCCATCCATGAAGGGTTAAATCTGCATTAATGCATCATGCTTTCCATAAAGGGTTAGGTGTGCATCAATGCATCATGCCATTCATAAGGGTTAACTGTGTATCAATGCATCATGCTAGTCATAAAGGGTTAACTGCACATCAATCCATCATGCTTTCAATA